>CP106734.1:32165737-32791296 GCA_025506655.1 Gossypium rotundifolium
ATTGGCATAAGAAGCTATCATTTACACTCTATGATTATCGAACGTTAGCTGTGACCTTTGTCATGGCAACATCTTACCCATTGGTTTATAGATTGGAAGCATTTTCATCAATTGAACCTAATCGAAGAAAAGATTAAAAGCTATCCATCATGGTTAGATGATGCAAGCTTACGACAAAGAGGTTCATCTTTGAGAATTCCACAAGGGGAACTTGATGTTGAAACATATCTTCCTTATACAAAAAGATTTCAAAAGAAAGCAGATGCCAAACTAGGAAGGACCTTATATAGCAAAAAAAGGGCATGTTTTAGAGGATCATTGATATTGACCAGGACGGATGGCGAAGACTTTCCCAATTCAGCGAAATCAGGTTCAGAGAAGAAGTATTTTACCTGAAAGAGGAAAAGACCAAAGTGAAAACCCACAAAGGGCGCCTTGAGCTCAAATTCATTCAAAATTTCAAAAAAAAAAAAAAGAAAAGAAAAGAAAAGAAAAGAAAAAGGAAAGGCCAAGGTGAAAACCCGTCGCTTTGAGACCAAAAGGGTTTTGAGCCAAAAACCCGAAAACGGCGGCTCAAATTTTGATCAAAGATAGGGCATGTGGTAGTCTTGCTATGCCTGAATTAATAATGAGGAAGTGTGCTACATCTTGGGGCATTGACAAAGTACTCTGGATCCTCTAAACATGTATTGAGCTCAAAATGGTCCTCAGGAAGTTTGTACAGAGAAGCTTAGGCTGCGATATCTGGGGCACCTAGCTTCTATCTTACCCATTTTTGAATTTGTTATCTTTGATTTCTTTATTCTTTTCAAAGATACACCCCAATCAATTTTATTTTATGGCATTGGCTATCTTTGATTACTTTATTCTTTTCAAAATACACCTCAATCAATGTTCTTTCATTGCTTTGGTTATCTTTGATTAACTTCTTTGTTTTGAGCTACGCTCCTGATTAATTTCTTTCTCGTCCATTTTTATGATCTTTTTCAAGCATTTTATATTGAAATAAAGATTAATGGACTAATAATACTTTCATAAAAGGAGTTTAGATACTACTCGAAGCTTTAGATTGAAACACCCCAAACCCTACCAAAAAGCCTAACCGGATTTGGTATGTTCCTCGAGTAAAACTATAGCTAATTCTCATTTTTGTTTAAGAAAACTTGATGATTTTGTAGAAAAGCATTAACTTAACGCTTTTGTAAAGAAAATTTATAGCTTTTAAAAGAAAATCATTACTTGTAGGAGGAATTGATAAATCAAAAGAAACCACATTTAAGGAAAACTTTAAAACATATATATATGTTAGTGACAAAAACATTTTGAATTATTATTTATCGAAAACCATTTAGTTATTTAATAGTTATTGTTCATGGCAAATAAAGGTAAATCCAAACACAAAATTAAAGATAGTTTATAGTGGCCTTATTACAAAAATAGCAACCCATAATAAAGTCTAAATAATAAAAATTAACTTAATAAGTTTAAGTAGGAAAATTTCCAAACTTCATTATTTGAGCATTGGCCACCTCGAAATCCTTGTTGACCCGATCCATCGCTCTACTTAATCATCCGATAAATTTATCCCACAAAAGGGTGAGTCATAAACTCAATGTATAACACATACATTAAAAAGCCCATTTTCATAACACATTTATTCATAGGCCCATTTAAGTCATATTTGGCCCAAAAGCCCATTTAACTCATATTTAGCTTAAAAGCCCGCTTAGCTCACATTTAGCCCAAAGGCCCATTTTCATAGCAGATCAAATAATAATCATTCAATATTACATGATTATGTACATGAAATGAAATGCAAGCCCGCCCACCTAAATATCCATCCGCTACACACCACCGTACCAACCAACACACCGTGGGATTACTAAATCGACCTCCATCCGCTACACACCATTGAAGGCGCTTGTCGCAATCAACATGCACATCGCTCTTATAATTTTGTGGCAAGGCCACCGACACAAAATTGTGATCAAGTCACCGGATATCAAATATGTGACCGTCACCGGATTTCAAATATGTGACCAAGTCACCAGATTCACATATACATGACCGAAATCACCAGATTCAAATATACGGACCGAAGTCACCAGATTCACATATGTGACCGAAGTCACCGTAAATGTGGTAAAACCACCGAACACTTCCTCATTTATCAAATATACCCATATGCCCATGCACATACATATCAATAAATTTTCATGCTATTTACCCCACGATCATAACATAGTCATACTTATCTCACATTTATGCATATAGCAAAATGAACAAAATATTGGGGTAAACATACTCAATATCGATACCACCGAATGGTATCCAAAATCACAATCATACACATGGTCATATAATCATATTTAAATATATGTAAATCTATGATATTTTTAATGTAAGGTTACACACCTCGTGACGGTGAGAACAATACCCTCTCGCCGTCAACACCTAATTAATTAACACACTTGGTTAGTATACACTATTGCTAACAAAACTACGCTTATTGATGATGGATCTAAATCCTTACCCTCGGATTCTCGAACGATTGTTATTTGTGGTTTTCTCCACTAGATGGATCAAAACCCGATATTCCACCAACGAAAGTGGTTCGATTGTACGACTACTTCAAATAATCGCTCCTCGTTAGCGGAGGGTCCACAACCCGTGGAAACTCTCTAATCCGACATGACCTTCGCTTGAAGTTTGATGGTAAAGGAATACCTCCTCTTTTCCAAACACTTGAATCGCCTTTTCTTACCTATCTTGTTAGTCTCAAATCGCCTAAAAATACGATCGATTAGTAGTCTATCTAAAGAAATTGATATAACCAAAAAGGATAATCTTACCTTGATGATTTCGAAAGATCACTTCTTAAAAGTTGTCTTCAACAAAGATCCTTAAAAATCCTTTCCAAGGATTCGACCTAGAGAGAAAAATAAAATATTTATTTTTCTAGATCAATTATAATAAAAGGAATAATGAAAACTATTGACAAACAAAAACTTACTTTGATTCACTTGAAGGTTCTACCTTGAACAAAAGAAGAAAGGAATTGATGATTCGCTTTAACAAAAGAGAAGAGAAAAGATGGTGGTTTCAAATATGATGGTTTCGATTTTGAAAGAAAGAAGAAAGAGAATGAAAATGAAAGAAGAGAGAGAAGAAGAAAAGGTGATGATGAAGAAAAGAAAAAGAGATAGGTTTAGAGACCTATGCACATTTGGCCAAGGGGAAGAAATGAAGAAAATTGGTTCTTGATCTTTTGTGGTTTCGGCTATGAGAGGGAAAGAGAAGAGAGAAATAGAATGAAAAGGAAGAAAAAGAAAATGAGAGAGAAAGCTTTTGGTGAAAGTTGAATTCGGCACTAGAGAGGAAGAAAAGAAAGTGTCTTCAAAAGTGACAATAATTTGGTATCAAAAGAAGGTAAAATTTTGAGAGGAAAAGATGAAATAAAGGTACCTATTTTGGTCAAAAATACAAAGGCCAAAACAAAGCAAACTTGTACCAAATGTCACTAGACAATTTCTACTAAGAGAAGAAGAATATTGGACAAAGGAAAATGTATAATTGACAACCTTTTGGTTAACTAAAACCTCCCTAATCCCATACCAAAATTCGCCAACAAGGAAGCCAACATACTCCCCTTTTGCTCCACATTTCTTCCTATCAACCTTAATTTTGCTATCACCATTAACCACTCCCTTTAGCCCCTAAAACGTCTAGGTTCATGGTCAAATGACCATGAACAAGCTCCCAAAACATTGCCCAATATCATGCCTTTTGTCCCCCTCATCTTATCATCCTTCATGATTCCATACCATAAGTTCTTAGCTTCCTTTTCATATGATCAAATGGCCAAAATAAAAGAATACTCATCCACTCTAGAGTATTCTTGGCCGACACTATAGAGAAGAAAACATAAAACTAAAATTTTTCCCATTTGCTAGCTAGGAATTCAACCTCTCCTCCAAAGACTCATCCATGCATCCTAACCACTTTGCCAATTACTCAACTTATGCTTAAAACTCCTTGTCATTAATTTTTAGGCCTAACTTGCTTAGCTCTCTTTAATTATTAGAAATTAAAAGTTTCACTAAGCATTCACTTAATTAATGAAGCTCAAATAACTTCCAAAATACACTCATTAATAATTAAGCATGCAACATCATTCAATTAAGTAAGATGCATAACCCCTAATTATCGGGATGTTACGCTTCTACCCCCTTAAAATAATTTCGTCCTCGAAATTCCTCGGCCGAATAAGTGAGGGTATTGCTTTGTCGATCGCTTCCTCCTGCTTCCCACGAAGCTTCTTCCGATCCATGATTATGCCATAATACTTTGACGAGAGGAACCGACTTTCTCTCAAAACCTTTACATCTCGCCTGTAATTTGAATTGGCTCTTCTTCATAGGACAACTGGTCTTAATTCCACCTCCTCAACTGGCACTACATGAGATGGATCCGACCAGAACGCAGTAACATTAAAACATGGAACACATCATGCATTTGCTTTAATTCAAGACAAATCTAACTGATATGCCACAGATCCGACCCACTTCACAATCTGATAAGGTCCAATGAACCTGGGACTTAGCTTCCCTTTGCGACCAAATCTCATCACCTTTTTCCAAGGTGAAACCTTTAGGAAAACTTGATCCCCCACAGCAAACTCTATTTCTTTTCGCTTTAGATCTGCGTACGATTCTTGTCTGTCAGATGCTTCCTTTAACCGAGCCCGGATTACCTTAACCTTTTCTTTAGATTCAGCCACTATTTCTGGACCCAAAATCTGACGTTCCCCTAATTCTGTCCAACACGTAGGAGTGCGACACTTCCATCTATATAGTTCTTTATACGGTGCCATCCAGATATCGGCTTGGTAATTGTTGTTGTACGCAAATTCGCTAACTGTAATAATTCCTCCCAACTTCCTTTGAAATCTATCACACATCCCCTTAACATATCTTCTAAGATTTGATTACTCTGCTCAGACCGGGCCGCCGATTGTGGATGAAATGTCAGATCAAGTCCAATCTGTGCCCAAAGCCCGATGTAATGCTTTCCAAAACCGCGACGTAAACCTTGGATATCTATCCGAAATAATCGACAATGGCACTCCATAGAATCTCACAATCTCACCACATATAACTTCGCCAATTTCGCAAAGAGTAATCAACCCGAATCGATAAATGTGCAGATTTCATTAATCGGTCCACTATCACCCATACTGCCTTTCTTAGTAGGCGAACTAACAAAGTCCTTGGTGATTCTCTCCCACTTCCATCTGTGGAATTTTTATCTATCAAGCAATCCAAGGCACTTGATGTTCAAATTTTGACTTGTCGACACGCCAAACACTTTCCTACAAATTCGTAACTTCTCGCTAAGTCCAAAGCCACCAAAATTGATCTCGCAAATCTCGGATAACTTACTTCCTCCGTAATGCATAGCATAAGGGCGCCATGCGACTCATGAAGAATCTTTTGCCTCAATTCCCGATCCCCAAGATACGAGACTTTACCTTTAAAACACAATACCCTATCACATTAATACCAAAATCTCCTATTTCTCTATTCTACACCTGCCGAAGCTTTACACACAGATCTTCATCTACCAACTGCCTCTCTCTCACTTGACTTAACCATGTCGGCTTAACTTGAAGTTCTGCCAACAAGCTTCCGTCATCGTAAAGACTAAGATGTGCGAACATTGCCCTTAAATCTGATACCACTTTCCGACTTAAAGCGTCTGCCACAACATTTGCCTTGCCCGGGTGGTACTCGATAGAACAGTCGTAGTCTTTCAATAACTCTATCCACCTTCGTTGCCTCAAATTCAGTTCTTTCGAGTCGAGATATTTCGACTTTTGTGGTCCGTATATCACCGACTTTTCCTCGATAAGTAATGCCTCCAAACTTTAAGAGCAAAGACTACAACCGCCAATTCCAAATCATGCGCCGTAATTAACCTCGTGAGGTCTTAACTGCCGAGACGATACGCAACTACCTTCTCGCCTTGCATCGAACACATTCTAATCCCGTGAGAAGCGCCACAATACACGATAAAATCCTTTCCCGCCTCAGTGAATCAAAACCGAGCTTCACAAAACCTTCTTGAGCTTCTCAAAACTCTCTTGTTGCTTATCGTACCCACACGAAAGGTACTTCCTTTCTCAAAGAATTTCGTTAAAGGTGCAAAATATCGATGAGAATCCTTCACGAATCTTCGAAATAGCCTACTAATCCCAAGAAACTGCGAACCTCAGTTTCGGACTTAGGTGGTTTCCAATCTAGCATAGCCTCAATCTTCCGAGGATCCACCCTTATCCCTTCCGCAGATACCACATGGCCCAAAAATGCAACTTCTTTCAGCCAAAATTCATACTTGCTGAATTTGGCATACAGCTTCTTCTCCCTTAAAACTCGCAACACAATCCAGAGATGCTTATCATGTTCCATTTCAGACTTAGAATACACCAGGATGTCGTCTATGAACACCACGATGAATTGATCCAAGTAGGGCTGGAAAATTTGATTCATCATATCCATGAACGCAGCTAGGGCATTCGTTAATCCGAATGGCATTACCAAAAATTCATAATGCCCATATCTAGTTCGAAAAGCCATCTTATGGATATCCGCTTCTTTCACTTTAAGTCGATGATACCCCAACCTTAGATCAATCTTTGAGAATACCGCAGCCCTTAAGTCGATCGAATAAGTCGTCGATCCTTGGCAAAGGATACTTGTTCTTGATGGTCACTTATTTAATCGCCAGAATCTATACACATCCTCATCGATCCGTCCTTCTTCTTCATGAATAAAATCGGTGCTCCCATGGAGACACATTAGGTCGAATGAATCCACGATCAAGCAACTCCCTAATCGAGCCTTAAGCTCAACTAACTCATTCGGTGCCATTCTATATGGAGCAATAAAACGGCACCGCTTCTAGGTAATAAATCAATCCCGAATTCTACCTCACGATCCGGAGGCAAACCCGGAAGTTCTTTCGAAAAACATCTACAAATTCCTTCACGATCTCGCTTCATTAATGCTTGTCTCCTTAGCCTCCAAGGCACTCACCAACATCGAAAGGCTACACATCCCTTCCTAACCATCTTTTTTCGCTTTAAGAGCGGATACTACATTAGATAAGTAGTTCCGTCTCTCACCCATTACTACAACTTCTTTGTCATCAAGAGTTCTTATGACATCCGCTAGCAAAGACAATCCACATTTGCACGATACTTTACGAGCCACCCATGCCTAAGATTAGGTCAATTCTTCAATGGCAACTCCATTAAATCACCAAAATCAGATCCCTTGAACTTCTAAAGGCACTTCCTTAAAAAGTTTGTCTATAACTTCACATCATTCCCAGAGGACTAAGTACGCCATCTTCCTAGGTACGCTTTTAGAAATCACATGCAAAGTTCGAGATACTTCACTAGCGATATAGGAATGAGTTGACCTATATCTATCAAAGCAATAAAGGGCAACCCGTAAATCGAAACGCATTCGTGATAACATCAAAAGGCCATCGTCTTCTCTCGCGATTTAACCGTGATACACCAAACTCCGGGTCGTTCTCGCCGAGCTACCACCGCCTCTGCACAAGTTTCACGACTTCACCGAACCATTACTCCTTCCATTTGGACCACGACCCTTATCGGTTTGTTGTCCACCTCGGCCAAATTGATTAGCACCTCGACTTGTCGGATTCGGTTCTTCTCTCAATTCATCGGCAATCTTTGATCATATGATCCTTTGAACCGCACTTGAAACATCCACCGGTCTTTTTCTAACATTCTCCGAGTGCATTTTCCCACATTGAGTACAAGTACGATTTTGTCCACCCGTAGTAGTCTGTTGACCTCGCGGTCCATCATTTCTTGGTTTCTTTTGGAAATTCTCGATAACCTCAAGACCCAAAGCTTCTCTTATTCTTGCTCGGGCCTCTGTCCCAGCTTCGCCTCTCAATTGCTTAGCCTCTTGACAATTCTTGCCCTTTCCACTAAGATTGCAAAATCTCTTTCACGGTCTTGAGCAATCATCACTCATAGTTCATCTCTAAGTCCATCCTCAAATCGATACACCGTTCATATTCTCAGAGCCACTATCCTCCGCATAACGGCTAAGTTGCAAAAATTCGCTCATATTCACTATCGCCTTGTTTCCTTGGACCAAATTCGAAATGTCTTCCTCCTGGAGTCGATGTAGCTAGCTCCAACGTATTTTACTTCAATTTCACTTTAAAATACCCCAATCCAGACGATCCACAGGGGTACTCTCCTTGATATTGAGCCACCACCGTAGGCTTCATCACGAGTAGTGAAATAGCACCTTCACTTTTCTTCATCGAGGTAGTCTATATCGTCCATGATCCTCTCGTCGCCTTCAACCAAGATCCCGCTACATTTGGGGCTACTCCAGATACTCCCGAAACCTCACCCATTCGATCTAAGTCTCTCACCATCGATTTTCGAGACCCATTTCGAACTCAGCTTCGCTACTCGTTCTAAAACTCGCAAGACGACAAATTTTGTGATATCGTGTCACCTCCATCATTTTGCTCTTGAAAATCCACCCCAACAAATGGTGGAGCTTCATTCTCGGAACCTTGACCAGATCGAATCGGTTCTCGCACGCCCATTCTTCCTCGCTCACGCCCACGACGCCCACGCCCCTAGAACTCATGTCTACTACGTGTCTTATCTATTTTACGAAGAAGTCTTATGCATGAGAATCTTTTCACTTCTTATTAAAAGAAAGTTTTATGAAATATATTTTCATGGTTTTTCCGTAGTAGCACACATACACCTAGGGTCCATGTCTCTAAAGTTATAGTTTCCTTAAGCCTATCAAACTTTCATATCACTTTATTAATAAGGATACATACTTGATGGATCTGGGTCGAGAACTCCAAGTGCCATGCTCTTGTAAAACCATTTTATCTTACTTAAAACTTAAAAAATCATTTGGGCCAATTTTTGAAAACGCTAGGCTTCAAAACCCAAGGCCGAGAGTTTAAATTTGGGCTCTGATACCAAGCTGAAACACCCCAAACCCGGCCCAAAAAGCCTAACCGGATTTGGTATGTTCCTCGAGTAAAACTATAGCGAATTCTCATTTTTGTTTAAGAAAAACTTGATGATTTTGTAGAAAATGATTAACTTAACATTTTGTAAAGAAAAATTTATAGCTTTTAAAAGAAAATCATTACTTGTAGGAGGAATTGATAAATCAAAAGAAAACCACATTTAAGGAAATTACTTTAAAACATATATATATGTTAGTGACAAAAACATTTTGAATTATTATTTATCGAAAACCATTTAGTTATTTAATAGTTATTGTTCATGGCAAATAAAGGTAAATCCAAACACAAAATTAAAGATAGTTTATAGTGGCCTTATTACAAAAATAGCAACCCATAATAAAGTCTAAATAATAAAATTAACTTAATAAGTTTAAGTAGGAAAATTTCCAAACTTCATTATTTGAGCATTGGCCACATCGAAATCCTTGTTGACCCGATCCATTGCTTCTACTAATCATCCGATAAGTTTATCCCACAAAAGGGTGAGTCATAAACTCAATGTATAACACATACATTAAAAAGCCCATTTTTCATAACACATTTATTCATAGGCCCATTTAAGTCATATTTGGCCCAAAAGCCCATTTAACTCATATTTAGCTTAAAAGCCCGTTTAGCTCACATTTAGCCCAAAGGCCCATTTTCATAGTAGATCAAATAATAATCATTCAATATTACATGATTATGTACATGAAATGAAACGCAAGTCCTACCTACCTAAATATCCATCCGCTACACACCACCGTACCAACCAACACACCGTGGATTACTAAATCGATCCTCCATCCGCTACACACCATCAAGGCGCTTGTCGCAGCCAACATGCACATCGCCCTTATAATTTTGTGGCAAGGCCACTCAGACAAAATTGTGACCAAGTCACCGGATATCAAATATGTGACCAAGTCACCGGATTTCAAATATGTGACCAAGTCACCAGATTCACATATACGTGACCGAAATCACCAGATTCAAATATACGTGACCAAGTCACCAATTCACATATGTGACCGAAGTCACCAGAAATGTGGTAAAACCACTAGAATACTTCCTCCTTTATCAAATATACCCATATGCCCATGCACATACATATCAATAAATTTTCATGCTATTTACCCCACGATCATAATATAGTCATATTTATCTCACATTTATGCATATAGCAAAATGAACAAAATATTGGGGTAAACATACGAATATCGATACCACCGAATGGTATCCAAAATCACAATCATACACATGGTCATATAATCATATTTAAATATATGTAAATCTATGAGATTTTTAATGTAAGGTTACACACCTCGTGATGTTGAGAACAATACCCTCTTGCTCGTCAACACCTAATTAATTAACACACTTGGTTAGTATACACTATTGCTAACAAAACTACATTTATTGATGATGGATCTAAATCCTTACCCCTGATTCTCGAACGACGCTTATTTGTGGTTTTTCTACTAGATGGATCAAAACCCACCGATATTCCACTAACGTAAAGTGGTTCGATTGTACGACTACTTCAAATAATCGCTCCTCATTAGTAGAGGGTCCACAACCCGTGGAAAGTCTCTAACCGCCGATCATGACTTCTTCGCTTGAAGTTTGATGGTAAAGGAATACCTCCTCTTTCCAAACACTCGAATCGCCTTTTCTTACCTATCTTGTTAGTCTCAAATCGCCCTAAAAATACGATCGATTAGTAGTCTATCTAAAGAAATCGATATAACCAAAAGGGATAATCTTACCTTGATGATTTCAAAGATCACTTAAAAGTTGTCTTCAACAAAGATCCTTAAAAATCCTTTCCAAGGATTCAGTTTAGAGAGAAAAATAAAAGATTTATTTTTCTAGATCAATTATAATAAAAGGAATAATGAAAACTATTGACAAACAAAAACCTTACTTTGATTCACTTGAAGGTTCGGCCTTGAACAAAAAGAAGAAAGGAATTGATGATTCGGCTTTAACAAAAGAGAAGAGAAAAGATGGTGGTTTCAAATATGATGGTTTCGATTTTGAAAGAAAGAAGAAAGAGAATGAAAATGAAAGAAGAGAGAGAAGAAGAAAAGGTGATGATGAAGAAAAGAAAAAGAGATAGGTTTAGAGACCTATGCACATTCTGGCCAAGGGAAGAAATGAAGAAAATTGGTTCTTGATCTTTGTGGTTTCTGCTATGAAAGGGAAAGAGAAGAGAGAAATAGAATGAAAAGGAAGAAAAGAAAATGAGAGAGAAAGCTTTGGTGAAAGTTGAATTCTAGACTAGAGAGGAAGAAAAGAAAGTGTCTTCAAAAGTGACAATAATTTGGTATCAAAAGAAGGTAAAATTTTGAGAGGAAAAGATGAAATAAAGGTACCTATTTTGGTAAAAAATACAAAGGCCAAAACAAAGCAAACTTGTACCAAATGTCACTAGACAATTTCGGCTAAGAAAAGAAGAATATTGGACAAAGGAAAAGTGTATAATTGACAACCTTTTGGTTAACTAAAACCTCCCTAATCCCATACCAAAATTCGCCAACAAGGAAGCCAACATACTTCCCTTTTGCTCCACATTTCTTCCCTATCAACCTTAATTTTGCTATCACCATTAACCACCCCTTTAGCCCTAAATCGTTTAGGTTCATGGTCAAATGACCATGAACAAGCTCCCAAAACATTGCCCAATATCATGCCTTTTGTCCCCCTCATCTTATCATCCTTCATGATTCCATACCATAAGTTCTTAGCTTTCTTTTTCATATGATCAAATGGCCAAAATAAAAGAATACTCATCCACTCTAGAATATTCTTGGCCGACACTATAGGAAGAAAACATAAAACTAAAATTTTTCCCATTTGCTAGCTAGGAATTCAACCTCTCCCTCCAAAGACTCATCCATGCATCCTAACCACTTTGCCAATTACTCAACTTATGCTTAAAACTCCTTGTCATTAATTCTTAAGGCCTAACTTGCTTAGCTCTCTTAATTATTAGAAATTAAAAGTTTCACTAAGCATTCACTTAATTAATGAAGCTCAAATAACTTCCAAAATACACTCATTAATAATTAAGCATGCAACATCATTCAATTAAGTAAGATGCATAACCCTAATTATCGTGGATGTTACATAGATAATACAAGAAACTGAAACAGGACAATTATTTAAAAATTTTCCATATGTAAGGATTGGAAATACTTGAGAAAAGGTCTAGATTAAGACTATTTCTTTGAATTTTTTATCCAAATGGTGATTGGATAAAATAATGGGTTGATGTGATCAAGTCATAACATTTGGGGAATGGTGTGACAAACTAAGAAACCCTGAATTGTGATGGAAAGGGTTAATTTCGAAACAAACCCTATACCCTAAAAATTACAGATGGGATGGATTGAAAAAGTTTCAATTCCCATTGAGGTAAGATGGTACAAGCCTTATGTTCTCAAGACCTAAGCGGAGTTGACTCAGAAATTATATTGGGGCAAGCTTGTTGAGCAGAACATGATTGATGAACAAGAATGAAGAACAAGTGAGTGATAACATCTAGAGTAGGAATTATACTCATAACATTTTTGTATCATAGTAAATTAGGAGAATTTGATTCATTCCGATCCTTGCATCTTAATCCTAATCCTTTAAAAGGAATCATTTTCATGACATGTTACATTTAGGTCACTCATAACACATGTAGCTAGAAGCATTTGATTCATTCTGATCATAACATCTTAGTCATGTGACATAAACATATGAAACCGAGTTTACAAGACATGTTCCTCAACGGACGGTGTAGCAATATTGGTGAATTTGCAGATTTGGCATTCTTGAAGTTGCAGGAAGTAGATCGAAGACATCACCGCATCCACGAGTTTGCAGTGGAACAGTTGAAAATAGCGATCCGCATTCCTCGAAGTTGCGGAAGCAGATCAAGACATCGGTCTGGCATCCCTGAGTTTGTAGTCGAGCAGATTGAAAATAGCAAATCTGGCATTCCTGAAGTTACAAGAAGCAGATCGAAGACATCAGTTTGGCATCCCTGAGTTTACAGTGGAACAGATTGAAAATATCAAATATGGCATTCCTGAGTTTGCAGGAAGCAGATTGAAGATACCAGTCTGGCATTCCTGAGTTTGCAGGAAACAGATTGAAGAGACTAGTCTGGCATTCCTGAGTTTGCAGGAAGTAGATTAAAGATAATAGATTTGGCATCCCCGAGTTTGCAGTAGGGCAGATTGAAGATACCAGTCTGGCATTCCTGAGTTTGCAGGAAGCAGATTGAAAATAGAAGATTTGACATTCTTGAGGTTGCAAAAAGTAGATCGAAGACATCAGTCTGGCATCCCTGAGTTTGCAGGGAGTAGATTGAAGATAGCAGTCTGGCATTCCTGAGTTTGTAGGAAGCATATTGAAGATAGCAGATTTGGCATTCTTGAAGTTGCAAGAAGCAGATCGAAGAAATAAATCTGGCATGCCTGAGTTTGCAGGGAGCAGATTAAAATAGCAGATCTGGCATTCTTGAAGTTGCAGGAAGCAGATCAAAGACATAAATATGGCATTCCTGAGTTTACAGGGAGCGGATTAAAATAGCAGATCTGGCATTCCTAAAGTTGTAAGAAGCAGATCGAAGATACCAATCTGGCATTCCTGAAGTTGCAGGAAGCAGATCGAAGGAATTAGTCTGGTCTCCCTGAGTTGCAGTAGAACAAACTAAAGGTAGCAGATTTTGTCTTCCTGAAATTACAGTGAAGCAAATTAAAGCCGTCAAATCTACATTCCAGTCCTTCTGAAGTTGAAGTTGGGTTGGCAACCATCTGACAAGACCGGGCAAAATGGGTTCTTTTATAGTCTTTGCTCTATTCTCGTTACACGATAATGAGCAAAGAGGGGCAGCTGTAGTGACCCATTTGTGCCTGGGCCTATGAAAACCAGAATAAAAATAATAAAAAATAAATACCAAAAATATCCCTTTTACAGTCCTTTTACAAAGCCCAAAATAAACTACCCGTTACACCCCAAGCTCGAACTACACTCAGACCCAACTAAATTAATACCCAAAACATTACAACCCAAACAAAGACGGCCCAAAGAGGCCCAACACCTAAACCAAAATCAGAAGACCTAGGGTTTCTAAAACCCTAGGTGCGTATGCCATTCGCGCCGCAACCACCAGAATCCCCTTGCGCCGTGATCCTCGCGAGCTACGCCTCATCGACGCCAAGATCTCCACTTTTTGCCTGCAAAAGGAAAGAAATAACCAGGGCAGAATATATTTCCTTTTTTGTTTATTATTTCGGCTATTTAAAACCCCAAAGATTTGTAAAATAGACGGTCACGAATACACAACGAATACAAAACAGACAAAAAATACAATACAAAAAATATTCAGAATACAATACGCAGTTCTTTTTTGAGGTGATTTCTTATTTTATTCGCATCATTCAATACATGCATTTTTATATAAAATAGTATTAAAAAATAAAAAACGGGCGAGTTGTAACACCCTAGAATTTGAGTTTGTATGTGTTACGTTAAATTGGTGATTAAGCTTGTTAGATTATTAATTTTGTTTGTTAAGGTGGTCCTGAGAAGGCTTGGGATCTATTTGGACCTAGTGAAAATTTTTAGCATTTGGTACTTTAAGAGAGGAATTCAATGGATTTATAGCATATGGAAATTTTTGAGTAAGTATCTAGCATAAACAAGCAATTGGTTAAGAGGATGCATTGTCTTAAGGGGAGAGGTTCGAATCCCTTGGTATGCATTTCTGTGACTTAAATTTTTGCACTCATTTAGCATGTGTCAGTCAAGCTTTATTTTTGGAAGGTTGGACTTTTGGTTTTATGGCAAGGTGGCTAATGGATTAAGGCAAGAATTGAACATAGGGAAAGGAATCAATAGGATAAGGTATGTAGGGGAACAAGTGGCTTAAATTGAGGAATGTGTTATGGATAGAATAGTTGGCAAAGGTTGACTCTCTTGGCCATGAACTTGGTCGATTTTTGGGGCTAGAAGGGTTGGCCGAATATTGATAGGGATTAGGAGCTAGTTGGTCAAATTTCTTTGGCAATTTTGTGCACTATTTTCTTTTCTCTCCAAAACTTTTCTCCCTAGCCCATTTTTGTCATGAGCAATTGGTAAAGCTTTTGTTTTCTTTTGGCCATTTCATTTTTTGACCATTTTGGTACCATCCTTTTTCTTCCTAAACTCTTTTCCTTTTTGTGCCAAAATCGTAGAACCTTGAGGGGCACTTTCAATTCCTTTCTTCCTTGGCCTGTAACACCCCAAACCCGGTCAACTCACCACAATCGGATCTGGCATGCCACGGAGTGATAACCTTTTAAAACCGAGAGTTTGTCAGAAAATTTTCTTAGAAAACCCTTTTGTAGTATGAAAAGTTTAGAAATCCTTGCTTGAAAATCTACTTATTGTCGCAAGTTCTAGAAAACATACAAGTTATCTTTGTTATCATCTTTTGAGTGATGTTACCCGATGGCAACGCTTTTAAAACCGAAGGAGTTATAGTTTTGAATACATTGCTTTTACCCGCTAATTTAACAAGACCATATATCCATCATAGGTATAACATAATCAAAATAAAAGCAAGTAATAAAACCTAAAATAAAACTTAGCGGCCTTATTACAAAACCCAAAACCAAATTTAAAGAAAATTAATAAAATCGAAATAGTACTTTAAAGTCAAAAGTCGAATCAAGCATGCATGGTCGCCGAGTCCTCCGGCCCACATCCACAATCTACGCCTCATCTCGCAAAATATAAGGAAGGGTGAGTCATCGAGACTCAGTATAAATCGCCAACATGATAGTGCAAACACTTACACAAATTATTAGTAAAACATGCGAATCATGCAACCCTTAACCTAACCATCCAATCTCCTTTAACTACCCCGTGTGGTCAAAACCATCGTGGTCAAAACCATCGTGACCGTAATCACAAATATATCGGTGTGGTCAAAACCATCGATGACCAAGTCACAAATTAAGTGATGGGGCCAACCCATCGTGTGGTCAAAACCATCGATGACAATCCCAATCAACATGTGGGGCCAACCCATCGTGGTACCAAACTCACCGACGAGTCACAATATTCATATGTGGTCAAAGCCATTGGTGGTCAAAACCACTCGACTTAAGTCACAAAATTTAATATCAAGACGGGGCCAACCCATCGTGTGGTCAAAACCACTGGTGACAGTCCAAATATCTCTTCCCCCTCCTCTCAACAATCCCACCATCAAGTTCATATCAATCATGGCATAACAATGTATAATGATGTAAATAACACATGGCATACATTTAACAAAGGACATGATGATGTATATAAAAATCACATAACAGGGATATACCAAATCCAAGCTCATACCCACAAGGCATAATCACCGATTTCATTGGCTATAATGGAAACATAATAGGCATATTATACTAATAGAGTGTGTAAGCGTTACACACCTGGCTATTCGTGGATCTAGCGAAATCCCAAAATGTTGCCTTCCCTTTCCTACAATCGGCCAACATCATATTTTTTAGATCTAAAGCCCTCGGCTTAAGCACAAAATCCGAAGGACGAATCGCACAAGGATAACTCCTTACGTTATTGCCGATTTGGTTTCCAACCAAATCCCAAAACCACGTGATGATCCCCCTTGCAATCGGCTAAACATTAATACACATTAAATGGTTAGCCTTCGCTTCGAACGATTAAGAATGGATATTGAGATGTTAAAACCCTTACCTAGATCGACCACCAAATCCGTAGATTCACCGATTCGCTATGCTCTTCCCTACAATCGCTTTAACATCCCTTTAGAGTCCAAAGGCCATTCTGACATAACATAAATCCCGAAACCAAAAGGGATTATCGCCTCCTTACCTTTATGACTGATTCAGCTTCTAAACACCAAAGATCAGCACCCCCTATTGGTGTTAGGAGTTTCGACTATCAATCATGAACCAAGAGTGAAGTTTCAAAAGAGATTTGGCCTTCTCCAAAACAGTGTCGAAAAAGAAAAGGAAAAAAAAATAGAAAGTTTACTCACCAAAAGATTCAACTAACCCAAATGGAAGAGATCAGTTTTAGCACTTGAATAAAGACTAGATTACGCGAGAAAAGAAGAAGAATAACTAGGAGTATTCGGCCACACACTTGAAAGAAGAGAATAAGAACACTCAACAAAGTTTGCTTTTGAAGATGGTAAAGAAGAAGAAGAAAATAGAATAGGAACGATTTCAAAAAGAGAATAAAAGAGATTTCAAAGACAAGGCAAGAGGTTTTGAGAGAATGAAAAGAAAGGTGCCGAATGGGGGTGAGGTTGTTGGTTTCTGCTATGAGCAAAAGAAGAAGAAGAAGTGAACAAGGTGGATTCTGCAAAGAGGAGTTTTCTTTCAATAGGGTTGCTAAAATGAATCTGCTTAAGTGCCCAAATTGTCAAAAGAGAAAAAGAGAGAAAATCACCTAAGGTCTGGTTTTAGCACAAAACGCAAGAAGGAAAACCATCTAAGCTAGCCAAAATGTCACCTAGCCTAACTATGAAGAAACGACACCTCTCCTAAGTCTCCCAACTGACACTCCTCTCACACCGTAGTTCGATTTCGCAAACTCCCCGAATCACTCCTAGCCAACCATTCAAATGAGTTTGAATTGATCAAACTCCTAAATCCCTCTTCTCCACTCATTTAAATCTTATCCGACAGAGTTTGTGCCGAGCACAACTCCTCCCCTTACGCTAAAATACAAGGCGTAAATGGGATTTCTGCTTGAACCCGAGCTCTCTCTCTCCTCAGATGTGGCGCCACCTCAAGGCTCTAAGTGGCGCCTCCTGCCACTTTACCAAGCTCATTCTTATGCTTAAATCCCCCAATTAATTACACTTAACCCCTAGCTCCTTCACTTCCCTTTACTAAAACATAAAACAAGAATTTTCCTACATTTGGCCTACCCTTGGCTTATACCTAGATCTTAAAACACCTTAATTACTACCACCACCAAGCCATACCCATGCAAAAACAATTTAAACACAATAGCCCCCATTTCAAGATGTTACAGTTCTACCCCCTTAAAAATAATTTTTACCTCGAAATTACCTGGTCAGAAGAGTTGAGGGTATTGCTGCCGCATCACATCTTCTGGCTCCCACGTGGCCTCCTCCGTCCCATGGTTCTGCCATAACACTTTTACTAAGGGAACTGACTTCCTACATAAGACCTTGATATCCCGATCTAAAATCTGTACCGGCTCCTCCTCGAAAGATAAGTCTGAGCTCACCTCAATCTCCGCAACTGGCGCCACGTGTGACGGATCTGATCGATAGTGCCTAAGCATCGAAACATGGAAGACGTCGTGAATTTAACTTAACTCTTCTGGCAACTCGAGCTAATAGGCTACCGGTCCTACTCGCTTCAACACCGTGTACAGCCCGATAAATCTCAGCACTTTCTTCTATGGCGATACCTTCAGAAAAACCTTATCGCCCACTGCATACTCTATATCCTCGCGCTTAAGATCGCAGTAAGACTTCACCGTCCGATGCTTCCTTAAGTCGAGCCCAATCACCTTAACTTTATCCTCGCCGCTACTAACCTGCACCTAATATCCGCTGCTCACCCAACTCGTCCAACACATAGAGTGCGACATTTCCGCCCATATAGTGCCTCGTATGGTGCCATCTCGATACTCGCTGATAACTATTGTTATAAGCAAACACCGCCAATGGTAGATACTCCTCCCAACTACCATCAAATCCGTAATACGCCTCTTAGCATATCCTCTAAAATTTGATTACTCTTTCAGATCGCCCATTGATTGCGGGTGAAAAGTCAGGTGAAATCCAACCTCATTCCCAAAGCCTGATGCAAAGCTCTCCAGAACCTCGACGTGAACCTAGGATCCCTATCCGAGATGATTGACACTGGCACTCCATGCAACCTTACTATCTCGGCCACATACAACTTGGCTAACTTTTGGAGTGAATAATCAACCCTCACTGGTATGAAATGAGCTGATTTAGTCAAACGGTCCACAATCACCCAGACTGAGTCCTTCTTGCTAGGTGTAAGGGGTAGCCCACTGACAAAGTCCATAGTGATCCTTTCCCACTTCCACTGAGGAATCTTCATCTATCAAGTAAACTTGATGGCAAATCGATGTTCAAATTTTGACTGCTAACACATCAGACACTTACCCACAAATTCAATCACTTCTTGCTTCACCGCCACCGAATCGCTTTTGCAAATCCTTTACATCTTACTACCTCAAGGATGCATAGCGATGGGTCGCTATGTGCATCCTGAAGAATCCTTTGCCTCAACTCGATGTCCTTCAGCATACAAGCTCTCCCTTGAAAACATAACACTCCATCGTGAGTTAAGTTGTAACCTTCCGTACCATTGCTCTGTACTTGCAACCTCTGAGCATTCAAACCCTCTTCCACTAGATGTTTCTCTTTAATCTGCTCCACCCAAGTCAGCTTTACTTGCAATTCCACCAACAAACTCCCATCGTCATACGACTAAGGTGGGCAAACATCGCCGCAGTTCATGCGACCACCTTACGGCTTAACGCATCGGCTACTACGTTAGCCTTACCGGATGGTACTCAATCGAGCAATCGAGTCCTTCAACAACTCAATCCACCTTCATTGCCTCAAATTTAAATCCTTCACGCCAAAAGATACTTTGACTCTTGTGGTCCAGATAGACTATCGACTTCTCTCCATATAAATAGTGTTCCATATTTTCGTGATCGAAGACCACCGCAACCAACCCGGATCATGTGTCGGATAGTTAACCTCATGCGGTCTCAAATTGCCGAGACGATATGCCACTACTTTCCTTTCCCCATCAAAGACACATCCCAAGTCGCAGTGTGATGCATCACAAGAGACCAGAATACATTTTCTCGCCTCAAGTCAGTACCAAAATCGAGCTTCCGCCGTAATCTTCCTCAACTTGTCGAAACTTTCCTCTTTGCTTCTCGACCACACAAATGAAACTCCTTTCCTTAATAACTTGGTCAACGACACCGCAATCGAGAAAATCCTTCCATAAATCTCCCAGAATACCGCCGCACCTAGGAAACTCTGAATTTCTACAACCGACTTGGGCAATTTCTAATCCAACACCGCCTCAATCTTGCGAGGGTCCACTCTAATCCCTTCAATGGACACTACGTGACCCAAGAAAGTCACTTCCTGTTTTAATCAGACTTATCGAACTTGGCAAATAGTCGCTTCTCCCTCGAATTTGCAAAACCACCCGCAAGTGTCGTATTATGATCCTCCTCGTCTTGAGTACACCAATATGTCGCCTATGAATACTACGACAAACCGGGTCCAAGTAATCACTGAACACCCGATTCATTAAGTCCATAAATGTCACGATGCATTGGTTAACCCGAACGACATCACCGTAAACTCGTAATGCCCATACCGAGTACGGAATGCCGCCTTATGAACATCGCCTTCCTTCACTTTGAGTTGATGGTACCTCGACCGAGATCTATCTTCGAGAAACCGATGCACCTTAAGTTGATCAAACAAGTCGCCAATCCCGGCAACGGATACTTGTTTTGATCGTCAACTTGTTCACCGGGCGATAGTCTATACACATCCGTATTGTGCCATCTTTTTCTTAACAAAGAGCACAGTGCTCCCTAAGGGATATACTTGGTCGAATGAAACCTCGGTCTAACAACTCGGATTTGGGCCTTCACCCACCAATTCCTTTTGGCGCCATTCTATACGGGGCAATAGACACCGTGCGCCGTAATGTGTCTATACCGAATTCAACTTCCCGATCCGAGGGCGCACCGTAAGTTCTTCCGAAATACATCAACAAATTCCCTACAGCTTGAACACTTTCTGACTACATCCTTGGCTCCCCAAAGCGCAAACATGCACCATGTATGCCTCACAACCCTTCCTTACCATTTTCTCCGCCTTCAGCAGAGACCACATTGATAAGTAATCTCTATTATTACCTATCATCACCACCTCCTTACCTTCTATTGTCCTCAACACCATGTGCTTGGCCGCGCAATCCAAACTGGCCTGGTACTTCACCAGCCAATCCATCCTGAGAATCAGATTGAACTCCCCAAATGACAGTTCTATCAAATCAGCCAAGAACACGATCCCTTAAAGTTCTAGGGATACATCCCTATATAGTCTACTTACTTCTGCAGAGTGACCTAAAGGGCTTATCACAGTCGTCTTCCTAGAAGTAATCTCAGAATTCAAGTTCATAGTTTCCACTATGCTACTAGCTACATATGAGTTTGTCGAACCCACATCTATTAAAGTATTATAAGGTAGTCCAAAGATTAGGAACATACCGGTTATGACGTCCGGTGCGTCACCCTTCTCTCGACACCTCGCTACGTGACCAGTCCAAGTCGCCTAGCCTCTGTACCACCGCGCACTCTCCGCCTGGTGCTCCACGGCCTCTACTAGAGCCATTACCTCCCTAGCAAAGACCACGGCCCCTCCGTGGTCAGCCGACCATCCCTCCTGCTCGAGTACGATTCGATCCCTGATCAGAACCTAGCTAACCTCGTGGACAATCCCGCACTCGGTGCCCCATCGATCCACACTCAAAGAATCCCCTATTTCCATTCAACATTCTCCGTGTGAGACTTTCCACATTGAGCACATCGTATGCCACCGAGTATCGCGAGAAGCAGAGAGCCTAGTAGCTTGATTCGCCCACTATATCTATTCCATTTTTGTCGACTCGATAGACCCAGATGATCCGAAATTCTCTTATTCCAACCCTTGTCTCGGTTCCGTCTAACCGATCGCTTCACTTCCTCCGTAATCTTTCGCTTTTCCACCAAGACCGCGAACTCTCTCTCTCCCGCCAGGAGCAATCAAGAACCTCAAATCATCCCTTAATCCGTCCTCAAATCTAACACATCGCTCATGCTCCGTAGCTATAATGTCCCGAGCATATCGGCTCAACGTTAAGAATTTCGCCTCGTACTCTAATACGGACTTGCTTCCCTAAATTAGCCTCAAGAACGCCTTCCTATAACACCCCATACCTGGCCCATGAGCCTTGACCGGATTTGGTATGTCACAGAGTAAAATCGTTTTGAAAGATTTTGAGTAACTGGTAGAAATCTAAAATTTTGCTGAGGTTATAAAACGGTGTCTATTAAAACTCAGGTGGAATGGATTTTAAAAACTTGGTTGAGTTGAGAGCCTTGGAAAACATTTGATCATTTAATGTTTTTAGAACCATCTGAGTTATTGTTAACTTGGTGAATTTTCCTACCCGATGGTAACATCTTTGAAAACTCGTAAAATTTCCCATTTTGAAAACATCACTTTTAACCTGTTTACTTAAACAATTTACGCTTCATTAGTAGCATAGTAGGAATGAATTAAAATAACTACTTAAACACCCAAAATAATTATTAGCGGCCTTATTACAATCCAAACCAAAAATTTAAAAATAAACAAGCTTAAACTGCACTAAATAAAATTCCAAATCCAAGGAACAAGCATGGTCACGAGTCCTCTCCTCTGGCCCATCTCTCGCGATCTACTCATCTCAAAATGATATGGGAAGGGTGAGTCACAAAGACTCAAAGTATAAATCCCCAACCCGTATGCAAACTCATACACAAAATATTAGTAAACATGCAAACATGCAACCCAAAACTAACCATCCATACTCCTTTAACTACCTCGTGGGTCAAAACCAAGGTGGTCAAAACCATCGTGACCGAGTCACAAATCAAGTGATGGGGCCAACCCATCGTGTGGTCAAAACCACCGATGACCATAGGTCACAATTATTAATATGTGGTCAAAACCACTCGGTGGTACCAAACCACCGGACTTAGTCACAATTTATATCAACGGTGTGGTCAAAACCATCGCTAATCAAGTCACAATTAAACCGATGGGCTAACCCATCTTGTGGTCAAAACCATCGTGACAAACCCATGAGAATAATCCCTCCTCTCATCAATCCCATTACCAACATGCTTATATCATGCTTAACATATTATCGTAAATCATGCATATAATTCATGGCATAGCATATTACCCATCATGTCATCCATAACAGATTTTAAATCACAAGTGACTTACCCTAATCCATGCTCATGTCCACAAGCAAATCACTACCACAATGATTAAATCGAATATAATAGCAATGCTAACTAATAAAGTGTGTAAGAGTCTTACACACTGTTTAACCGAAGATCTAAAGAGAGATCCCGAATCTATGCGATATCACAAAATCCCAAAATGTACTCCCGTATTGCCCTACATTCAGCCACTATAGGTTAGTATCCAAAAGCCTTATTTGGATAGATCTAATAATCTCAAGGATGAATCGCATAAATTTGATTTTTCATCAGAATACCCCAAACCCGGCCAATACACCACGAATAGAATCTGTATGTTACAGGAAAAGTTTTTGAGAGATTTAGGTTTCCGTTTAAAAGTTTGATGAAAACTCTTTCGTATGTTTTGTTCTTGTAGAAAACTTGAGCATGATTGTTTAAAAAGCGATAGTGTATTTGAAAACCCAGAAATTTTGAAAGCTTAATCAGATATGTAAGTAAAACAATTTTATCTCATTTAGAAATTTAAGTAATCCTTGTTGTTGCTTAAAAAAAAAACATTTTGACTTAGTACGAGAATGCATTCAAGTTGGAGAACATTTGAGTTTTATTTGTCTTAAATTACAGTGTGATACCCGATGGTAAAGTTTAAAACATATCGCTTGTAGTTTGAAAACCTTATCTTTACAAATTTTAGCCAAATTTTAACCCAATAAATTATTAAGGCATATTTGAAATCCAAATTTAAGTATGTAAATAACAAAACATAAGTTTAAAAGGCCTTTACAATCCAAATAAACCAAATGAAAAACCACCAAATAAAGTACCAAATTTAAATCAATGTAACTCTGAATTTATCCATGGCATGGGCACCTCGAGTCCATCCCACTCCATGTCCGCGATCTATGTGTCACCAAATGATAGGGAGAAGGTGAGTCGCAAGACTCAAGGCATAAATCCTCTCCCAGATATGCAACATGCTAACACACATCATAACAAAGCAATACAATTAATGCACCGATCCTAACCATCCAGAACACCTTTGCTACCCCTGTGGTACCAAACCACCGGTGGTGCCAAACCACCGGTGACCCAAAATCACGATATCCATAGATGTGGTGCTAAACCACCGGTGACCCAAAGTCACGAAGATCCATCTGTGGGCCAACCCACGTGTGATACCAAATCACCGCGATAATCCCAGATCTCAAAAGTGGGGCCAACCCACGATGGTGTTAACCACGTGGACGAGTCGCATGAGGTGCTAAACCTCCGTGTCCCAAAGACACAAGTGTGATACTAAATCACCGTGACCGTAGTCACGATTAAAATGATGGGGCCAACCCATCGTGTGATGCCAAATCACTAGCGCCAATCCCAGTAAAATCAACCGTAGGGCTAACCCACTATGGTGCTATGCCATCGACAAGACGCGAGGTGCTAAACCTCCGTGACCCAAAGTCACAATAATCAATCGTGGTACCAAACCAACGGAGGTGCTAAACCTCCGTGTCCCAAAGACACGGATATCATATCCCCTCCTCTCATATCACCCAATAACATATCATACTAATGCAAATCGTAATCATGCTATCATGCTCACATGCTTAATATGACATCTCAAAATACATACACCATAAATCATGATATCACATATCATCACAGATTTCAGAATGAAACGGACTTACCGAATCCGTATCCATACCTCATTGGGTATTATATCACCAACCATACTGCTTTCACTTACACAATCAAAGTTATTAACATATTACTTCAAGAAGAAGGTGTGTTAGTTTACACACCTATTAACACGCAAGCTTAACCCAACTAATCGATCTAAATCCTCGATACCCTACTCCTATAATCGCCAAACATGAGATTAGCCACTTATACCTTTCTCGCCAAAACCATTAAACCAAAGGGTTAACATTTACCTTGCAACTGGTTTGGTTCCCTACCAAACCCGAACCAACAATGGTTCTTCTGACAATCGGCCTCCCCCTAAAACACAAACCATTAGCCTCACAAGTCTTTGGTTTAACAAACTCTAAGGAAAGACCATTAAAGCAACCTCTTACCATCACTTACCCAGCGATTAATAGAGAAGGAAGACTCCTCTTGCTTGCTTCCAAAATCCAAAGGCCCTATAACGAAATCGATTACCAAAACCAAAGGTTAACTCCTTTCAACAAATGCCAAAATCGCCCTTACAATCCAAAATCGATAAAGCACAAGAGAGGGGAGAAATGGCCATTCGGCCAAGCATTTACCTTCTTCTAAACCGATTGCAACAAAGGGCCAACAAGGTCAACACTCCTCTAATATTTGGCAATGAAGAACTATTAGAGAGAAAAAGATTCTACTAACACCCTTAACAAAAGGAGAAAGGTTTCTTCACACAAAGGAAGATTAATTGCCAGAGTCTTCAAGGTACAAAGCAAAAGAAATGCGGTAAAAAGGAGAAAAGAAATCAGCAAAGGTTGAAGAAAGATTCGCTAAGAAGTTTTGGAAAAGAAAGGAAATAAAGATGAAAAGAGGGAAGATGCTTTTGGTTTGAGTGAAAAAGAAATGGGGAAGGTATTTTGGAAAATGGAGTTTCGACAAGAGGGTATTGAGAGAAGAAAAAGAGAATATGAGAGGAAGAGAGAAGCTAGTTTCGGCTCAAAAGAAATGGAGAAAGCAAATGAAGCATTCAGTTGGCAAACACAAAATGTAGAAAATAAAAGTGCAAAAATTTGGCAAATAGAGTTGCTTGGGGTTTCAATTTCAAGAAGCAAGATGGAAGAGTTTTTCGGCTTAGGCTATTGACAAAAAGAGAGAGCTTGCTTACTAAGCTTGACCGAAAATGTACCAAAATGCAAAATGCATTTTGGCACACTCCTACTACACCAAAACCGGCCACTCACCCCCCAAAATCTCTCCAAAATCCAGCCACAACTACCCCAAACACTCCAAGCCTCCCATTCAAACTAGTTTGAACTAGTCTCCCTCCTAAATTCACTCTCCACCCACCATTTGAACATTTGACTTGGTCCAAGGTAGAGTTTGAACCGCCACAACTCCTCCTCTCCATGCCACAAAATTGAAGCCAAATGGAGCACTCTGCAGCTTGAACACATGACCTCCTCCCTGCAGTGGCGCCACACACACAAGCCTCAAGTGGCGCCTATCCCGCCACTACACCACGTGCTTTTTTTGTGCTAACATTTACCAAATAATATTTATTAACCCCAGTTTCTTCAGCTCCCCTCACCTAAGCCTAAAAGCAAAGATTTTTCCTACCACTCAGACGTACACCTAGCTTATATCTAAGCCCCAAAACATCAAAACAACAACATAATCGTAACACACACATGCAAACCATGCCATAACAAAATAACCCCTAACCCGGATATTACGCCTACCCCTTAAAATAATTTTGACCTCAAATTACCCGGTCAAGAGTTATGGTATTTCGCCTCATCATATCCTCGTTCCCACGTAGCTTCTTCCACGCCATGATTCCGCCATAGTACCTTAACCAAAGGCACAGACTTCCTACGCAGAACCTTCACATCTCGATCTAGAATCTGTACAGGTTCTTCCTCCATGGTCAAATCCGGATTCACCTCGATCTCTCCATCGCTACCACATGCGATGGATCCGAACGATATCGCCAAGCATCAAAACATGGAATACGCCGTGAATCGACTTAGCTCACCGGCAACTCAAGTCGATATGTTACGGTTCCACTCGCCTCAAGACTTTATACGACCCAATAAACCTCGATTTAGCTTACCTTTCCTTTCAACCTTAACACTTTCTTCCATGGTGAGACCTTCGAAAAACTTGATCTCCCATCGCAAATTCAATGTCTCTCGCTTAAGATCGGCATAAGACTTCACCGTCCGCTTCTTTCAATCGAGCTCAATCAACTTAACCTTGTCTTCTGGCCTCAAAGAACCAACTCGTCCCAACAATCGACGCCACTTAACTTCGTCCAACAAGTAGGTGAGCGACACTTCCTACCATACAACGCCTCATAAGGTGCCATCTTGATGCTTTCTTGGTAACTATTGTTGTAGGCGAACTCACCTAATGGTAGAAACTCTTCCCAACTACCCTCAAGTCCGTAACACAACCTCTCAAAGATATCCTCTAAGATCTGAATAACCTTTCCGATTGCCCGCCGAATGCGGTGAAATCATCGTTGAAAATCCAAACGTGTACCCGAGCTCGATACAACGCTTCTTAACCTCGACGTGAATTGATCCCTATCCGAGATGATCGACATCGCACACCGTCTAGCCTCACTATCTCGACACATACACCGCCAACCTCTCAAGTGAGTAATCCACCTCACCGGATAAAGTGAGTGATTTAGTCGACCGATCGACAATTACCCAAATCAATCCTTCTTGCTAGGCGAAGAGGTAATCCACTAACAAAATCCATAGTTATCCTTTCCCACTTCCATCGTGGAATCTTCACCGTTGAAGCAACCCTCGACGGCAATCGATGCTCACTTTGACCCATCGACATGTCGACACTTCCCTACAAACTCGCTACTTCCTCTTCGACTCGCCACCGTAATCGCTTCTCTCGAGATCCCTATACATTTTGCTACCTCCGTGATGCATAGCGTAGGGTCGCTATGAGCGCCCTAAAGAATCTTCCGCCTTAACTCAATATCCCTAAGATACAAGCTCTCCCCAAAACACAAAGACTCCATCACTAGACAAACTATAACCTCCAAACCACCATTCTCGCACTTGTGACCTCTCACGACTCAAAACCTCATCTATTAACTATTTTTCTCCGATCCGCTTCAACCCAAGTAGGCTTAACTCCGCTCTTGTAATACTCCTCGTCGTCAGACAAACTCAAATGGGCAAACATCGCCTTAAGTCCGAAACAACCTTACGGCTCAACGCTGTCTACCACTATATTAGCCTTGCCCGGATGATACTCAATCGAGCAAATAGTCTTTTAGCAACTCAATCCATCTCGCTGCCTCAGATTCAAATCTTTCGAGTCAAAAGGTACTTCAGACTCTTGTGATCTGTAGACTATCGATCTCTCTCCGCATAAGTAATGCCTCCAAATCTTCAAGGCGAAAACTACGTACCGCTAGCTCCAGATCGTATGGCCGGATAATTGACCTCATGTGGCCTCAACTGTCGAGATGCGTAAGCCACAACCTTCCTTCTCGCATCAAGACACAACCCAACTCAGATGTGATGCATCGTAATATACCGTGGAATTCTTCCCACCTCGGGTTGAATTAGAATCGAGCTTCATTAAAATCTTCTTCAACTTGTCGAAGCTTCTCTGCCGCTTCTCACCCAAATGAACGGAACCCTTTCCTTAACAATTTGGTCATCGGTCGCGATCAACGAAAATCCTCTACAAATCTTCTAGAGTATCCTCGCCAAGCCCGTAAAACTCCGAATCTCACCATCGACTTAGGTGGCTTCCAATCCAAAATTGCCTCAATCTTCGAGGATCCACTCTAATCCCTCAAATTTAACACTACATGACCCAAGAACGCCACCTCTAAGCCGTAACTCGTGATTTACTAAACTTTGCATAAAGCTATTTCTCCTCGTAACCGCAACACAATTATAAATGTGCATCATGCTCCTCCTCACCCTTGAATACACCAAGATGTCGCCAATAAAACCACGATTTAACCGATCCAAATACTCATCGAACACTCTATTCATCATATCCATAAATGCCGCCATGCATTAGTCAACCCAAACGGCATTACCGTAAATTCATAGTGCCCATACCGAGTACTTAAACGCCATCTTGCAGATATCGCCTCCTTCACCTTTAGTTGGTGATACCTGCACCTCAAATCGATCTTTGAGAATACCGATGCATCCTTCAAATTGATCAAACAAGTTATTTATCCGGGCAATGGATACTTGTTTTTGATCGTCACTTATTCAATTGGCGGTAGTCTATACACATCCAGATAGTACCGCTTTTCTTCTTAACAAAAAGTACCGAGCGCCCCCAAGGTGAAACACTTGGCTCGATAAAACCCCGTCCAATAACTCCCGGATCTCGAGCCTTAAGCTCCACTAACTCCTTTGGCGCCATCCTATACGGAGTAATAGACACCGGCGCGCCTGGGAAACAAATCTATTTCAACTCTACTTCACGATCCGGTGGCAAACCCGAAGCTCCTCAGAAACACATCGGCAAATTCCTTAACTCGTCCAACTGCCTCTACAATGCACTCTTTAGCCTCCAAGGCATACACATGAACCACATATGCTTCATGTACTTTCTCACCATCTTCTCATTTTCGAGCAGATACCACATTGGACAAGTAATTTCTTCTATTACCGATCGTAACTACCTCATCACCCTTAGTCAAGTTGTAACCATGCGCTTAGTCAAGACATCCAACTTCGCCGGTACTTAACCACCACCCATCCCGAGAATCGATCGAACTCCCCAAACGGCGCTCCATCGATCGCCCACTAACACTACCCTTGGAGTTCTAGAGGTACATCTCTATACGCCTTATCTACAACTACAGAGTGACCTAGGGGCTTATTATGGTCATCCGCCTAGAAGATATCTCGAGTCTAAATCCATGGTCTTCACTATGCTACTTGCAACATATGAATGCGTTGAACCCACATCAATCAAAGCAAAGAATAGAGAACCAAAGATTAAAACGCATCTAAGGTTATGACGTCCGGTCGTCCGCCTCCTCTCGGCGCCATCAGACACACTAGCCCAGCCGTCTGCCTCGAACTACTTGCACCTCTTGGCTCCACAAACCACCGTAACCATTACCTCTCTCTCCATTACCTCGGCCCTCTCATGATGGTGGGCCATTATTCTGAACCGAGTACGACCGACTCTCGGATCAATCCTAGCCTACTTACGCGACAATTCCCTCACACGGTGGTCCAATGAGCCGCACTCAAAACATCCTCTACCACCACCCAACATCCTCCCCAATGAGCTTTCCCACAACGACACATCACAAGGCCCCTCGACTAGCAGAACAAACCTACTACCGATTCAAATTTACCTCGGCCTAACCCTTTTTGAGGATTACCCGACGCACCTGAAGACCCAAAATTCCTCTTATGCTTGCCCTATCCATGCCTTGCCTCACAGACTTAATACCCTCGCTACCTTAGCCTTTTCAACCAGACAACAAATTCACGCCCTCATTGGGAGTAATCAAGAACCTTAATTCATCTCGCAGCCATCCTCAAACGAACACACCTCTCGTGTTCAAGAGCCACCATACCCTAGCATACCAACTCACCGAGGAACTCTACCTCGTGACTCGACGATTTACTCTCGAACTAACCTCGTAAATGCTTTTCGCTGCTCATTAATGTAGTTAGCTCCAACGCATTTTTTCCGATAAGCGACTCGAAATAGTCCCAAGTCGATCTTCCGTCAATACTGTTCCAACCGTGAGCCACCACCGGTATGACTCATCTCAAGAAGTGATACTATCCCTTTAATTTCTCTTGCAGCCAGTCCAGATCGTCCATGATCCGCCTGTCGCTTCCACCAATATTCACCAGTACTGAGCAACACCAGAGACACCTCGAAAAACTTCAATTTCGCTTGTTTCTGAGTCGCTCAGCACGATTTCCTAGCTCCTGTGCTCCACCTACTCCAAATACCCTTTCCGAACTCCGCAAAGATCGCTCGTGACATCTGCGTCATCCCCATCTGTTCCTCGAAACTCACCACCTCTACCGGGTGGCGATGCAGATTTCATTCTCTCGACTTCTACCGTAACCTACGGGTTCGTAAACCATCATCCTACCTCGATCACGTCCACGACCATGTCCACCTCGTGTACTCATGACTAAAATATTGTCTGATTTAAAGAATTTTATGCATCAGTAATTATTCCACTGTTTAAAAAACAAAGTCTTATGAATATTAAAGAAGCTTTGTTTTCGCAAGTCCATAGAGTCCTATTGATTTCAGTTTCTAAGGTAGTCTTACTATTACTAGTCATCCAATCACATCTCATCTACATCAAAATCACAAGCAATAGTAAGGGTACTTACCAGGCGATTGGTGCCGAGACTCGGCCATGCCTTTCAACCCATATTCTTTTAAAACAAAACACTTAAAACCAAGATTTAAAACTTTTGGGCCTCGGCCCACAAATGAGCCTTTGAACTTGGCTCGATATTATAATTGTAACACCCAAACCCGATCAATACACCACGATCGAACTGTATGTTACAGGAAAAGTTTTGAGAGATTTAGGTTTCGCTAAAAGTTTGATGAAAACTCTTTCGATGTTTTGTTCTTGTAGAAAACTTGAGCATGATTGTTTAAAAAGCGATAGTGTATTTGAAAACCCGTAAATTTTGAAAGCTTAATCGATATGTAAGTAAAACAATTTTATCTCATTTAAAATTTAAGTAATCCTTGTTGTTGCTTAAAAAACATTTTGACTTAGTACGAGAATGCATTCAAGTTGAGAACATTTGAGTTTCATTTGTCTTAAATTACAGCAGGATACCCGATGGTAAAGTTTAAAACATATCGCTTGTAGTTTGAAAACCTTATCTTTACAAATTTTAGCCAAATTTTAACCCAATAAATTATTAAGGTATATTTGAAATCCACTAAGTATGTAAATAACAAAACATAAGTTTAAAAGGCCTTTACAATCCAAATAAACCAAATGAAAACCACCAAATAAAATACCAAATTTAAATCAATGTAACTCAATTTATCCATGGCATGGGCACTTCGAGTCCATCCCTACCCATGTCCGCGATCTATGTGTCACCCGAAATGATAGGGAGAAGGTGAGTCGCAAGACTCAAAGGCATAAATCCTCTCCCAGATATGCAACATGCTAACACACATAATAACAAAGCAATACAATTAATGCACCCAATCCTAACCATCCGTAACACCTTTGCTACCCCAGTGGTACCAAACCACCGGTGGTGCCAAACCACCGGTGACCCAAAGTCATGATATCCATAGATGTGGTGCCAAACCACCGGTGACCCAAAGTCACGAAGATCCATCTGGGGGCCAACCCACGCAGATACCAAATCACCGGCGATAATCCCAGATCTCAAAAGTGGGGCCAACCCACGATGGTGTTAACCACAAGGACGAGTCGCTATGAGGTGCCAAACCTCTGTGTCCCAAAGACACAAGTGTGATACCAAATCATTGGTGACCGTAGTCATGATTAAAATGATGGGGCCAACCCATCGCAGGATGCCAAATCACTAGCGCCAATCCCAGAAATCAACCGTGGGGTCAACCCATCGTGGTGCTAAGCCACTCGACGAGACGCGAGGTGCTAAACCTCCGTGACCCAAAGTCACAATAGTCAATCGTGGTACCAAACCACCGGAGGTGCTAAACCTCCGTGTCCCAAAGACACTGATATCATATCCCCCTCCTCTCATATCACCCACTAACATATCATACTAATGCAAATCGTGCAATCATGCTATCATGCTCACATGCTTAATATGACATCTCAAAATACATACACCATAAATCATGATATCACATATCATCACAGATTTCATAATGAAACGGACTTACCCGAATCCGTATCCATACCTCATTGGGTATTATATCAGTCAACCATACTGTTTCACTTACACAATCAGGTTATTAACATATTACTTAGTAAGAAGGTGTGTTAGTTTACACACCTGTTAACACGCAAGCTTAACCCAACGAATCGATCTAAATCCCTCGATACCCTGCTCCTATAATCGGCCAAACAAGAGATTAGCCACTTATACCTTTCGGCCAAAACCATTAAACCAAAGGGGTTAACATTTACCTTGCAACTGGTTTGGTTCCCTACCAAACCCAAACCAACAATGGTTCTTCTGACAATCGGCCTCCCCCTAAAACACAAACCATTAGCCTCACAAGTCTTTGGTTTAACAAACTCTAAGGAAAGACCATTAAAGCAACCTCTTACCATCACTTACCCAAATGATTAACAGAGAAGGAAGACTCTCTTGCTTGCTTCAAATCCAAAGGCCCTATAACGAAATCGATTACAAAACCAAAGGTTAACTCTTTCAACAATGTCAAATCGCCCTTAAGCAATCCAAAATCGATAAAGCACAAAAGAGGGAGAAATGGCCATTCGCCAAGCATTTACCTTCTTTAAACCGATTGCAACAAAGGGCCAATAAGGTTAACACTCCTCTAGTATTCGAATGAAGAACTATTAGAGAGAAAAGAGTCTGCTAACACCCTTAACAAAAGGAGAAAGGTTTTTCGCTTCACACAAAGGAAGATTCTACTAGAGTCTTCAAGGTACAAAGCAAAAGAAATGCTGTTAAAAGGAGAAAAGAAATCAGAAAAGGTTGAAGAAAGATTCGGCTAAGAAGTTTTGGAAAAGAAAGGAAATAAAGATGGAAAGAGGGAAGATGCTTTCGGTTTGAGTGAAAAAGAAAAGGGGAAGGTATTTTGGAAAATGGAGTTTCGGCAAGAGGGTATTGAGAGAAGAAAAAGAGAATGTGAGAGGAAGAGAGAAGCTAGTTTCGGCTCAAAAGAAATGGAGAAAGCAAATGAAGCATTCGGTTGGCAAACACAAAATGTAGAAAACAAAAGTGCAAAAATTTGGCAAATAGAGTTGGTTGGGGTTTCGGTTTCAAGAAGTAAAATGGAAGAGTTTTTCGGCTTAGGCTATTGACAAAAAGAGAGAGCTTGCTTACTAAGCTTGACCGAAAATGTGCCAAAATGCAAAATGCATTTCGGCACACTCCTACTACACCAAAATCGGCCACTCACCCCCCAAAATCTCTCCAAAATCCAGCCACAACTACCCCAAACACTCCAAGCCTCCCATTCAAACTAGTTTGAACTAGTCTCCCTCCTAAATTCACTCTCCACCTACCATTTGAACATTTGACTTGGTCCAAGGCAGAGTTTGAACTGCCTACAACTCCTCCCCTCCATGCCGTCAAAATTGAAGCCAAAATGGAGCACTCTGCAGCTTGAACACAGGACCTCCTCCCTGCAAGTGGCGTCACACACACAAGCCTCAAGTGGCGCCTATCCTACCACTACACCACAGGCTCTTTTTGTGCTAACATTTACCAAATAATATTTATTAACCCCAGTTTCTTCAGCTCCCCTCACCTAAGCCTAAAAGCAAAGATTTTTCCTACCACTCAGGCGTACACCTAACTTATATCTAAGACCCAAAAACATCAAAACAACAACATAATCAAAACACACACATGCAAACCATGCCATAACAAAATAACCCCCTAACCCGGGATATTACACTTACCCTAGTATCGATTTGGTCTCCTACCAAATCCCGAAAACACACACCAAGTCCTCCTTGTATTCGGCTACACTAGCACACTTCAAAAGTTAGCCTTCAGCTTTTCCAAAATATCTAATGAATAGGCTTAAGGAGAAATTCTTTACCAAAGACTTACCAAATCGATTAGTAGAGAATGGAGGCCTAGTTCGGCGGTTTCAAAATCCCGTAGCACCTTATGAGAAAACAGTTTCAAAAGTAGTTAGCCAAACCATCCAAAAATACTGGATTTCGGCTTTTCCTTCATATAAGTCGACAGAGAAAGAGATAATATGAAAGGAAGTTTTCGACATTCACTTACCCTTACAAACCGATTTGAAGAAGAAATCCCGAAGAGAATCTATGCCTACCTGATATTCGGCCAAAGTGGATCTAATAGGAGAAGGGAGATTTAGGCAAAAGAATGGAGTAAATTCGGCTTACACAACATGGAAGATGGAGTTTGAGTAGAAGAGGGGTGATAGATTCTGAAAAATAGAAACTAAAGAGAAGAGAGGAATTTGAAGAACTTTAAGACCAAGAGAACTAGGGAGAATTCACAAATTGAGAAGAAAGAAAATAAGTTTTCAAGACCCTCACTATACTCAACTCAATATGGAAGTCCCTAAGGAATCCTACATTCTACCAACACTCACCTTTTGGTGATAATTTTTATCTTTCAATTATCACCCATTTGAATTAAAACAAGATTTATCTTCTATTTTATCTCCTAGCCACCCCTTCAAATAAATAAAAGAATAAAACTAATAGCACTTACCAAATTTAATTTAAAAGCAAAACAAGGTTTATCCTTATCAAATTAAGAGTCCCACACGCAGGCCATTAGCTCACTCCCTTCACGCCAGCATGCATAAAAAAATGCCCATTGCTGCCCATGCTACTCGAACATGGGACCTCATTGCCGCAGCCCCTTATCATGTCCCAAGCCACTTAACCTGTCTGACTTTTATGTCCATAATCCCTACTATTTTATTTTTAAGGCCTTCCTAGCCCATCACCCTATACATAACGCAAAAAGTAAAACTCCCAAGTGCCACTCCAGCAGCTCGAACCCAAGACCTGCGCCAAGCGCCACTTCCAGGCCCTTAAGTGGCGCCCAACGCCACTTCTACCAACCAGCTCCTTGTGTCATGCTTCTCCCGAAATTTCTCTTAACCCTTTCTCACCTAGCTCCCTCTTCTTAAGCACTAAAAGAAATTTCAGCCCTAAGTCGACTCCAGCCCCGGTTATGACTAGACCCTAGAATATGTCAAGCAATCAAGCATATATATTTCTTCAAGCATACACATGGGAAAAATAATTAAATTGCAAACAACCCCTAGTTCAGATGTTACGCTTCTACCCCTTAAAAATAATTTCACCTAAAATTACCCGGATCAAGAGTTGGGGTATTGTCGCCAAGATCACATCCTTGGGTTCCCATGTGGCCTCTTCCGCACCATGGTTTCGCTGTAACACCTTTACCAAAGGTACTAACTTCCTCCTCAAAACCTTGACATCTCGATCCAAAATCAGACTGGCCTCCTCGAAAGACAAGTCCAAGTTCACTTCAATTTTTTCAACCAAGACTACGTGTGATGGATCCGATCGATAGCGCCAAAGATCGAAACATGGAAGACGCTATGGATCCGCTCAACTCGCGCAGAACTCAAGTTGGTAAGCTACCGGCCCCACACGCTTTCAACACCGTATACGACCCGATGAATCTAGGGTCGAACTTGCCCTTCCTACCAAACCTCAAGACTTTCTTCCAAGGTGATACCTTCAAGAAGACCCTATCACCCATCAGATACTCCACATCCTCGCGCTTAAGATCGGCGAGATTTCTCTGTCTGGACGCCTCTTTAAGACGAGCCCAATTACTCTAACCTTATCTTCTCTCGCCACTAACTCCGGACCCAACATCCGACGCTCACTCACCGCCCAACACGTAGGAGTATGACATTTCGACCATACATCGCCTCATACAAAGGTTATCATCGAATACTCGCTGATAACTATTGTTATACGCGAATTCGCCAAAGGTAGGTACTCCTCCCACTACCATGGAAATCCAAAACACACCTTAACATATCTTCTAGCACCGGATTACCCTCTCGATTGTCCATCGATCATGGATGAAAAGTCATCTTGAAATTCAACCGTGCCTAACTCCCGATGTAAGGCCTTCCAGAATCTTAGCGTGAACCGGATCCCGATATGCGATAATGGACACCGTACTCTATGTAACTACACTATCTCTCGCTATATATAGCTTGGCTAACCTTTGAAGCGAGTAGTCAACCCTTACCAAGATGAAATGGGCCTACTTGGTCAACCACTACTATCACCCAAACCGCATCTTTCATCTTGGGCGTGAGGGAAGCCCACTTACTTAAATCCATAGTAATCCCTCCCACTTCCACTGTGGGATCTTTACCTACCGTGAATAACCCCGATGGCAATTGATGCTCACCTTAACTTGCTGGCATGTCGACACTTGCCCACTAACTCTAAGTTACTTCCCGCTTAAGACACAGCCACCAAAATCGCTCCCTTAAATCCCGATACATCTTGTCGCTCGGATGCATAGTGTACAGACTGCTATGAGCCTCTTTAAGGATTCGCTGCCTCAAATCATCATCCTTAGGCATACATACTCTCCCCTAAAAATACAACACTCCATCACTACCCAAGCTGAACCCTTCAGCCTCACCGCTCTGTACTTGTAACCTCCGAGTACTCAGAACTTTGTCAGTCAATTGCCTCTCTTTAACCTCATCGATCCAAGACGGTTTTACTTGCAACTCTGCCAGAAGGCTCCCATCCTCATAGAGACTTAGGTGAGCACACATTGCTCGCAAATCCGCTACTACCTTACGACTCAATGCATCAGCTACCACGTTAGCCCTACCCGGATGGTATTCGATTGAGCAGTCGTAGTCCTTAAGCAACTCAATCCACCTCCGCTGCCTCAGATTTAAATCTTTCTAAGTCAAGAGGTACTTCAGACTCTTGTGATCCGTGTACACTACCGACTTCTCCGCATACAGATAGTGCCTCCAAATCTTCAAGGCGAAAACCACAGCAGCCAATTCTAAATCATGTGTTAGATAGTTACCTTCGTGAGGCCTTAACTGCCGTGACGCATAAGCGACCACCTTCCCTTCTTGCATCAACACACACCCTAAACCAGTATGCAATGCATCACAATACACAGTGAATTCCTTTCCTACCTCTGGCTGAATCAAGACTGGTGCTTCTGTCAAAATCTTCTTCAGCTTGTCGAAACTCTCTTGCTGCTTCTCAGACCACACAAACGAAACTTCTTTTCTCAGCAACTTAGTCAACGGCGTTGTGATTAAGGAGAATTTTTCCACAAATCTCTGGTAATATCTTGCCAACCCCAAAAAACTTCAAATTTTCATAACCAACCTCTGTGGTTTCTACTCCAATACTGCCTCAATCTTACGGGGATCCACCCTGATTCCCTCGACTGAAACAACATGCCCTAGAAAAGTTACCTCCTTGCCGTAACTCACACTTGTCAATTTGGTGTACAACCGCTTTCTCCTTAGAACTTGCGTAACCACATAAAGATGTGCGTCATGCTCCTCTTCCGACTTCGAGTACACCAAAATGTCGCCTATGAACACACGATTTAACCGATCCAGTAGGGTTGGAAACCCGATTCATCATGTCCATAAACGATCCGTGCATTCGTCAAACCAAAAGGCATTACCGTAAACTCGTAGTGCCTATACCGAGTACTGGAATGCCGTCTTATGGATATCACCTCCTTCACCTTAAGCCGATGGTACCACGACCTAAGGTTGATCTTAGAGAACACTGATGCACCATTGAGTTGGTCGAACAAATCATCAATCCTCGGCAAAGGATACCGTTCTTTATTGTCAGCTTGTTCAGCTGTCGATAGTCTATGCACATCCTCATTGTTCCATCCTTCTTCTTGACAAAAAGCACTGGAGCTCCCCAAGGCGATACACTTGGTCGGATGAACCCTCTATCCAACAATTCCTGAAACTGGGCCTTCAACTCTACCAATTCTTTGGCCCATCCGACACGGAGCTATGGATCTTGGCGTGGTTTCGTAACAAATCTATACCAAATTCAACCTCACGGTCCGTAGGTAAACCCGGAGTTCCTCCTGAAACACATCAACATAATCCCTTACATCCAGGACATCTCTCACAATTGCACCCCTTAGCTTCAAAGCACGGACATGCACTACATATGCTTCATAACCTTTTCTAACCATCTTTTCCCCCTTCAATGCAGAAACCAGATTAGACAGGTAATCTCTCCTTTTTACCTATCATCACCACCTCATCACCTTCCACGGTCTTTAATACCATGCACTTAGCTGCGCAATCTAGGCTATGCCAATCCATCCCAAGGATTAGATCGAACTCCCGAAATGGTAGTTCTATAAAGTCAACCAAGAACACGACCCCTTACCTATAGAGTTTACTTACTTCTACAGAGTGAGCTAGAGGGCATAATACAATCATCTTCCTAGAAGTAAGCTCAGAGTCTAAGTGCAGAGTTTCCACTACACTACTAGCAATGTATGAGTGGGTTGAGCCAATATCAATTAAGGTGCTATAGGGTACTCCAAAGATCAAGAACATACCGGTTATGACGTCTGGTGCGTCGCCCTCCTCCTGACACCTCGCGGCATAGACCAAACTAGATTGCCTAGCCTCAATACCACTGGTACCTCCCCTCGGTGCCCCACGACCTCTTCCAGCAGCATTACCTCCTCTTCCTGCACCCCGACCTCTCGGTGGCTGTTGATTATCCTTCCTATTCAGTGTACGATCTTGACCCTCAGACCTTAGCCTAGCTGTCTTTTTCAGACAATCCCTAACTCGATGTTCCATGGATCCACATTCGAAGCATCCCCGGTTACCATTCCAGCACTCCCCCGTGTGAGACTTCCCACACCGAGCACACCATGGCGGCCATTGAGGATTAGCGGCGAGAGGCCTAGCGACTTGATTTGACCCACCATACCTCGTCCTCTTCTGATTACGTAAAACCTCAAAGATCTAGAGCTCCTCTTATTCCAACTCCTATCCTGATTCCGCCTAGTCGACTGTCTTACCCTTCAAAGAACCTTAGACTTCTCCACTAGGACAAATGAACTCCGTTCTGTTGTGGAGCTATCATCATCCTCACTCATCTCTCACCCCATCCTCAAATCGACACGTTGTTCATGCTCGGTACCCACAATACCGAGAGCATACCCGCTCAACCGGAGAAATTCACCTCATACTACGCCCTTGTCTTATTACCACGAACCGGGTTCAAGAAAGCCTTCCATTGCGCATCCACGTAGCTAGTTCCTATGTATTTCTTTTGGTAGGCAGCCTTAAAGAATTCCCATGTGAGATCCTCCGCCATCGCTCCATCCCTTCTTGTGAGCCACCACCGATATGACTCATCCCAAGTAGAGAGATTATACCTTCAACTTTTCCTCGGTTGTAAAATCCAGTCATCCATGATCCTCTCAGTTGATTCAACCAATACTCCACCGCGATGGTTGCCACTCCAGAAACTCCTCTTAACACTTCTGCTCCGTTAGCCCGGAGTCGTTTAACCACGAATTTACAGGCTCTTGCACTTGCGCCTGCCTCGGTAACTCGTTCCAACACTCGTAGTACAGCTTGGGATACTACATCATTACCACTTGGTTTGATCTTGAAACTCGGTTTTCCACCACCGTGAACCGAGGCATCACATTTCGGACCCATGACCAGACCCTGTTGGCTCCGACAAGGTCATCCTACCCCTACCACGGCCATGCGACGGATGTCCACGACCTCTTGTACTCATTCTTCTCGTTCACGTTTATCTGATTAAGAATTTTATGCATTATTAATACTGTCCACTCTTTACCCACGAGCAATTTTATGAGGAATATTTTTTTTTTGAAGTGATTCTTTCGAAGTCGAATCTACTTAATAATTCCAGTTTCAGGCTTATCTCCTAGTTCTAAGTGCATCCATCACACAAACAACATTCACCGACCATATCTAACGTGTAGGGGCATTTTTGTCATTTCACTACCTGGGGGTATTTTCGTAATTTTAACCTACAGGGGTATTTCTGTAAATTTCCAAAAATAAAAGTTCTCGGATGATTTTGTCAAAAAGTATTTTGGAACTTTTAAATTCCCGGGGTATTTTGAAAAATTTTGAAATTCAGGGGTATTTCGGTGATTTTGAAGCTCGGGGGTATTTTGGTAATAGACCAGGGTAAACTTGTAAAGTTTGATAACTCCAGGGTATTTCCAAATGTTGCAAAACTTTGAGGGCTCTTTCTGAGAATTTGTTTTCCAAGTTAATGGTGTTGCAAAAATTTTAAAACTCAGAGTCATTTTGGTAATTTTGTAGGTTAGGGGCAATTTTGTAATTTTTCCAAAATCAAGGTACTTTGGACGTTTGCAAAAATAGGGTTTTTAAACACTTTTACAAAATGAGGAAATTTTGGAAAAAGCTTGGATAGTTGAATATTTAATAAACCAAGGGCATTTTTTTTGTAATTTTTACCACTTTAGGGGTATTTTAGTAATTCTACAAATCGGAAATTTTTTTTCAGAAAAATGTTGTAAAACAATAGTTCTCACACATTAAAAAGAAATTTTTAAGAGTTTTAAAACTAGAGTTTTCATGAAAATACTGGCTAGTTTCCTTTCGGGTTTTAGTTAGGGTTTAGCCCATGAATAAGTCCTCTTGGTTAGGGTGAACCGAAGCTACGCACTGTGGGATTCAGTGGAGAGGAGGTGAGTCACGGACCGCTTAAATACCAAGCTCCCACCGAATGCCAATCCTAGACATGCGCACCATGGTTACCACACCCTAACTCGGCGACTTAGACATAGGTTTGTTTAATTAAGCAATTAGGTCTTATGTAGTAGTTGGGGTAGACTAGTCCTAGAGTTCAAGTACCTATCATTCTATTCCACATTCCCAAGTTACCTATTTACCCTTATCAAGTATTCATAGAACAGTCAGAGATACTTACCTGGGCAGATTGGTGCGAGAGACTCGATGCCATCTTTGTTCAAAACAAAACCATTTTCATAATAATTCATAGAGGCCTACAAAATGTTTTGGGCCACGGGCCCCACATCGAGTTTTGAACACAGCTCGATACCAAAAATGTAACACCCATACCGCCCATGAGCCTTGACCGGATTTGGTATGTCACGAGTAAAATCATTTTGAAAGATTTTGAGTAACGGTAGAAATCAAGTTTTCTTTGAGGTTATAAAAGCGGTGTCTATTAAAACTCGTGGAATGGATTTTAAAACTTGGTTGAGTTGAGAGCCTTGGAAAACATTTGATCATTTAATGTTTTAGAACCATCTGAGTTATTGTTAACTTGGTGAATTTTGCTACCCGATGGTAACATCTTTGAAAACTCATAAAAAATTCCCATTTTGAAAACATCACTTTTAACCGGTTTACTTAAACAATTTACAGTTTCATTAGTAGCATAGTAGGAATGAATTAAAACAATTACTTAAACACCCAAAATAATTATTAGCGGCCTTATTACAATCCAAACCAAAAATTTAGAAATAAACAAACTTAACTGTACTAAATAAAATTCCAAATCCAAGGAACAAGCATGGCTGCCTCGAGTCCTCTCCGGCTCCATCTCCGTGATTTACTCATCTGCAAAATGATATGGGAAGGGGTGAGTCACCAAGACTCAGTGTATAAATCCCCAACCCGAAAGTGCAAACTCATACACAAAATATTAGTAAACATGCAAACATGCAACCCAAAACTAACCATCCATACTCCTTTAACTACCCCGTGTGGTCAAAACCACTGGTGGTCAAAACCACTGGTGACCGGAGTCACAAATCAAGTGATGAGGCCAACCCATCGTGTGGTCAAAACCACTGATGACCAAAGGTCACAATTATCAATATGTGGTCAAAACCACTGGTGGTACCAAACCACTGGGACTTAGTCACAATTTATATCAACGGTGTGGTCAAAACCACTGGTGACCGAAGTCACAATTAAACTGATGGGGCCAACCCATCTTATGGTCAAAACCACTGGTGACAGTCCATAGAGAATAATCCCCCTCCTCTCATCAATCCTATTGCCAACATGCTCATATCATGCTTAACATATTATCGTAAATCGTGCATATAATTCATGGAATAGCATATTACCCATCATGTCATCCATAACAGATTTTAAATCACAAGTGACTTACCCGGAATCCATGCTCATGTCCACAAGCAAATCACTACCACAATGATTAAGTCGTAACATAATAGCAATGCTAACTAATAAAGTGTGTAAGAGTCTTACACACCTGTTTAACCGAAGATCTAAAGAGAGATCCCGAATCTATGCGATATCACAAAATCCCGAAATGTATTCTTGTATTGCCCTACATTCGGCCACATAGGTTAGTATCCAAAAAGCCTTATTCGGCTAGATCTAATAATCCCGAAGGATGAATCGCACAAATTTGATTTCTTACCCTAGTGTCGATTTGGTCTCCTACCAAATCCTGAAAGCACACACCAAGTCTCCTTGTATTAGGCTACACTAGCACACTTCAAAAGTTAGCCATCGGCTTTTCCAAAATATCTAATGAATAGGCTTAAGGAGAAATTATTTACCATAGACTTACCAAATCGATTAGTAGAGAACGGAGGCTTAGTTCGGCGATTTTAAAATCCCGTAGCACCTTATGAGAAAACAGTTTCAAAAGTAGTTAGCCAAACCATCCACAAATACCGAATTTCAGCTTTTCCTTCATATAAGTCGACAGAGAAAGAGATAATATGAAAGGAAGTTTTCGGCATTCACTTACCCTTACAAATCGATTTAAAGAAGAAATCTCGAAGAGAATCTATGCCCATCTGATATTCAGCCAAAGTGGATCTAATAGGAGAAAGGAGATTTAGGCAAAAGAATAGAGTAAATTTGGCTTACACAAGATGGAAGATGGAGTTTGAGTAGAAGAGGGGTGATAGATTCGGCAAAATAGAAACTAAAGAGAAGAGAGGAATTTGAAGAACTTTAAGACCAAGAGAACTAGAGAGAATTCACAAATTGAGAAGAAAGAAAACAAGTTTTCGGCACCCCCTCACTATACTCAACCGAATATGGAAGTCCCTAAGGAATCCTACATTCGGCCAACACTCACCTCTTTGGTGATAAATCTTTATCTTTCAATTATCACCCATTTGAATTAAAATAAGATTTATCTTCTATTTTATCTCCTAGCCACCCCTTCAAATAAATAAAAAGAATAAAACTAATAGCACTTACCAGCCGAATTTAAAAGCAAAACAAGGTTTATCCTTATCAAATTAAGAGTCCCACACGCAGGCCATTAGCTCACTCCCTTCACGCCAGCATGCATAAAAAAAAAACACCCATTGCTGCCCATGCTACTCGAACATGGGACCTCATTGCCGCAGCCCCTTATCACGTCCCAAGCAACTTAACCTGTCCGACTTTTATGTCCATAATCCCTACCATTTTATTTTTAAGGCCTTCCTACCCATCACCCTATACATAACGCAAAAAGTAAAACTCCCAAGCACCACTCCAGCAGCTCGAACCCAAGACCTGCGCCAGGCGCCACTTCCAGGCCCTTAAGTGGTGCCCAACCACTTCTACCAACCAACTCCTTGTGTCATGCTTCTCCCAAAATTTCTCTTAACCCCTATCTCACCTAGCTCCCTCCTCTTAAGCACTAAAAAGAAATTTCAGCCCTAAGTCAGACCTAGCCCGGGGTTATGACTAGACCCTAGAATATGTCAAGCAATTAAGCATACATATTTCTTCAAGCATACACATGGGAAAAATAATTAAATTGCAAACAACCCCTAGTTCAGGATGTTACACTTCCTCTGTGCATCAATATAACTGGTTCCAACATACTTCTTCTGATAAGTTGCCTTGAAATAATCCCAAGTGAGATCATCCACTGTAGCACCATCCCGAACCGTGAGCCACCACTGGTATGACTCATCTCGGAGTAGCAACACTACTCCTTTTAGTTTTCCCTCAGCCGTCAGATCCAAATCATCCATGATTTGTTTTGTCGCTTCCAACCAATACTCAGCTGTATTGGGTGCCACACCAGACACTCCTTGGAATACCTCAGCTCTATTAGTTCGGAGTCGCTCAGATACAAATTTCTGAGCTTACGTACCTTCACATGCTCTAGCCACTCTTTCCAAGACTCGCAAGATCACTGCGACAATCGCATCTTCCCGTTTGATCTCGATACTCTACACCAAAGAAATGGTGGTGGTGGTATCTCATTCTCGAGACCCTTGACCGACCTAACGGGTTTCGACACGGTCATTTCGCCTCTCTGGCGTCCTTGCACATTACGATCACGTCCCCTAGTACTCATGTCTATAATCGTGATTTATCTGCTTAAAGAAATTTCATGAATTAGCTTCTGTTCCACTGATTACCCACGTATAAGTTTTATGTGAAGTAGTTTGGTAGTGGTTCTTTCGATCATCACAAAGTTTTCATTTCCAGTCCTCTACCCTCATTCTACGTGTAGGGGTATTCTCGTCATTTCACTACCCGGGGTTATTTCTGTAATTCACCTATCGGGGTATTTTAGTACTAAAATAGGGTTAATTCGAAAACCTTTACAAATCGTAAATATTTCAAAAATTCTAGAAATTAGGGGTATTTTGGTAATTTCATAAACCAGGGGTATTTTCGTAAATTTTTTTTCAAAATATGGTTCCAGGTGATTTTACAAAATAAGGGTATTTTGGAAATTTTCAATTCGGGGGTACTTTGGCAATTTTCCATACTGAGGGTATTTTGGTAATTTTTACAAGTCAGGGGTAATTTGGTCATTTTTCAAATCAGGGGTATTTTGGTCATTTCCTAAATCAAGGATACCGTGGTAATTTCAAAACCAAGGTTTAAAGTGTTACCAAAATAAGATGGCTGGTCCCTTTCGGGTTTTAGTTAAATTTAGCTTGTGAATAAGTCGTCTCAGTTAGGGCGAGCCGTCACTACGCACTAGGTAGGATTCGAGTGGAGAGGAGGTGAGTCACTAGGACTGCTTAAATACCAAGCTCCCTCTAAATCCATTCCTAGACATGCACACAATGGTTGCCACACCCTTAACTCAAGGATTTAACTTACGTGTTTGTTTAGTAGATCTTTAAGTCTTATGTAATTTGTGTTGGAGTAAGCTATTCCTAGGGTTCAATAACTCCTAATCTACTATTCTACGATCTCAAAATACCCATTTTCCCCACATATAATACACACAATAGTTAAGGATACTTACCTGGGTGGATTGGTGCCTGAGACTCGGTGCCATGTTGTTCGACCCATGTACCTTTTCCATAAAACTTTTCAAGACCCTACTTTAAAACTTTTTGGGCCTCAGGCCCACAGCCAAGCTTTTAAACCTGGCTCTGATACCAAAATTGTAACACTCCAAACCCAGCCAACTCACCACAACCGGATCTGGCATGCCACGGAGTGATAACCTTTTAAAACCGAGAGTTTGTCGAAAAATTTTCTTAGAAAACCTTTTTGTAGTACGAAAAGTTTAGAAATCCTTGCTTGAAAATCTACTTATTGCTGCAAGTTCTAGAAAACATACAAGTTATCTTTGTTATCATCTCTTAAGTGATGTTACCCGATGGCAACATTTTAAAACCCGAAGGAGTTATAGTTTTGAATACATTGCTTTTTACCCGTTAATTTAACAAGACCATATATCCATCATAGGTATAACATAATCAAAATAAAAGCAAGTAATAAAAACCCAAAATAAAACTTAGCGGCCTTATTACAAAACCCAAAACCAAATTTAAAGAAAATTAATAAAATTGAAATAGTACATTAAAGTCAAAAGTCGAATCAAGCATGCATGGCCGCCTCGAGTCCTCTCAGCTCCACATCCGTAATCTATGCCTCATCTCAGAAATATAAGGGAAGGGGTGAGTCAGTGAGATTCAGGTGTATAAATCCTCAACCCGATAGTGCAAACACTTACACAAATTATCGGTAAAAACATGCGAATCATGCAACCCTTAACCTAACCATCCAATCTCCTTTAACTACCCTGTGTGGTCAAAACCACTGGTGGTCAAAACCACGGGTGACCGTAGTCACAAATATATCGATGTGGTCAAAACCACTGATGACCGAAGTCACAAATTAAGTGATGAGGCCAACCCATCGTGTGATCAAAACCACTGATGACAATCCCGTAATCAACATGTGGGGCCAACCCACTGTGGTACCAAACCACTGGGACGAGTCACAATATTCATATATGGTCAAAACCACTGGTGGTCAAAACCACTGGGACTTAAGTCACAAAATTTAATATCAAGACGGGGCCAACCCGTCGTGTGGTCAAAACCACTGGTGACAGTCCAAATATCTCTTCCCCCTCCTCTCAACAATCCCACCATCAAGTCCATATCAATCATGGCATAACAATGTATAATAATGTAAATAACACATGGCATACATTTAACAGTGACATGATGATGTATATAAAAAATCACATAACAGGGGACATACCCGAAATCCAAGCTCATACCCACAAGGCATAATCACAAAATCCCGAAGGACGAATCGCACAAGGATAACTCCTTACCTTATTGCCGATTTGGTTTCCAACCAAATCCCAAAACCACATGATGATCCCCCTTGCAATCGGCTAAACACTAATACACACAAATGGTTAGCCTTCAGCTTCTGAACGATTAAGAAATGGGTATTGAGATGTTAAAACCCTTACCTAGATCGACCACCAAATCTTAGAGATTCACTATATTCGACTATGCTTCTCCCTACCATCGGTTTTAACATCCCCTTTAGAGTCCAAAGGCCATTCGGCCATAACATAAATCCCGAAACCAAAAGGGATTATCGCCTCCTTACCTTGATGACTGATTCAGCTTCTAAACACCAAAGATCGGCACCCTCTATTGGTGTTAGTAATTTCGGCTATCAATCATGAATCAAGAATGAAGTTTCAAAATCCCGATTAATAGCGATTAAAGAAGAATAAAAAGGGAAGGCAAAAGAGATTTGGCCTTCTCCAAAACAGTGTCGAAAAAGAAAAGGAAAAAAAATAGAAAGTTTGCTTACCAAAAGATTCGACTAACCCAAATGGAAGAGATCGGTTTCGGCACTTGAATAAAGTCTAGATCACGTGAGAAAAGAAGAAGAATAACTAGGAGTATTCGGCCACACACTTGAAAGAAGAGAAGAACAACACTTAGCAAAGTTTCGGCTTTTGAAGATGGTAAAGAAGAAGAAGAAAATAGAATAGGAATGATTTTGGCAAAAGAGAATAAAAGAGATTTCAGCACAAGGCAAGAGGTTTTGAGAGAATGAAAAGAAAGGTGCCGAATGGGGGGTGAGGTTGTTGGTTTCAGCTATGAGCAAAAAGAAGAAGAAAAAGTGAACAAGGGTGGATTCAGCAAAGAGGGTGTTTTCGGCTCTTCAATGGGGTTGCTAAAATGAATCGGCCAAGTGCCCAAATTGTCAAAAGAGAAAAAGAGAGAAAAGCACCTAAGGTTCGGGTTTTAGCACAAAACGCAAGAAGGGAAAACCATCTAAGCTAGCCGAAAATGTCACCTAGCCTAACTATGAAGAAATGGCACCTCTCCTAAGTCTCCCAATCGATCACTCCTCTCACACCAGAGTTCAGATTTCGGCAAACTCCCTGAATCACTCCTGGCCAACCATTCAAATGAGTTTGAATTGATCAAACTCCTAAATCCCCTCTTCTCCACCCATTTAAATCTTATCTGACAGAGTTTGTGCTGAGCACAACTCCTCTCCCTTGGCGTCAAAATGCAAGGCAGAAAATGGGATTTCTGCTGCTCGAACTTGAGCTCTCCTTTCTCTGCATGTGGCGTCACCCTCAAGGCTCTAAGTGGCACCTCCTTGCCACTTTACCAAGCCCATTCTTATGCTTAAATCCCCCACGAATTTCACTTAACCCCTAGCTCCTTCAGCTCCCTTTTACTAAAACTTAAAAACAAGAATTTTCCTACAGCTCGGGCCTACCCTTGGCTTATACCTAGATCTTAAAACACCTTAATTACTACCACCATCAAGCCATACCCATGCAAAAATAATTTAAACACAACAGCCCCCATTTCAGGATGTTACATGGTGAATGAACACCAATCTCAAAACTTCTTACATATTCATTCTCCATCCTTGAAAAGCGTAAATATCTTATCCCTATTTCTTTTTATCTTCTTTACTTCTTACAAAAGACTCTCAAACATCTCTCTCCCTAATTCTTCACCATGGCCGAATGTCAATGATCATCTCCTTTGTCGAATCTTTCTCTTCATATATATTTTTTTCCTTCTCAATCATTCTTTCTACTCACGTTTTGATCAATCGGTAAGAACCCTCTTCAATGCTTTATTTTTATTTTTCTTTTGCCGAATCTATATATTGGCTTGGGAGGGTCTTTTTGACTCAAAATGTCATCATCTACCACTCTCTTAGATAAATTATTTTTCATCTTTATAGTGAAATAGAGAAAGGCCGAATTACCATTTCCTCGAAGTTATCTTGTAATCACTAGAATTCAGATAAAAAACCTTCAAGGTAAGAATTCTTCACAAATTTCAAGATCATCCTTTATTTATTAAGAGGATTAACTGTATGGAAAGGAGTAACCAATTATTTTATATAGGGATTTATTCATGGATCACTCGGAACTTCGTGGTAGGCCGATCTATACCATTTTGTTTAGTGCACACTTTAATAGATTATTGATTTATTGAAGATCTAACAATTCGAGGCTCGTAGTAATGTGTTGAAAGGGAAATCTAGTGGTGATCTTAAAAGGAGTGGATTGACGATCCCAGCTCCTAAATTCAAACGTAGGGTCGTTTCGACAATTCGAGACTTTCCACCGGGTTGTGGACCCTCCTCTGGTGAAAATCAATTGTTCGACGTTATTCACAGTTCTGAACCATTAGCTGTTCGGGGTTTTCCAATGGGTTGTGGACCGTCAACTGGGGAAAATTGACAAATCATAGTTATTCGTAATTCCGAGGGTAAATATTAGATCGTTTGTTTAGAGTAGCTTTACTAGATCGCGTTTATTTATTCTAATCGAGCTTTAAACATATTTTTAGGTGTCAACGATTAGGAGAGTGTAGTGCTTACCGTGATCAGGTGTGTAATCTCACACCATATTTCATGGTATAGATATTTATATTATGACTAATGGTAAATCGCTTGATTTAGTCACTTGTTAGTGAAATCGGGTAAGATGTCGTAATTATCATTATTTTGGTAGAAACTATAAAAATCGGTATTAAGACTGTGATAAATGGGCCAAATGTGATATGTGATAAATGGGCCAAATGTGATATGTGATAAATAGGCCAAATGTGATATGGGATAAATGGGCCAAATGTGATATATGATAAATGGGCCAAATGTGATATGTGATAAATGGGCCATATTGTTCATAATAATTATATGAATGGAATATTGTAATTGGATATGCATATTATATACATGATTTGCATGGGTTGGGATTTTGACGAAGAGAAGTTCTGGTAGCTTTGCTAAAAAATTCTGGTGGCTTGTCCACAAATTGATATATGGCTTAATGCCCAGTTTGATATAGGGCTTAATACCCAGTTTGGTGTGTTGGTGGGGTGGGTGACTAAAACTCCCCACAGGTGTGTTGGTTGGTACGGGTGGTGTGTAGCGTATGGAAAACTAGGTTTGGTTGGGAAATTGCATAACACATGCATGTTATATATGATATTATGTTATGATTGTAAATGGGCTTTGGCCCAATAAATGCTTAATTGAATTTTTGGCCCAGTGACAATGGTAAATGAGTTACACACTGAGTTCCAAGTAACTCACTCCGTTTTCTTTACCCTCCTCAGGTAATGATCAGTGATGGAGGCTTGGGCCAGGGACGACTCAGTGGAGGCCATACTACGAATTATGGGTTATTTAAATTTCAGATTTCTTTTTAAGTACTTTTTATTATTTTTTTATTTTGTAATAAGGCCTCTGGTTAAATTTTTATGGATGTTTTACTTGTGGATGGATTTTATAATATGCTTTAAATACTTATGTGGGATTATTTTTTCTAAAATAGAAATAAACGTTTTCTTAAATAAGCGTCGAAAAGGGTTTCATTCTTAAATAGTTTTAACTCGATAATTTTTCTGTAACAATATTTTTAAATTTTTGTTTTCAAATTACTTTCGAACTCTTTAAATTTTCTCAAAATATTAAATCAATTTTCCTAAGTTTCAATTTATAAATTTTACGACCCAAATTATTAGATTTAGTAATCAAACTTAGTTTTCAATAACTCCACGTTAAAATGTTTTTAAAAATCCGTTTTCTTTAAATCTTTAAAAGACTAGGTGTATGTTCATTTTATGTGACATGTCAAATTTGGTCTTAACGCATAGACCGGGTTTGGGGTGTTACATTTTATGGTATGAGAGCCTGATTCAAAACTCAGCCGTGGTTTGGGTTTTAAAATATTTTTTTTAAAACTGTTTTGAGTTATAGAACATATGTTTCAAATGTAGTATGGCACCACGAGTATCCGACACCAAGTCAAGTAAGTGTATTGAAATTTAATGATTATTATTATTGTGATATGACTATAGGAACACTCTAGAACGTTTAGTTTTAGATGTTGAAACTATAGAGATTGAGACTATAGGATGCATCTCTGAAAACAACTCTACCTCTTATATCTCATAAAATATCTTTAATAAACACCAAATAGTATCTTGATTCATAAAACTTATAATCAAATTGAAACGAAATAGTTAATATGAGTGCTAGAGGACATGGGCGTGGTAGACGTGGCCGTGGTAGAGGCCAAGGTTCTAGAGTTGTGTTTGAGGCATCGGGGCATATGCTGGAAATGGACGCGCCAGCATCACCTATGTTAGAAAATGGATCACATGACTGTATGAGAGAAGACATTGCTCTGTCTCAAGCAATGTTACGAGTTTTGGAAAGGGTTGCTGGGGTTAGATCAGGACCAGTAGCTCGTGGATCAATATCGGAGTGACTCAGATCAAATGGTCCTGAGACTTTTAGGGGTATCTCGGGAGTAGCCCCAAATGTTGTGGAGTATTGGCTCGAGGCTGTAGAGCAGATAATGGATGACCTGGAGTGTACTATCAAGTAAAAACGAAGAGGAACTATGTCCTTGTTGAGGGATGAGGCGTATCAATGGTGGCTCACTATTCGGGAAGGCACTCAGGCCGAACGTTTTACTTGGGATTTCTTCAAAACTGCATTCCAAGGAAAGTATGTTGGGGCAAGCTATGTGGATGCCCGAAGGAAGGAATTCTTAAATCTGGTTCAAGGAAATAAGATGGTGGCAGCTTATGAAGCAGAATTTCTACGTTTGAGTCGTTATGCTCGAACTACAGTGCCAAGTGACCATGAACGCTGTGTGCGTTTTGAAGACAGATTGAATGATGAGTTGCGGGTACTGATTGCCCCACAACAAGAAAGGACTTTTGCCACGCTTGTGCAGAAAGCCAAAATAGCTGAAGAGGCTAAGAACTCGGAGAGGAAAAACTGAGAAAGAGATAGAGGAAGGAACAAGAGGGACTTTAGGTATTCGAGTCCTACTAAAAGGTTCCATAAGAGGCCCAGGAATGATAAACTAGTTCAAGCTAGAGCACTTGCGGCTACAAATCAGATTCAACTATATGCTGACTGTGGGAGATGACACTCTAGTGAATGCTGGAAGAGAACCAGTGGATGCTTCAAATGTGGTTCTAAGGATCATCAGCTTAAGAATTGTCCTCGATAGACTGCTCTGACTCAAGAAGCTCGTAACTCTGATGCACAGCCAGCTAGAGGCACTCAATAGCCACCGAGGGGCCGTGGACCAGGTCGAGGTGGTAAAGGCGCAGTTCGAGGTCAAGGTGCACTGGGTAGAGGTAATGGCTTTAGGGGTAATGCAGAGGTGAGACAGCCAGGGTTAGTTTATGCGGTTAGACTCCGAGAAGATGGTGATGCCCCTGATGTGATAATCGATACGTTCTTCATCTCTGATGTACCTATTACTGCTTTAATTGATATCGAATCTACCTATTCATATGTTGCTAGTGCTATATCTAAAAAACTAAATATTAGATCTAAGATTACTGATAGAGAGATGACGGTAATTATTCCTTTATGACAGTCTTTGGTAGTGAATAAATTGTATAGAGACCTGCCTTTAGAAATTCAAAGAGAAATATTTTTGGCGGACTTGATGGAACTGTCTTTCGGTGAGTTCGATCTTATTTTGGGCATGGATTGGTTGGTAAAGCATTGTGCGTACTTGGATTGTGCTGCAAAGCGGATGACGATAAGAACTCCAGAAGATAAAGTAGTGGTGATGATAGGTGAAAGGAGAAATTATCTATCAAATGTGGTATCTGCTTTAAAGGAAGAAAGGTTGCTGCGGAAAGGGTGTGGAGCATTTCTAGCTTTCATTAGCGCTTTGGATGCCAATGAAGTATCAGTAGAAGGTGTTAGAATGGTGAATGAGTTTTCTGACGTCTTTCTCGAAGAACTTCCAGGTTTACCTCCGGACCGAAAAGTAGAGTTCAACATTGAGCTTTTGCCCGGAATGACTCCGGTGTCTATTGCTCTTTATAGGATGGCACTGAAGGAGTTGACGAAGCTTAAGGCTCAAATTCAGGAGTTCCTGGATCAGGGATTTATTCGACTGAGTGTGTCACTGTAGGGACCACAGGTCTTGTTCGTCAAAAATAAGGATGGATCGATGCTTATGTACATTGACTATAGGCAGTTGAATAAGTTGACGATCAAGAATAGGTATCCATTAATGAGAATCGATGACCTGTTTGACCAACTATGAGGAGCTTCAATTTTCTCGAAAATAGATTTGAGATCGGGTTATCATCAACTTAAGGTCACGGAGGCGGATATTTATAAGACAGTGTTTCGAACTCATTGTGGACACTACGAGTTCTTGGTAATGCTATTTGGGTTGACCAATGCACCGACTGTATTTATGGACATGATGAACCGAATTTTTCAACCCTACATAGATCGGTTCGTGGTGGTGTTCATAGATGATATCTTAGTATACTCGAGGAATGAAGAAGAGCATGACTCACATCTGCGCATAGTATTACAAATGCTACGAGAAAAGCAACTTTATGCCAAATTCAGTAACTGTGAATTTTGGCTGAAGGAAGTGACTTTCTTGGGACATGTTGTGTCGGTCGAAGGAATTAGAGTTGATCCTCAGAAGGTAGAGGCTATGTTCGATTGGAAACCACCGAAGTCAGTAGCTGAGATTCAGAGTTTCCTAGGATTGGCTGGTTATTATAGATATTTTATTGAGGGGTTTTCGTTGATTGTTGCACCCCTAACTAAATTGTTTCGAAAGGGAGTACCGTTTGTGTGGGCAGAGAAACAACAAGAAAGTTTTGAGAAATTGAAGAAGATTTTGATGGAAGCGCCAAGATCTTGATTCAACCTAAAATTTGGAAAAGAGTTTATTGTTTATTGCGATGCGTCACACACGGGCTTGGGATGTGTGTTGATGCAAGGTAGAAAGGTGGTGGCTTATGCATCTCGTCAGTTAAGGACGCACGAGGTAAATTATCCCACTCATGACTTGGAGTTGGCTGCAGTGGTGTTTGCTTTAAAGATTTGGAGACATTACCTGTACGGTGAGAAGTTGATCATTTTTATGGATCATAAGAGTCTAAAGTACCTCCTTACCCAAAAGGAGTTGAACTTAAGACAGCGGAGGTGGATAGAATTGTTGAAGGATTACGACTTTTCAATTGAGTACCATCCTGGAAGGGCTAACGTAGTGGCAGATGCGTTGAATCGTAAGGTGATATCAGATTTGAGAGCGATGTTCGCTCATCTCAGTTTGTATGAAGATGGAAGTCTGTTAGCTGAACTTCAAGTGAAACCAGTGTGGTTAGATCAGATCAAGGAAAAGCAGTCTTTAGATGAAAAACTGGGTTCCTTACTTCAGCAAGTGGAAGGTGGTGTGATAGAGGATTTTGGATTGAACAATGACAGAGTACTGTGTTTTCGCGGAAGAATCTGTATGCCCAAAGATTCAGAATTAAGACAAATGATTTTATGAGAGGTGCATAGTAGCCCTTATGCTATGCACCCCGGGGGAAATAAAATGTATCGAGACCTTCGTGATCAGTATTGGTGGCTAGGGTTGAAATGGAAAGTTATAGATTTTGTGAGTAAGTGCTTAACGTGTCAACAAGTTAAGGCGGAACACCAATTACTGTCAGGATTGCTACAACCAGTGAAGATTCTATTATGGAAATGGGAACGGATAACGATGGACTTTGTTAGTGGGTTACCCTTATCACCTACTAAGAAAGATTCTGTCTGGGTAATAGTGGATCGGCTGACGAAGACTGCTCATTTTCTACCTGTTCGTACAGATTACTCACTGCAGAAGCTGGCTAAATTGTATGTAGCAGAGATTGTGAGGTTGCATGGGGTACCAGTGTCTATTATATCGGACAGGGACCCTAGGTTTACATCACAATTTTGGAAAACTTTACACGGAGCTTTGGGAACAAGGTTAAATTTTAGCACGGCTTTTCATCCTCAGTCAGATGGTCAGTCAGAAAGAGTAATTCAGATCTTAGAAGACATGTTGAGGGGTTGTGTGATTGACTTCCTGGGGAGTTGGGAAGATTTTCTACCGTTAGCAGAGTTTGCGTATAACGATAGTTATCAATCCAGTATCCAAATGGCACCCTTTGAAGCATTGTATGGCCGTAGGTGTCGTACACCTACTTGTTGGACTGAATTGGGGGAACGACAGTTATTGGGTCCTGAATTGATATCAGAGACAGAAGAAAAAGTAAAGGTGATTTGGGCGCAGTTAAAGGAAGCTTCGGATAGACAAAAGTTGTATGTGGATCGAAGCATAAGGACATTGAGTTTGCGGTGGGAGATCAGGTCTTTCTGAAGGTCTCACCTTGGAAGAAGATCTTCAGATTTGGAAGGAAGGTCAAGTTGAGCCCCCAGTTTATTGGACCATATCGTGTGTTGAAACGTGTTGGGCCAGTAGCTTACCAGCTTGAGTTACCTCCGGAATTGAGTCAGATTCATAATGTTTTCTATGTCTCAATATTGAGGCGTTATCTATCGGATTCGTCTCACATTGTACCAGTGGAGGAAATTGAGTTAAGTCTTGATTTGTCTTTGGAGGAGGAACCAGTGCAAATTTTAGATCGAGATGTAAAGGTGCTAAGAATGAAGTCAGTACCGTTGGTTAAGGTTCTTTGGCCTAATCACAGAGCGGAGGAAGCTATGTGGGAATCTGAGGACACAATTCGACAGTAATATCCTCACCTCTTTTAACCAGGTAAATTTCGAGGACGAAAATTTCTTAAGGGGGTAGAATTGTAACACCCTAGAATTTGAGTTTGTATGTGTTATGTTAAATTGGTGATTAAGCTTGTTAGATTATTAATTATGTTTGTTAAGGAGGTCCTGAGAAGGCTTGGGATCTATTTGGACCTAGTGAAAATTTTTAGTATTTGGTACTTTAAGAGAGGGATTCAATGGATTTATAGCATATGGAAATTTTTGAGTAAGTATCTAGCATAAATGAGCTATTGGTTAAGAGGATATGCGCCACATGCATTGTCTTGAGGGGAGAGGTTCGAATCCCTTGGTATGCATTTTTGTGACTTAAATTTTTGCACTCATCTAGCATGTGTCGGTCAAGCTTTATTTTTGGAAGGTTGGACTTTTGGTTTTATGGCAAGGTGGCTAATGGATTAAGGCAAGAATTGAACATAGGGAAAGGAATCAATAGGATAAGGTATGTAGGGGAACAAGTGGCTTAAATTGAGGAATGTGTTATGGATAGAATAGTTGGCAAAGGTTGACTCTCTTGGCCAAGAACTTGGTCGATTTTGGGGCTAGAAGGGTTGGCGAATTTTGATAGGGATTAGGAGCTAGTTGGTCAAATTTCTTTGGCAATTTTGTGCACTATTTTCTTTTCTCTCAAAACTTCTCTCCTAGCGATTTTTGTCATGAGTAATTGGTAAAGCTTTTGTTTTCTTTTGGCCATTTCATTTTTTGACCATTTGGTACCATCCTTTTCTTCCTAAACTCTTTTCCTTTTGTGCCAAAATCGTACAAGCTTGAGGACACTTTCAATTCCTTTCTTCCTTGGTGAATGAACACCAATCTCAAAACTTCTTCTTTGTTCATTCTCTATCCTTGAAAACCGAAGCATAAATATCTTATCCCCTATTTCTTTTTTTTTCTTCTTTACTTCTTACAAAGACTCTCAAACATCTCTCTCCCTAATTCTTCACCATGGTCAGATGTCAATGATCATCTCCTTAGCGAATCTTTCTCTTCATATATATTTTTTACTTCTTAATCATTCTTTCTACTCACATTTTGATCAATCGGTAAGAACCCTCTTCAATGCTTTATTTTTCTTTTCTTTTTGCGAATCTATATATTGGCTTGGGAGGGTCTTTTGACCGAAAAAGTCATCATCTACCTCTCTTAGACAAATTCTTTTCATCTTTATAGTGAAATAGAGAAAGGTGAATTACCATTTCCTCGAAGTTATCTCATAATCACTAGAATTCGGATCAAAAACCTTCAAGGTAAGAATTCTTCACGGATTTCATGATCATCCTTTATTTATTAAGAGGATTAATAGTATGGAAAGGAGTAACCGATTATTTTATATAGGGATTTATTTGTGGATCACTCGGAACTTCGTGGTAGGCCTATCTATACCATTTTGTTTAGTGCACACTTTAATAGATTATTGATTTATTGAAGATCTAACAATTCGAGGCTCGTAGTAATGTGTTGAAAGGGAAATCTAGTGGTGATCTTAAAAGGAGTGGATTGACGATCCCAACTCCTAAATTCAAACGTAGGGCCGTTTTGACAATTTGAGACTTTCCACCGGGTTGTGGACCCTCCTCTGGTGAAAATTAATTATTCGAGGTTATTCGTAGTTCTGAACCATTAGCTGTTCGGGGTTTTCCAACGGGTTGTGGACTGTCAATAGGGGAAAATCGACAAATTGTAGTTATTCGTGATTCCGAGGGTAAATCTTAGATCGTTTGTTTAGAGTAGCTTTACTAGATCGCGTTTATTTTTTTCTAATCGAGTTTTAAACATATTTTTAGGTGTCAGCGATCAGGAGAGCTAGTGCTTATCATAATCAAGTGTGTAATCTCACACCATATTTGTAACATCCTGAAATTGGGCCTAGTAGGATTGAGCCCAATGGGCCTTAGGTGTTGTAGGGTTTAAAATTTTTTGGAGAATAGGAGATCGGCTTAAGTGCAAGTTGGACCTTTTAGATAAGTGATTTTGGAAGGTTAGGGGGCTTCTATGAAGTCCCGGGATCAAATATTAGCTTTGGGGAAATTTTGGTTTTAGGTGAAAAAAAAACCTGGAAGTTGGCAGGTAGGCCTTAAGAATAAAATATGGAGAAAAGTGACACAAGTGGAGTGTGTGGTGTAGTGGCAAAGTGGCGCCACTTAAGGACAAGGAATGACGCCACAAGGAAGGAAGGAGGTCCAAGGTTCTAGTTGTAGCGTTTGCATTTCTTTTAGATTATTTTATTAAATGAATTTAGACCTTGGCCATAGGGTTATGTTTAGTTGCATGGTTTAAGACACAAGGAGCTAGTTGGTAAAGTGGCTAGCGGCGTGGATTATGCTACTGAGAGAGTCAGGTTGAATCTCATGAGAAGCAAGGAGTATTTATTTTGCGGATTGGACGATAAGAGTTTCAGTTGAATTTAAACTCTCTTGTGAGAGGATCCCACATCGAAAAGATACAAAGAAGGAAGGTAGAGAGCTAGCTATATAAAGAGCATTCTAGGAGGAGAGTTAAGAGACCTTGGTGGCGTTTGGGCACGGGAGTGGTCCCAGCGGTTTAACGCCAGTCTATCGGTGTGTAACTCTCTACTCTAGCTGTAGAAGCGGCAAATGCCAAGTCTCGATCACGGTAATAGTAGCCACACGAGCGTGCGGCGCGTGTGGGGCTTCGACGCGATAGTTGAGGCCATCGAGAGTATTCTTGTGGGTTGAAATTGCGATGGGTCGAAGTGGGCCCAATGGTCCGTGGGCCCAATTGGAATAAATTGTATGATGATATAGTATATAGTGAGCTAGACTAGGTGGAACCTATATACGTGGCTAAATTTTTGTTAGGTGGGCCACACGAGCGTGTGGGCCTGAATGGGCCGAAATCGGGTTTTAGGCCCAATAGTCTAGTGATGACCGAAAATGATAGTCGAGTCGCTCAAGATAACATTAGACCTTCGGGAGGGCCATTGCAGGTGCAAAATTACGAAAATACCCTTGGTGGGTAAATTACAATAATACCCTTGGTGTGTAAATTACGAAAATACCCTTGGTGGGTAAATTACTGAAAATACCCTTGGTAGGTAAATTACAAAATACCCTTGGTGGGTAAAATTAGGATTATACCCTTAGAGGTTGATTAGCATGATTATGTTGTTTTATGTCTATCGATTATGATGGTAATTCATGTTATACTTATATTTGATATATGTCTAGCATACATGACATCTGCATACACAATTATTATGTCATATTGCATGGGTATGATGAGAGGAGGGAAGATTGATATCGTGACTTTGGGTCACAGTGGTTTAGCACCACCGGTGGTTTGGTACCACAGTTGATATTCGTGACTTTGGGTCACGAGAGGTTTGGCACCTCATAGCGACTTGTCCCAGTGGCATAGCACCACGGTGGGTTGGCCCCACAGTTGACATATCGGGATCGTCGCCAGTGATTTGGTATCACACGTGGGTTGGCCCCATACTTGGATATTGATATTTTGTGACTTTGGGTCACCGAGGTTTAGCACCTCATAGCGACTCGTCGGTGGCTTCGCACCACGTGGGTTGGCCCCACATTTGATAAACGGATTGTCGCCGATGATTTGGTATCTGGCGTGGGTTGGCCCCACATATGGATTATTCGTGACTTTGGGTCACCGGTGGTTTGGCACCACATTATTATTGATATCGGTGACTTTGGGTCACCGGTGGTTTGGCACCACCAAAGGTTTGGTACCACACGGGTAGAATCGGAGTTTGGATGGTTAGGTTTTGGGTTGCATGACATGCATATTTTCATATGAAATTGTGTAAGGGTTTAACACCCGTTGGATGGGGATTTACACACTGAGTCTCGATGACTCACCCCTTAGTTAAATTTTGCAGGTAATCATTAGATTGCGGATTTGGGAGCTGAGGTGGGCTCGTGGAGGCCATATATATGTTTAATTGTAAATTCGTTTCTTTTATTTGGACTTATTTTTATTTGGGTTTTTGTTATGTAATAAGGCCTTGGGTATTTTACTTGGTTTCAGCTTTCAATTTGGTTACTGCTTATTATTAAATGTTCAATATGGAAATTTCCTAAACCCTTAATAACCATTTTCCAAAATATTAATAAACCGTTTCTTATTCAAAATTACCTAAACTTGACTTTTCACAACAAATATAACGAACATGAACTTTTTAATGAACACACAGTATTTAGACATTCCTTTCATGTGACATGCCAGATCCGGTCGTAACGTTTAGGCCGGGTTTGAGGTGTTACAATATTTCATGGGATAGATATTTATATTATGACTAATGGTAAATCGCTTGATTTAGTCACTTGTTAGTGAAATCGGGTAAGATGGCGTAATTATCATTATTTTGGTAGAAACTATAAAAATCGGTATTAAGACTGTGATAAATGGGCCAAATGTGATATGTGATAAATGGGCCAAATGTGATATGTGATAAATGGGCCAAATGTGATATGGGATAAATGGGGCCAAATGTGATATGTGATAAATGGGCCAAATGTGATATGTGATAAATGGGCCAAATGTGATATGTGATAAATGGGCCATATTGTTCGTAATAAATATATGAATGGAATATTCTAATTGGATATGCATATTATATACATGATTTGTATGGGTTGGGATTTTAATGAAGAGAAGTTCTGGTAGCTTTGCTACAAAATTCTGGTGGCTTGTCCACAAATTGATATATGGCTTAATACCCAGTTTGATATATGGCTTAATGCCCAGTTTGGTGTGTTGGCGGGGTGGGTGACTAAAGCTCCCTACAAGTGTGTTGGTTGGTACGGGTGGTGTGTAGCGGATGGAAAACTAGGTTTGATTGGGAAATTGCATAACACATGCATGTTGTATATGATATTATGTTATGATTGTAAATGAGCTTTGGCCCAATAAATGCTTAATTGAATTTTTGGCCCAGTGACTCACCCCGTTTTCTTTACCCTTCTCAGGTAATGATCAGTGATGGAGGCTTGGGCTGGGGACGACTCAGTAGAGGCCATACCACGAATTATGGGTTATTTAAATAAGGCCTCTGGTTAAATTTTTTATGGATGTTTTACTTGTGGATGGATTTTATAATATGCTTTAAATACTTAAGTGGGATTATTTTTTTTCTAAAATAGAAATAAACATTTTCTTAAATAAACGTCTGAAAAGGGTTTCATTCTTAAATAGTTTTAACTCGGTAATTTTTTCGTAACAATATTTTTAAATTTTGTTTTCAAATTACTTTCGAACTCTTTAAATTTTCTCAAAATATTAAATAAATTTTTCCTAAGTTTCAATTTATAAATTTTTACGACCCAAATTATTAGATTTAGTAATTAAATTTATTTTTCAATAACTCCACGTTAAAATGTTTTTAAAAATCCGTTTTCTTTAAATCTTTAAAAGACTAGGTGTATGTTCATTTTGTGTGACATGTCAAATTTGGTCTTAACGCATAGACCGGGTTTGGGGTGTTACACGAGTTTATCTTTCAAAACTGAGGCTTTTTCTAACCTCCAGCCACCGTCAGTGGTGGCGCGTAAGGCGCGTGGGGTGGTGGCCCGAAGGTCCGGCGATGGAACCCAGACGAGAGCATCGAGAGGGTTTTCAAATTTTTTTAAAGAGGGGTGCAAATGAATTTTTTGTCTAAAAACAAACTTATATAGCAGCTTAAAAACGACGCCGTTTTCGCTTAAGTTAAGAAGAGTTAAAATGACGGCGTTTTAAGGAGGATCCACGTGTTGACCCAAAAACCCGGTTAAGATTCGCGTGTTTTTGTTAAATGGTCTAATTGCCATTTTAGTTTAATTCCGTTTCATTTATTTTTTAATTTTTTTAATTTGGCCTTAAATGTTTGTTCACATTTTAATTTAGTCCCTTGGGCTATTTAAGGGTGGTAATGTAATCGATCAACGCTGTTTTGGAAATGAGGCATAATTGCCCAATTGGTCCTTGCATTTGGTATGCATTTCAATATCGCTCTTTTTGTATTTTAAATTTATTATTATTATTATTTTAATTTAGTCCTTATCCATTATTTTTTATTTTTATTTTGCTTTTATTTTCTAAATTATTTTAATATAATGTATATATTGAATTATCATTATTTATTATTTATATTTCTCAACGTTATTCATATATTATATTTTATTAGTTATTATATCATATTTTATTTTTGTTTATCATATTGTTATATTATATTTTATATAGCATTTTAATTATTTTATCATATTAAAATATTATATTATTCTTATTATTTGTATAAAATTCATGTATATATATTTTATATGTATTATCTTTATATATATTTAATTATTATTATATATTATTTGGTTTAATATAATAGTTTATATATTATTTATTATATTATATTTTTAATTTGTATATTATATAGTATTATATTATGTTATATTTTTTTATATAAAATCTATTAACATTATATAACCTATTTTATTTACATTATTTATTACATATGTAATTTTTATGATTAGTGTATTATATATATGTTTTTAAGATACTATTTACTAATTATTTTCTAATAATTTATATATATTAAATTATTAAATTATGTATTTGTTATAAGTTTTTTTATATACTTTTTATTATTTATTTAAAGCATTGTTTATATATATTAAATAATTTTAGAAATTGTCATATTCTTTTTCTTATTATACTGTATATTCAATGCTTAACATAATTTTTATTTATTCATTCATGTTATATTATTCTTTATTATTTATTATTAGTATAATTTGTAGTTATGTAAAATTGCTATTAAATATATATGTTGCCATATCTACTCCAAAACCATTTGTTTTATAAAACACATTTAATTACATTTATGCATTTTATTCAAAGGCTTTTAAATGCAGCGATATATGATATTTGGGGACGTCGAGAGAAATTATACTCTAACTTACTGGGTTTTAATTTTTCCTCGTATAACTTAAAATATCAAGTATCCTCTTTTTTAAAACCTATAAATTTTAAATAAGAACTTATCTGCGAGAATTCAAAATTGTCGTGTCCTAACTTACTGGATATGACGATTTGTTATCTCGGGATAAGAATTTCAGAAAACAAGGCAATGTTTTATGTTTGGAAATTCGAGAAATTGTGCCCTAACGTGCTGGGGTTCAATTTTTCGTTCATCCAAATAATTAAATATACTTTTAATGAATTTTGTAAATCATGAGATGATTTTGATTACGAAAGTTTAAAACATCATGTCCTAACGTGCTGGATGTGATGTTTGTATGCTTTCGGAACAAAAGAATTTCCAATTTTAACTCAAATTGTTCAAATTTTTAAAGAAATCATGTTCCCAGATCTTTTTCAAATTCTCGACATAAGGACATTAATTAATCAATTAAGGTACCAATTTTTGGGCGTTATGAGGGTGCTAACCCTTCCTCGTACGTAACCGATTCCCGAACCTATTTTCTGGTATTTTGTGGACCAAAAATCAATGTTTTGAAATAAAACGTCGTATGAGGTGATCCAATCCCACCTAAGTAAAAAGGGATTGGTGGCGACTCCCGTTTTCGTTTTTTAAGTCAATCCCCGTTTTCCAAATCTAAAAAATGGTTTCGACAATAGGTAATAACTATCCTACATACAGAAAGTGAATTACACGATGAGAAAATAATTCAAAGTGCTTCTTTTAAAATCTAAATAGCATGAGGAATATTAACTTGGATCAAGATTTAAAATTCATACTACTAAGTCTTTAACGTGAATCGTTGGTCACCTATCGTTTCCTTTCATATTTAGAAACATTACACTGTATTATACTGCTACTGAAATTCCAAACTTGTGAATTTGATTTAACTCCTTTCAATCTGTCATCTCGGATTGCATGACAACGATGACTTACCACCTCGGGTTGCCCGGCATCGATGGCTCTTTAATTCTTTTATGTTATCTCGGATAGCCTGGCAACAATGACTTGTCACCCTGGGTTGCCAGGTGATGATGGCTTACGACCCTATATTGTTCGATAATGGTGGTTTCTAATTTCATTTATGTCATCCCGGATTGCCTAGCAACGACGACTTGCCACCACAGGTTGCCCGACAACGATGGCTTACCACCTTGGATTGCTTAGCAATGATGACCTGCCATCCCGGGTTTCCTAGTGACAATGACATTATCAAATCTAGTCCACTAGCACGTTGATCATCTCCATATCTTATCGAATGACTCAAATCAATACATTTTCATATTTTGATTTTTATCCTCGAAACGTTTCTATCCAAACCATAGCCAATAACAAATATAATTCAATCCATAATGATACATCTATTCATTTTGGTATTTATCGTAACATTCAATTTCAATTGTTCCAATTCACTTTACTAACCATTAACAGTTTATTGTAGCATTAAACAATGTTTGATATTGTAGAAAATACAAAAAAATAAGTGTTAATCCGTAGAAACACTTATTAAAACTCGAATTACTCATAGCCGATTTTTGCTTTCCCCCTTCCTTTTGAAGCTCCCACATCATCTTTAGCTAAAAATATTAATGCAACCATGCATAACATTACCTTCCAACTCAATTCACAATCAATTGTAAAGACATACACATTTTGAAATTTATTCAATTTAGTCCCTAAAAATCGAGACTAACAAAATATTCAATTTAAAACTCAAATACTCAAGCCGATTCCACTATAGTCCTTTTAAGACCTCATATTTCTCATTTCTACCACAAATTACAAAATTTGTGCATTTTAGTCCCTATTGCACAAAACTACAAATTAACTTCACAATTTAGCTTTTTTTCATTCCTAAGCTTAAAATCTATCCATTTAATACCTAAAACTTCAAAGATTCATCAATGACATTATTCTAAAACTTTAACAGTTTAAAAAATACTACACGGATTTGCTATATAAAGCTCCCATATTCCAAAAATATAAAAATTACAAGAATATGACTAGAATGAACTCACCAATTTAAGCTTCAATGTCAAACCCCCAAGTGCCAAATTTTTTTATTCTCCAAGGTATGAAGGTTGGCTTTGAGAAGATGAAGAGAGAATAATGTTTCTATTTCTCTCCACTAAGTTAAAATAATTCCATAAACATTCAAATTTTTTATTTTCTTTTTACTAAAATTTTAATGAAATCAACTCCACTATACATATTGAAATGGCTTAATTATTATTTTGACCCTTGTTTCTTGTTTCTAATCAACAATTCTCTATAAATTATACTTTTACTATTATTACAATTTAGTCCTTAAACCTTAACTAGTCACTAAGTCGATAAAAATACATCCCAAAACTCAATAAGCCTATAATATAACTTCTAGAAATACTTAATAAAATATTTATAACTTCGATTCACAAAGTCAAGTCCTAAAATCGCGTTTTGAATCACTAACTTTTGGGCGTTACATTATAAATATTTTTAATTTTAAGTTTTATCGCTTAGCAAACAATCAAATATATATTTTTTTAAATTTTTAATCATTATGAGTCTTTATTTTATTTTTTAAAATTGTATGAAATTAACAATTTTATCGAATTATTTTAAACTTTTTCGTTAACACTTATAATTATTATTTTATGAAGAACATTATTTTTTATAATTTTTAATTTAATTTAATTATTATATATTATTTAAGTAAGATTATAATAGGAAATTTTATTTAAGCAAATAATTTACTTTCTTTTCCACGTCTTAAAAACTATTAAAATTACTTTTATTTCCTTTCTTTTATTAATTTAATGTTAAAATTACTTTTATTTTCTTTCTTTTATTAGTTTTAGTTATCCAAATAAAAATAAATATTTCTCTTTTTTTTCTTTAACTTTTTTTTCCTTCTATTCTTTTCCTTTATTTTTAATTAACTAAATATCACTGCACCAAAATAGACTTTTAGCGGTGTTTTGACGAAAAACGCCGCAAATATTATACATTAGCGGTGTTTTGAGCAAAAAGTTGAGCAATAGCGGCGTTTTTTTATCCCAAACGCTGCTAAAAAGGAGAAATAGAGGCATTTTTTCGCCGAACGCCGCTAAAGATCTGAACATTAGCGGCATTTCTTTAAAAACGCCGCTAAATGTTGAGTATTAGTGGCGATTTGCCAAAAACGCCGCAAAAATGTTAATCAATACGATGACGTTTTGTAGTTGAGCTATAGTTGGTAGATCGAGAATTAGTGGCGTTTGTTGTTAATCGCCGCAAAAAGTATGTCGTTGGCTGCGTTTTTCTAAAAAACACCGTAAAAAATTAATTTAAGGGTTTTAGGGTTCGCTATTAGGCTTTAGGGTTAGGGTTATTAATAAAATTAATTTATTTTAGGATCTATGTAAGCATTAACATTCTATTTCAATTACTTTTGTCCCTATAAAATTTATATTTAGGGTTTAGCCACTACAAGAAAACAAACTTTATATATATATATATATATATATATATATATATATGTTATAGGTTAAATTATTTAATTTCTTATATATATATATATTAAAATTTTAATTATAGTTTACATTATTTAAAAGATAATAGACAAGCTTTATATATATTTGATAAACCATAAAAGTAACATATTTTAATCCCACATTTAGTATTCTTTTGGATGAATTTATCCTCGATTTATGTAAAAGATGCTATTAATCCTTTCTTTTCATGTCTTATACTCGGAGAACACCTAACGATAAAAAGAATGTAAAAGCGGGCTTAAAGCGGATCAAATTGGGCCAACCCAAGAAGTCGAAACGGCCTGGGCTTTATTCCACACGGCCGTGCCTTGCTATCCACCTAGAACACGGCCTGTCATCAATTTACACGGCCGTGTCTCGTCAAAAAAAAGCCCAACACGGCCTATCCCCGATTTGCATGGCTGTGCCCCAACAGAAAGACCCGAAGCACGGCCTGACCCTCGACTTGCACGGGCATGCCATGGTCGTGCCTAAATTAATAGAATAGATACATGGGTTGAGCCTCAATTTACACGGGCGTGCCTTAGCCGTGCCCCTGCCGTGGGAAAGAGCAATTTCACTCGGAATAGGATGCTTGGAGCAGAAGAAACGCAATCCTAAGTCTACTCAAACACCTAGGACGAATTGTACCTGAATTATGAGTACTTAGGAGACAAGCAAAGCATCCCAAAAGTCTATAAAAACACCCTAAGGTAGCTATTCAATGGGTCGGGGATTGAGTAGAGTTTTCGCCAAGCCTTTCTCGTTCAGGGATTGTCTCGAAGATAGCCAATTGATCCATCTCAAGAGTCGGAGTTCTACTCAAGACGGAGGATCTCCTCTTGATTCCTTTAGGGGTTTTAGGATTTCTTATGTTTTGTTTTATCTTTTCTCTTGAGATGTTTTCTTGTTTAGTTATGAACTAAACCCCTCGAGATAAATGAAGGGATGAAACCTATGACGGATTTTGTTATTTAATTCTTTCAGTTTATATGATAAATTCTTAGTTTGTTCTTAATTATGTTGCTTAAATTTATCTGATGTGCTTAGGTGGAGGAGGAATAGACCCTGCCTAAGAGAAGATCTAGCATAATTAAGCGGAGTTGATCGGGCGCCTAGAGATAGGGTTACGAGATTTTGCCGGATTAGGGTGAAACCTAATGTGGGAGTCCATTGATCAATTTACTGCTTCCTTAGGGGGTTATTATAAGAGAACGAGAGTTCCACTAATTAACCTTAGACGTTATTCGCTTCGAGAGAAGGTTTAATATAGGTTAGGGAGTCTCACGGATCAAGCTAAGTAAAGAAATCATATTAATTGAAAAGGTAGATAATAAGTGAAGTCATAGGTGGATTCTTCTGAAGGTATCGTCTTTATCAATTGAGTTTTTTCAAAGTCTTTTCCCAAAGTTTTGTTCTTTTGTCTTTGCATTTAAGTTTAAGTATTTCATTTGTTTTAGATTAATAAACCAATCACTCCATATTTTAGGCTAAATAATAGAAAGAAAGTGAGTAGTAGTACTTTTAGGTTCCTTGGATTCGATAAGATATTCTTGCTCGAGCTATACTCTTTGTTCGATAGGTGCGCTTGCCTCTATCATTGTCGCAATCGACCTCTGAGTTCGATCACTCTTTTATAAATATTAAAACTAGACTATTTTGCAGCGATCAAGTTTTTGGCGTCATTGCTGGGGAACTCCTAAAATATTAAGAAAACTCTATTTCTATTACTTTAGCGATTTTTATTTTTAATTTCTCTTATTTTTATACATATATTTTTGTTTTTCTAAATTTCTTCCTTTCTTTTCATAGCAGGTACATTAAGTTTATGACTAGAAGAAATCCGAAAGGACCATTAGAATACGAAAGTGACATTGAAGGTACCGCTCGCAGAAATCGCAAAGAAATTAGACAAGCCCTAGACTATCAAAGAGGAGAACAGCAAGGATCCAATCCTACTGAAGGGATGGACAAAAACAATCCACCGCCAAATGTGCAAGAACAGATGATCTGCGTACTATGTATGATTATGCTAAACCTAATTTAACAGAGCGAAATCTAGTATTGTTAGGCCCGCTATAGTCGCTAATAATTTTGAATTAAAGCCTAACACAATACAAATGATTCAACAATTTGTTCAATTTGATGGTTTGCAGGATGAAGATCCAAACACTGATATATCTAATTTTTTAGAATTCTATGATACCTTTAAAAGAAATGGCGTTTCTGATGATGCCATACGTCTTGATTATTTCCTTTTCATTAAGGAATAAAGCAAAGCGATGGTTGAACTCGATACCACAAGGGTCAATCACCACATGGAATCAAATGACTGAAAAATTTCTTTTAAAATATTTTCCACTAGCCAAAATGGCCAAATTTAGGAATGATATATCTTCTTTTGTGCGAATGGCACGAAACATTATATGATGCATGGGAAAGATATAAGGATCTCCTAAGGAGATGCCCACACCACGGATTACCTATGTGGCTTCAAGTCCAAACTTTTACAATGGTGTGAATTCTCCAACAAGGCAAATGATTGATTCATCAGCGGTGGAACTCTAAATAATAAAACTCCTAAAGCGGCTTACGATTTTATTGAGGAGATGTCGTTGAACACCCATCAATGGCAAATTACAAGAGCTAAACCAACAAAATCAACTGGAGTTTTTAACATAGACGCAGTGACAATGTTGTCAACATAAATGGAGTTAATGAATAAAAAGCTTGATAATTTATGTTCTTCACAGGTACATCCAGTCATGCAATGCGAAGAGAGCAAGAATGTGGTGAATTCTGAGTACCCACCTTACAAACCAGGAGTAAAAAACGAGCAGACAAACTATATATGTAACAATTTCAGATCTAATAATAATCCTTATAGTAACACTTACAATCTAGGTTGGAAGAACCACCCAAATTTTTCGTGGGAAGGACAAGAAAATCAAAGGCAGCAACCTCTTCCAAATTACCAAAATCAACCTTATCCACCGAAAAAGAAGCCGAGTCTTGAAGAGATGTTGAAAAAGTTCATGGCAGACACAGATGCCCGTCTTCAAAGAACTGATACAACACTCGATAACCAAGGAATATCGATCAAAGAAATCAAGGAACAAGTCAGGGAAATCACTAGGTCAGTGGGACAACTCACAAAGCTTGTTTTAGAACGTCAACAAGGACGTCTACCAAGCAACACAGAAATAAACCCAAAAGAACAGATACAAGCCATCACATCTCAAGAGGATACAAAGGTAGACAAGCCTACCCCAGTACAAGAAACAAAGGAAAAAATAGTTAAAATTGAGGTAGCACAAGAAAAACCGGTAATTAAAGAGTACCACCCTCGAGTACCTTATCTTGAAGCATTGAAAAGAGATGATTCAGAGGAACAATTCGGTAAGTTTCTAAAACTTCTAAAGAAATTACACATTAACTTACCTCTTCTTGAAGCTCTTTTTCAGATGCCCGACTCAAGGAGATTTTTAAGACAACTCTTAACAAACAAACGCAAAATAGATGAAGTGTAACACCCCAAACCCGGCCCAAACACCACGACCGGATCTGGTATGTCGCTACGGAAATTTTTGTAAAATAAATCGTGTTGTCAGAAAGCCCAAATGTAATTTATATAAAATATGCCTTTATGAATAAAACCCAAACTTAATTACATGCCTTAGTTAAATTAAAATAAATGTTTGAATAACTAAAATAATTTATCCCATAATAAAACAAGATATAAACTAGTGGCCCATGGCCTTATTACAACGAGGTTTAAAATCCATTAAATAAAACATAATATAAAAATAATTAACTTGAGTCTTTTTGCCGGATCCACATATTCTTTTGCATGGCCACCTTGCGCTCCACTTCGGCCCGATCCGATGCGCTAATCGTCACCTGAAAGGTTAGTTTAATTGGGTGAGTCACGAGACTCAGTATACAACCCTCATGCACCACTAGATTTGGGCCTCATAATACATAGTAATAATTTCATTTACATAGGTAACAGATAATATGCAAAACCCAACCCAATTGCCTAGGTTTCCATCCGCTACACGCCTCCGTACCAACAAGACACCATTGGGGATTTCTACAATCAACCCACACCGCTACACGCCAAGATGGCAGTCATGCTGCTCATCAACATATATTGGCCGAAGCCCTTATAACAGATCACGACATTAGCTGCTATAGTAAATCACGGTAAAAATCGCTACATATATACATATACATATAACTTCCTCCTTTCATCACCCAACCCATGAAAACATGTACAATAATTTAAAAACATGTACAACAATTTACTTGTAACATATAATCAGATTATTTACTAACCTGAGGGTCCGCTGTTTAAATCCGAGATTTTGGCTTTTAATGTAACATATAAAACTTATGAACATATATATATATATATATAATTAATCAGATCTAGACGGTGGGGAAGTATTACACACCTGATATCGCGAAATCCAATATTCTTAGTCGATGTCCTTGCTATCCGGATCTATTATCCTCAATCTATAACTTTGCTTAAAAGCGGGGAAAACTGTGAAAATATGCCCTCTCCTATATTCGTCCATGGTTAGTATTCTACCCGATTTTATATATATAAATAAACAAATCCTCTTACCTTGAAATCTCGAAAGTAACACGATTCTATAACTTAGAGATCTATGCGATTGGCCTCCTTCTTCAAATCCCGGAATGCCGAAAAGAAGTGTGAAATAAGAGATTAGTTTCTAATAACCATTCGGCTGAGGACTTTGAAAAGCCAAAAGAACATTGAAATCCCGAAATCAACACTTCCCTATTGTTTCCTTTAGATTCTGGCACAAGCAGACTCCATTAAAGAGGATTCGGCAACCACAAGAGATGAGATCTAGTGATTTCGGCTTTTATGAAAATCTCGAAAAAGATGAACTGATGCATTTTCGGCTTTTAGAAAAACTGAGTGAAGTGTTTTGTCTTAGAAGGAAAGTGAAAAGAAAGTGGAGAGAAAGAATACTTAGGGGTTTCGGCTTTCAGAAGAAATCAAAAGAAAAGAGATTACCAAGAAGAACTGAGAATTTCAACACAGAAGATGAGAGAAGAGAATGGGGTTCAAAATGCCGGAATTGAAGAGGTACCCCCTATTTATAGGGAATTTCCGCACCCTCTCCAGGAGATGGAATTTCGGCCAACTCTATACTCAGAAAATAACTCCTATCTTTTCTCCTCTATCCTTCTATCCCATATCCCTATCAAAACACTCATCCATAAGAGGCCACATTTGCACCAACTCTCCCTTTATTTTATCAGCTTGTTATCCTCATTAATTAAACAAAAATAATCCCTAAATTATAGCCTTGTGCCATCCCTCTTTAGCTCACCTTGGCTGCCGAAATTTTGACCCAATTCTTTGGGCCCAACTAAACCTCAAATTAACATATTAAACATAACATTACACACAATGCACAAGCCCATTAATACCTTACCATAACATTTTAAGTGCTACATGCATCTCAAAAATTTTAAACGTTCCCATTCTCAAGGCCTATTGGGCCCAATTCTACTAGGCCTAATTTCAGGATGTTACAAATCTACCCTCCTTAAAGAAATTTCGTCCTCTAAATTTTTGACTAACTAGTAATCGTACTACCCAAGTCTCATCACTATGCTTTCGTTGCGCACTCTAATTCCAAAGCCAAATAAACACTTAGTATACTATGGTAGGATACGCACCATTATTCGCTTCTGGAGCGTCTTCGTCCCCTTGTACTAATACTACCGATTCACGTTTATCTGATTAAGAATTTTATGAATTATTAGTTTTCTTCCACTGATTAACCACGAACAGTCTTATGAATAATAGTTTTAAAAGTAGTTCTTTCGAATTCAAACCTATCTACAGGTTTCAGTCTTCTTAATTCTAGGAACCATGCACATTCAACACCCATACACACCAACATACAAATAGCATCCATCACCTAAGGGTATTTTCGTCATTTCACTACCCAGGGGTATTTTCGTAATTTTAACCTACAGGGGTATTTTCGTAATTTTCCAAAATAAGGTTCTAGGTGATTTGGTGAAATAAGGGTATTTTGGTAATTTTCAATTAGAGAAATTTTACGAATCAAGGGTACTTTAGTGATTTCAAAACCAAGGTTTACTTTAGGGTTGTACAAAACAAGGTGTTGGTCCTTTCGGGTTTTAGTTATAGGTTTTGGCACATCAACACATCCTCATGGTTAGGGTGAGCAGTACTCACGCACTTGATAAGATTCCATGAAGAGGAGGTGAGTCACTAGGACTGCTTAAATACCAAGCTCTCCCTGCATCCACTCCTAGACATGCGTATGCCTGTTGCCACACCTTAACTCGGCGACTAGTTCACAGGATTTGTTTCGGTAAATTAAGTCTTATGGAATTTAAGAAGTTGTTTAAGTTAAGCCTATAGTCCATCAAAGTCTAATTAAACTAGACTACGTCCCATAAAGCCCATCAAGCCCACATATATATATCACACAATGGTTTAGAGTACTTACCTGGCGGACTTGGGCCGGAGACGCAGGTGCCATGCCGAGCTAACAAACCTGTTATCATTTAAAAAAAACAACATGCAAGTTTCAAAAGCCCACCTTTAGAAAACGTTTTGAGCCCAAAAACCCTAAAGCTGAGTTTTGAATCGGGCTCTGATACCAATTTGTAACACCCCAAACCCGGCCTAAACACCATGACCAGATCTGGTACGTCACTAAGGAAATTTTTGTAAAACAAATCGTGTGGTCAGAAAGCCCAAATGTAATTTATATAAAATATGCCTTTATGAATAAAACCCAAACTTAATTACATGCCTTAATTTAATTAAAATAAATGTTTGAATAACTAAAAATAATTTATCCCATAATAAAACAAGATATAAACTAGTGGCCCATGGCCTTATTACTATGAGGGTTAAAATCCATTAAATAAAACATAATATAAAAATAATTAACTTGAGTCTTTTGTCGGATCCACATATTCTTTTGCATGGCCACCTTGCGCTCCTCATGTCCGGTCCGATGCGCTAATCGTTACTGAAGGTTAGTTTAATCGGGTGAGTCGCGAGACTCAGCAGCAACCCTCATGCACCACTAGATTTGGGCCTCATAATACATAGTAATAATTTCATTTACATAGGTAATGAGATAATATGCAAAGCCCAACCCAATTGCCTAGGTTTCCATCCACTACACGCCTCCGTACCAACCAACACACCATTGGGGATTTCTACAATCAACCCACACCACTACACGCCAAGATGGTAGTCATGCTGCTCATCAACATATATTGGCCGAAGCCCTTATAATAGATCACGGCATTAGTCACTAAAGAAATCACGGTAAAACCGCTACACATATACATATACATATAACTTCCTTCTTTCATCACCCAACCCATGCAAACATGTACAATAATTTAAAAACATGTACAACAATTTACTTGTAACATATAATCAGATTATTTACTAACCCGAGGTCCATTGTTTAAATCCGAGATTTCGGCTTTTAATGTAACATATAAAACTTATAAACATATATATATAATTAATCAGATCTAGATGATGGGGAAGTATTACACACGATATCGCGAAATCCAATATTCTTAGTCGATGTCCTTGCTATCCGGATCTATTATCCTCAATCTATAACTTTGCTTAAAAGCCGGAAATCGTGAAAATATGCCCTCTTCTATATTCGCCATGGTTAGTATTCTACCCGATTTTATATATATAAATAAACAAATCCTCTTACCTTGAAATCTAAAGTAACACGATTCTATAACTTAGAGATCTATGCGATTGGCCTCCTTCTTCAAATCCTGAATGCCGAAAAGAAGTGTGAAATAAGAGATTAGTTTCTAATAGCCATTCAATAAGGACTTTGAAAAGCGAAGAACATTGAAATCCCAAAATCAACACTTACCTATTGTTTCCTTTAGATTTCGGCACAAGCAAACTCCATTAAAGAGGATTCGGCAACCATAGGAGATGAGATCTAGCGATTTTGGCTTTTATGAAAATCTCGGAAAAGATGAACTGATGCATTTTTGACTTTTAGAAAAACTAAGTGAAGTGTTTCGGCTTAGAAGGAAAGTGAAAAGAAAGTGGAAAGAAAGAATACTTAGGGGTTTGAAGAAATCAAAAGAAAAGAGATTACCAATAAGAACTGAGAATTTGACACGAAGATGAGAGAAGATAATGGGGTTCAAAATGCCTAATTGAAGAGGTACCCCTATTTATAGGAATTTTGGCACCCTCCGGAGATGGAATTTCGGCCAACTCTGTACTCAGAAGATAACTCCTATCTTTTCTCCTTTATCCTTTTATCCCTTATCCCTATCAAAACACTCATCCATAAGAGGCCACATTTGCACCAACTCTCCCTTTATTTTATCAGCTTGTTATCCTCATTAATTAAACAAAAATAATCCCTAAATTATAGCCTTGTGCCGTTCCCCCCTTAGCTCACCTTGGCTGCCAAAATTTTGACCCAATTCTTATGGCCCAACTGAACCTCAAATTAACATATTAAACATAACATTACACACAATGCACAAGCCCATTAATACCTTACCATAACATTCTAAGTGCTACATGCATCTCAAAAATTTGAAACGTTCCCATTCTCAAGGCCTATTGGGCCCAAATCTACTAGGCCCAATTTCAGGATGTTACATGAAGAGCATCATGTGGAACTTAACGCAACATGCTCAGCAATGCTACAAAACTGACTACCACAGAAATTAAAAGATCCAGGGAGTTTTATGATTCCATGTTTAATTGGTAGTTTAACTATTGATAATGCGTTAGCTGATTTAGGGGCAAGTATAAATGTCATGCCTTATACAATTGTTTAAACGACTAGGTCTAGGAAGCCCAAACAAACTAGGATGAGTATCCAACTAGTGATAAAAGCTGTTAGAATTCCTAGGGGCATTATTGAAGACGTTTTAGTAAAAATTGATAAATTCGTTTTCTCGGTAGATTTTTTTGTTTAAGGCATGAATGAGAAAAATTCAATACTTTTAATTTTAGGAAGACCTTTTCTTGCAAATCGCCAAAACTAAAATTGATGTTGCCATAGGAGAACTCATACTGTGTAGGAGATGAATCACCAATCTTCAAGCTCTCGACTCGACGAGAATCACGTAAGATGAAGGTAAGAAATTTGTTTCAATAGATAATCAAATTATTCAACCTCCATCATAGTAAACATCATGAAGCATCAAAACTAAGCCAACACCACACGAAGTAAAACCTAAGGAACCACCAGAAGAGCTCATAGGAACATCAAATCACTTTAAAATAGGAGACCAGGTGCTCTTAGACAAAGTCGATCTTCACATCACTTCAACAGACTTGAGGGCAAAGGGAGAAATTCTTCCCAAGGTACACAAAATCTTCCCCCACAACACAGTCGAGGTAAGTAACCCAAAATTTGATAAATTCAAGGTAAATGCTTCTCGACTCCAACTTTGTCATGAAAATAAAATTGCAAGCATGAGGGAAGATATTCAAACCTTTAAACCTCCCTGAAATTTTCAAACATGAGGACAGTCTAGCTAAGACTATAAAAGAGCGCTTCTCGGGAGGCAACCCGAACATTAACACTATTTATTTTCAAATTTGTTGTAACAACCTAAAAATTTAGTATCGATATGTTGTATAATTTCGGTGCTTAGCTAGAGAATGATTTATTTTGTGTGTTTATTATATAGTCTTGAGAAGGCTCGGGATTTATTCAGAATTAGAATAAATTTTGGTAAGGAGTACTTTATTGAAGTGGAACAAGTGATCTTGATGTTTAAGGTAATTAACTTGAAAAAGCTAGCATAAGATAAGCTAGCAGTAAAGTGCAGTTGGCACCATAAATATTGCTTGAGGGAAGAGGTTTGAATCCCATAGTATGCATTTTGTGACTTTAATTTTTGCACTCTTCTAGCATGTGTCGGCCAAGCTTTATTTTTGGTAAGGTTGGACTATTTTTTTCATGGCAAGATGGCTAATGGGTTAAGGTAAGCTTTGAACATAGGGAAAGAAATCATGAACTTATGGAATGTAGAGGGGGACACAAGGCACTTTTAAGGGAATGTGTTTTGGAAAGTTTGGAATGGCCAAACTTTGTCCAAGAACTTGGAAGGTTTTGGGGTCTAGGGGAGGTGGCCGAATATTGTTGGAAGGTTTTGTAAGGATGTGTAGCAAGTTTAGTCACTTTGATTTGATCATTTGGTGCTTTTCACAAAAGCTTTCCTTCTCATCTTTTTCTCTCCCTAGCGAATGCATTTTTGTGCATTAGTGAACATTTTGTTTTCTTCTTTTGGTCATTTCTTTTAACTATTTGGTTATAATTTGCTTTACCTCTCAAGTTCTTTTTCCCTAGTGCCGAAAACATCAAAGCACAAAAGCCATTTTTCCCTTTTTCTATTTTTCACCATTGCCAAATGCTCCCTTGTCCCAAATCTCTCTCTTTGCACCTTTCTCACCTTTGAAAAACCGAAACACAAACCTCTCACCCTCTATTTCTTTCTTTCTCCATTTTGCTCATTCTCACAAACACATTTTCTCCATTCTCTTTTCTTTTATGGCCGAATGTTACTAGTATTATTTTCTTCCATTTTTCTTCTTGGCCGAACCTCCCTCTTTATATATATTTTCTTATCAATCATTTTCTTTGCACTTGTTTTGATTAATCGGTAAAACCCTCTTCAATTTTTTATTTTTCTTTTTTCTTTTCTTTTACCGAATCTACTTTTGATTTGGGAGGGTCTTTTGACCGAAAGTATCCTCTATCTTTCTCTTAGATAATCTTTTTCATATTTATAGTGATATAGAGAAGGCTGAAACTTGGAAGTGTTCGTAATTATCGTGAATCGCTAAGATTCAGTTCAAAGTGTTAAGGTAAGGGTTTCTATCAAGGACTCCCATATTACTCGTTATTTCGTCAAAATGGGTTACTAATTAATTTTATCTTAGGGACGTTATCGCTCGATTTTCATTCCGTGAAACGTAAGATTTCGTGGTAAGCCATTTTTGCCCTCAAAAACTTATAGACTAAAATTTCGAAATATTAGTTGAACTAATATTCTTCAGTCAATGGAGGCAAACAAGATAGGGTCGAAAAAGGTGGTGAATAGTGTTTAGAAGAGGCGATTCGCTATTCCTCTAAATTCAAGTGAAGAAATTTTTTTAATCCGAGACTTTCCACTGGGTTGTGGACCCTCATCCAGGGAGAATCAATTATTCGAAGTTGTTCGTAGTTCAGAGCCATTAACCATTCGAGATTTTCCATCGGGTTGTGAACCGTCAACCGGGGAGAACCGACAAATAGTTGTTGTTCGAGATTTCGAGGGTAAAAATCTAGATCGCCTACTTTAGCATAGATTTAATTTAAGTGTTAGTATACTAATCAAGCGTGATATGTATTTAGGTATCGACGATCGGGAAAGTGTAGTCCTCATCGTAATCAGGTGTGTAATCTCACACTTATCTCATGGGTTAGATGACTATACCGAAATTAAGCATTAGACTAAAAACTGCAAAGTTGGTGAAATCAGAAAATATGGTATATTAACACTATAGTTCTAAGTGCATGAAATCGATATTAAATTGTAAAAATTACAAAATTACCCTTAATGGACAAATATTTTAAAAAGTGATATTTTGGGCCCCATGTGATAAATGGGCCATATAAGTTATTTGATAAAATTGGACAAGTGTGTTATGAGATGATATGGGCCAAGATGTGAAATGGGCCAAATTGTGAAATGGGCCAAAGTGTAATATAGGCCAGACTGTAATAATTCTTTTATGGGCCTTATGTTGGATATTATCATATGAATGAATAGTTATGCATTTTAAATACATGATTGCATGGGTTGGGATATTTGATGAAGAGAAGATGGCTTCGTGCCCAGTTAATGGCTTCGTGCCCAGTTAATGGCTTCATGCCCGGTTAATGGCTTCATGCCCAATTTAATTTATGGCTTAATGCCCAGCTGGTGTGTTGGCGGGATGGGTGACTAAAGCTCCCCACAGGTGTGCTGGTTGGTACGGGTGGTATGTAGTTGTTGGAAATTTAGGCTTGGTTGGGAATTGCATAACAAATGCATTTTATATTTGTTATATTGTTACATTTGTAAATGGGCTCAAGCCCAAGTAAATGCTTAAATGGTTTTGGCCCAGTGGACTATGGTAAGTGGGTTACACACTGAGTTCTATGTAACTTACCCCATTTTCTTTACCCTTCTCAGGTAACGTTCAATAGTGGAGGCTTGGGACGGGAATGACTTCGTGAAGGCCATACTACGAATGATGGTTTATATAAACTTTGAACTTCTTTAAAGTATTTTCTTTTAATTACTATTTCAATTTATGATGTAATAAGGCCTCTGGTATTATTTTATGGATTTTACTGTGGATGGATTTTAATTATGTTTAGATACTTAAATGAGACTATTTTATTTTTTATAAATGATTTCTTAAAATTTTCGTGCAAAAGGGTTTTTCTTAAATATTTTATCTCGTAAATTTTACGTAAAGATTCTTTTAAGAATCTTGTTTCAAATCTCTTTAAACTCTTTTAAACTTCTCGTAAAAATTTTAACCAATAAATTTCTAAGTTTCAATTTATAATCTCATACGTCTTAAATCATAGATTCTAAAAATTAACCTCGATTTTTAATAAACTTCATTTCCAAAATAGTCTTAAGGATCTGTTTTCTTTAAATCATAAGACGGCTAGATGTATGTCTGTTTTGTGTGACATACCAAATCTGGTCTTAATGCATAGACCGGGTTTGGGGTGTTACATTTTATGGTATCAGAGCCCAGTTTCAAAAATCAGCTATGGTTTGGGTTCAACAATAATTTTTGTTTAAAACTGTTCTGAATTTATAGAATTTATGCTTTAAAGGTAGTATGGCATCACGAGAATCCGACACCAAGTCAAGTATGTATTTGTATACTGAATGATTATTATTGTGATATGATCATAGGAACACTCTAGAACTTCTAGTTTTAGGTGTTGAAACTGTAGAGATTGAGACTATAGGATGTGATTGCAAAAATAACTTTATCTCTCATATCTTATAAAATATTGTTAATAAACACTGAAATAGTATTCTGATTCATAAAACTTGTAATCAAATTAAACTGAATTAGTCATTATAAGCACTAGAGGATGTGGACGTGGCCGTGGTAGAGGCCGAGGTGCTAGAGCCGTGTCTGAGGCATCGGGACATATGCCAAAAATGGATGCACCGGCATCACTTGTGTCGGATAATGGATCCCACGACCATATGAGGGAAGACATTGCTTTGTCCCAGGCAATGTTTCAAGTTTTGGAAAGGGTCGCTGGGGCTAGATTAGGGCCAGTAACTCAAGGATCAATATCAGAGAGGCTCAGATCCAATGGTGCCGAGACTTTTAGGGGTATTTCTAGAGTAGCCCCAAATGTTGCAGAATATTGGCTCGAGGCTGTAGAATAGATTATGGATGACCTGGAGTGTACTGCTGAGCAGAAACTAAGAGGAGCCGTGTCTTTATTGAGGGACGAGACGTCTCAATGGTGGCTTACTGTTCGAGAGGGCACCCAGGCTGAACGAGTTACTTGGGATATCTTCAAAGCTGCTTTTCAAGGGAAGTATGTCGGGGCAAGCTATATGAATGCCCAGAGGAAGGAATTCCTGAATTTGGTCTAAGGAAATAAGACGGTGGTAGCCTACGAGGCAGAATTTCTTCGCTTGAGCCGTTATGCTTGCACAATAGTGCCAACTGATCATGAGCGCTGTGTACGCTTTGAGGATGGGCTGAATGACGAGTTGCGGGTACTGATAGCCCCGTAGCAAGAAAGGATTTTTTCCATGCTTGTGGAAAACGCCAAGATAGCCGAAGGGGCTAAGAACTCAGAATGCTAGAACTGGTAAAGAGTCAGAGGTAAGAGGGACTTTAAGTACTCGGGTTCTTCTAAAAGGTTTCAAAAGAGGCCTCAAAATGATGAGCTAGCTCAAGCTAGAGCACCTGTAGCTACCAATCAGATTCAAGAATGTGCTGACTGTGGGAGACGACACCCCGGGGAATGTTGGGAGAGAACTGGTGGTTGTTTTAAATGTGGTTCTAAGAACCACCAGTTTAGGATTTGTCCTCGACGGACTGATCCGACTCAAGAAGCTTGTAACCCTGATGCATAGCCAGCTCGTGGCGCTCAACAGCCACCAAGGGGTCGTGGACCAAGTCGTGGTGGTAATGGCGCTGGACGAGGTCAAGGTGCATCAGATCGAGGTAATGGCTTTAGAGGTAACGCGGAGGCAAGACAGCCGGGGTTGGTCTACGCGGTCAGGCGTCGAGAGGATGGCGATGCACTTGATGTGATAACTGGTACGTTCTTCATCTTTGATGTACCTGTTACTGCTTTGATAGATATCGGGTCTACCCACTCGTATGTTGCTAGTGCCATATCTGGAAACTTGAATATTAGATCTGAAGTTACCGATAGAGAGATGACGATAATTAGTCCTTTAGGACAGTCGGTAATCGTGAATAAATTATTTAGAGACGTGCCTTTAGAAATTCAAAGAGAAATATTTCTAGCAGATTTGATGGAACTGCCTTTTGGTGAGTTTGATCTTATTTTGGGCATGGATTGATTGGTAAAGTACTGGGCGCAATTGGATTGTGCTGCAAAGTGGTTGTCAATCAGGACTTTGGAAGATAAGGAAGTTATGATGATAGGCGAATGAAGGAATTACCTGGCAAATGTGGTATCTGCTTTAAAGGTAGAAAAGTTAGTGCGAAAAGGGTATAGAGCGTTCTTAGCCGTCATTAGTGCTTTAGATGCTAAGAAATTATCAGTGGAAGGTGTGAGAATGGTGAAAGAATTTCCAGATGTCTTTCCTGAAGAACTTTCGGGTCTACCTCTAGATCGGGAAGTAGAATTTGGCATTGAGCTTTTGCCCGAAATGGCTACGGTGTCCATTGCTCCTTATAGAATGGCGTCAAAGGAATTAACGGAGCTTAAAGCTCAAATTCAAGAATTTTTGGATCGAGGATTTATTCGACTGAGTGTGTCTCCATGGGGAGCACCAGTTTTGTTCGTCAAGAAGAAGGATGGGTCGATGCATATGTGCATTGATTATAGGCAGTTGAATAAATTGACGATCAAGAATAAGTATCCATTGTCAAGAATCGATTTACCTATTTGATCAATTGAGAGGAGCTTGCTTTTCTCAAGATTGATTTGAGATCGGGTTATCATCAACTCAAGGTTAAAGAGGCGATATTCATAAGACGGCATTAGAACTCGTTATGGGCATTATGAGTTTTGGTGATGCCATTTGGTTTGACCAATGCACCAGCTGCATTTATGGACATGATAAACTGTGTCTTTCAACCCTATCTAGACCGGTTCATGGTGGTGTTCATAGATGACATCTTGGTATATTTGAGAAATGAAGAAGAGCATGACTCCTATTTCCGTACAGTATTGCAGATACTACGGGACAAGCAACTTTATGCCAAATTCAGTAAGTGTGAATTTTGGTTGAAGGAAGTGACTTTCTTGGGTCAGGTGGTGTCGGTAGAGGAATCGAGTTGATCCTCGAAAGGTAGAGGCTATGTTGGATTGGAAACCACCGAAGTCAGTGGCTGAGATTTGGATTTTCTTAGGTTTGGCTAGCTATTATAGATGCTTTGTTGAGGGGTTTTCGTTGTTTGCTGCACCCCTAACAACACTGTTACGAAAGGGAGTATCGTATGTGTGGACAGATAAACAACAAGAGAGTTTCGAGAAATTAAAGAAGATTTTGATGGAAGCGCCAGTACTGATTCAACCTGAGGCTGGAAAAGAGTTTATCGTTTACTGTGATGCGTCACACACGGGTTTAGGATGTGTGCTAATGCAAGAAGGAAAAGTGGTGGCTTATACTTCTCATCAGTTAAGGCCACACGAAGTCAACTATCCTACTCATGACTTGGAATTGGCTGCGATGGTATTTGCTTTAAAGATTTGGAAGCACTATCTTTACGGTGAGAAGTCTATCATCTATACGGACCATAAGAGTCTTAAGTACCTCCTTACCCAGAAGGAGTTGAACTTGAGACAACAGAGGTGGGTGGAGTTGTTAAAGGATTATGACTTCTCAATCGAGGATCATCCTGGAAAGGCTAATGTGGTGGCAGACGTGTTGAGTCGTAAGGTAGTATCAGAATTAAGAGCAATGTTTGCTCATCTCAGTTTGTATGAGGATGGCAGTCTGCTAGCAGAACTTCAGGTGAAGCCTCTGTGGTTAGAACAGATCAAGGAGAAGCAGTTATTAGATGAAAAGATGGGTCCGTTAATGCAACAAGTTGAAAGTGGTGTAGTAGGCGATTTTGGAATGAATAAGGATGAAGTGCTGTGCTTTTGCGAAAGAGTTTGTATGCCCATGGATTCAGATTTGAGACAATTGATTTTGCGAGAGGTGCATAGTAGCCCTTATTCTATGCACCCTGGAGGAAATAAGATGTATCGAGACCTCCGTAAATAGTATTGGTGGCCAGGGTTAAAATGGGAGGTTACTGATTTCGTGGGTAAGTGCTTGACTTGTCAACAAGTGAAGGCGAAACATCAATTACCGTCGGGCTTATTGCAACTAGTAAAGATTCCTTTATGGTAATGGGAGCGGATAATGATGGATTTTGTTAGTGGGTTACCCTTAACACCCACTAAGAAAGATTCCGTCTGGGTGATAGTGGATCGATTGACGAAGACTGCCCATTTTCTACCAGTTCGTACGGATTACTCATGGTGGCTCGTTATAATGTCGAGATTATGAGGTTGCATGGGGTGCGGTGTCTATTATATCAGACAGGGATCCTAGGTTTACATCACGGTTTTGGAGAGCTTTGTATGAGGCTTTGGGAACAAAGTTAAACTTCAGTACGGCTTTTCATCCTCACTCAGATGGTCAGTCGGAAAGAGTAATCCAGATTTTAGAAGACATGTTAAGGGGTTGTGTGATTGACTTCAGAGGTAGTTGGGAAGATTTTCTACCGTTGGCAAAGTTTGCATATAATAACAGTTAACAATCCAGTATCCAAATGGCACCCTATGAAGTGTTATACGGTCGTAGGTGTCGTACCCCTACTTGTTGGACTGAATTGGGGGAAGGGCAGTTGTTGGGTCCTAAATTGATATCTGAGACGGAAGAAAAGGTAAAGGTGATTCGAGCACGGTTAAAGGAAGCTTCGGATAGACAAAAGTCGTATGCGGATCTGAAGCGTAAGCATATTGAGTTTGCAGTGGGAGATCAGGTCTTTCTGAAAGTCTCACCTTGGAAGAAGATTTTCAGATTTGGAAGGAAGGGAAAGTTGAGCCCTAGGTTTATTGGACCGTACCGTGTGTTGAAGCGTGTAGGACCAGTGACCTATCAACTTGAATTACCTCTGGAGTTGAGTCAGATTCATAGTGTCTTCCATGTTTCTATGCTGAGGGGATATATATCAGATCCGTCTCACATAGTACCGGTAGAAGAAGTGGAGATAAGGCTGGACTTGTCTTTCGAGGAGGAACCAAGAAATCTTAAACCATGATGTTAAGGTGCTAAGAAATAAGTCGGTACCATTGGTTAAGGTTCTATGGCGTAATCACGGAGTGGAAAAAGCTACGTGTGAGCCTGAGGACGCAATTAGGCAACAATATTCTCACCTCTTTTAACCAGGTAAATTCTGAGGACGAAATTTTCTTTAAGGGGGTAGAATTGTAACATCCTAAAAATTTAGTATCGATATGTTGCATAATTTTTGTGCTTAGCTAAAGAATGATTTATTTTGTGTGTTTATTATATAGTCTTGAGAAGGCTCGGGATTTATTCAAAATTAGAATAAATTTTGGTAAGGAGTACTTTATTGAAGTGGAACAAGTGATCTTGATGTTTAAGGTAATTAAGTGCACTCATTTTGATTAATCGGTAAGAACCCTCTTCGAGTCTTTATTTTTCTTTCTTCTTTTCTTTTACCGAATCTACTTTTGATTTGGGAGGGTCTTTTGACCGAAAGTATCCTCTATCTTTCTCTTAGACAATCTTTTTCGTCTTTATAGTGATATAGAGAAGGCTGAAACTTGGAAGTGTTCGTAATTATTGTGAATCGCTAAGATTCGGTTCAAAGTGTTAAGGTAAGGGCTTCTATCAAGGACTCCCATATTACTCGTTATTTCGTCAAAGATAGGTTACTAATCGATTTTATCTTAGGGACGTTATCGCTCAATTTTCATTCCGTGAAGCGTAAGATTTTGTGGTAAGCCGTTTTCACCCTTAAAAACTTATAGACTAAAATTTCGAAATATTAGTTGAACTAATATTCTTCTGTCAATAGAGGCAAACAAGATAGGGATGAAAAGGGTGGTGAATAGTGTTTAGAAGAGGGGCGGATTCGTTATTTCCTTTAGATTCAAGCGAAGGGTTGTTTAGGGACAATTGTGCATTCGGGAATGAAGAGAAAAAAAAGAAGAAAAGAAATGGTCTTTGATGGCTATACGGTTTCAGTCACAAAGAAAAGGGAAAAGTTTTAGAGAGAGTGATCAAATTAAGATCGATATAGTCAAAAAGAAGAAATGGCAAAAGCAATAATTTCTTCCTCAATGCTCATGGTACATTCTGCTAGGGAAAGGGAAAAATTGGAGAGAAAGTTTGCTAAAACATCAATTGGTAAATGGAAAAGTGTGCTCATCAAGCACCTAATCCTACCAAACCAACACCAAAATCTGGCCATCCCCCTTAGTCCCCTATGCCGTCCATGTTCACAGACAATTTGGCCATTCAAAGTTTCCAAAACAAAGCCCTTGATTCATGCCTTATGTCCCCCTATCACCTTAAATCATGAGATTCTTTTCCTTAAACTTTTACTTACCTTTTTCCTTTGGTCTTCTTGCCAAAAATGATATCCAACTCATCCTAATCCTTATCCATGATCGACACATTGAAAGAGGAAACAAAATAAAAGCAAAACTCAATGCACATCCCAGGATTCGAACCTTTTCCCTCAAGCAAACATACATGCGCCAACACCACCTTGCTACTAGCTTATCTTATGCTAGTTTTTGACACTTAAATTTACTTAAACCTCAAAGTCACTTGATCCACTTGAATTAAGTACTTATTACTAAAATTTATTCTAATTCTGAATAATTCCAAAGTCTTCTCAAGACTATATTAAACATGCAAAATTTTAATTATACACAAGTTAAGCACCAAAACATGTATCATATCGATACTTAGATTTTAGGATGTTACAACTCTACCCTCCTTAAAGAAAATTTCGCCCTCAAAATTTACCTGGCTAAAAAAGATGAGGATATTGTTGTCGAATTGCATCCTCAGGCTCCCACGTAGCTTCCTCCGCTCTGTGATTACGCCAAAGAACCTTAACCAACGGCACAGTCTTCTTTCTTAACACCTTAACATCGCGATCTAAGATTTTCACTGGTTCTTCCTCGAAAGACAAATCTGACCTTAATTCCACTTCTTCTATTGGTATTACATGCGACAGATCTGATCTATAGCGTCTCAGCATAGAAACACGGAAGACACTATGAATCTGACTCAACTCTGAAGGTAAATCAAGTTGATAGGCCACTGGTCCTACACGCTTCAACACACGGTACGGTCCAATGAACCTAGGGCTTAACTTGGCCTTCCTTCCAAATCTGAAAATCTTCTTCCACGGCGAGACTTTCAAAAAGACCTGATCTCTTACCAAAAACTCAATATCTTTATGCTTCAGATCTGCATACGACTTTTGTCTATCCGAAGCTTCCTTTAATCGCGCTCGAATCACCTTTACTTTTTCTTTCGTCTCATATATCAGTCCAGGACCCAACAACTATCGTTCTCCCAATTCGGTCTAACAAGTAGGAGTACGACACCTACGATCAGTATAATGCTTCATAGGGCGCCATTTGGATACTAGATTGATAACTATTATTATCTGCTAATTCGCCAATGGTAGAAAATCCTCCCAACTACCTCTGAAGTCGATCACACAACCTCGTAACATGTCTTCCAAAATCAATTACTCTTTCGGTGACCATCATTTGAGGATGAAAAGCCAGATTGAAGTTTAACTTTGTTCCCAAAGCCTCATGTAAAGCTTTCCAAAATCGTGATGTAAATCTAGGATCCCCGTCCGATATGATGAACCGGTACCCATGCAACCTCACGATTTCAGATACATAAAGTTTAGCAAACTTCTGCAACGAGTAATTCGTACAAACTGGTAGAAAATGAGCAGTCTTCGTTAATCGATCTACTACCACCTAGACAGAATCTTTCTTAGTAGGTGTTAAGGGTAACCCACTAACAAAATCCATCATTATCCGCTCTTATTTCCATAGAGGAATCTTAACCGGTTGTAATAAACCCGATGGTAATTGATGTTCTGCCTTCACTTGTTGACAAGTCAAACACTTTCCCACTAAATGAGTAACTTCTCGCTTTAACTTTGGCCACCAATACTATTCACGGAGATCCCGATACATCTTATTTCCTCCGGGGTGCATAGCATAAGGGCTACTATGCGCCTCTAGAAGAATCATTTGTCTCAAATCTGAATCCGTGGCCATACAAACCCTTCCACGAAAACACAGTACACCATCTTTGTTCAAACCAAAATCCCCTATTATACCACTTTCAACTTGTTGTATTAAAGGACCCAACTTTTCATCGGATAATTACTTTTCCTTGATTTGCTCCAACCACAGAGGCTTCACCTGAAGTTCCGCTAGCAGACTGCCATCCTCATACAAACTGACATGAGCATTTCTCTTAACTCCGATATAACCTTATGACTCAACGCGTCTGCCACAACTTTAGCCTTTCCAGGATGGTACTCGATTGAGAAATCATAATCCTTTAACAGCTCCACCCATCTCCGCTATCTTAAATTCAACTCCTTTTGGGTAAGGAGATACTTAAGACTCTTATGGTCCGTATAAATGATTGACTTCTCACCGTAGAGATAATGCCTTCAAATCTTTAATGCAAATACCACCGCAGCCAACTCCAAATCATGAGTAGGATAGTTGACTTCATGCGGCCTCAAGCGTCGAGAAGCATAAGCTACCACTTTTCCACTTTGCATCAAGACACATCCTAAACCCGTGTGTGACGCATCACAAGATGGCAGTAAACTCTTTTTCTACCTCGAGTTGAATCGATCTTGGCGCTTTCGTTAGAATCTTCTTGATTTCTCAAACTTTCTTGTTGTTTATCACCCACACATACGGTACTTCCTTTTGCAACAACTTAGTTAGGTGCAGAATCAATGAAAACCTTTAACAAAGCGTACATAATAACCACCAAACCCAAGAAACTCGAATCTCACCCCGACTTCGGTTTCTAATCCAACACGACCTCTACCTTTCGAGGATCAACTCTTATTCCTTTAGTGACACTACATGACCCAAGAAAGTCACTTCCTTCAACCAAAATTCACACTTATCAATTTGGCATAAAGTTGCTTATCTCGTAAAATTTGCAACACAGTGCGCAAATGTGAGTCATGTTCTTCTTCATTCCTCGAATATACCAAGATGTCACCTATGAACACTACTACGAACCGATCTAAATAGGGTTGAAAGACTCGGTTCATCATGTCCATAAATGCAGCTGGTGCATTGGTCAAACCAAACGACATCACTAAAAACCCATAATGTCCATAGCGAGTTCGGAATGCCGTCTTATGAGTATCTGCCTCTTTCACCTTGAGTTGATGATAACCCGATCTCAAATCAACCTTGGAGAAGATTGAAGCTCCTCTCAGTTTCTGCTCGACGGTGCACTCTAGATCATCCATAATTAGTTCTACGACCTCAAGCCAATATTCGCCACATTGAGCTACAAGACACCTCTAAAACTTCGCACCACTAGACTTGAGTCGTTTGATATTGATCCACGAGCTCTCGCCCGATTCTAGCCCCACTACTCTTTCTAAGACTCACAACATTGCTTGAGTCAAAGCATTATCCTCATTCGCATGATCATGAGATCCGCCGCTCTCGAATGATACAGTGCATCCATTTCTGGCATATGACCAGGCGCTTTAGATGCAAAGACCTCATCCTCTACCACGGCCACGCTCATCAAGTCCCACGACCATGTCCTCTAGTGCTCATAAGGACTAATTCAATTTTAATCTGATTACAAGTTTTATGAATCAGAATATTATTTTAATGTTTATTAACGATATTTTATGAGATATAAGAGAAAGGGTTGTTTTCGCAATCACATCCTATAGTCTCGATCTCTATCATTTTCAACACCTAAAACTAGAAGTTCTAGAGTGTTCCTATGATCTTATCACAATAATAAACATTTAATAAACAAATACTTACTTGACTTGGTGTCGGATGTTCGTTGTGCCATACTACTTTTAAAATGTAAGGTCTAGAAATTTAAGTAGTTTTTAAACAAAAATCATTGTTGAACCCAAAACACAGCTGAGTTTTGAAACTGGGCTCTGATACCATAAAATATAACACCCCAAACTCGGCCTATGCATTAAGCTCGGATTTTGGCATGCCACACAAATTGAACGTGCATTCAAATCATCAACGATGTAGGAAATCAAATCTTCAAAACGATTAAGAGAATGACTTTATCGAAAATCGAGGTTTATTTGAAATCCATGATTAAAAATACAAGAGTTTATCATTTGATTTACAGAGTAGTAGTTGATTAAAATTTTGAATTTATTTAGTCGAAATATTTCATCAAGAGTTTTAAAAGAATTTCCTAAGTTTCGTTGATATTTGAGAAAAACCTTTATTTTACGCGAGAGTTTTAGAAAAACATTTATGAAAACTAAATCACCCAACTTAGGAAAACTAAAACATAATAAAATCTATCCGCATAACAAAATCCATGAAAATAATTAAAGGGGCCTTATTACATCGCCATTAAAATAGTACTTAATATAAATTATTAAAAAGTTTTAAAGTTATATAAACCACCATTTGTAGTATAGCCTCCACACGAAGTCATCTCCGACCCAAGTCTCCATCAATTATTATTACCTGAGAGGGGTAAGAAAAAAATGGGGTGAGTTACTTAGAACTCAATGTGTAACCCATTTACCGTATTCACTGGGCCAAAACCATATAAACATATAATTGAGCTTGAGCCCATTTTTCAAATGTAAATATTTATAAATCAAGTATATAAAAAATTATAATGCATGTGATATGCAATTCCCAACCAAGCCTAATTTCCATCCGCTACACACCACCGCATTCAACCATCACACCTGGGATCAAGTCAACCTACCCCGCCAACACACCAATAGCGGGCTTTAAGCCAATTATAATATTTGTGGAAACAGGCCATTTATAAGATTTGTGGCAACAAAGCCATTTATAATATTCGTGGTAGAACCACCGATCTAGATTTTTGGCGTGAGCCATCGTGACAGAGTCACCGATCTAGATTTTTAGCATCAGCCTTTCTTCTCTTCATCAATTATCCCAACCCATGCAGGTCATGTATATAATAATGCATAACAAAATATTTGTAAGGTAATTTTAATAAAACTCATATTACAATTTATCAATTTGGCCCATTAGTCAAAATAGCAATTTGGCCCATTTAACGATCTAGCAACTTGGCCCATTTCATCTCATATCACATTTAGCTCATGTATTAATATCACTTTTTGGTCCATAAAGCAATGTACTTCAATTTGGCCTATAAACAACATATTTCAATTTGGCCCATAAAGCAACATATTTCAATTTGGCCCATAAAACAACATATTTTAATTTGGCCCATAAAACAACGTATTTCAATTTCGCCCATAAAATGATATTTTCGCAATTCGGTCCATAGGGACATTTCGCAATTCTCCCATTTAACACATGAGGCCTTTTCACAATTTCCACACTTGGCCAATTAATCAAAATATTCACATAGCCAAAAAATATCACTTTCTTTCACAAAATAACCCATTAAGGGCAATTCCTTAATTTTCCACAACCTCAATTTCAGTTTCATGCATTCACATAAAAGTATTAATATAACGTAATTTTCAATTTCACTGGATTTATGATTTTTATTTTAACGCTTACGATATCCCATGAGATAAGTGTGAGGTTACACACCTGATTACGTTGAGAACTACACTTTCCCGCTTGTCAATACCTATTTACGTGTCACACTTGATTAGAACACTAATACTTATAAAACTATACTAATGTTAAGCGATCTAGATCTTACCCTCGGAGTCTCGAACAATCACTATTTACGATTTCTCTCCGATCAAAGGTTCAGAACCACGAGTAAACAATGGCTCGGGGGTACGTACGACTTCGAATAATTGATTTTCGCCGGATAAGGGTCCACAACCCGGTGGAAAGTCTCAGATTCCTGAAACAGTCCTTCGCTTGAATTTAGGGGGAATAATAGAACCACCCCTCTTCCGAACACTATTAACAACCCTTTTCGTCCCTAACTTGATTGTCTTCAAAGACAAGGGATCATTAGCCCTAACAATATATCGAAAATCTTAAGACTAATGACTTAAAAGAGTGATTTCGGCCTACCTTAATATTCCGAATGATCTCAAAAGAATCCTTTGAACGTTATGATCAAATCTTAAATGGACTTCAAGATTTCTCCAAAAAGATGATGATTCAACCCTTCCACTATTTCACTAAAAATAATGAAAGAAAACATTTGAATAAGTGATTGGTTAATCGGTTTAAAAGTCTCTTCCAAGACATTTTAACATTCAGCCAAGGTGACCAAATAGCAAAAGAAAAGACAAAGAAATGATTCTTACCTATGATCCAAAGTTTGAATAGAAGAAATGATTGAAAATAGATGTTATGAAGAATGGAAGATCCGGCTATGATGATCACAAACATTCAGCCATAGAAGATAAATGAAAGAAAAAAAATATGTGTTTGAATGATAAGTAAAATGGAGAGGAAAGAGAATAGGAGAAGAGAAAAGAGAGAAGTTTAGGGACAGTTATGCATTCAGCAATGAAGAGAAAAAAAAAAGAAGAAGAAAAGAAATGGTCTTTGATGGCTATATGGTTTCGGTCACAAAGAAAAGAGAAAAGTTTTAGAGAGGGTGATCAAATTAAGATCGATATGGTCAAAAAGAAGAAATGGCAAAAGCAACAATTGCTTCCTCAATGCTTATGGTACATTCGACTAAGGAGAGGGAAAAATTGGAGAGAAAGTTTGCTAAAACACCAATTGGTAAATGGAAAAGTGTGCTCATCAAGCACCTAATCCTACCAAACCAACATCAAAATCTGGCCATCCCCCTTAGTCCCCTATGCCGTCCATGTTCATGGACAATTTGGCCATTCAAAGTTTCCAAAACAAAGCCCTTGATTCATGCCTTATGTCCCCCTATCACCTTAAATCATGAGATTCTTTTCCTTAAACTTTTACTTACCTTTTTCCTTTGGTCTTCTTGCCAAAAATGATATCCAACTCATCCTAATCCTTATCCATGACCGACACATTGAAAGAGGAAACAAAATAAAAACAAAACTCAATGCACATCCAAGGATTAAAACCTTTTCCTCAAGCAAACATACATGCGCCAACACCACCTTGCTACTAGCTCATCTTATGCTAGTTTTTGACACTTAAATTTACTTAAACCTCAAAGTCACTTGATCCACTTCAATTAAGTACTCCTTACTAAAATTTATTCTAATTCCAAATAATTCCCAAGTCTTCTCAAGACTATATTAAACATGCAAAATTTTAATTATACACAAGTTAAGCACCAAAACATGTATCATATTGATACTCGATTTTAGGATGTTACACCAATAAAAAAATATTGTTTATTATATTGTTTATTATCTGCTGTTTATAGCATGATGATTTTGGAAAAATTGTTGTTTATTATATTGTTTCAACTGGTACTCAAGCAATATATTTAGTTAGCTCATCATCCAGTTTGGGTTTATGATGTTAAGTAATATATTATAAAATGTTAAGCAATATATTATGTAACACCCCAATCCCAGCCCTTGCGTTAAGGTTAGATTTGACATGTCACATGAGAAAATACTACTAAGTCCTTTTCCCTAAGCAGATCAATTAAAACAACTCCTTTTAAAATTTTTTGATAAAGTATTATTGAATAAAAGTTTGATTTATTATTCGATAAATTTGAGATATGAAAATCTTATAAATCGTGACTTTGAAAATATAGTTAATGGTTTGAGAAGAATTTGAAAATAATTTTCAAAAGTGTTGATGAAAATTTTAAGAGAAATTTTCGAGTTAAAAATATGTTTATAAAAGTTTATTCGGAACCCTTTTATCCTATTTTAAGAAAACGATTATTTAAGTTTTTAGAAAAAATCTCAATTAGAAATACTTAGAGCAATTTATAAATTCATCAAATATAAAACAAAACAAAAATTAATTCAGAGGCTTTATTACAGCCTTAACTCAAAATAGCAAAGTAATTAAAAGTACTAAAAGAAATCCAAATTTCAAATTAAACCATTTTTGTAGTATGGCCTCCTCCGAGTCATCCATGGCCCAACTCTCCATCACTAATCATTACCTGAAAGGGGTAAGGAAAACGGGGGAGTTATAGAACTCAGTGTGTAATCCACTTAACGTTGTCCATTGAGCCAAAATCCATTTAGCAATTATTTGGGCCTAAGCCCATATACAATAATGCATCAAATGTAACATGTATATGAAATGCAATTCCCAAACCAAACCTAATAATCCATCCGCTACACCCCTCCGTACCAACCAACACACCTGTGGGGATCAAGTCAACCCACCCTACCAACACACCCAAATTAGGCATTTAGCCATTTATAACAAATCTTATCGTGGACAAGCCACCAAAATCTCATAGTATCGTATTAACGATCATATTTGTGGCAGTGCCACCGATATTTCTTCTCTTCATCATTTTCCCATCCCATGCAGAATCATGTGCATGCATCGTACATATCAAACAAACTTTTTACAATATAAAAATGATAATTAAAAATTCAAAACTTTTTTACCAATACTAAGGCCCATTACTCTTTAGCAACAATCGGCCCATTAGGGCAAAATATCAGATCGGCCCAATTTATAACATGTCAATTTGGCCCATTTAGTCACATTTCAATCTAGCCCATTTTATCACATATCAATTTGGCCCATTTAGTCACATATCAATCTGACCCATTTTATCACATATCAATTTGTAACTCTCATAGTGTTGTTACCAATTTTATCACTTTTATCTAAGTAATGCATATTTGGCAATTTTTCCCGGTTTTCACTATAATACGAATTTAATCGTAGCGATTCATCCAAAAACGATAACAATCCTTAAACCCACGAAAAATGGTGTAAGATTACACACCTGATTACCGTAAGCACTAAGCCTTCTTGATCGTCGACACCTAAGATATCGTAACACTTGATTAGTCAACGTACGCGATTTAATAAATCTACATTAAAATAATTAATCTAAAATTTTACCCTCGGGATCGTGAACAACTACAATTTGTCGATTTCCTCGGTTGACGACCCACAACCCGATGGAATATCTCAAATCGTTGATGCTTCAAAATTACGAACAACCTCGAATAGTCAATTCTCACCGGATGAGGGTCCACAACCCGGTGGGAAATCCCGAATCGTCGATACCACCCTTCGCTTGAATTTAAGAGTAGGGATCGCTAATCCACTCCTTTTTTGATCTCAAATCACTATCCCTTTCGATTCGATATTGCTTGACTCCATTGAAATCAAATATTAGTCAAAACTAATATTACGTTGATATGAACGATTGATTTAAGGAATAGGTTGGCTTACCATAAAAATTCGAGTGATCAACAATTAAATAGATCAAGCGATAAAGTCCCTATAATAAAATCAGTTAATCATCACCATACTAATAACATCTTAACGAATAAAGAGTGATTATAGAATCCGTGAAGAACTCTTACCTTAAAGATTTTAGGACCGATTTATAGCGATTATACGATGACTTCAGAAAATCCAAGTTTCGGACTTCCGCTATATTTCGATTAATCAAGAAATGAGTGCTAATATGGATGAGAAGAAGGATAAAGAAGAAATAAAGATTCGGTCATAGAGGAAAATATATGTTGATATTCGGCTATAATGAAAATGAATAAAAGAGAAGGATTTGATTCAAAATGAAGCTTTGCTTTTAAGATATGGAAGAAGGGTTGAAAGGGTGATTAAAAGAAAAGAAAAAAGAGAAGATAGGTGTTCACTAGTTTCGGTTTTCAAAAAAAAAATGATGAGTGAACAAACTTTGGTCTCATAGATTTGGGTACATTCAACAACAAAAGAAAGAAAAGATGAGAATAAGTTCACCAATGGCTTGAAGAATCGGCAAGAAGGAAAATTTAGGGAGAAAGAAAATGACACCAATGTTGCATAAATGAATTTTGGCCAAAACAAAACCAAAACTTTCACCAATTGCCAAAGACCAAATTCGGCTAGGAGAAAAGAATTTTGGAAAAGCGCACACTTGATACTAAAGAAATTCTACCAAAACAAACACTAGAACTTTACCAAAACACCAAAGGAAAATTTGGCTATCCCCCCTAACACCCAAAATCATCCACATACATAGCTAAAATGGTCAGCAATTTGCCACCCATACTTTCCATAACATCTTCCTTGAAAAATGCCACTTGTTTCCCTTCCTTTCCCCTTTTTCTTGATTTCTTTCCTCACCTTCATTCTTTCCTTGCCATAATTACACATTGGCCGACACTTATGGAAGGAATGCAAAAATAAAAGTAAAAAATTACACACAATGGGATTCGAACCTCTTCCCTCAACGTACTATATGTGGTGCCATAAACTCTTTACTAATTGCTCACTTATGCTAACCATTTACTCATTTATTACTATAAGTTTTAAGGTCACTTACTCTATCTCCTTAAAGTGCTAAAAGCCAAAATTTTTACTAGGTCCAAATAAACCCCGAGCCTCATCAGGACCTCCTAAACATACACAATTAATAGTTTAACTAGCTTAGCACCAAAAACAATGCAACACATAAAATTCCAAATTTTAGGATGTTACAATTCTACCCCCTTAAAAAAAAATTCGTCTTCGAAATTTACCTGATTAAAAGAGATGGGGATATTGCTGCCAAATCATTTCCTTAGTGTAACACCCCAAACCCTACCATGAGCCTGAATCGGATCTGGTATGTCACGAGTAAAATAATTTTGAAAGACATTGATTTTCTGGTGAAGACTTGTTAAGATATGGCTAAGGTTTTTGAAACGGGGTTTTGAAAACTCAGTTGGGCTTTTTATAAATATAGTTGGCTTAGTTTATCTTTGTTACCCGATGGTAACATTTTTTAAAAACCTGTAGAAGTTTATTAAGTTTGAAAGGTTACTTTTAGCGGTTTACTTAACATTTAAAAATATCTTTTGTAGTATAACATAAGTAAAGTAGAAACGATAAAATAAACATCCAAAATAATAATAGCGGCCTTATTACAATCCCAAAATAAAAGACTTAGAAAATAAATAAGATTAACTAAACAAAGTAATTTCAAATCCTCTGACAAGCATGGCTGCCTCGAGTCCTCTCCGGCTCCACCACCGCGATCTACTCATCTGCAAAAATAGTAATGGAAGGGGGTGAGTCACCAAGACTCAGTGTGTAAATCCCCCACCCGGAAAATACAACTCATACACAATTTATTAATAAACATGCACATGCAACCCAACCTAACCATCCATACTCCTTAACTACCCCGTGTGGTCAAAACCACTGGTGGTCAAAACCACTGGTGACAAGTGTCACAAATTAAATGATGGGGCCAACCCATCGTGTGGTTAAAACCACTGATGACCATAGGTCACAATATATCAAGTGTGGTCAAAACCACTAGTGGTACCAAACCACTGGGACTTAGTCGTAATTTATCAATCGATGTGGTCAAAACCACTGATGACCATAGGTCACAAATAATCTGATGGGGCCAACCCATCTTGTGGTCAAAATCATTGACGACAGTCCATATAATCATCCCCCTCCTCTCATCAATCCCACCATCATCATGCTCACATATCAATTTTCATATTTCATGTTTTTAAGCATGGCATTTAACAGCATGGGATGGCATACAAAGTCACATATCAAAAGATCATGTAATAAGGGACTTACCCGGAATCCATGCTTAAGTCCACAAGCATATATCATAGATCACTACAATAATTATTAACAAGACAACAATAAAGCAAAATTTACTAATAAAATGTGTAAAGAGTTTACACACCTGTTACCACCGAAATTCCTAGATCCCGAAGATCTGATCTAGACGCTAGATCTTGACCCTATATTCGGCCAATCACCAAAATTAGTACCATAGACCTATTCGGCCAAATAGTAATCCCGAAGGACTAATCGCACCTTTAATCCAATTATGGCCCTTGGCCGAATTTTACTAATCACTTACCAAGGCAAAATCGAAATCCCGGAAAACCACTCCTATCTTCTGAACTGTCGAAATCCCTATATGTCACTTGGTTAAAATCAGTTATAACAAAACTATGGAAAGTGGCCTATGGCCAAATACCATATTGGCATACCTTGCAAAATTTCGACCACAAAAGGCTCCCTCAAAGCACCTTGCCGTTAGCTACACACAAAACATACACTATCATACTCATAACCACATTCGGCCACTTACCAAGGCTTGTCTCCCAAGTTTTCGACACACAAAAAAAGAAGGAAAAAGAAACCGAATGTTACTTATCACCCTTATTGGAATCGGCAGCACCTTGGTTAGGGAGGGAAGATTTGGCTAATCACTAGATGGAAGGGCTGTAATTTGAGAAGAAGAAAAGGGTAGGTTCGGCTAAGAAGAAGCAAGAGAAGAAGCGGACTTTTGAAGAGTTTTGGCAAGAGGGCTAGGGAGAATTCGGTAGCAGCAATGGAAAAAAAGAAGAAGAAATTTGTTGAATGATTTTCGGCACTCCCTTGTTTAACATTAAACCAAAAGTGGATGGCCCTAGAGAGTCCCTATTTCGGCCATTGCTTGCTTTTGTGATAAACCTCCAGCCTTTAATTATCAAAATTAAACAAGGTTTATCTTACTTCTTTATCTCCTAGCCAATCCTCATCAATTAAAAAGTAAATAAACTACTAATAACTCCCTCCTTCCAGCCGAATATGTGCAAAAAAATAGAGCTCATCCTCATCACTTTTAAGAGTCCAAAATTAAGCCAACTCTCCCCCTCCATAACGCCAAAGACATAAAAAAAATAAAACCATATCTTTGCTTCTTTGGTTCGAACACGGAACCTCATGCCACACCCTCCTTTCAACGCCCATGCCATTTCTCCCATTAGACTTTCATGTCATAAAACCCTTCATTAAACTTTAAAGCCTTACTACTTAAGCCTATCACCTCATATACAAAAACAAAGCATAAAATGCCCTCCTGCTACTCAGACACGTGACTGCGCCCTCTTCACCTCCAACACTTAAGTGGCACATGGAACCACTTAGCCAATTAGTTCTTTGTGTCAAGTTCCTTTGAAAATTTTCTTGACCCTATCTCACCTAGCTTCCTCCTTTAAGCACTTAAAAGAAATTTTAACCCTAAGTTAGGCCTAGCTGGGTTTATTTCTAGACCTTAGAACATGCCAAATAAATCATAGTATTTATTTCTTCAAGCACACACACACATGGGAAACAAATAATTAAATTTTCAAACAACCCCTAATTCAGGATGTTACTCTTAGGCTCCTATGTAGCTTCTTCCGATCCGTGATTGCGCCACAAAAATTTGACTAATGGTACCGACTTCTTTCTCAGCACCTTTACGTCCTGATCTAAAATTTGCACTGGCTCCTCTTCGAAAGACAAGTCAGGTCTTATCTCAACTTTCTCCATCGGTACTATATGAGACGAATCTGATCAGTAACGTCTTAACATTGAGACATGAAATACACTATGTATCTGGCTCAACTCTGAAGGTAAATCAAGTTGATAAGCTACTGGCCTAACACGCTTCAACACACGATACGGTCCGATGAACCTAGGGCTCAACTTGCCCTTCCTTCCAAATCTGAAGATCTTCTTCCAAGGTGAGACTTTTAGAAAGACCTGATCTCCCACCGCAAACTCAATATCCTTACGCTTTAGATCCGTATAGGATTTTTGTTTATGTGAAGCTTTCTTTAACTGTGCCTGAATTACCTTAACTTTTTCCTCAGTCTCTGATATCAGCTCAGGACCCAATAACTGTCGTTCCCCCAATTCAGTCCAACAAGTAGGAGTACGACACCTACGACCATACAATACTTTGTAGGTGCCATCTGGATGCTGGATTGATAGCTATTATTATATGCAAACTCTGCCAAAGGTAGTAAATCCTCCCAACTCCCCCTAAAGTCAATCACACAACCCCTTAACATGTCCTCCAGAATCTGGATGACTCTTTCCGACTGACCATCCGTCTGAGGATGAAATGTCGTACTGAAATTCAACTTGGTTCCCAAAGCTTCATGTAAGGCTTTCCAAAATCGTGATGTACACCTAGGGTCCCTATCCGAAATAATAGACACCGGTACCCATGTAACCTCACGATCTCTGCTACGTACAACTTGGACAACTTCTACAATGAGTAATCCGTATGAACAGGTAGGAAATGGGCAGTCTTCGTCAACCGATCCACTATTACCCAGACGAAATCTTTCTTAGCAGGCGATAAGGGTAACCCACTAACAATGTCCATCGTTATCCGTTCCCATTTCCATAATGGAATCTTCACCGGTTGTAGCAATCCCAACGAAAATTGATGTTCCACCTTCACTTGTTCACATGTCAAGCACTTACTCACAAAATCTGTAACACCCCAAACCAGGTCTATGCGTTAAGGCGAGATTTGGTTTGTCACACAAACGAACATCCATTTAATTATCTAATGATTTAGGTAAAAGCAGTTCTACAAAACCTTTTGAAAATGAAGTTTAGTAAAACCAAGAATTTGATTTAAAATCGATGAATAAAGTAGTACTAGTTTGAAATCCTATTATTTAATATTTAATTGTTAAAGACTTTAAAGTAATTTTAAAGAGTTCAAAAGAATCAAAAATAAGAATATTTAAAGAATCTCATATGTTTAAAAACAAAATATTTAAGGAAACATTATTAAAATAGTATTAGTCCAAATTAAGTGTCTAAAGCATAATTAAATCCATCCACACATAAAAATCCATAAAATAATAATAATAATAGAGGCCTTATTACATCATACCCAAAATAGTAATTAAATAAATACACTTAATTGAAGTTCATAGTTTATAAAACCCTTGTTGAAGTATGGCCTCCACGAAGTCATCCCACCCAAGCCTCCATCAATTGCCATTACGAGAAGGATAATAAAGCGGAGTGAGTTACTCAGAACTCAATGTATAACCCACTTACCATATCCACTTGGCCAAATCATCAAGACATTATATTGGGGATCAACTAGAATGAAATTCCCAACCAAACCTAAATTTTCCATCCGCTACACACCACCGTACCAACCAACACACCTGTGGGGATCAAGTCAACCCACCCCGCCAACACACCAATCGCAGGCATAAAGCCATTTTATATAATATTGTGGTGCACCACCGAACTAGATTGTGGCAAAGCCACCCGAACTAGATTTTTGGCAATAAGCCTTTCTTCTCTTTGTCAATTTTTCCCAACCCATGCAATCATGTTTATATATAAAACATAACAATACATTCACATGATAATTGTACCAAAAGGACCATAATACAAGTGAGTCCATATTTCAAATTTTCATTTTGGCCCATAAGGCAAAATAGCATTTTAGCCCATTTAACGACCTAGCAAACTTTGGCGCATATATCGATCTAACAGTTTTTGGCCCATATATCGACATAGCAGTTTTTGGCCCATATATTGATCTAGCAGTTTTTGGCCCATATATAAATCTAGCAGTTTTTGGCCTATATATCGATCTAGCAGTTTTTGGCCCATATATTGATCTAGCAGTTTTTGGCCTATATATCAATCTAGCAGTTTTTGGCCCATATATCACATGAGGCATAAAATTTTACTATTTATCAAATAACCCATTTGGGGCGTTTTCGTAATTTCCACGACTTTAACCGTTTTCATGCATTTACACAAAAGTGTTAATTATTTCATATTTCTCTGATTTTGCCATATTTATGATTTTATCCCAATACTTACGGTATAGTCTCTAACCCGAGAGATAAGTGTGAAGTTACACACCTGATTACAGTGAGAACTAGACTTTCCCGCTCGTCGATACCTAAACACGCATCACGATAATTTAGAACACTAATACTATTTATAAATCTATTCTTATAAATAAAGATCTAGACTTTACCCTTGGAATTTTGAACAACTTCTATATGCGATTTCTCCCCAATTGTTGGTTCGTTACTCGTTGAATATCCACGAACAAACAAAGGCTCAGGAGTACGAATGACTTCAAATAATAGATTCTCCTCGGATGAGGATCCACAACCCAGTGGAAAATCTCGGATTCCCAAAACAGCCCATTCGCTTAAATTTCGGGGGAATAGCGGAACCACCCCTCTTTTGAACACTATTCACCACCCTTTTCGTCCCTATCTTGATTGTCTCTGTTGACAAAAGATCATTAGTCCGACTAAATAATATATCGAAATTATGACTAATGGTTTTAAGGGTGAGATTGGCTTACCACAAAATATCCTTGTTCCATAAGATTAAAATCGAGCGATAACGTCCCCCTAAGACGAAATCGATTAATAATCCATCTATATCAATATGTCGAGTATTATATGTATAACTCCTTGATAAGAACCCTTACCTTGAAAAATATGATCCGAACTTAATAACTTCAAGATGACTTTGACGAGATGGTGATTCGGCCCTCCACTATCATACTAAAATATAACGAAAGGAAATGTTTAAGAGTAATGATCAACAATTTCAATCAAAAAGACTCTCCTTTACCACACTTAGGGTTCGGCCAAAACAACCAATAAACCAACATAAGAACCAAATAGAAAGCTCTTACCTATTGCTTAAACTAGGGTTGGGAGAATAATCAACAAGATAATATAGATGAATAGAAGATTCGGCTTTGAAGGAAAATTGAAGAAAATGGTATTAGTACCATTCGGCCATGGGGAGAAAAATAATGAAGAAAGTATTTGAATGATAAATAAAAATAGAGAAGAGAAGAGAATGGGGAAAAGGTGTTATAATTCGGTTTCCAAAGAGAAGAAAAGAGAAGGAGAAAAGAGATGAGTTTAGGTACAATATGCATTCGGCAATGGGGGAGGAGAAGGAAAAAGGAATGGCTTTTTGTGTTGGTAGTTTCGACACTAGAAGAGAAATACGAGATGAAGCTCTTGAAGGTTTTGCAAAAATGACTAAATGGTCAAAAAGAATGACCAAAAGAAACAAAACAAAAATTGTTTTCTCCTAACACAAGCACATTCGGCCAAGAGAGGAAAAGAGAAGAGAAAGGTGTTTTTGGGAGAGAAAAAATGACCAAATGAAAATTCTATCAAGCTACCAACCTATTCCCCAAAACTTACCAGAAAAATTCGGCCTCCCCATTTGTCCAATAAGCCATCCATGTACATTGGCTAAAAGTCAAAGTTTTAGCCACACAAAGTTTCCAAAATAACACCCTTGATTCATGCCTTATGATCCTCTTACCTTCCATAAGCTTAGGATTCCTTTCCCAAGTTCAAGCTTACCTTAACTATTAGCCACCTTGCCATAAAAATTTAGTCCAACCTTACAATAAATAGGGCTTGACCGACACTTGATAAAAGGTGCAAAAATTAAAGCTACCAAAATGCAATCCATGGTATTCGAACCTCTCCCCTCAAGCAATCACTCATGCGCCAATTCCACCTTACTACTAGCTCATCTTATGCTAGTTTTTGCCTCTTAATTCCCTTAAGCATCAAGGTCACTTGTTCCACTTCAATAATATTCTTATTACTAAAATTTATTCTAGCTCCGAATAAATCCCGAGCTTTCTCGAAACTATATTAAACACAAATTTATTCATTCACAAGCTAATTAAAAAAATGCAACATATCGATACTCATATTTTTTTAGGATGTTACAATTCTACCCTCCTTAAAGAAAATTTCATCCTCAAAATTTACCTGGCTAAAAGAGGTAAGGATATTGTTGTCGAATTGCATCCTCAGGCTCCCACAAAGCTTCCTCCGCTCCGTGATTACTCCTTAAAACCTTGACCAACGGCACAGTCTTCTTTCTTAGCACCTTAACATCTTGATCTAAGATTTCCACTGGTTCCTCCTCAAAAGATAAGTCTGATCTCAACTCCACTTCTTCTACTAGTACTATGTGAGACGGATCCGATCTATAGCTCCTCAGCATAAAAACATGGAAAACATTATGAATCTAACTCAACTCCAGAGGTAATTCAAGTTGATAGGCCATTGGACCAACACTCTTCATCACACGATATGGTCCAATGAACCTAGGGCTCAACTTGCCTTTCCTTCCAAATCTGAAAATCTTCTTCCAAGGTGAGACTTTCAGAAAGACTCGATCTCCACCGCAAACTCAATATCCTTACGCTTCAGATCCATATCGATTTTGTCGATCCAAAGCTTCCTTTAACCGCTCGAATCGCCTTTACCTTTTCTTAGTCTCAGATATCAACTCAGGACCCAACAACTGTCGTTCCCCCAATTCAGTCCAACAAGTAGGGGTACAACACCTACGACCATATAAAGCTTCATAAGGCGCCATTTGGATCTTTGGATTGGTAACTATTATTATACGCGAACTCTACCAGCGGTAGGAAATCCTCCCAACTACCTTTGAAGTCGATTATACAACCACGTAACATTTACGCCAAAATCAATTACTCTTTCGATGACCATCATTGAGGAGGATGAAAAGTCGTACTAAAGTTTAACTTTGTTCCCAAAGCCTCATGTAAAGCTTTCCAAAGCGTGATGTAAACACAGGATCCACATCGATATGATGAACACTGGTACCCCATGCAATCTCACGATCTCGGATACATACTGACTTAGCCAACCTGCGGTGAGTAATTCGACTGACCCGGAAGAAAATGGGCGATCTTAATCAAGCGATCAATTACAACCCAAACGAAATTTTTCTTAGTAGGTGTTAAAGGTAACTCACTAACAAAATCCATTGATATCTGCTCCCATTTCCATAGGGAATCTTTACCGTTGTAATAAGCTGATTGCGATTGATGCTCTGCCTTCACTTGTTGACAAGTCAAACATTTACCTACAAACTCAAAAATCTCACGCTTCAACCACAGCCACCAATCTGAATTCACGGAGATCTCGATACATCTTATTTCCTTCGGTGCATAGCATAAGGGATACTATCGCTTCCAGAAATCATTTGTCTCAAATCTGAGTCCTTGGGCATACAAATTCTTCTACGAAAACACAGCACTCCAGCGTTATTCATACCAAAATCCCCTATTTCACCACTTTCAACTTACTGAATTAAGGATCCCAACTTTTCATCTGATATTTGCTTTTCCCTGATCTGATCTAACCACAGAGGCTTCATCTAAAGTTCCGCTAACAGACTATAATCCTCATACAAACTCAGATGAGCAAACATTGCTCTTAAATCAGATACCACCTTACGACTTAACGCGTCTGCTACCACGTTAGCCTTTCCAGGATGATACTCGATTGAGAAATCATAATCCTTTAACAACTCCACCCACCTTCTTTGTCTCAAGTTTAACTCCTTCTGGGTAAGAAGATACTTAAGACTCTTATGATCCGTATAGATGATAGACTTCTCACCGTAGAGATAGTGCCTCCAAATCTTTAAAGAAAACACTACTGCAGCCAACTCCAAGTCATGAGTAGGGTAGTTTACTTCGTGCGGTCTCAACTGACGAGAAGCTTAGGCCACCACCTTTCCATTTTGCATCAGCACACATCCTAAACCCGTGTGTGATGCATCACAGTAGACGATAAATTCTTTTCCAGCCTCAGGTTGAATCAGTACTGGTGCTTCCATCAAAATCTTTTTTAATTTCTTGAAACTTTCTTGTTGTTTATCAGTCCATACATATGGTACTCCCTTTCGCAGTAGCTTAGTTAGGGTGCAGCAATCAACGAATACCCCTCAACAAAGCGTCTATAATATCTAGCCAAACCTAAAAACTCGAATCTCATTACTAACTTCAAGGGTTTCCAATCCGATCTGACCTCTATCTTCCGAGGATCCACCCTTACTCCTTCAAATGACACCACATGACCCGAAAGTCACTTCCTTAACCAAAATTCACATTTCTTGAATTTGGCATAAAGTTCTTATCACGAAAGTAACTGCAATACTATCTGTGAGATGTGAGTCATGCTCCTCTTCATTTCTCGAATATACCAAAATGTCATCTATGAACACTACAACAAACCCGGTCTAGATAGGGTTGAAAGACTCAGTTCATCATGTCCATAAATGCAGCTGGTGCATTGGTCAAACCAAATGGCATCACCAAAAACTCATAATGTCCATGACGAGCTCGAAATGCCGTCTTATGAATATTTGCCTCTTTCACTTTGAGTTGATGATAACCCGATCTCAAATCAATTTTGGAGAAAACTGATGCTCCCCACGGAGACACACTAGGTTGAATAAATCCTCGATCCAACAATTCTTGAATTTGAGCTTTAAGCTTCGCCAACTCCTTCGGTGCCATCCTATAAGGTGCAATAGACACTGGAGCCGTTTTGGGCAATAGCTCAATGCCAAATTCTACTCCCGATCTGGAGGTATACTAGAAAGTTCTTCGGGAAAGACATCTGAAAATTCCTTCACCGTTCTCACATCTTCCACTGATAACTCATTGGTATCCAAAGCACTAATAAAAGCTAGGAATGCTCCATACCCTTTCCGCACTAACTTTTCTGCCTTTAACGCAGATACCATATTTGTCAAGTAATTCCTTTGTTTGCCTATAATTACTACTTCTTTATCATCTTAAGTCTTTATTGACATCCGCTTTTCAGCATAATCCAAATGCGCCCGGTGCTTCACCAACCAAACCATGCCCAGAATGAGATCGAATTCGCCGAAAGGCAATTCCATCAAATCCGCCAAAAATATTTCTCTTTGGATTTCTAAGGGCACGTCTCTAAACAGTTTATTCATAATTACTGACTGTCCTAAAGGACTAATTACCTTCATCTCACTATCGGTAATCTTAGATTCTATATTCAGGTTTCCAGATATGGCACTAGCAATATACGAGTGGGTAGAATCGATATCTATCAAAGCAGTAATAGGCACATCAAAGATGAAGAATGTACCAGTTATCACATCAGTTGCATCGCCATCTTCCCAACGTATGACCGCTTAGACCAACCCCGATTGTCTTGCCTCCGCGTTACCTCTAAAGCCATTTCCTCGACCCGGTGCACCTTGTCTGCGTCCAACTCTATTACCACCATGACCTGGTCCACGGCCTCTCGGTGGCTGCTAAGCGCATCTGGCTAACTGAGTATCAAGGTTACGAGCTTTTTGAGTCGTATCCATTCGTCAAGGGCAATTCTTATATTGATGATCCCTGGAACCACATTTATAACAAGCACCAGTTTTCCTCCAGCACTCTCCGGGGTGTCATTTTCCACATTCAGCACAGTCTCGACTCTGATTAGTAGCCACAAGTGCTCTACCTTGAGCTGACTCATCATTCCGAGGCCTCTTCTGAAACCTTTTTGAAGAACCTGAATACTTTATATCTCTCTTACCTCTGACTCTTTCCCGGTTCTGACGTTCTGAGCTCTTAGCCTCTTCGACTATCTTGGCTTTCTCCACAAGCGTGGCAAAAATTTTTACTTGTTGTGGGGCTAACAGTACCCACAACTCATCATTCAGCCTATCCTTGAAGTGTACACAGCGCTCATGATCTGTTGGTACTATAGTTCGAGCATAACGACTCAAGCGTAAAAATTCTGCCTCATAAGCTGCCACCATCTTATTTTCTTGAGCCGGATTCAAGAATTCCTTCCTCCGAGCATCCACATAACTTGTCCGTACATATTTCCCTTGAAAGGTAGCTTTGAAGAATTCCCAAGTAACTAATGCAACTTTAGTTCCTTCTCGAACAGTAAGCCATCATTGGTATGCCTCGTCCCTTAATAAGGACACCGCTCCTCTTAGTTTCTGCTCTACAGTGCACTGTAGATCGTCCATAATTCGCTCTACAGCCTCAAGCCAATATTCAACAACATCTGAAGCTACACCTGAAACACTTCTAAAAACTTTAGCACCACTTGATTTTAGTCGTTCCGATATCGACCCACGAGTTACTGGCCTAGCTCTAGTTCCAGCGACCCTTTCAAGGACTCGCAACATTGCTCGTGTTGAAGCATTATCTTCTCTTCTATGGTCCTGTGATTCATTTTTCGATGCAGGTGATTCCGATGCATCCATTTCCGGGATATGTCCCGATTCCTCAGACACAGCTCTAGCACCTCGGCCTCTAGCACGGCCACGTCTACCACGTTCGCGTCCTTTGGCGGTCATATTGACTAACTCGTTTTAATCTGATTATGAATTTTATGAATTAGAAAATTATTTCAGTGTTTATTAATGATATTTTATGAGATTCATGAGATAAAGTTGTTTTTCGCAAACACATCCTATAGTCTCAATCTCAACAATTTTCAACACTTAAAACTAGAAGTTCTAGAGTGTTCTTATGATCATATCATCATAATAATTATTCAGTAATGAATACTTACTTGACTTGGTGCTGGATGCTTGTGGTGCCATACAACCTTTAAAACATAATTAAAATAATTTCAAACGAAAGTTATTTGTTGAACCCTACCACAGCCGAGTTTTAAAACTGGCTCTGATACCATTAAATGTAACACCCCAAACTAGGTCTATGCGTTAAAACGAGATTTAGTTTGTCACACAGAACGAACATCCACTAAATTATCTAATGATTTAGGTAAAACAGTTCTACAAAACCTTTTGAAAATGAAGTTTAGTAAAAACTAAGAATTTGATTTAAAATCGATGAATAAAGTAGTACTAGTTTGAAATCCTATTATTTAATATTTAATTGTTAAAGACTTTAAAGTAATTTTAAAGAGTTCAAAAGAATCGAAAACAAGAATATTTAAAGAATCTCATATGTTTAAAAATAAAATATTTAAGGAAACATTATTAAAATAGTATTAGTCCAAATTAAGTGTCTAAAGCATAATTAAATCCATCCACACATAAAATCCATAAAATAATAATAATAGAGGCCTTATTACATCATACCCAAAATAGTAATTAAATAAACATACTTAATTGAAGTTCATAGTTTATAAAACCCTTGTTCGAAGTATGGCCTCCACGAAGTCATTCCCGGCCCAAGGCTCCATCAATTGCCATTACCTGAGAAGGATAATAAAGCAGAGTGAGTTACTCAGAACTCAGTGTATAACCCATTTACCATATCCACTGGGCCAAATCATCAAGACATTATATTGGGCTTGAGCCCTTTGCGAATTTAACAATATAATAATAATGCATGTAGAATGAAATTCCCAACCAAACCTAAATTTTCCATCCGCTACACACCACCCGTACCAACCAACACACCTATGGGGATCAATTCAACCCACCCCACCAACACACCAATCGCAAGCATAAAGCCATTTTAAATAATATTGTGGTGCACCACCAAACTAGATTGTGGCAAAGCCACCCGAACTAGATTTTTGGCAACAGGCCTTTCTTATCTTCGTTAATTTTTCCCAACCCTTGCAATCATGTTTATATATAAAACATAACAATACAGTCACATGATAATTGTATCAAAAGGCCCATAATACAAGTGAGTCCATATTTCAAATTTTTATTTTGGCCCATAAGGCAATGTAACACCCCAAACCCGGTCAACACACCACGACTGAATCTGGTATGTTACAGGGGAAAAGGATTTTTGGGAGGTTTAGGTTTAAGATTAAAAGTTTGAGGAAAACACTTCGCTAGATTGTGTGTTTGAAGAAAACTTGAGTAGGTTTGATTGAAATCGATGATGTATTTGAAAACCCAAAATTTTAAAACTTACTCAGATGGGTAGGTAAAACAGTTTATCTCGTTAAGAAGTTGAAGTTGTCTCTTATTATTACCATAACATCTTGACTTAGTAGAAAATCCAGTTTAAGTTAGAAAAACATTTGAGTCCCTTTTATTCAATCTTAGTGTGATACCCGATGGCATAGTTTAAAATGTAAACTTTTGTAGTTTTGAAATCGTTGTCTTTCCAAGTTTTAACACATTTTAACCCAATTAATTTGTTAAGGCATATTAAACATCTACTTTAAGCATAAACAAAGCAAAACATAATTTTAAAAGGCCTTTTACAAACCAAAATAAAACCAAATAGAAATAAATAAGCTAATGTACCAAATTTTATAAAGTCCGAGCAAATCCTTATTTAAGCATGGCACGAGCACCTCGAGTCCATCCCACTCCATGTCCGCGTCTAAGTGTCACCAAATGTCAAAGGAGAGAGTGAGTCGCAAGACTCAGTAGTATAATTCTCTCCCAGATAACATGCCAACACACATCATAACGAAGTAATGCAAGTAATGCACCCGATCCTAACCAACCATATCACCTTTTCTACCCCGTGTGGTACCAAACCACTGGTGGTGCCAAACCACTGGGGACCCAAAGTCACAATATCCATAATGTGGTGCCAAACCACTGGTGACCCGAAGTCACAAATAATCCAATGATGGGGCCAACCCATCGTGTGATACCAAATCACTAGCGACAATCTCAGATCTCATAAGTGGGGCCAACCCACGGTGGTGTCAAACCACGAGGACGAGTCGCAATGAGGTGCCAAACCTACGGTGTCCCAAAGACACAATGTGATACCAAATCCTTTGGTGACCGCGATCTACAAATCCGATGATGGGGCCAACCCATCGTGTGATACCAAATCACTGGCGTCAATCCGTATAATCAGCGTGGGGCCAACCCAATGTGGTACTAAGCCACTGGGACGAGACGCCGAGGTGCCAAACCTCTGGTGACCCAAAGTCACAAAATATGTGGTACCAAACCACCGGAGGTGCCAAACATCCGTGTCCCAAAGACCACGGTGTCCCAAAGACACGGATATCATACTCCCCCTCCTCTCATATCACCCATTAGCATATCATACTAAATGCAAAATCGTGCAATCATGCTATCATGCTCACATGCTTAATATGGCATCTCAACGTATATACATCAATAATCATAATATCACATATCATCACATATCTCATAATGAAACGGACTTACCCGAATCCGTATCCATACCTCAAGGGGTACCAAATCAGTCAACCACACTGTTTCATTTACACAACCAGGTTATCACATTACTTAGTTAAGAAAGTGTGTTAGTTTACACACCTGGTATATCGTAAGCCTTAATCCCAAAGAACCCGATCTAAAGCCCTCAATCCTCTTGCTCCTAAAACAATCGGCCAACTATGGGTTAATTTCTTAAACCATTCGGCCAAAATAGAACATACCAAAAAGAGTCAACACTTGAAACCCGAGACCTACCTACACGCTTTTGAACACTAGCCCACACCAAGTGCTCCTGCTCCACTTCCTACAATCGGCAACCAACCAAAAATAATAGCCCTCGGCAAACAAATACCAAGCGATTAGATCATTAAAACAATCCCTTACCACCACTTACCAACCGATCAACAGAGAACCATGGCTATGCTTGGCCTTTGAAATCTCGAATGCCCTACGATAAAAGCGATTCCAAACAAATGATCACTATACTTCCACACAAACACCAAAACCAACTCTTACCTTTGAAGATACCGACATCGGCTCTCAAACACCAAAGATTGACAGAGCACAAAAAGGGAGAAATGGCCATTCGGCCTAGCACTTACCTTCTTGTTAGACCGATTGAGCAAGATTCCCAACAAGGTCACACTCCTCCTTGATATACGGCAATAAAGAACTACCAGGTGGGACAAGGTTCGGCCAACACCCTTAACCAAAGGAGAAAGGTTTCGGCTTCACACCAAGGAAGGTTCGGCTAACAATGGTTTTGGAAAAGAAGAAAATAGATTGAAGATATGGAGAGGTGCTTTCGGTTCAAAGAAAAAGAGATGGATGATGGTGATTTTGGAGGATGGTGTTTCGGCTAAAGGATATTGAGAAAAGAAAATGAAGGTTAGGGGAACAAGGTGAAATGGTTTCAGCTTACACAATGAACAAAAGAAAGAGAAGTGGGAGAGAAGAGAACTTTCGGCTACCAATGACAAAATCGGCAAGGGTATGATTGTTGAAGCTTTCGGTTTGAATGAAGAAGAAATGGAGAGAGCGAATGGGGCGTTTGATTGGCAACACAAAATGTAGAAAGAGTGCAAAGTTTGACGAATAAAGTTGCTTTGTGTTTCGGTTTCAAGGAGCAAAAATGGAAGGGTTTTTCGGCTTAGGCTATTTGCAAATGAAGAGAGCTTTTGCTAGCTTTTGACTAAACGAAAATCAGCTTACCAAAAAGAAATTGTATGCACATTTGCCTAAGTGAAATTTTGGCACTCTCCTCACTCCCGCACAACACTTACCAACCGGCCAAACTCCCCCACAAATCTCCTAAAAATCGGCCAACCTCCCCCCAAACACTCCCAAGCCACTAATTCAAATCACTTTGAATTAGTCCACCTCCTAGAATCACTCTCCACCCATCATTCCACCATTTGACTAGGTCTTAGGCGAGTTGAACCGCCTACAACTCCTCCCTCCATACCGTCAAAATGGAAGCCAAAATGGGGCATTTCGCAATTCGAACACAGGACCTCTCCCCCTTGCAATTGGCGCCAAACACAAGCTCTAAGTGGCGCATGCTTTGCCGCTTTGCTAGCTCCTCACTTGTGCTCAAGAACACCAATTAAAATATAAAAGACCCACTCCTTGGCTTCCTATCACATAAAGCCCAAAACTAAAATTTTCCCACCTACTCAGCTCACTCCTAGCCTACAACTAAGCCTCAAAACCACACAAACAACAACATAGCAAGCCATTAACATGCAAGCAAATGCCAAAACAAAATAGCCCTTAACCCGGATATTACGGTTTACCCCTTAAAAATAATTTCGCCCCAAATTACAGTCGGTCAAGAGTTGCTGGTATTGTCTCATCATATCTTCGGGTTCCCACGTAGCTTCTTCCACGCTATGATTCCGCCTAAAGAACCTTAACCAAAGGCACTGACTTCTTACGCAGAACCTTCACATCCCGATCTAAAATATGTACAGGCTCTTCCTCCATGGTCAAATCTGGGTTTACCTCGATCTCTTCTACTGTCACCACATGCGATGGATCTGAGCGATAACGCCGAAGCATCGAAACGTGGAACACGTCGTGAATCTGACTTAGCTCTGCTGGCAACTCAAGCTGATACGCTACTGGTCCCATTCGTCTCAGTACCTTATACGGTCCAATAAACCTCGGACTTAGCTTGCCTTTCCTCTCGAACCTTAACACTTTCTTCCACGGTGAGACCTTAAAAAACCTCGATCTCCCACAGCGAATTCAATATCTCTCCGCTTAAGATCGGCATAGGACTTCTGCCGGTCCGAAGCTTCTTTCAATCGAGCCTGAATCAACTTAACCTTGTCTTGATCTCAAAGAACTAACTCTGGTCCCAACAAGCGACGTTCACTTAACTCATCCAACAAGTAGGTGGCGACATTTCCCTCATAACGCCTCATATGGTGCCATCTTGATGCTTGCTTGGTAACTATTGTTGTGGCGAACTCACTTAACGGTAGATACTCCTCCCAACTACCCTCAAGTCCAAAACACACCCTCGTAACATGTCCTCCAAGATCTGTATAACCCTTTTCGACTGCCCGTCAGTCTGCGAATGAAATGCCGTGCTGAAATCTAACTGTACCCGAGCACGATGCAACGCTCTCTAGAACCTTGACGTAATCTGGGATCCCTATTCGAGATGATCGACATGGCACCCGTGCGGTCTCACTATCTCGACACATCTGACCGCCAACCTCACGAGTGAGTAGTCCACCTCACCGGAATAAAGTGTCTTGATTTAGTCGATCGATCCATAATTACCCAAATCAATCCTTCTTGCTCGGTGTAGCGGTAATCCACCGAAAATCCATAGTTATCCTTTCCCACTTCCACGTGGGATCTTCATCACGGAAGCAACCAGACTGACAATCGATGCTCGACCTTGACTCTGCGACATGTCGACACTTCCCTACAAACTCTGTCACTTCCTTTTTGAGACCGCCACCGTAATCGCTCTTCTCGAGATCCCTATACATTTTTCTACCTCCGGGATGCATAGCGTAGGACTGCTATGTGCATCTGAAGAATCTTTTGCCTTAACTCAAGGTATCCCTCGGCATACACGCTTCCCACGAAACACAAAGACTCCATCACCGGACACATCAGAACCCTCAAACCATCGTTACGCACTTGTGTCCTCTGCGCCTCAAAACCTCATCCAACAACCTGCTTTTCTCTACGATCTGTTCAACCCAAGTAGAAGCTTAACTCGCACGTTCGGCGAGAATACTCTCGTCGTCATACAAACTCAAGTGGGCAAACAACGCTCTTAGATCTGAACGACCTTACGGCTTAACGCGTGCGCCACAACGTTAGCCTTGCCTTGATGATACTCAATTGGGCAATCGTAGTCTTTCATTTCAATCCATCTGCTACTGCCTCGATTCAAGTCTTTCGAGTCAAAAGGTACTTGGACTCTTATGGTCCGTGTAGACTATCGATCTCTCTCCGTATAAGTAATGCCTCCATATCTTTCAAGCAAAGACTACGGTGCAAGCTCCAGTTGTGCGTTGGATAATTTACCTCATTTGGCCTCGGTAAATTGCCGAGATGCGTAAGCTACAACCTTCCCTTCCTCGCATCGACACAACCCAAACTCAGATGTAATGCATCACAAGACATGTGAATTCCTTCCCACCTCGGTTGAATTAGAACCGAGCTTCATCAAAATCTTCTTCAACTTATCGAAGCTCTCCTGCCGCTTCTCGGTCAAAAACGGAACCCCTTTTCTTAATAATTTGGTCATCGGTCTTGCGATCAGCGAAACCCTCTACAAATCTTGATGAGTATCTTGCAAGCCCGAAAACTCGAATCTCGACTCTCGACCTCGGCTTCCAATCCAAAATCGCCTCAATCTTTCGAGGATCCACTCTAATCCCTCACCGATACTACATGACCCAAGAACGTCACCTCCTTAAGCGAATTCGCATTTCTTGAACTTCGCATAGAGTTGTTTCTCCTCAAAATCGCAATACCACCCGTAAATCGCATCATGTTCCTCCTCGGTCCTTGAATATACCAAGATGTCGCCGATAAAACCACTACTGGCCGATCCAAATACCGTTGAAACACCCTATTCATCATATCCATGAAAATTGTCAGATGCGTTAGTCAACCCAAACGGCAAAACTAAGAACTCAAAGTGCCCATACCGAGTACGAAATGCCGTCTTGCAGATATCTGCCTCCTTTACCTTAACTGGTGATACCCAGACCTTAAATCGATCTTCGAGAAAACTGATGCACCCTTCAGCTGATCAAACAAGTCATCTATCCGAGACAAGGATACCTATTTTTGATCGTCGACTTATTCAGGTTAGCGGTAGTCTATACACATCGGCATAATCTGCCTCTTTCTTTTTGACAAAAAGTACCAAGGCGCTCCCCAAGGCGTAAACACTTGGCCTAATAAAGCCTCACCCAACAATTCTGGATCTGAGCCTTAAGCTCCACTAACTCTTTAGGTGCCATCCATGCGGAGCTATGGACCTCGGCGCGATTCAAGCAATGATCTATCCCAACTCTACCTCACGATCGGTGGCAAACCCGAAGCTCCTCAGAAACACATCAACAAATTCCTAATCGTTCGAATCGTCTCCACAAGAGACTCTTTAGCCTCCAAGGCATACACATGAACCACATATGCTTCGACCCTTCGACCATCTTCCGGCTTTGAGCAGATACCACATTGACGATAATTTCTCCGATCACCGATCGAACTACCTCATCACCCTTAGCATTTTTCGAACCATGCGCTTAGCAGTGCAATCCAACCGCTTTGGTACTTAACCACCATCCATCCTAAGAATCGTGTCGAACTCCTCAAGCGGCGCTTCCATCAAATCACCACGAACACTACCCTTGGAGTTCTAGAGGTGCGTCTCTGTACGACTTATCTACAACTACAGAGTGACCTAGAGGGCTTATTACGGTCATCCGCCTAGAAGATATCTCGATTCTAAATCCATGGTCTTCACTATGCTACTTGCAACATATGAATGTGTTGAACCCATATCAATCAAAGCGATAAATGGAGAACCAAAGATTAAAAGCGTCTGTAATGACGCCCCAGGCCGTCGCCTCTCTCGGCCACAAAGATACACCAACCCCTACCGTCGGCCTCGAACTACCTACACCTCTGCGGTGCTCCACGGCCACCGAACCATTACCTCCTCTTCCATTACCTCGGCCCCTCTGCGGTGGTGGTCCGTTATTCCTGTCTTGAGTACGGCCCGACTCTGACCGAATCCTAGCCAACTTGTGGACAGTCCCTCACACGGTGGTCCAAATGAGCCACACTCAAAACAGCCTCTACCATTAGTCCAACATCCTCCCAATGAGCTTTCCCTAACGGTTACATCATGGCGGTCCTTGCCTAGCAACAACAAACCTCTTCGGGGTGACTCGCCCACTTCGGTCTAGCCCTTTTCATGGATTTCTGACGACCCGTAAGATCCAAAACTCCTCTTGTGTCGGTTCCTATCCATGCCTTGCCTCACGGACTCTTTAATACCCTCGCCACCTTCACCTTTTCAACCGTAATCAGCAAATTCACGCTCCCGCCGAGCGCAATCAACAATCTTAATTCGTCCATGAGCCATCCTCAAAATGAACACACCTCTTGTGTTCCAGTAGCCACCATACCCACAGCATACCGACTCACCTCGGAAACTCGCCCAGATTCGACGACGATTTGCTCTCAACTAACCTCGAAATGCTTTCCGTTGCTCATTAATGTAATTAGCTCCAACATACTTTTTCCGATAGCGACTCAAATAGTCCCAAGTCGATCTTCTGCTGCGGTATTGTCTCAACAAAGGAGCCACCACGGTATGACTCATCTCGAGAAGTGATACTATCCCTTTAATTTTTCTTCATGATCAGTGTCTAGATCGTCCATTACCCGCCTGTCCGCTTCCAGCCAATATTCAGCGAAGCTTAGGAGCAACACCGAGACACCCCGAAAGAATTCACCCGTTTGCTGTTCAAGTCTCGGCATACGATTTCCTAACTCCTGCGCCCCACCTACTCCAGCTACCCTTTCTAACACTCACGGCATCGCTTTGTGACATCAAGCGTCATCCCCATGCGCTCTTGGAACTCACCACCTCCAACTAGTGGCGTAATCCCAGGTATCTCATTCTCTCGACCCTGACCCGGATCCTACGGGTTGAACTGTCATCCTCTAGCGACCTCGTCCCACGACCACGTCCACCTCGGTACTCATGACTAAATCTTGTCTCGATTTAAAGAATTTTATGTATCGATAATTATTCCATTGTTTAAAAGCAAAGTCTTATGAATATTGCTTATTAAAGAAGTTTCGTTTCATGAGTCCACGAGTCCTATCGGTTTCAGGTCTCTAAGGTAGTCTTACTATCACTAGCCATTCAATCACATCTCATCAATATCATTATCACAAACAATAGTACGGGTACTTACAGGCGGATTGGTGCAGAGACTCGGTGCCATGCCTTTCACACCATACTTTTTAAAACATAACACTTAAAATGACTTTTGAAAACATTTTGGGCCTCGGCCCACAAATAGAAACCTTTGAACTTAGCTCGATACCACAATTGTAACACCCCAACCCGGTCAACACACCACGAATTTAACGGTATATTCTGAGGAAAAGGATTTTGGGAGGTTTAGGTTTAAGATTAAAAGTTTGAGGAAAACACTTCGCTAGATTGTGTGTTTGAAGAAAACTTGAGTAGGTTTGATTGAAATCGATGATGTATTTGAAAACCCAAAATTTTAAAAACTTACTCAGATGGGTAGGTAAAAGCAGTTTATCTCGTTAAGAAGTTGAAGTTGTCTCTTATTATTACCATAACATCTTGACTTAGTAGAAAACCAGTTTAAGTTAGAAAAACATTTGAGTCCCTTTTATTAGAATCTTAGTGTGATACCCGGTGGCATAGTTTAAAATGTAAGCTTTTGTAGTTTTGAAATCGTTGTCTTTCCAAGTTTTAACACATTTTAACCCAATTAATTTGTTAAGGCATATTAAACATCTACTTTAAGCATAAACAAAGCAAAACATAATTTTAAAAGGCCTTTTACAAACCAAAATAAAACCAAATAGAAATAAATAAGCTAATGTACCAAATTTTATAAAGTCTGAGCAAATCCTTATTTAAGCATGGCACGAGCACCTCGAGTCCATCCCGGCTCCATGTCCGCGTCTAAGTGTCACCTGAAATGTCAAAGGAGAGAGTGAGTCGCAAGACTGGGTGTATAATTCCTCTCCCTAGATAACATGCCAACACACATCATAACGAAGTAATACAAGTAATGCACCGATCCTAACCAACCATATCACCTTTTCTACCCCGTGGTACCAAACCACCGGTGGTGCCAAACCACCGTGACCCAAAGTCACGATATCCATAATGTGGTGCCAAACCACTTTGGTGACCCAAGTCACAAATAATCCAATGATGGGGCCAACCCATCGTGTGATACCAAATCACTAGCGACAATCTCAGATCTCATAAGTGGGGCCAACCCACGGTGGTGTCAAACCACGAGGGCGAGTCGCAATGAGGTGCCAAACCTCCGGTGTCTCAAAGACACAAGCAGATACCAAATCACCGGTGATCGTAGTCACAAATCGATGATGGGGCCAACCCATCGTGTGATACCAAATCACTAGCGTCAATCCCAGATAATCAATCGTGGGGCCAACCTTTGTGGTACTAAGCCATTGGGACGAGACGCCGAGGTGCCAAACCTCTGTGACCCAAAGTCACAAAATATGTGGTACCAAACCACGGAGGTGCCAAACCTCCGGTGTCCCAAAGACACGTTGTCCCAAAGACACGGATATCATACTCCCCTCCTCTCATATCACCCATTAGCATATCATAGTAAATGCAAAATCGTGCAATCATGCTATCATGCTCACATGCTTAATATGGCATCTCAGCGTATATACATCAATAATCATGATATCACATATCATCACATATCTCATAATGAAACGGACTTACCCAAATCCGTATCCATACCTCAAGGGTACCAAATCGACCAACCACACTGTTTCATTTACACAACCAAAGTTATCACATTACTTAGTTAAGAAAGTGTGTTAGTTTACACACCGGTATATCGTAAGCCTTAATCCCAAAGAACCCGATCTAAAGCCCTCAATCCTCTTGCTCCTAAAACAATCTACCAACTATGGGTTAATTTCTTAAACCATTAAGCCAAAACAGTAACATACCAAAAGAGTCAACACTTGAAACCCGAGACCTACCTACATGCTTTTGAACACTAGCCCACACCAAGTGCTCTGCTCCACTTCCTACAATCGGCAACCAACCAAAAATAATAGCCTCGCTTAAACAAATACCAAGCGATTAGATCATTAAAATAATCCCTTACCACCACTTACCAACCGATCAACAGAGAACCGCGGCTATGCTTGATTGCTTGAAATCCTGAATGCCCTACGTTAAAACGATTCCAAACAAATAATCACTATACTTCCACACAAACACCAAAACCAACTCTTACCTTTGAAGATACCAACATCGGCTCTCAAACACCAAAGATTGACAAAGCACAAAAGGGAGAAATGGCCATTCGACCTAGCACTTACCTTCTTGTCGAGACCGATTGAGCAAGATTCCCAACAAGGTCACACTCCTCCTTGATATCTGCAATAAAGAACTACCAGTGGGACAAGGTTGACCAACACCCTTAACCAAAGGAGAAAGGTTTGACTTCACACCAAGGAAGGTTATGCTAACAATGGTTTTGGAAAAGAAGAAAATAGATTGAAGATATGGAGAGGTGCTTTCGGTTCAAAGAAAAGAGATGGATGATGGTGATTTTGGAGGATGGTGTTTCACTAAAGGATATTGAGAAAAGAAAATGAAGGTTAGGGAACAAGGTGAAATGGTTTGACTTACACAATGAACAAAAGAAAGAGAAGTGGGAGAGAAGAGAACTTTCGGCTACCAATGACAAAATTGGCAAGGGTATGATTGTTGAAGCTTTGGTTTGAATGAAGAAGAAATGGAGAGAGCGAATGGGCGCGTTTGATTGGCAACACAAAATGTAGAAAGAGTGCAAAGTTTGTGAATAAAATTGCTTTGTGTTTGGTTTCAAGGAGCAAAAATGGAAGGGTTTTTCAACTTAGGCTATTTGCAAATGAAGAGAGCTTTGCTAGCTTTTGACTAAGCAATCACTTACCAAAAGAAATTGTGACCGAAAATGCACATTTGCCTAAGTGAAATTTTGGCACTCTCCTCACTCCTCACAACACTTACCAACCCGCCAAACTCCCCACAAATCTCCTAAAATCGCCAACCTCCCCAAACACTCCCAAGCCACTAATTCAAATCACTTTGAATTAGTCCACCTCTAGAATCACTCTCCACCCATCATTCCACCATTTGACTAGGTCTTAGGCGGGAGTTCAACTGCCACAACTCCTCCCTCCATGCCGTCAAAATGGAAGCCAAAATGGGGCATTTACATAATTCGAACAGGACCTCTCCCCTTGCAATTGGCGCCAAACACAAGCTTTAAGTGGTGCATGCTTTGCCACTTTGCTAGCTCCTCACTTGTGCTCAAGAACACCAATTAAAATATAAAAGACCCAGCTCCTTCAGCTCCTATCACATAAAGCCCAAAAACTAAAATTTTCCCACCTACTCAGGCTCACTCCTAGCCTACAACTAAGCCTCGAAACCACACAAACAACAACATAGCAAGCCATTAACATGCAAGCAAATGCCAAAACAAAATAGCCCTTAACCCGGGATATTACAGGCAAAATAGCATTTTAGCCTATTTAACAATCTAGCAAACTTTGGCCTATATATCGATCTAGCAGTTTTTGGCCCATATATCGATCTAGCAGTTTTTGGCCCATATATCGATCTAGCAGTTTTTGGGCCATATATCACATGAGGCATAAAATTTTACTATTTATCAAATAACCCATTGGGGGCATTTTTGTAATTTCCATGACTTTAACCGTTTTCATGCATTTACACAAAAGTGTTAATTATTTCGTATTTCTCTGATTTTTCCATCTTTACGATTTTATCCCAATACTTAAGGTATAGTATCTAACCCGAGAGATAAGTGTGAAGTTACACACCTAATTACAGTGAGAACTAGCCGCTCGTCGATACCTAAACACGCATCACGATAATTTAGAACACTAATACTATTTATAAATCTATTCTTATAAATAGCGATCTAGACTTTACCCTTGGAATTTCGAACAACTTCTATATACGGTTTCTCCCCGATTGTTGGTTCGTTACCCGTTGAATATCCACGAACAAACAAAGGCTCAGGAGTACGAACGACTTTAAATAATAGATTCTCCTCGGATGAGGGTCCACAACCCGGTGGAAAATCTCGGATTCCCAAAATAGCCCTTTGCTTCAATTTCGGGGGAATAACAGAACCGCCCCTCTTTCGAACACTATTCACCACCCTTTTCTTCCCTATCTTGATTGTCTCCATTGACAAAAGATCATTAGTCCGACTAAATAATATATCGAAATTATGAATAACAGTTTTAAGGGTGAGATTGGCTTACCACAAAATATCCTTGTTCCATAAGATGAAAATCGAGCGATAATGTCCCCCTAAGACGAAATCGATTAATAATCCATCTATATCAATATGTCGAGTATTATATATATAACTCCTTGATAAGAACCCTTACCTTGAAAAATATGATCCGAACTTAATAACTTCAAGATGACTTTGGCGAGATGGTGATTCGACCTCCACTATCATACTAAAATATAACGAAAGGAAGCGTTTAAGAGTAATGATCAACGATTTCGATCAAAAAGACTCTCCTTTACCACACTTAGGGTTCGCCAAAACAACCAATAAACCAACATAAGAACCAAAAGAAAGCTCTTACCTATTGCTTAAACGAGGGTTGTAAGAATAATGAACAAGACAATATAGATGAATAGAAGATTAGGCTTTGAAGGAAAATTGAAGAAAATGGTATTAGTACCATTCTACCATGGGGAGAAAAATAATGAAGAAAGTATTTGAATGATAAATAAAATGGAGAAGAAAAGAGAATGGAGAGAAGGTGTTATAATTGATTTTCAAATAGAGGAAAAGAGAAGGAGAAAAGAGATGAGTTTAGGTACAATATGCATTCTAGAATGGGGAGGAGAAGGAAAAAGGACGGCTTTTTGTGTTGGTAGTTTGGCACTAGAAGAGAAATCTGAGATGAAGCTTTGAGGGTTTTGCAAAATGACCAAATGGTCAAAAGAATGACCAAAAGAAACAAAACAAAATTGTTTTCTCCTAACACAAGCACATTCGGCCAAGAGAGGAAAAGAGAAGAGAAAGGTGTTTTTGGGAGAGAAAAAATGACCAAATGAAAATTCTATCAAGCTACCAACCTATTCCCCAAAACTTACCACAAAAATTTAGCCTCCCCTTTTGTCCAATAAGCCGTCCATGTACACTGGCTAAAAGTCAAAGTTTTAGCCACACAAAGTTTCCAAAATAACACCCTTGATTCATGCCTTATGATCCTCCTACCTTCCATAAGCTTAGGATTCCTTTCCCCAAGTTCAAGCTTACCTTAACTATTAGCCACCTTGCCATAAAAATTTAGTCCAACCTTACCATAAATAGGGCTTGACCGACACTTGATAAAAGGTGCAAAATTAAAGCTACCAAAATGCAATCCATGGTATTGAACCTCTCCCTCAAGCAATCACTCATGCACCAATTCCACTTTACTACTAGCTCATCTTATGCTAGTTTTGACATAATTCCTTAAGCATCAAGGTCACTTGTTCCACTTCAATAATATTCTTATTACTAAAATTTATTCTAGCTCTGAATAAATCCCAGCTGTAACACCACAGTTCTAAGGGTTATGCATTTAGGGCATAACTCAAGGGATGGTAGGTTTATGGTAAAGTTGGATGAGTTTTGAGGGTTTGGAGAACCCTAGAAGGTAGGGAAGGCTTAAGGAATTAGTGAAATTTGGTGTTAGGAAGGGGAGCTTGGCTTTAGAGGGTTGAAGAGAAATATTTGGGAGGTTAAGACGCAAGAATTGAGCTAGTAGAGTGGCAGGGGAGATGCCACTTAGAGCATGGAGAAGTGACGCCTCAAGGTGCAAGGGGGGCCAGAGTTCGAGCTGCGAATGTACCATTTTGGTTTTTGTTTTGCGTCATGAGAGGGGGGAAGTGTTGGATTCGGCCAAGGAACTAAAAAGGAGGATTTTGACTTGTTCAAAACTTTTTAAATGGGTGGCTAAGAGAAGGCTTGAGTTGGTTTAATTTTGAATTTGTTTGAAAGGGTGGTGTGGAGTGTTTTTAGGAGGGAATCAAGGGATTGGGTGGATGGAGAAGAGTTGGACGGCTAGGGGGTTCTCATAAGGGTATTTTCAGCTATGAAGGTTAGGGGGAGTGGCTGAATTCTATTTAAGGGGGTGTGCTCTTTCTTTAGCTGAATTTTAGCTTTTTCATCTAAAGCCTTCGCTCTTTTTCTTCCCATACTCTACCAACACCAGAAACGTCCCTCTCCTCTTCACTGGTCACTTGGCCGAAACCTTAAGGTCACTTTTCCTTCCATTTTCCCTTAGTCACTTCACCGAAATCCCTCTCCATTCCTTATTGCCGTAGTCGAGCTTCTTTAAGCCATCAACATTTCTTGTCTTCTCTTATTTTCACCAAAGCCGAAAGTACTTTTAGCCAAAACCTTTTGACATCTTGCTAAGCTGATTCTTGAGGCCATCAGATACTCTCCCTTAATCTTTTTAGAGCATTTGGTACCAAGGGAAGGAAACGCTAAGGATCTTTTAAGGTTCGATTTGAATAAGATTTTTGGCAGGTTGAAAGGAGCAACCGGGATTCAAGTTGTTTGGTAAGAAGTATTTAGTAAGTTTCGTTACTTAGTTTACGATTTGGGGTTTAACCGGTTTATTTGATTAAGCGTTTTGATGGAGGCAACTACCAGTCAAGGGAGCAAGGAAAGTCCCTATCCGGAGGTTCAAGAAAAGAGTCGTCTCGGCGATTCGCGATTAGCCATCGGGTATGGGCGGCGTTAGAAGCGACAAGTTAGGCGGATAGTCGTAGTCTCATTTAGCGATAGTGTTGGGATCGAGAGTTTAGAACTTCAAGTGTTAAGGTGCGTAATTATCGCCTTTGTTTTCTGTAATGTGTATTGATGTATATGCTTGTGTATGATGTGTGATAGCCGCAATAAAGGCTAAAGTGATGGATACCCATGTTTGGGGTAATCGATTAACGTGTTAGTCATTGGTGATAGTAAATTATTTATGGTGCCTATTTGTTATGGTAATGAGCATGTGATTATACTCACTCTATATGTTGATTTGACATGATATATGGACATATGTGCATGGGGATTGGATTTGAGCAATGAAGGACGGGAGTACATATTATGTACGTGGTCTAATGTTAGCCTCGTGCTACATTAGCGCTTGATGATTAGCCGAGTGATACATCAAGGAGGTGTTGGCTTGGTGCCCATCTCGGCGGTTGATGGTCATGTGCATCACCGTAGACGGATTCTTGTTGGGATCACTTGGTTGATCGGTGGCTCGACCACGACCTTGTCTGTGACAGTGCCTAGGTAAGATATGTGGGATCACTTTCGGTTGTGATCGGTGGATTAGCCACGGCCTTGGGTAGGGAGTCTGCTAAGGTAGGCGTAATGGATGGACTTAGGTTGGGATGGATCATAATTGTATATCTATTGGTATGGACTGTATGGGTATGGGTTAAGCCCATACGTGTGAAACATGTGTCATGATTATGCCTTTGAGTCAAGGACTCACCCAATTATTTTCATAACCATTTCGGTGATGCGTAAGGTTGGACTGGGTTTGGAGGGTGTGCAAAGGTGGCCATCGGAAAGCTTAATTCCATGCGAGAAAGAAAATGTTTTATTTATTTTAAGCCTTCTTAATATTAAGTATTTGTTTAAGTATGGGTTGTAATAAAGGCCTTATTATTATTATTTTGGGTATTATTTTAACTATGGCTTGATGAAACCGAATTGTTATTTGGAGATGATTTTATTTTCAGCAACCTATTTATTCAAATTATTTATATGCTAAAGTTTAATTTGAACATTTTACAATAACAAAGTGTCACTTGTAATTTTAATGGACATGATTTTCAAAAGTTAGTATATTTTCATGTTTTACTCTAAAGTCACAAGAAGATTTTCAACTGTCTTTCCGTAGTGACATAACCAGATCCGGTCAAGGCTCGTGGGCCGGGTTTGGGGTGTTACAAATTGGTATCAGAGCCTGGTTCAAAACTCGACTTTGAGGGTTTCGGCCCACAAACAGTTTTCAAAATGGGTTTTTAAAAAATTGGGCTTTTATAAAAAGTTTCCAGGTTATTCTGGCATGGCACCTGTACCTCCGGCCCGAAGTCCACCAGGTAAGTACTTCAAGCTCTTGAAGTGATTTGTTTGTGTGATGTATTATGGGTTTGATTGGGCTCGTAGATTAGAATATTAAGGCTTTTGGACCCTAGGATTAGTCTACTCAAACACATAAGACTTAAAGATTGCTAAACAAACCTGTGAAGTAAGTCACCGAGTTAAGGTGTGGTAATCCTTTGACGCATGTCTAGGAGTGGTATTGATAAGAGCTTGGTATTTAAGCGATCCTGAGACTCACCTCCTCTTTACTTGAATCCTACACAGTGCGTAGCTACGGTTCACCTTAACCAAGAGGACTTATTCATAGGTTAAACCAATTACTAAAACCCGAATGGGATTAGCCTTACTGTTTTAAAACCCTTAGTTTTAAAATCTTCAAATTTACTCTTTGGTTTGTAAACCCTAAATTTGATTTTGAAAGACGTTTTCTGATTTACAAGATTACCAAAATGCCTTTGTGGCAAAATTACAAAAATACCCCTGTATTGTAAAATTACCGTACTACCCTCAACGTTTGTCAAAATGATTTTACTTTGAAAAATACCAAAATCTTGAGTTTTCAAAATATTAAGATACTCTGGTCTGTGGAAATTTACGAAAATACCCCTGGTTGATAAAATTACCAAAATGCCTTTGGTTTTTTAAAATTTTATATTACTCTCGACTTTTACTAAAATGTTTCTACATGACGAAAATACCAAAAACTTCTATTTTACAAGTATTAAGCCATCCTGATTTGGATAATTTACGAAAATGCCCATAACTTCCAAAATTACAAAATAACCCCGATCTCAAATTTTTGCAACACATCCGGTTTGAAAACAAATTTTCAAGATGACCCCAAGATTTGGTAAATTTAAAATGTCTTTAATTTGAAAATTATTTTCAAATTGACCACGATTAATGTCGAAATACCCTATAGGAAAATGACGAAATTACCCACGGGTTGGGAATGCTCAAGAAAGTGACATGGATGGATGAATGTGTCTTTAGTGAAGAATGTGAATGTTTTAGAATAGAGGACTCTAGATGAAACTTTGGTTGATCGAAAGAACTACTTCTGGAAACTGTTATTCATAAAATTTACTCGTGGATAAACAATGGAACAAAAATTTCTAATGCATAAAACTTTCTAAACAGATTAAGTCGTGACGCTAGATATGAGTTCAAGAGGTCGTGGATGTCCGCCGCATGGCCGTGGTAGAGGTAGGATGACCCTGTCAGAACCGGTAGGGTCTGGCCATGGACAGAAAGCGATGTGCCGCCACCACCAACTGTTGAGGTTGAACATCGAGGATCGAATGAAGGAGGCGATGCGATGATCGCGAGCTATCTGCGGGTGCTCGAGAGAGTGGTAGGAGCCAATGTGGGCAATGGAACTCGAAAGTCAGTGGCTGAAAGACTTAGGTCGAATGGAGCTGAGGTTTTCAGAGGAGTGTCTGGGGTAGCTCCGAACGTGGCAGAATACTGGCTTGAGGCAGTGGAAAGGATTATGGACGACTTGGACTTAACTGCAGAGAAGAAGCTTAAGGGTACTGTTTCGTTGCTTCGGGATGAGGCCTACTAGTGGTGGCTCACGGTTAAGGAAGGTACCCCTGGCGATCGAGGGGACTGGGGTTACTTTAAGATTAAGTTTGAGGGGAAGTATGTCAGAGCGAGTTATGTGGACGCTCAGAGGAAGGCGTTCCTCAATTTGGTGCAAGGTGGCAAGTCAATAGCAGAGTACGAGGTTGAGTTTACTGCGTTTGAGTCGGTATGCTCGGGGCATCGTGGCTCTGATTATGAGAGATCGTCGATTGAAGATGGGTGCGAGATGAGTCCGATATTGATTGTTCAGAACGAGAGCGAGACTTTGCCATCTTAGTGGAGAAAGCTCGGATAGCCGAGGAGGTCAAGAGGACCGAGAAAGCGAATAGAGATAGAGAAAGAGCCGGATAAGAGGTTATGGACCGTCGAATTGTCAGGAGTCTTCAAAAAGACCAGAAGATTGAGAATTCGCGTCTTTGGGAATCCGGATCGTCCATGTGCTCGGTGTGGAAGATATCATATTGACGAGTGCTAGAATCGGGATCGAGAATGCTTGGATGCAAGTCCAAGTCTCATCGATTAAGGATTATCCCTTAATCTGAATAGGACTCGACGTTAGGCCAAGGTTATGTGCGACCAGTGAGGAGGTGGTCAAGAAGCGACAAGAGGTCGTGGTCCGAACCATGGAGGAATGGTTCGATCGAGGTCATGGAGCGTTAGGTCATTGTAGTGGTAGCATCGAGGCAAGACGACCGTGTGGTATATGCAGTTCATCGGAAGGAGGATAATAATATGCTAGATTTGACATCGGGTATGTTCTCTATTTCTGGAATCCCCTAAATTGTCTTGCTTGTGGATAAGTCAGATTGTTTTCTATTGCTAGTAAAGTATGTGGAACCTTGAGTATGGACTTAGGAACTGTGCCTAGAAATATGATGGTTCTTTAAGATCGAGTGCTTCAGCAGAAGTAATTCCTGTTTAGTTTAGCCAAGTAATTTCGAGGACGAAATTATTTTAAGGAGGGTAGAATTGTAACACCCTGGTTCTAGGGGTTATGCATTTATGGCATAACTCAAGGGATGGTAGGTTTATGGTGAAGTTGGATGAGTTTTGAGGGGTTTGGAGAACCCTAGAAGGTAGGGGAAGGCTTAAGGAATTAGTGAATTTTGGTGTTAGGAAGGGGAGCTTGGCTTTAGAGGGCTTAAGAGAAATATTTTGGAGGTTAAGACGCAAGAATTGAGCTAGTAGAGTGGCAGGGGAGACGCCACTTAGAGCATGGAGAAGTGACGCCTCAAGGTGCAAGCGGGGCCAGAGTTCGAGCTGCAAAGGCACCATTTTGGTTTTTGTTTTGCGTCATGAGAGGGGGGAAGTGTTGGATTCGGCCAAGGCACTAAAAAGAAGGATTTTGACTTGTTCAAAACTTTTTAAATGGGTGGCTAAGAGAAGGCTTGAGTTGGTTTAATTTTGAATTTATTTGAAAGGGTGGTGTGGAGTGTTTTTAGGAGGGAATCAAGGGATTGGGTGGATAGAGAAGAGTTGGACGGCTAGGGGGGTTCTCATAAGGGTATTTTCGGCTATGAAGGTTAGGGGGAGTGGCTGAATTCTATTTAAGGGGGTGTGCCCTTCCTTTAGCCGAATTTTAGCTTTTTCATCTAAAGCCTTTGCTCTTTTTCTTCCCATACTCTACCAACACCAGAAACGTCCCTCTCCTCTTCACTGGTCACTTGGCCGAAACCTCAAGGTCACTTTTCCTTCCATTTTCCCTTAGTCACTTCACCGAAATCCCTCTCCATTCCTTGTTGTCAGAATAGAACTTTTTAAGCCATCAACATTTCTTTTCTTCTCTTATTTTCACCAAAGCCAAACGTACTTTTAGCCAAAACCTTTTGACATCTTGCTAAGCCGATTCTTAAGGCCATCAGATACTCTCCCTTAATCTTTTTGGAGCATTTGGTACCAAGGGAAGGAAACACTAAGGATCTTTTAAGGTTCGGTTTGCATAAGATTTTCGGCAGGTTGAAAGGAGCAACCGGGATTCAAGTTGTTTGGTAAGAAGTATTTAGTAAGTTTAGTTACTTAGTTTACGATTTGGGGTTTAACCGGTTTATTTGATTAAGCTTTTGATGGAGGCAACTACCAGATCAAGGGAGCAAGGAAAGTCCTATTCAGAGGTTCAAGAAAGGAGTCCTCGGTGGTTCGAGATTGGCCACGGGTGTGGGCCAACGTCGAGCGACAAGTTAGACGAGATAATTGTAGTCTTGTTTAGCGATAGTGTTGGGATCGAGAGTTTAGAACTTCAAGTGTTAAGGTGCGTAATTATCGCCTTTGCTTTTCTGTAATGTGTATTGATGTATATGCTTGTGTATGATGTGTGATAGCCGCAATAAAGGCTAAAGTGATGGATACCCATGTTTGGGGTAATCGGTTAATGAGTTAGTCATTGGTGATAGTAAATTATTTATGGTGCCTGCTTGTTATGGTAATGAGCATGTGATTATACTCACTCTATATGTTGATTTGACATGATATATGGACATATGTGTATGGGGATTGGATTTGAGCAATGAAGGACGGGAGTACATATTATGTACGTGGTCTAATGTTAGCCTCGTCTTGCATTAGCGCTTGATGATTAGTGAGTGCTACATCAAGGAGGTGTTGGCTTGGTGCCCATCTCGGCGGTTGATGGTCATGTGCAACATCGTGAGACGGATTATTGTTAGGATCACTTGGTTGATCGGTGGCTCACCACTACTTGTGCAAAGCAGTGTCCGCCTAGGTAAGATATGTGGGATCACTCGGTTGTGATCGGTGGATTAGCCACTGACCTTGGGCGGAGTCCGCTAAGGTAGGCTTAATGGATGGACTTAGGTTGGGATGGGTCATAATTGCATATCTATTGGTATGGACTATGTGGGTATGGGTTAAGCCCATACGTGTGGAAACATGTGTCATGATTATGCACTGAGTCAGTGGACTCACCCAATTATTTTCTTAACCATTTCGTGATGCGTAAGGTTGAATTGGGTTTGGAGGGTGTGCAAAGGTGGCCATGCGAAGCTTAATTCCATGCGAGAAAGGAAATGTTTTAATTATTTTAAGCCTTCTTAATATTAAGTACTTGTTTAAGTATGGGTTCTAATAAAGGCCTTATTATTATTATTTTGGGTATTATTTTAACTATGGCTTGATGAAACCGAATTGCTATTTGGAGATGATTTTATTTTCATGACCTATTTATTCAAATTATTTATATGCTAAAGTTTAATTTGAACATTTTACAATAACAAAGTGTCACTTGTAATTTTAATGGACATGATTTTCAAAAGTTAGTATATTTTCATGTTTTACTCTAAAGTCACAAGAAAATTTTCAATCGTTTTTCTGTAGTGACATAACCAGATCCGGTCAAGGCTCGTGGGCCGGGTTTGTGGTGTTACACGAGCTTTCTCAAAACTATATTAAACAAACAAATTTTTTCATTCACAAGCTAATTAAGAAAGATGCAACATATCAATACTCGTATTTTTTTAGGATGTTAGAAAATCAGTAACCTCCCGTTTCAACCCTGACCACCAATACTACTCACGGAGGTCTCGATACATCTTATTTTCGTCGGGGTGCATAGCATAAGGGCAACTATGTGCCTCATGCAGAATCATTTATCTCAATTCTGAATCTTTGGGCATACAAATTCTTCCGTGGAAACACAATACTCCATCATTATTCAATCCAAAATCCCCTAACACACCACCTTCCACTTGCTGAAGTAAGGAACCCAACTTTTCATCTGATAACTGCTTTTCATTAATCTGACCTACCTACGCAGGCTTCACCTAAAGTTTGGCTAGCAAACTACCAGCTTCATACAAGCTGAGATGAGCGAACATCGCTTTCAACTCCGATATCACTTTACGACTCAACGCGTCTGCCACCACATTAGCCTTTCCAGGATGATACTCGATTAAGAAGTCATAATCCTTCAACAGTTCAATCCACCTCCGCTGTCTTAAGTTCAACTCCTTTTGGGTAAGGAGGTACTTCAGACTCTTATGATCCGTATAGATGATTGACTTCTCACCGTATAGGTAGTGTCTCCAAATCTTCAAAACAAACACCACTGTAGCCAACTCCAAATCATGAGTGGGATAATTCATTTCGTGCGGCCTTAACTGACAAGATGCATAAGCCATCACTTTTTTGCTTTGCATCAACACACATCCCAAGCCTGTGTGTGACGCATCACAGTAAACAATAAACTCCTTTCCAGCCTCAGGTTGAATCAATACTGGCGCTTCCGTCAGAATCTTATTCAATTTCTCAAAGCTTTCATGCTGCTGATCTGACCATACAAAAGGTACTCCCTTGCGTAACAGCTTAGTTAGGGGTACAGCAATCAACGAAAATGTTTCAACAAAATGCCTATAATAACCAGCCAATCCTAGGAAACTCTAAATTTTTGCCATTGATTTTGGTGGTTTCCAATCCAACACAGCCTTTACCTTCCGGGTATCAACTCTAATTCCTTCGGCCGACACAACATGCCCCAAGAAGGTCACTTCCTTTAGCCAAAATTCACACTTACTAAATTTGGCATAAAGTTGCTTTTCCCGTAATATCTACAATACTACTCGCAGATGTGCATCGTGCTTTTCTTTATTCTTCGAGTATACCAAGATGTCATCTATGAACACCATTACAAATCGGTCTAAATAGGGTTGGAAGACTCCGTTCATCATGTCCATAAATGCGGCTGGTGCATTAGTCAACCCAAACGGCATTACCAAGAACTCATAATGCCCATAACAAGTTCAAAACGCCGTCTTATGGATGTCTGCCACCTTGACCATAAGTTGGTGATAACCCGATCTCAAATCTATCTTCGAGAAAACTGAAGCTTCTCGCAGTTGATCAAATAGGTCATCGATTCTAGGCAACGGATACCTCTTCTTGACGATGCCCATATGCATCGACCCATCCTTCTTCTTGATGAACAAGATCGGTGCTCCCCACGGTGACATACTCGGTCGAATGAATCCCCGATCCAACAACTCCTAAATTTGAGCTTTAAGCTCCGCTAACTTCTTTGACGCCATTCTATAAGGAGCAATGGACACCGGAGTCGTCCCTGGTAATAACTCAATGCCAAACTCTACCTCTCGATCCGGAGGCAATCAAGGAAGTTCCTCGGGAAAGACATTCGAAAACTCTTTCACCGTCCTAACACCTTCCACCGACAATTCCTTAGCATCCAACACACTAATGAAGGCCAGGAATGCTCCACACCCTTTTCGCACCAACTTTTCTACCTTTAAAGCAGATACCACATTTGATAGATAATTTCTCCTTTCACCTATCATTACTACTTCCTTATCTTTCGAAGTTCTTAGCGTCATCCATGCCCAAAATAAGATCGAACTCACTGAAAGGCAGTTCCATCAAATCCGCCAAAAATGTTTCTCCCTGAACTTCTAATGGTACATCTCTAAACAATTTATTTACGATCACTGACTATCCTAAAGGACTAATTACCGTCATCTCTCTAGCAGTAATCTCAAATCTAATGTTCATATTTCTAGATACAGCACTAGCAACATACGAATGGGTGGATCCGATATCTATCAAAGTAGTAACAGGTACATCAGATATGAAGAATGTACCGGTTATCACATCAGGGGCATCGCCATCCTCTCGGCGTTTGACCGCATAGACCAACCCTGGCTGCCTCACCTCCGCATTACCCCTAAAACCAGTACCTCTACCCAGTGCACTCTGACCTCGTCCTCCACCATTTCTACCTCGACCTAGCCCACGACCTCTCGGTGGTCTGGCGCTTCTAGTGGTCGCACATCCCGAGTCCGGCGATCAATCAAGGGCAATTTTTAAGCTGATGGTTCTTGGAACCACATTTGAAATAACCACCACTTTTCTTCCAAAGATTCACCCAAGTGTCATCTTTCTAATCCGCACATGGTCAGATCGATTGGCGATGGTGGTACTCTAGCTCGAATCGACTCATCATTCCCGGCCTCTTTCGAAACCCTCTAGCGGGACCTGAGTACTTAAAGTCCCTCTTGCTCTTGCCTCTATCTTTTTCTCAGTTTCACCGCTCCTAGTGCTTAGCGTCTTCAGCTATCTTGGCTTTCTCCACAAGTGTGTCAAAATTCCTTTCTTGTTGTGGGGCAATCAAGACTGAACTTATCATTCAACCCGTTCTCAAAACGCATGCAGCGTTCGTAGTTAGTTGGCACTATACCTCGAGCATAACGACTCAGACGTAGAAATTTTGCCTCGTAAGCTATCGCAGTCTTACCTCCTTGAACCAAATTTAAGAATTCCTTCTTTCGGGCATCTACATAGCTAGCCCCTACATAATTTCCTTGGAATGTAATTTTGAAGAAATCCCAAGTTACACGATCGGCCTAAGTGCCTTCCCAAATAGTGAGCCACCATTGATACGCCTCGTCTCTCAATAAGGACACAGCTCCTCTCATCTTCTACACGGCAGTGCAATCCAGATCATCCATGATATGCCCCACAGCCTCAAGCCAGTATTCCGCGACATTTGGGGCTACACCCGAGATACCCCTAAAAACCTCAGCACCATTTGATCTAAGTCGCTCTAAAATTGATCCACGAGCTGCTGGCCCAGTTCTAACCCCAGCAACCCTTTCCAAGGCTCGTAACATTGCTTGGGGCAGAGCGATGTCCTCCCTCATATGGTCTTGTGATCCAATTTCAGTCACGGGTGACGCAGATGCGTCCATTTTCGATATATGTCCCGATGCTTCAGACGAACTCCAAATACCACCTCTACCTCGCCACGTCTCACTGGCTCACGCCCTCTAGTGCTCATATTGGGTAATTTGAATGAATCTAATTAAAAGTCTTATGAATCAATATACTATTTCGGTGTTTATTACACAATGTTTTATGAAACATAAGAAGTAAAATTATTTTTGCAATTGCATCCTATAGTCTCAATCTCTATAGTTTCGATACCTGAAACTAGAAGTTCTAGAGTATTCCTACAATCATATCATAATCATACAATAATAACATACACTTACTTGACTTGGTGCCGGATACCCGTGGTGCCATACTTCCTTTAAAACATCTGTTCTAAATTTTTACATTTCAAAACAGTTTTGAAAAAAAATATTTTTGAACCCAAACCACAGCCGAATTTTGAACCGGGCTCTGATACAATAAAATGTAACACCCCAAACCCAGCCCATGCGTTAAGGCTAGATTTGACATGTCACATGAGAAAATACTACTAAGTCCTTTTTCCCTAAACAGATCAATTAAAACAACTCCCTTTTAAAATTTTTTTGGTAAAATATTATTGAATAAAAGTTTGATTGATAATTCGATAAATTTGAGATATGAAAATCTTATAAATCGTGACTTTGAAAATATCATTAATTTTTGAGAAGAATTTGAAAAATAATTTTTGAAAAGTGTTGATGAAAATTTTAAGAGAAATTTTCAAGTTAAAAATATGCTTATAAAAGTTTATTATGAAACCCTTTTTATCCTATTTTAAGAAAACGATTATTTTAGTTTTAGAAAAAATCTCAATTCTAATACTTAGAGCAATTTATAAATTCGTCAAACATAAAATAAAAAAAAATTAATTCAGAGGCCTTATTACAACCTTAACTCAAAATAGCAAAGTAATTAAACGTACTAGAAGAAATCCAAATTTCAAATTAAACCATTTTTGTAGTATGGCCTCCTCCGAGTCATCCATGGCCCAAGTCTACATCACTGATCATTACCTGAAAAGGGTAAGGAAAATGGGGTGAGTTATAGAACTCAGTGTGTAACCCACTTTCCGTTGTCCATGGAGCCAAAATCCATTAAGCAATTATTTGGGCCTAATCCCATATACAATAATGCATCGAATATAACATGTATATGAAATGAAATTCCCAAACCAAACCTAATAATTCATCCGCTACACACCTACCTTACCAACCAACACACCTGTGGGGATCAAGTCAACCCACCCCGCCAACACACCCAAATTAGGCATTTAGCCATTTATAACAAATCTTATCGTGGACAAGCCACCAAAATCTCATAGTATCGTATTAACGATCATATTTGTGGCAGTGCCACCGATATTTCTTCTCTTCATCATTTTCCAATCCCATGCAGAATCATGTGTATGCATCGTACATATCAAACAAACTCTTTACAATATAACAGCGATAATTAAAAATTCAAAACTTTTTTACCAATACTAAGGCCCATTACTCTTTAGCAACAATCGACCCATTAGGGCAAAATATCAGATAGGCCCAATTTATAACATATCAATTCGACCCATTTAGTCACATATCAATCTGGCCCATTTTATCACATGTCAATTTGGCCCATTTAGTCACATATCAATCTGGCCCATTTTATCACATATCAATTTGTAACTCTCATAGTGTTGTTACCGATTTTATCACTTTTATCTAAGTAATGCATATTTGGCAATTTTTCCCAGTTTTCACTATAATACGAATTTAATCGTAGCGATTCGTCCAAAAATGATAACAATCCTTAAACCCACGAAAAACAGTGTAAGATTACACACCTGATTACCGTAAGCACTAAGCCTTCTTGATCGTCGACACCTAAGATACCGTAACACTTGATTAGTCAACGTACGCGATTTAATAAATCTACTTTAAAACAATTGATCTAATATTTTACCCTCAGGATCGTGAACGACTACAATTTTTTGATTTTCTCCAGTTGACGACCCACAACCCGATGGAAAATCCCGAATCGTTGATGCCTCAAAATTGCGAACAACCTCGAATAGTCGATTCTCACCGGATGAGGGTCCACAACCTGGTGGGAAATCCCGAATTGCCGATACCGCCCTTCGCTTGAATTTAGGAGTAGGGATCGCTAATCCGCTCCTTTTTCGATCTCCAATCACTATCCCTTTCGATTCGATATTTCTTGACTCCATTGAAATCAAATATTAGTCAAAACTAATATTACGTTGATATGAATGATTGATTTAAGGAATAGGTCGGCTTACCACAAAAATCTGAGTGATCAACGATTAAGTAGATCAAGCGATAAAGTCCCTATAATAAAATCGGTTAATCATCACCATACTAATAACATCTTAACGAATAAAGAGTGATTATAGAATCTGTGAAGAACTCTTACCTTAAAGATTTTAGGATCGATTTCTAGCGATTATACGATGACTTCAAAAAATCCAAGTTTCGACCTTCCACTATATTTCCATTAATCAAGAAATGAGTGCTAATATGGATGAGAAGAAGGATAAAGAAGAAATAAAGATTCGGTCATAGAGGAAAATATATGTTGATATTTGGCTATAAGGAAAATGAATAAAAGAGAAGGATTTGATTCAAAATGAAGCTTTGCTTTTGAGATATGGAAGAAGGGTTGAAAGGGTGATTAAAAGAAAAGAAAAAAGAGAAGATGGGTGTTCACTAGTTTCGGTTTTCAAAAAAAAAAATGATGAGTGAACAAACTTTGGTCTCATAGATTTGGGTACATTCGACAACAAAAGAAAGAAAAGATGAGAATAAGTTCACCAATGGCTTGAAGAATCGGCAAGAAGGAAAATTTAGGGAGAAAGAAAATGACACCAATGATGCATAAATGAATTTTGGCCAAAAACAAAACCAAAACTTTCACCAATTGCCAAAGACCAAATTCGGCTAGGAGAAAAGAATTTTGGAGAAAAATGGCACACTTGATACTAATGAAATTCTACCAAAACAAACACTAGAACTTTACCAAAACACCAAAGGAAAATTCGGCTATCCCCCCTAACACCCAAAACCGTTCACATACATAGCCAAAATGGTCAACAATTTGCCACCCATACTTTCCATAACATCTTCCTTGAAAAATGCCACTTGTTTCCCTTACTTTCCCCTTTTTCTTGATTTCTTTCCTCACCTTCATTCTTTCCTATTCTTTTTAGCCATCTTGCCATAAAAATAAAAGTCCACCTTGCCCTAATTACACCTTGGCTGACACTTAAGGAAGGAATGCAAAAATAAAAGTAAAAAATTGCACATAATGGGATTCGAACCTCTTCCCTCAAGGTACTACATGTGGCACCATAACCTCTTTACTAATTGCTCACTTATGCTAACCATTTACTCATTTATTACTATAAGTTTTAAGGTCACTTACTCTATCTCCTTAAAGTGCTAAATGCCAAAATTTTTACTAGGTCCAAATAAACCTCGAGCCTCCTCAGGACCTCTTAAACATACACAATTAATAGTTTAACTAGCTTAGCACCAAAAACAATGCAACACATAAAATTCCAAATTTTAGGATGTTACATATTATAAAATGTGATGTTAAGCATTTTAGATAGTTTCTTACGGTTTCTTTTTAATATAAAAATCAATTAAGACAAACAAATTATGATCCATGAATATTTTGATAGTGATTAAGCTTCTAATATTTTATGAAAACAACATTGGTTTATAATTTGATACCAACATCTTAAATATTCAAATATGCTAAAATTAAATTTCTTTTTAGAAATCGGTTTGTTTTAGTCAAACCCCAACATCAAATTCTTTTTAATAGAAAAATCCAATTCTTTATTAAAATAAAAATCGAGTTCTTTCTTTTTAAAAAAGTAATTTAAAAACTTCTTAAAATAGTTTTTTCATTATTTAAATATATTTTAATATAAAATCAAATTACTAATTTTTATATTAATAATGTTTGATTTCAAAATTTAATATTTTAAATGTTTTTAAAACTTATAATTTTTTATCAATTTAATAATAATGATCATTATTTAAATATTTTAATATAAAAATCGATTTCTTTTTTTAAAAAAAGTAATTTAAAACTTCTTAAAATGGTTTTTCATTATTTAAATATATCTTAATATAAAAATAAAATTACTAATTTTTATATTAATAATGTTTGATTTCAGATTTGATATTTTTACATGTTTTAAAACTTATAATTTTTTATCAATATAATAATAATGATCATTATTTAAATATTTTTAATATAAAATTGAATTCTTTTTTAAAAAAGTAATTTAAAAACTTCTTAAAATGAAAATTTAAAACTTACATAATTATTATTTAAATAAATAATTATCATTTAAAACTTACATAAGTAATTTAAAACTTATAAATTTTTTTATCAATATAACACTAATAATGATGGTTATTTAAATAACTTACATAATTGACATAACTCACACAACATACATAACTTACATAACTTACATAACTCACATAACTTACAAAACTTACATAATACATTTAGTTTAATGTAATATTTAAAATATAAGCATTTAGTTTAAAGATCAAATTTCAAAACATTCATCAAATTTCATAACTTACGTACATAATACATAACTTACATAATTTTAAGATCAAATTTCATAACTTACATAAGTTTAAGATTGAACTTCATAACTTACATAATACATAACTTACAATGCCATGTATGATGAATCTTAAAACAATTTTTTTTAAAAAAATCAAATTCTTTTAAATAAAAAAGATTCAAAGTATATAGGTCGGAAACTTGATTGGTTGCCTTATATCTCACTTGTTAGATATAATGGATCATTCCTAGGTGTAACAACGCTATTTATGATGAATCTTAAAGAATATATAACTTACTTAATTTTAAGATCAAATTTCATAACTTACATAATTTTAAGATCAAATTTCATAACTTACATAAGTTTAAGATCAAACTTCATAACTTACATAATACATAACTTACAATGCTATGTATGATGAATCTTAAAACAAATTTTGTTTTAAAATCAAATTCTTTTAAATAAAAAAGATTCAAAGTATATAGGTCGGAAATCGACCAAGTTACCTTATATCTCACCGATATAATGGATCCTCCCTAGGCGTAATAATGCCACGTATGATGAATCTTAAAGAATACATAACTTACTTAATTTTAAGATCAAATTTCATAACTTACATAATTTTAAGATCAAATTTCATAAATTACATAATTTTAAGATCAAACTTCATAACTTACATAATTTACATAACTTACATAGTACTAAGTTATATATATGATCATATCATTACTTACATAAATTATAAATTAACAATTTAGCCGTGTAATTTATTGTCAACTTTAGACTTCAACAACTACGAAATGGATAGGACTTGGATGAATTTGTCACGGGTAAGCAACGGCTATCGAAATGGAGTAGAAACTTTTCTGAATTTTTCATTTCAAAATGCAAGCCAAGGGAATATGATTCTTTGCTCGTGTAAGAAGTGTTGCAATATCAATTGGCATTATCATGAAGTTGTCTACGAACATCTAGTTGTTGATGGCTTTGTCCGGGGGTACAAAAAATGGATTTTTCATGGAAAGTGTACATCTAGTGGAGCATCTTCATCGATGAACATGGGTTATCCTCATAGTTGGTACAATCAGAATGTTAGCGAAGATAACATGGAAGGCATGTTGCGGGATGCTTTTAATATGCGCAGTGATGGTTTGCAATCATTTCCACATGACCTGGGTGCAACCGATGATTACAATTTTGGTGGAAATACTTTCACCGAAAGGGGAAGAAGTGTACCTGATGATCAGCCAAATGAAGAAGCGGCGAAGTTCTACTCGTTACTTGGTGAAATGAAGAACTGTATGAGGGATCTAAATTTTCAAAACTATCTTTCTGTATTCGTCTTTTTCACCTATGTAATATCCAGGATTTATGGCCTATGCATTTTTGCTTAAGTATGTGTGAAAGCATGTCTATGTTTTCTGAATTGTGTGGCATGAATTTTGGAAACTTTAAAGTGTAGTAAATGCCTTAGAAATTATTCAATTTTTAATTTAAAAGAGGAAGCTAAACCAAAAGGCCTTAAGAAAATTAGTAGGGGAAATAAGACACTAAATTGGGCTTGTTTATGTGGCTTGGAGGCGCCACTTAGGGCCTTAGTAAGGGACGCCACAAGCATGGGTGCAAAGCCTAGGTTCGAGTGCAAGGAAGCAAATAAAGGAGTTTTATTTTGTCATAGGGTGACCAGAGATGGACGGCACCAAGGCACTAAAGGGATGAGTTTAATCCTCTTTAAAACTTCGGCTAGATAAGGGGATAAATGATGGATTAATTTTATTAATTTGAATAAGATGATAAAGAGAAAATTTAGGGATTAGATAGGGGAAGAGTGTGGCCGGCCTAGGGACTCACTTGAAGGGAATTTCGGCCAATATAGTAAGGGGGGATAGCCGAATTTCATTTAGCAAATTAGCCTCCCTTTTGGTTTGTTCTTTTCTCTCCAAAGTTTTCTCTTTTTTTCTTTTATTGGTTCTAGCAGAAATTTTCAACTTCCTAAAGACCACCATTGCCGATTCTTCCCAGTCCCACATTTTTCCATTGAAGCCGAACTCCCATCATCAATATTCCTCTTCTTTTTCTCTCAATCTTCCAAAAGCCGAAAGCAGGTTCTTGTTGGACCATAGCCGATTGGTTTATTAAAACCCCAAAAGCCGAAATTTAAGTGATCAACAAGTAGTACTAGCCGAATATCTCTGTGGGTTTTTGGTAAAGGTGCCATCGACTACAACACTAAGGGTAAGGATTCGATTTTTCCTTAAAGCCGAAATCAAAACTCTAATACCATTAATGATCTTTGGCCGAATCTTTGAAGGAGAATTTCGGGATTTCTAGTGTAGCCGATTTCTGGGGGAGGTCTTTCTTTGGGATTTTAAGGATCTAAGGTAAGTCATGTGTATGTTCGGCTAAGGGCCATCTATTGAAATTAAATGCTAGAATTGAATCTAACATAGTGCTTGAAGGGAGTTTGACAGATACCAAAGACAAGTGATATTTTCGGGATTTAGATCCACAAGGTGAGTGCAGAGGGTATTCGGCCAAGGCCATATTTGGTGTTTTAGATCTATTTCTTATTTATTCGAAGCCAAAATTAACCCATGAAGTGATTTAGTGCTAGCGATTTCAAGAAAGAGGCACTAAAAGTTTTCGGGATTTGAGGAGTACTCAAATCGTGACAAGGAAAGAAGTTGATTGCGTTAATCCTTCAGATTTGGTTATTTAGCCGAATAGGCTTTTGCTAACATGTTTAGGGTTGGCGAATATAAGAACTAAGGATCTAGGACGCTTTGGATCGGGATTTTCGTGATTTCAAAGAATTCATTAAAGAAACCGGTGTGTACCCACACTAACTCTTAATAGATTTATGGCATCAATTAATATATGTGTTCATAATAATGTGAAATATGGCTAACCATGCAAAAGGTACAAAGTACCTGTGCGCTTACCTACTCCTACTATGAGTATTATATGATCCGTTATGGCATATATGTGAAACTATAAGAATGTGAACAAGGAATATGACATGGTTAATGCATAATTGTATGACATGGGGCATATGGGTGATATGTAAATGGAAGTGATCCGTGGTATTATACCACAATATTCGAATGTGGTGACTTATGTCACATATCCAATGTGTGACTTATGTCACGTGTCGAAAGTGGTGACTTTTGTCACAAAATATTATCCGGTGGCTATGCCATGAAATTATAAGGCGATGAGCATGTCGTCTGTAGTGACCGCCTTCGATGATGTGTAGCGGATGGAGGGTTGACTTAGTAGTCCCCACGGTGTGATGGTTGGTACGGGTGATGTGTAGCGGATGGTTATCTAGGTTTGGGTTCGGGTTTGCATCATTGATATTATACGTTTATTATGTATGATTTGACATGCCTAAATTGTTTGAGACTTGTGTTGGTTGTTACACACTCATCTGCTTTGACTCACCCCATTGTGGAATTATTTTCGGTGACACACGTTGATGGACCTGGGTCTGCAGGAGCTCAATGGTGGCCATGCTTAGCTCGTAGATTATTTTATTTTTATTAGTTTTTAATATTTAAGGCTTGGATTATTTCGGGTTTTGTTTGATGTAATAAGGCCATAAGTACTAAACATATTATGCATGCATTTTAATTATTTAAGTATGATATGATTTTTATTAATTTAAAGTTAAAGTCAATTTTTCATAAATATAAATATTAAATGTTTTGACACCTAATCAACACGAATCAACTGTTTCTCAAAAACACACAAGAATTTTGGCAAAGTTCAAATAAGTTTTGAATGGTTTTTATCTAGAAGCATACCAGATCCGGTCAGGGCTTGTGGGCCGGGTTTGGGGTGTTTCAAATTGGTATCATAGCCTGGTTCAAAACTCAACCTTGAGGGCTTTTTGGGACCAAAATATTTCTTTCTTTTGAAATTGGGTTTTATAAGAAATTGAGCGGGTTTTCTGGCATGGCACCTGAGTCTCCGGCCCGAAGTCCACCAGGTAAGTGCTCCTAACTCTTTTGTGATTGTATGTGGGATTTATAGGGACGTAGATTAGTAAATTAGGAATTAAACCACTAGGACTAGTCTACTTCAACATCAAGTTACATAAAACTTAATGTCAATCAAACAAACTTGTGTCTAAGTCACCGAGTTAGGTGTGGCAACCATCGTGCGCATGTCAGGATTGGTTTCGATGGGAGCTTGGTATTTAAGCATCCAAGTGACTCACCTCCTCTCACTCGAATCCTACCGGTGCGTAGTGACGGTTCACCCTAATCAAGAGGACTTATTCACTGCTAAACCCAATAATTAAAACCCAAAAGGACTAGCCATATTTTTATAAAACCCTAGTTTTAAAATCATCAAACTACCCTTTGAATCACAACGCGATTTTGATAATTTTTCGAAAATCTCCGCTTTACAAAATTACTAAAATGCTCTTGGTTCATAAAATTTCCATACTACCCACAGTTTTTATCAAGATAAAAATCCAAAAAAAAAACCCTAATTTTGCAAAATATTAAGATACCTTGATCTGAAAAATTTACGAAATTACACCTAATTGGCAACTTGACCAAATTACCCCTAACCTGTACAAATGACCAAAGTACCCTCAGAATGGAAAATCACTGAAGTACCTTCAAATTAGGAATCTTTTAAAATACCCTTGTTTTGAAAAGTCACCAGGAACCATATTTTGCGAAAAATTACTGAAATGCCCCTGGTTTGAAAAATTACAAAAATACCTTTAGTTTACAAAATTACCATTTTACCCTTAAAATTTTCTTACCAAATATATCAAAATTTTGTAAAATGCCAAAATTTCTACCTTGTGAAATTTACAAATACCCTAATTTGGAAAATTACCAAAATACCCCTATAGGATAAAATTACAGAAATGCCCTGGATAGTGGAAAACAACAAACAATGACAACTACAATATTTTTCTGTAATGAACGCAAGTTCATGAATATGATTGAATGATTGAATTAAGACTGTATGTGTATGAGATCGAAAGAACTACTCCCTAGAACTATTGAACACAAGACTGTTCGTGATAAATCAGTGGAACAAAACTAAATTATAAAATTCTTTAATCAGATAAATGCGATTCTGAAGTATGAACTCTAGGGGACGTGGTCGTAACGTGCATGGCCATGGTAGAGGCTGAATGACTGTGTCGGAGCCCGTTAGGTCAGGACAAGGGTCTGAAAATGAAATGCCACCACCACCACCAGCCACTGATGTGGACTATTAGGATCAGACGGGGGAGGATGCAGTGTCTTTGGCGATGTCATGAGTTTTGGAAAGGGTGGTGAGCGGTGGAGGCATGGGGGCTCGGAAGTCAAGACTGAGCGACTTGAGCCAATGGAGCTAAATTTTTCCGTGGAGTATCTGGTGTGGCACCCAATACGGCTGAGTGTTGGTTAGAGGCAACAGAACGGATTATGGATGACTTGGACCTAACTACTGAGGAGAAGCTGAAAGGGGTAGTGTCGCTACTCCGTGATGAGTCATATCAATGGTGGCTCACAATGCGGGATGGTGCTGCCGCAGACGATCTTACTTAGGAATATTTTAAGGCAGCATACCAGAAGAAGTACATAGGAACTAGTTATGTGGATGCGCAGAGGAAGGCACTTCTGAGGTTGGTCCAAGGGAATAAGACTGTAGCAGAGTACGAGGCTGAATTTTTAAGTTTGAGCCGTTATGATTGAGGTATCGTGTCGACGGAGCATGAGCGGTGTGTCCGGTTTGAAGACGGACTGAGGGATGATCTAAGGTTGTTGATAGCTCTGCAGCAGGAGCAGGAGTTTGCCGTACTGGTAGAGAAGGCTAAGGTAGCCGAAGGAATTAAAGACTCTATGAGGTAGAACACGGATCAAAATAGGCAGAAGAGAGGCTTTGGGCCATCAGGGTCTTCAAGGAATGAGCAAAAGAGGCCTAGAGTTGATGGGTCGCAAGGTCAGCAAGCTGCTACTGGAGGGCAGTATCGTACTTGTGCCCAATGTGGGAAGATGCATTTAGGAGTGTGTTAGAAGAAGACGAGAGGATGCTTTAAGTGTGGATCCAAGGACCACATGATTAAGGATTGCCCTATGAGAACCGAAGGGGGTCGACCAGTAAGCCAAGGTTCTAACTAGGCTGAAAGAGGAGGACAGCAGCCACCGCGAGGTCGTGGTTCGACTGGCAGAGGTAACGGTGTTGGTAGAGGACGGGGAGCACCGGGCTGAGGTGTTGGTAACACAGAGGCAAGACAACCGGGTTTAGTGTATGCAGTTCAATGAAGGGAGGATAGAGACACATCGGATGTCATAACTGGTACGTTCCTTATATTTGGCAAGCCTTACTTTGCTTTGATTGATGTGGGCTCTACCCACTCATATGTTGCATGTAGAGTAGTTGAAACTCTAGGAATAGCCTCTGAACTTTCTAGTAGGGAGATGACTATAGTAAGCCCGTTAGGTCAAACTATAGTGGTGAACAAGATATTTCAGAAAGTAACTTCAGAGATTCAGGGAGTGATATTCCCTACCGACTTAATGGAATTACCCTTCGGAGAATTCGATCTTATTCTTGGCATGGACTGGCTAGTGGAGCATCGGGCTGTATTGGATTGTGCATCCAAATGAATGGAGTTAAAGACCCCAGAGGATGAAGTGATAGTTATGATAGGGGAAAGAAGAAACTACTTGTCTAATGTAGTTTCAGCCTTAAAAGCTAATAAGTTGGTTCGGAAGGGGTGTAAGGCATTTTTGGCTTTCGTTAGTGCGTTGGATGCAAAAGAAGGGGGAGTTAGTGGAGTTAGAACCGTAAGGGAGTTTGTGGATGTCTTTTCGGAGGAATTACCAGGAATACCCTCGGATAGGGAGGTGAAGTTTGGAATTGACTTGTTGTCGGGTACAGCTCCTGTGTCAATTGCCCCATACAGAATGGCACCAAAGGAGTTGGCTGAGCTCAAGGCTCAAATTTAAGAGTTACTAGACCATGGGTTTATTTGACTCAGTGTGTCTTCATGGGGAGCACCAGTCTTGTTCGTGAAGAAGAAGGACAGAACTATGCGCATGTGCATAGATTATCGCCAGTTAAATAAGCTGACCATCAAGAACAAGTACCCTTTGCCAAGGATCGACGACTTGTTCGATTAGCTTAAGGGGGTAGCAGTGTTCTCAAAGATAGATCTAAGGTCTGGATATCATCAGCTTAAGGTAAAGGAGGCTGATATCCATAAGACAGCTTTCCGAACAAGGTACAGACATTATGAATTCTTGGTAATGCCATTCAGATTGACAAATGCCCTAGCCGTGTTCATGAACATGATGAACTGGGTTTTCCAACCCTATCTGGACTGGTTCGTGGTTGTGTTCATAGACGATATTTTAGTGTATTCGAAGTCTGAGGAAGAACATGACGAGCACTTCTGAGTTGTGTTGCAAGTATTAAGGGAAAAAAAGCTCTATGCCAAGTTCAGCAAGTGTGAATTTTGGCTTAAGGAGGTTACGTTTTTAGGACTTGTGGTATCCGCTGAAGGAATAAGGGTGGATCCTCGGAAGATTGAGGCAGTTTTGGATTGGAAACCACCTAAGTCTGTGGCGAAAGTTCGTAGCTTTTTGGGTTTGGCAGGCTATTATAGAAGGTTCGTGGAAGGGTTCTCATCAATAGCCGCACCTTTGACAAAGTTACTAAGGAAGGAGGTACCTTTCATATGGAGAGCTTTGAAAAGCTTAAGAGGGTCTTGACCGAAGCTCCAGTTTTGATTCAGCCTGAGGCAGGGAAGGATTTCATGGTGTACTGTGATGCTTCCCATATAGGATTGAGAGGTATCCTTATGCAAAGCGGAAAGGTAGTTGCTTATGCGTCTCGACAACTAAGGCCATATGAGGTTAACTACCCGACGTATGACTTGGAATTAGCGACAGTAGTATTTGCTCTTAAGGTGTGGAGGCACTAATTATATGGAGAGAAGTCCGTAATCTACACAGACCACAAGAGCCTAAAGTATCTGCTGACTCAGAAAGAGCTGAATCTAAGACAGCGAAGGTGGGTGGAATTATTGAAGGATTATGATTGCTCCATAGAGTACCAACCGGGCAAGGCGAATGTGGTGGCAGATGCCCTAAGTCGGAAGGTAGTGACGGATCTGAGGGTAATGTTCGCACATTTAAGCCTCTATGACGATGAAAGTTTGCTAGCAGAGTTGCAAGTTAAGCCATCGTGGCTGAATGAGGTGAAAGAGGGTCAGTTGGCGGATGAGGATTTAAGTGCTAAGTTTCGGCAAGTGCAGAGTGGGGAGTTGAAGGGCTATGGTATTAATGGCAAAGGAGTATTGTGTTTCAAGGGTAAGATCTCGATGTCAAGAACGAGGAGTTAAGGCGGAGAATTCTTCAGGAATCGCATAGTAGTCCTTATGCTATGCATCCCGGAGGCGATAAGATGTATAGATATCTAAGGGAACAATTTTTGTGGCATGGTCTTAAGTGGGAAGTTATCGAATTTGTAGGGAAGTGCTTGACATGTCAGCAAGTTAAGGCTGAACACCAAGTTCTGTCAGGGTTGCTTCAGCCAATACAGATTCCACAGTGGAAGTGGGAGAGAATTACCATGGACTTCGTTAGTGGGCTTCCCCTTACGCATACTAAGAAGGGCTCGGTATGGGTGATAGTGGATCGGCTGACGAAGTCCGCGCGTTTCATTCCAGTGTGGGTTGACTATTCTCTCCAGAGGTTAGCAAAGTTGTATGTGGCAGAGATTGTGAGGTTGCATGGAGTGCCAGTGTCAATTATCACGGATAGGGATCTGAGGTTCACATATCGGTTTTGGAAGGCACTACATCAAGCTTTAAGCACCAGATCAGATTTCAGTACGGCATTCCATCTGTAGTCAGACGGTCAATCTGAGCGGGTAATACAAGTGTTAGAGGATATGCTAAGGGGATGTGTGATAGACTTCAGAGGAAGTTAGGAAGAATATTTGCCTTTAGCGGAGTTTGCATATAATAACAGCTATCAGGCAAGTATTCGGATGGCACCATACGGAAGCTTTGTATCAGATGGTCGAAAGTGTCGCACTCCTACATCTTTGGATGTAACTAGGGAACGTCGATTTTGGGTCCGAAAATTATGGCGTAATCCGGGAGAAGGTTAAGATAATCCGGGCATGATTGAAGGAGGCGTCTGACAGGCAAAAGTCTTACGCAGATCTCAAGCGGAAGGAAATTGAGTTTATTGTGGGAGACTATGTGTTTCTTAAAGTTTCGCCTTGGAAAAAGGTAATGAGATTTGGTCACAAAGGGAAGTTAAGTCCCAGGTTTATAGGACCTTATCGGGTATTGAAGCGAGTTGGACCAGTGGCATACCAATTGGAGTTGCCTTCAAAGTTGAAGTAGATACACGACGTATTTCATGTTTCCATGCTACGTCGATACCGATCGGATCCATCTCACATAGTTCTGGTTGAAGAGGTGGAGCTGAGACCAGATCTGTCTTATGAGGAAGAGCCAATTCAGATTCGAACGAGATGTGAAGGTGCTTGAGAGAAAGTTGGTCCCTCCGTTAAAGTGTTATGGCGTAACCATGGATCGGGAAGCTTCTTGGGAGCCGAAGAAGCAATGCGACAAAGAATACCCCACCTATTCTAGCCGTGTATTTTCGAGGTCGAAATTATTTTAAGGGGTAGAACGTAATATCTGGGATTTATGGCCTATGCATTTTGCTTAAGTATGTGTGAAAGCATGTCTATGTGTTCTAATTGTGTGGCATGAATTTTGGAAACTTTAAAGTGTAGTAAATGCCTTAGAAATTATTCAATTTTTAATTTAAAAGAGGAAGCTAAACCAAAAAGGCCTTAAGAAAATTAGTAGGGGAAATAAGACACTAAATTGGGCTTGTTTAAGTGGCTTGGAGGCGCCACTTAGGGCCTTAGTAAGTAACGCCACAAGCATGGGTGCAAGGCCTAGGTTCGACCTGCAAGGGAAGCAAATAAAGGAGTTTTATTTTGCTACAGGGGTGAGCAGTAGTGGATGGCACCAAGGCACTAAAGGGATGAGTTTAATCCTCTTTAAAATTCGGCTAGATAAGGGGATAAATGATGGATTAATTTTATTAATTTGAATAAGGTGATAAAGAGAAAGTTTAGGGATTAGATAGGGGAAGAGTGTGGCCGGCCTAGGGACTCTCTTGAAGGGAATTTCGGCCAAGATAGTAAGGGGGGATAGTCGAATTTCATTTAGCAAATTAGCCTCCCTTTTGGTTTGTTCTTTTCTCTCCAAAGTTTTCTCTTCTTTTTCTTTTATTGGTTCTAGCCGAAATTTTCAACTTCCTAAAGACCACCATTGCCGATTCTTCCTAGTCCCATACTTTTCCATTGAAGTCGAACTCCCATCATCAATCTTCCTCTTCTTTTTCTCTCAATCTTCCAAAAGCCGAAAGCAGGTTCTTTTTGGACCATAGCCGATTGGTTCATTAAAACCCCAAAAGCCAGAATTTAAGTGATCAACAAGTAGTCCTAACCGAATATCTTTGTGGGTTTTTGGTAAAGGTGTTGTCGACTACAACACTAAGGGTAAGGATTCGATTGTTTTCATATTATTCCTTTTCCTTAAAGCCGAAATCAAAACTCTAATACCATTAATGATCTTTGGCCGAATCTTTGAAGGAGAATTTCGGGATTTCTAGTGTAGCCGATTTCTGGGGGAGGTCTTTCTTCGGGATTTTAAGGATCTAAGGCAAGTCATGTGTATGTTTGGCCAAGGGCCATCTTTTGAAACTAAATGTTAGAATTGAATCTAACATAGTGCTTGTAGGGAGTTCGACAGATACCAAAGACAAGTGATATTTTTGGGATTTAGATCCACAAGGTGAGTGCAGAGGGTATTCGGCCAAGGCCATATTTGGTGTTTTAGATCTATTTCTTATTTATTCAGAAGCCAAAAATTAACCCATGAAGTGATTTAGTGCTAGTCGATTTCAAGAAAGAGGCACTACAAAGTTTTCGGGATTTGAGGAGTACTCAAATCGGCACCAAGGTAAGAAGTTGATTGCGTTAATCCTTCGGGATTTGGTTATTTAGCTGAATAGGCTTTTGGTAACATGTTTAGGGTTGGCCGAATATAGGAACTAAGGATCTAGGACACTGGATCGGGATTTTTGGTATTTTAGTGAATTCATTAAAGAAACCAGGTGTGTACCCCACACTAACTCTTAATAGATTTATGGCATCAATTAATATATGTGTTCATAATAATGTGAAATATGGCTAACCATGCAAAAGGTACAAAGTACCCAGGTACGTTTACCTACTCCTACTATGAGTATAATATGATATGTTATGGCATATATGTGAAAATATAAGAATGTGAATAAGGAATATGACATGGTTAATGCATAATTGTATGACATGGGGCATATGGGTGATATGTAAAGGGAAGTGATCCGTGGTATTATACCACAATATCCGAATGTGGTGACTTATGTCACATAATCTCAATGTGTGACTTATGTCACGTGAATCAAAGTGGTGACTTTTGTCACAAAATATTATCCGTGGCTATGCCATGAAATTATAAGGCGATGAGCATGTCGTGCATGAACGCCTTCGATGATGTGTAGCGGATGGAGGGTTGACTTAGTAGTCCCCACGGTGTGATGGTTGGTACGGTGATGTGTAGCGGATGGTTATCTAGTTTTTGGTTCTGGTTTGCATCATTGATATTATATGTTTATTATGTATGATTTGACATGCCTAAATTGTTTGAGACTTGTGTTGGTTGTTACACATCGAGTCTGCTTTGACTCACCCGTTGTAGGATTATTTTCGTGTGACACACGTTGATGGATCGGGTTGGCATGAGCTCAATGGTGGCCATGCTTAGCTCGAGATTATTTTTATTTTTATTAGTTTTAATATTTAAGTCTTGGATTATTTCGGTTTTGTTTGATGTAATAAGGCCATAAGTACTAAAGATTATGCATGCATTTTAATTATTTAAGTATGATACGATTTTTATTAATTTAAAGTTAAAGTCAATATTTCATAAATATAAATATTAAATGTTTTGACACCTAATCAACACGAATCAACTGTTTCTCAAAAACACACAAGAATTTTGGCAAAGTTCAAATAAGTTTTGAATGGTTTTTCTCTAGAAGCATACCAGATCTGGTCAGGGCTTGTGGGCCAAGTTTGGGGTGTTTCAACCTAAAATGTTTAGGAGGGTGGATCGGAAACTCTTTGACAATGTTGTTAGAGTTTTTGAGAGAAATTTTCCGTTTACAAAAATCCCTCTATCTTCCAAAGACATGAAGAAACTGATAAAAGATTTGGGCCTTGGCTACAACAAAATTCATAGTTGCCCAAATGACTGCATGTTGTATTGGGGTTACCGGGAAAACCAACAGTGTTGTCATGTATGCGGTCAATCCCATTGGACGAATGAAAATACAGAGGATGGTAACGAGGATGAAAATGATACACAGCCAAGGAAGCGGCCAGTTAAGATTTTACGGTATTTTTCGCTAATACCAAGGCTTCAAAGGCTTTTCATGTCGTCGAAGACAGCCGAGTCAATGACGTGGCACCATGATGGATGAACCGATGATGGATTGTTAAGGCATCCTACAGATTCTTTAGCTTGGAAATCATTTGACTCCAAATTTCCAAGTTTTGCAAGCAATCCTGAGTGTGAGGTCACTAGCGGTGATGGATTTAACCCTTACAAAATCATGAGCACTGCGTACAGTACTTGGCCTGTGGTGCTTGTTCCTTATAATTTGCCTCCTTGGGTTTGCATGAAAAAATCATCCTTTATCTTGTCTATGATTATCTCTAGAGTGAAAGGGCCCAGGAATGATATTGACATATATTTGTAGCCACTTATTGAAGAGTTAAAATAATTATGGGCTGGTGTTGAGACATACGATGTGCTGAGAAAGGAGAAATTCAATTTACGTGCAGCTTTGATGTGGACTATTAATGACTTTCCAGCGTACGCCAATTTATCTGGTTGGAGTACCAAGGGACATTATGCTTGTCCTTGTTGTGATGCGCAGACATGTACGCAATGGTTATATAATGGGAAGAAGTTCTCTTACATGGGGCATCGTCGGTGGTTACCGAAAAATCATAGATTTAAATTTCAGAGTACTCATTTTGACGGTACTGAAGAGTTCAGAGAAGCTCCTTCATAGACCGGTGGATACGAAATATTGTTTAAGAAAGACAATAAAAGCACACTGAAAAAACAATATTTTAAGAAAGACATAAGCCTCGACGAAAAATTAAGAAATATCCCGCCGGGAATGTTGAGGTACCAATGGGAAGATCAAGTTAGATTCTGGAATTTAAAGAAAGGAGAGGTATTACGTACTTCTAAAAAACTCTTATAAAATTTTCTGTTTATAGTATTTACTATATACGTAATACAAATTTCATTATGTAGGATCGTGAGTGAGTTGGAACAAGCAGCAGACAGAAACAAAAATTCACGCACACAGTAGGGTCAAAAGTTTTGCTTGTGTAGCTGAGGCAGAGGTATTATAATTTATTAATTTTTTCAAATATTAATGACTTTATACTATTAAATTATATTTTTACTGCTACAATGTAGGAAGCCTCGTCTGGTCAAAAAGTTTGACGCCTTCAGTTTTTTGACATTACGCATAGAAAGAAGGATGGATCTCCGATGACATCCGAAGCTGCAGAAATTATGGTATATTTACTTAATAAATTTTGATTTATTATAAATATTTATAATGTTTAATTATAATATTTTAATTCATCGTTTGTAGTTTTAAATTTATAATGTTAAGTTACGTTGCATTCCTTCTTATTATATATTTCGTTTCTAACTCAAACACCCCAAACCCGCCCACGAGCCTTGACCGGATCTGGTATGTTCCCGGTGTAAACTGCTTCAAATTCTTTTCTTACTTAGGAAAACTTGTGTGATTTGGAAGAAAGATCGTTTTGGGTTGGGGTTGAGATGAAAACAGTTCATTTCATTATTAAAAATCCTTTAAGTGACAAAAGTTTGGGCTTTGTTTTAAAAATAGATTTACTTAATCTTTTAATAAGTAAAAGTTTGTAAGCTTAATAAATAAATACGAGAATAAAATAATTCTACTAAGGCCTTATTACATCAAATAATTTCCCAAAATTAAAACCAAAATAAACTTTAAATCACTTAAATAAAATAAAAGTCCAAGTCAGAATTTCTTGTCAGGCATGGCCATCCCTAAGCTTCTCGCCGAACCCGATCCATCACCGATCGTCACCGATTCGCTTAAGGTTTCCAATCCAAATCCCGAAAAGCTTGATCTAATGCCTTAGATCTTAAATCTCTACATTTAATCAATCATTTAATACTTGTAAGCCATTCGGCCATAAATCCAAATCCTAGTAGGATTAGTACACTAAAACTTACCTTGGTGCCAAATCTTGAAATCTTCACTATACTCTTTCTTGTATTCGGCAAATCTTTAAATCACTTTAACAAATTAGTTTCGGCTTTTGAATAAATATGAACTAGATCTAAAACGCCAAAAATAGGCCTTGGCCGAATATTTGCATGTCTTACCTTGTGGATTTTAAATCTCAAATTCACCGAATAACTAGGAACACGCTGCCTATGGTGTACCTTCTGAAAAGAACTTCTCCTTCCTTGTAGTCGACACTTAGTAAATCCCAAGAGCCTTCTTTCCAAGTTTCACTAACACAATAATGGGGTTAGATTTCCTAGTTTTGGCTTTAATATTAGAAGAAAAGAATGGAAATCGATAACTCATCGACCTTACCCTTAATCTTTGTAATCAATGACCCCTTTTCTTGAGTCCTCAAAGATTCGACTTAAGACCTAGAGAGTAGTCACACAAGTTTCAGCTTTTGGAATATTGAGAGGAGAAGAATGAAGAAGAAAAGAATAGTTGCTTAAGAGAATTCAAGAGGTTATCAAGGAAGAGAAAATAGTCTTTGAATGGCCTCTCTTTTCCTTTTATAGCCGAATTTACTACTCGTAATCCCTTACTTGGCCACCACTCTTCTATTTTGATAACTTTATCCTTTGAATTATCACTTTATTAAAAGAATTAATCCAACAATTATCTCCTAAAAATAATGATAATTAAATCTATTATTTATCTCCTATTTAGCCGAAATTCTAAAGGAAATAAAACTCCTCTTTTAAGAGCCCTCATGCCGTCCACCTCTCTGCTCTTTGTAGCAAAATAAAACTTCTTTTATTTGCTTCCTAAGTGACTCGATCCCTGGCCCAAATACACTTGCATGTGGCACCATTTCCAGAGGCCCTAAGTGGCATCTTCAGGCCACTTTTCCAAGCCTGTTTGTGTGTCAAATTTCACATACTTTTTCTCTTAAGGCCACCTTGCCTTAATTTCCTCTTTTAAACTTTAAAACTCGACATTTCTAAGTCATTTCTAAGTTTCCAAAAATTTTCGTTTGGCTCTTTAAACTTGACATTTCCTTTCATTTCCAAGTTTCCCGAAATGTTTACTTTCCTCTTTTGAATCATTTCTAAATCATTTCCTTACATTTCCTAGTTTCCAAAAATGTTCACTTTGATCTTAACATTTCCTTACATTTCCATACATTTCCTTACATTTCCAAGGTTCTAAAAATGCACACAACATATCACAGTAAACATGCTATTTCATAAAATTAAGCAAAGATGCACACAATGGGATTCGAACCTCTTCCCTCAAAGTACTACACTTAATGCCATAACCCTTGCACCTTAGGTGGCGTCCCTTGCCACTTTTCCACATCACTTCTTGTTTTTAACTTAAAAACCAATAATTGTCCAAAGCTTTCTCTTCCATCCTAGGATTTTAAAACCCTTAATTCACTTCCAAACACCGCCAAAACCTACTACTCATGAATTATGCACAAACGCATAACCCCTAATCTAGGATGTTACGCTTCTACCCTCATTAAAATAATTTTGTCCTCGAAATTACTTACTAACAATCGTACAATCCTTCTCATCAAGACTATGCTTACGTCAAGACTCGATCTTAATAGAACCATCATACTTCCTAGGCACAATTTTTTTTAAGTTTACGTTCCTAAGAACTCATTTCTAACGTCGCGATTTAATCGATTAAAGATTTTATGCATTAGTACTTTATTCCACCGATTAACCACGAGCAGTTTGATGAAAAGAATTTTAGGAGTGGTTCTTTCAGTATTCATACATGCACACAGCCTTTACATTCATACATCCATCAATCGCTTATGAACTTTCGCTCATTCGTAGAAATGTTGTAGTTTTCATTGTTGTTGTTTTCCACTACCTGTGGGTATTTTGTAATTTGCCCTCTGAGGTATTTTCGTAATTTGTCAAAATAAGGTTCCTTGGTGATTTTGTCAATAAGGGTATTTTGTAATTTTTTGAAATCCTGGGTATTTCAAAATTTTGAAATTACAAGGGTAATTTAGTAATAAACCAGGGTAAATTTATAAATCTTAATAAATCAAGGATATTTTGGAATTTATGAAACTTGAAGGTAGTTTCTAAGAATTGTTTTCCAAATCGGTGCTGTTGCAAAAATTTTGAAGATCGGGGGTCATTCTGGTAATTTTGTAACTCAGGGGTATTTCGGTAATTTTGTAGGTTAGGGTAATTTCGTAAATAAATTTTTTTTCATAATCAAGGTATTTTGATATTTTGTAAATTTAGGGTTCCTTTAAGCAAAGTAGTGAAATTTCGATAAGAATCGTGGTATTTGAAAATTTCATAAACCAAGGGCATTTTGTAATTTTACCACTAGGGGTATTTTGTAATTTTATAAATCAAAAATATTTTGAAGATTTTCCAAAATAAGTTTTTGCTACTATTCAAGGGTAATTTGGTGATTATAAAACTAGGGTTTTCATGAAAAATACTGGCTAGTCCCTTTTGGGTTTTAGTTGTGGGTTTAGCAGTGTATAAGTCCTCTTGGTTAGGGTGAACCGAGGCTACGCACTAGGTAGGATTCGAGTGGGTAGGAGGTGAGTCACACGGACTACTTAAATACCAAGCTCCCACCGAAACCAATCCTAGACATGCGTACCATGGTTGCCACACCCTAACTCTGTTGACTTCGCCATAGGTTTGTTTAGTTAGGCATTTAAGTCTTATGTAGTAGTTGGGGTAGACTAGTCCTAAGGTTCAAGTACCTATCATTCTATTCTACGTTCCATTCCTTTTCTACCCTTCTATAAATCACATAATCACACAGATGGTTAGGGGTACTTACCTGGTGGACTGCGGGTCAGAGACTTAGGTGTCATGCCATCAAACCTGCCTATTTTCAGAAATACTTACATAAAACTCATTTGGGCTCGATTTGAAAACGTTTTGGGCCTTAGACCATAGGTCGAGAGTTTAAAATTGGGCTCTGATACCAAATTGAAACACCCCAAACCTGACCCACGAGCCTTGACCGGATCTGGTATGTTCCCCGGTGTAAACCGTTTCAAATTCTTTTCTTACTTAGGAAAAACTTGTGTGATTTGGAAGAAAGATCATTTTGGGTTGGCTTGAGATGAAAACAGGTTCATTTCATTACTAAAAATCCTTTACTTTAAGTGACAAAACGTTTGGGCTTTGTTTTAAAAATAGATTTACTTAATCTTTTAATAAGTAAAAGTTTGTAAGCTTAATAAATAAATACAGAATAAAATAATTCTACTAAGGCCTTATTACATCAAATAATTTCCCAAAATTAAAACCAAAATAAACTTTAAATCACTTAAATAAAATAAAAGTCCAAGTCGAAATTTCTTGTGCATGGCCATCCCTAAGCTTCGCCAACCCGGTCCATCACCGATCATCACCAAACATGTTCCCACAACAGGTGAGTCAAAGACTCAATGTGTACACAAACACTAAGGCTTAACAAATTCAGCATAACAAATCATAATCATACGATCACAATTTCACATTTAATGATTCAAGATAATGATGCAAACCCGAACCCAAACCTATATGCCATCAGCTACACTCCACCCGCACCATCCTCGCACACCGTGGGACTACTAAGTCAACCCTCCATCCGCTACACACCATCGAAGGCGATCATGCGATGACGTGCTCATCGCCTATATAAAATTCGTGGAAAAGCCATCAGATTAAATAATTGTGTCATGTGACACCACATTCAGATAATGTAACCAAAGTTACCACATTCAGATAATGTGACCGAAGTCACCACATTCAGATAGTGGGACCGAAGTCACCACATACACTTCCCCTTTCTCATATATCCCGAATGCCCCACATTATTTATATCATGCATATTATACTTAATTTCACATTCATGTCACTTTTCACATGTTAATATAACATATTTCGTAATCCTAGTAGGAGTAGGAAACGTACCTGAGTACTTTGTACCATAACATGGTGCTTTAGCCACATTCTTACACTTTCATATTAACAACATATATCAAATTAAAGCCATAAATCTATTAAGATTTGTGTGGGGTATACACCTGATTCGCTTAAGGTTTCCAATCCAAATCCCGAAAAGCTTGATCTAATGCCTTAGATCTTAAATCTCTACATTTAATCAATCATTTAATACTTAGTAAGCCATTCGCCATAAATCCAAATCCTAGTAGGATTAGTACACTAAAACTTACCTTGGTGCCAAATCCAAATCTTCACTATACTCTTTCTTGTATTCGCAAAGCTCTAAATCACTTTAACAAATTAGTTTGACTTTTGAATAAATATGAACTAGATCTAAAACACCAAAAATAGGCCTTGGCGAATATTCGCATGTCTTACCTTGTAAATTTTAAATCCCGAAATTCATCGAATAACTAAGGAACACGCTGACCTATGGTGTACCTTCGAAAAGAACTTCTCCTTCCTTGTAGTCGACACTTAGTAAATTCAAGAGCCTTCTTTCCAAGTTTCGACTAACACAATAATGGGGTTAGATTTCTAGTTTTGGCTTTAATCTTAGAAGAAAAGAATGGAAATCGATAACTCACCGACCTTACCCTTAATCTTTGTAATCAATGCCCCTTTTCTTGAGTCCTCAAAGATTGACTTAAGACCTAGAGAGTAGTCACACAAGTTTCGCTTTTGGAATATTGAGAGGAGAATAATGAAGAAGAAAAGAATAGTTGCTTAAGAGAATTGGCAGAGGTTATCAAGGAAGAGAAAATAATGTGAATGGCCTCTCTTTCCTTTTATAGCTGAATTTACTACTCGTAATCCCTTACTTGGCCACCACTCTTCTATTTTGATAACTTTATCCTTTGAATTATCACTTTATTAAAAGAATTAATCCAACAATTATCTCCTAAAATAATGATAATTAAATCTATTATTTATCTCCTATTTAGCCAAAATTCTAAAGGAAATAAAACTCCTCTTTTAAGAGCCTCATGCAATCCACCTCTCTTTCTTTGTAGCAAAATAAAACTTCTTTTATTTGCTTCCTAAGTGACTCGATCCTGCCCAAATACACTTGCATGTGGCACCATTTCCAGAGGCCCTAAGTGGCATCTTCAGGCCACTTTTCCAAGCCTGTGTGTCAAATTTCACATACTTTTTCTCTTAAGGCCACCTTTCCTTAATTTCCTCTTTTAAACTTTAAAACTCGACATTTCTAAGTCATTTCTAATTTCCAAAAATTTTCGTTTGGCTCTTTAAACTTGACATTTCCTTACATTTCCAAGTTTCCCGAAATGTTTACTTTCCTCTTTTGAATCATTTCTAAATCATTTCCTTACATTTCCTAGTTTCCAAAAATGTTCACTTTGATCTTAACATTTCCTTACATTTCCATACATTTCCTTACATTTCCATACATTTCCTTACATTTCCTTACATTTCCATACATTTCCTTACATTTCCATACATTTCCATACATTTCTTACATTTCTATACATTTCCTTACATTTCCAAGGTTCTAAAATGCACACAACATATCACAAGAAACATGCTATTTCATAAAATTAAGCAAAGATGCACACAATGGGATTCAACCTCTTCCTCAAAGTACTTCACTTAATGCCATAACCCTTACACCTTAGGTGGCGTCCCTTGCCACTTTTCCACATCACTTCTTGTTTTAACTTAAAACCAACAATTGTCCAAAGCTTTCTTCCATCCTAGGATTTTAAAACCCTTAATTCACTTCCAAACACCGCCAAAACCTACTACTCATGAATTATGCACAAACGCATAACCCCTAATCTAGGATGTTACAAACTCTTTCATTGATTTATTAGGATAAACTAAAGGAGAAGAAGGCGGAGTATGAAGCGGCTGCTTCGACTGATAGTTCTGTTAATCTCAATGATATTGATAACAGAATTATTACCGATGTTTTGGGTCCTGAAAGGTACGACTACTTCGACTAATAGTTCTGTTAATCTTGAGTATATTTATAACAGAATTATCACTGATGTTTTGGGTCTTGAAAGGTATAGTCGAGTTCGACTTCAAGGATCTGGTGTTACCCCGACCCAATATTTTGGATCCGGCTCCCAACAATACATGCCTTCCGGGAGTCAATCTCGTGCCGAAGTTCAGAGGCTAAAAGACTAGATAGCTCAAATGCAAGCAAGCACGGTTGAGCAAATTTTTCAACTTAGAGCGGAGGCAACGAACGAGGCGAGGCGAGAACAAAAAGTATGAAGAACTCTAGCTACAGCTTCAGACTATGATGAAGATGTTCCAGCAGTCGCAGAGGCCGCCATCTTAGGCATTTATTTTCTTGTTGTAAGATGATTTTTAACATTGTTACATTTAACATTATTGTAAGAATATTTTCAATTATAATTCATTCATTAATTTATATCATATATCTTTTATTCATTTTCAAATATCATTTAGAATTAATGCATTTGGTGTGATTTTTATGCTACATTTGCTGTTTTGGGTTGAAATTATATACTATATTTGTTGTTATTGGTTGGTTTTAGTGCAGGAGGGGTATGATATTGGACAAATTGTACATTGTAAATCTGTACAAGTTAGCGGCGTTTGTGGAAAAAGCGCCGTTAAAAGTTATGGTTTTTAGCGGCGTTTGTGGAAAAAGCGCCGCTACAAGTCATGGTTTTAGCGGCATTTGTAAAAAAAGGGCCTCCAAAAGTCATGGCTTTTAGTGGCGTTTGTGGGAAAAGCGCCACGAAAGGTCATGGCTTTTAGCGACATTTTTGGGAAAAGCGCCGCGAAAGGTCATGGCTTTTAGCGGCGTTTGTGGGAAAAGCGCCGCAAAATGTCATGGCTTTTAGCGGCGTTTTTGGGAAAAGCGCCACTAAAAGTTATGATCTTTAGCGGCATTTTTTCTCATAAACGCTGCTAAAGTTTGCAGCATTTGATTTAGCAGTGTTTTTTGTGGCGCTTCTAAAAGTGCCGCAATGACTATTAGTGGCGCTTATAAATGCCGCTAAAAGTCTGTTTTGCTGTAGTGTATAGAGTTAAATTTCTTGTTCCGAGTTTTTGATGCTCCTTGAAATCGAAGCCAACTTATATAAAATGTGCGGGTTCTCTTGGTTAGCCATAGTTGGGTAGTTCGCTAATTAGGGTCTCCATTGGGTGGATGAAATTCTAGCTAAAAGTTCTTTTGAGCTATGGGAGTGAAGAACACTTGTCTTTTAGAGTTAAAAGCAAGATCAAGAAGTAAATTTTCACCAAAATGTAAAAATTGAGATTTAGTTACTTTTGTTTTTTGGCTTTTGCATTTGGTCATGAAAATAATAAAATATTTTATTTATATTAACTATTTGAAAAAGTATATAAAGATTAGATTAATTTATATTTTATATATATATTATATTAAATTATTTAAATATTTCATGATGATTATATTAAAATTTTGAAATATCATTATATATTCAATTATTTAATCCTTTGATGATATCATTAACTTATTTAAATTAATTTTGCAGAGATTAAAAAAACTAAGATGAAGAATAAAAAGTATAAATTCACACATCATCTCATCTTTTAAACATTTATATATATATATATATATATATATATATATTGTATAATTACTTAAATTATGATTTGAAAGTCTTCTATTTTTATATTATTTATATTAATTATTTTTAATAATAATTACGAAATAAATTTTATTAAATAAAAAGTATAAATATGAATGCAAGCGATATAAAATACTAGTAATATTAAAATGCTGATATGTCTATTAATGTGGCTTGCCGCTTGCCACACTATGAACTTCTCCGTCTATGATTGTTTCTTATTTTACATGAAAGCATTTTTAGAATAGGTGAATTTTAAAATAGTTATTTATGTTTGTTTAAGTTTACGCTTTGGTCACTAATATTTTAATTGTTATGATTTAGTCATTAATATTGTCGATTTATAATTGTTTATCATTGTGCCATTAACCACCGTTAAATGTGTAATAGAAGTTAGACATGGCACAAATTATGTTGTTAAATGTTGATGTTGCTTCTGTTTCATCACCATATAATTTAAACAAAATTTAACCATTTCGTCTTTTTTTTACTTTATTTTATTTTTGGTAAACTACAAAATAACCCAAATGCCAACAATCACTTACGATCTCATCCTTACCAAGCCCCGGTAGCACCGCCATCTTTTCCATTCACCTCACCATCGCTATCACCAGGTAAGCTAGGAAAATTTTTAGGGTGGATGAAATTTTAATTTTTTATAGTTTATATTTTTATAACTTATAAAGGATTAAATCAAATTTTTATTATTTTAGGGGGGCCAAAGTGTAATTTTACCTTTACTAATTTAAAATTTTTAAAAAATTATAAGGGGCTAAATAATAATTTTCAATTTTAGGGGGGGTCGGGGCCCATGCCAGCCCCCCTAGATTTGCCTCTGCCTATCACCACCATCATAACTTCACCGATTCTTTGACCACTGTCTCTTTCAACTCTCAAACTCTCATTCTCGCCACCAACCCATGGTCATACCCATGGTCATCGTTGCTCTCCCCTCAACCCACTCTTGACCTCACTGACACCCACAACCTATCCACCCTTACCCTCCATTGCTTCACCCATCACCATCTCTCAAACTCACATAACCCCTAAAACCAACAATCATTTATCATCAAGCAACAACAAAAAAAACGAAGAAAAAAAAGAAGAAGACCACTCTGCTACATATTTGGTGGTTTCCAAGATGTTTTAGGATGATCTCGAGGGTGAAGAAAGGAATTTCGACGCGGAGAATAACCCACCTCGAACTCAGGGAGATTCAATAGTTGGATTTATATATTACAGGGGTTAAGGTTCAAAAATTGGTTTCAAGATTCGAAGATCTTGAGTAGCTTTTCATGGAATATGACTTAAGAAAGGGAGCGGGGTGTGATGTTGTAGATTTTCCGAAATAGAAAACATGAGGAGGAGTAGAAAATTAGAGAAGGAATAGAAAGAATTGAGAGATGGGATAAATAAATTCATATGTTATTTAATAATTGTAGCATCCAACGCATGCTGCGTATAAGAAAGGAGAGAAAACCAAAATAGTTATACAACCCGTATTTTGTGGACCATTAGGCCAGCTACTCTACGCAGTGTTTCATTAAAACACTAGGTGAAACATATCGTTTAGACAAAAATAAATAATAGAAATAAAATAAACAAAAATATTAGGACTTAAAACCCAAAATAGTCATTGCATAAATCGTTCCATATCAACTACCTCTTGCCCAAATAAGATCCTTGTCCTCAATGATTGAAGGTTGAAACACGTTGTCCTAGATCTGGTAGGTCCTCCTAAGTTGAATCCTTAGTAAATGTATTTGTACATTGGACCAACACCTGAGTCACAGCTTGTGAGCCCTTCTTAACCATCCTTCGATCCAAAACATGAACTGGTTCCTTTGGTAGAGTCCCATCAAGTACCATATGAGGTAGGTCCAGTTGACTAGAAGACTTACCTATATGTTTCTTGAGTAATGAGACATGGAACGTGTGGTGAATTTGTGCTCCAACAGACAACTTCAGCCTATAAGCTACCTTGCCAATTTTGGCCTCCATCGGATAAGGTCCATAGAATCGAGGAGATAATTTTTGGTTCAAAGTTTTCCTGAGATTATGTGATAATAAGTGTAACACCCCATACCTGACATGATTGCTAGATTCGGGTATGAAGCATCACAATGGATCAAGTTCACCTATACTTAATGAATTTATGCTAACACAACTGCTATTAAGCAAACTATGTAAAATAACCTAATAATAAAACAATAATAATTCTTACAGCCAAGGCCATAGCCACTGAATAATTGGTTTTTAAATTTCTGTTACTAATCAGTATGTTTGTTTACAAGGAAATTCTTAAAATTTAGCTAAGGGCTATCTATCCTGAAAATTCAGATTCTAGGTATGCTATCTGGCTTCGTTGTTAATGATTTTGAGGTGAATCCTCCAATAGTACCCTATTCCTATGTACATGACTTGATCCAAAATGATCCCCGATCTCCGCTCCATCTGACTTGGTCCCTTCTCTGAGTCCTCCATCACCCTCACAAATCCTGCGAACATAAGCTATCCACTTGTAAGTTTGATTGAACATAGTGAGTTCCTTCATTGCACCATAATTAAACACTATCATATGAGGGTAGCAAATTTAAAATATAATAAACATGAATTAACCACCTGCTCGTTCGAGGCGAGTTTTCTTTATCAGGGTGGCGGACTCCACCCGATCCTTTGAGCTGCTTGGCTCACTATCTAACCTTCCTCTAGTTAGGCTCTCCACTTGGCCGTAATCCAGACACCTCGCCATATCAGCGAATCTTATCCTTTCTTCTCATCTTTCTCTCTTTACACTTTCCGCTCACTTAAGGTGTTCGTTGACCTTTTAATGACTTGGCGATACACTTGTTTTCCATCATATACCTTTATATTAGCTTCATCGTCTTTTCACTCAAGGGTTCTGTAACACCCTCCGCCCAACCGAATAATTGAATATAGATTTCAGATGTTACAACGCAAAAAAAAATTGATAGAAAATTTGTACAATAGATGTAATCTATTTCTAAACATACTTTATATTACTTTTTTACTGTTATTTAATATAAAAGAGAATATCAAATAATTACATTAATGTATTAAACAACGTACAATGTTATAACATAAAATTTTATTAAAAGCAAACTCTTTGAGGCATGGTATACTATACGCCCTACTTCTAAGATGTCCTCTATGAATAATAACCCAACTCGCCGTTTCCCTGGCACACTATTGGCTTGGTCCCTCCTAGTGAATTTAATCTTATCGCAAACCTGTGACAACAATAAACATTTGTAAGTTCAGGCAAACTTAGTGAGTTTTAATATAGAATACCTTGGAGCCTTTCTAGTTAAATTCCTCATCTTGCAAATTTTGGATTTCATTTTTTGACCTTGGCAGATACCTTCCTAATCAGCGTATACATTTTCATCATCTATACCTTCCTAATCAGTGTATACATTTTCATCATCTTCCTTACTTGACTAATCTATTCACAAATCATTCTGTGTACTGATTTCAGATTTCATTAACCAATACAGATCTCATTTCATTCTCGACACATGTACCTCTCTAAAATGATTTCCATACAGAACATACCATTGACGAAATCCCCTTCAGATAGACATAGAATACCTCTTCCCCCAAGATGACTTAAAAAAACTTCTCTTGTTGGATAGTAAAACTAATGGATCTCTTAAGTTGAACTCCATATTGATATTAATTTTGTTAGAATCTCATGTTGAATCTGGTAATTAACAGATTACCTATCAGATCATATCTTGAATTAACCCCAAATCATAACTTATACTGATAATGAAACATACCAAATCATCCAGAGGAACTTCAGATGACTATGTTACAAAATGCGAGAACACCCAATTTGACAATCAATTCAAATTCCAGATAACCTCAGAACGAGACATTAAACTATTCAGATATGGCAGATACTAGATAACTCAAATTTCATCACTACATAGCATAGACAAACTTAGTGTAACAGCACGGTTTAGACCCCAGTCAGAACAGTGGTTTCGAGACCACAAATTTGAGGTTGGAAAAATATTTTAATATTATTTTTTGTGTTTACTGTGTGTGATTAAGCATGTGTTAAAGTTTCGTGAGTTAATTTGCTCGTTTGTATGCTTAATTTGATAAAAGGGCTTAATCGCATAAAATGAAAGTTTGATGGTTAAATGTGAAAGTAGAAAAGTGTTGATGTCTTTATAATGTGAAGCCCTTACAAGGCAATTAATCCATTAATGAGATAATGGACGGTTATGGTCAATAATGACCTTGAAAACTATGTTTTATAATTTTATTATTAAAGGTTAAAATGTAAAATAGCAAATATGTTAATTGTAATAAAACAAAAGGCTAAAAAGCCATCATATTCATCTTGTTTTCCACTGAAATTAGAAAGAAAAGAAAGGGTTAAACTTTGTTTCAGAACACCACTAAAATGGGCCTATGCATTTTTGATTTAATTATACGAAATGGCATGTCTTATGTGTTATGAATGTATGGTGAACATTTTTGGAAACTTGGAAATGTAAGGAAATGTTTTAGAAATGTTAAAAGAGGAAAGTGAACATTTTTAGAAACTTGGAAATGTAAGGAAATGTTTTAGAAATGTTAAAAGAGGAAAGTGACATTTTTGAAAACTTGGAAATGTTAAGTTTAAAAGAGGAAATTGAACATTTTTGGAAACTTGGAGATGTAAGGAAATGTTTTAGAAATGTTAAGTTTAAAAGAGGAAACTAAAACAAGGTATCCTTAAGAAAATTAGTAGAGGGAATTTAACACAAGAACGGGCTTGGAGTAGTGGCTAGGAGGTACCACTTAAGGCCCAAGTAAGTGACGCCACAAGCTATGCAAATGGGCCTAGGTTTGAGTCACGTGGGAAGCAAATAAAAGAGTTTTATTTTGCAGCAGAGATTAGCAGTAAGGGACGGCACAAGGCTATAATTTAGGAGCTTTTATTCTTTTATTTTTAAGAGATAAATGGTGGATAAATAAGGGATAAATAATGGATTTATTTTAAGAGATAATTTATGGATTATTGGTAATTTAAATAAAGAGATAAAGAGGAAAATAAGGGAGGAGTGATGGCCAAGTAAGGGACTCTAAGCTTAGTAATTTTGACTAAGCTAGAAGAAGGGATAGCCTAATATCATTCATACTTTTTGCCTCAATTTCAAGCACTCTTTTCTCTCCAAGCTATCATCTTCTTCTTTTTTTCTTTTTATCTGTTCTAGCCGAACTTTCCATTCCCCTATTTTCATCATTGTCGTTACCCTTAATACTCCATACCCTTTTCTTTTGTGACCCTTGTGGAAGCCAAATCCATACCCTTATTACTCCTTTCAAGAGTTGAATATATAGGGTACTTCTAGTCGAATTTTCATCAAGTTCAAAGCCGAATATCTCAGTGGAGATTGACATAGCTCTTGTCAATTCTTGATGGGTAAGATCTCATTCAGTTTCATCCTTTTTCTTTTAAGATTTGCCGAAATCTAGGACTAAACCCATTAATATCTTGTTGCCAAAACTTTGAAGAGATCTTTCGGGATTTACTAGGTGTCGACTACAAGGAAGGAGAAATTCTTTTCCCGAAGGTATACCATAGGTCGCGTGTTCCCTAGTTATTCAGTGAGTTTTGGGATTTAAAATCCACAAGGTAAGTATCTATAGCATTCAGCCAAGGCCATGTTGAGTAAATAGATGTGTTTCATTAATATTTAAAAGCCGAAACTAATCTATCTATTCAAGTAATCTAGTGATTGCCGATTTCAAGAAAGAAGGATACAAAGTTTCCAGATTTAATTAGACATCAATCGCAGCAAGGTAAGGATTTAAGTGTACTAATCCTCTGGATTTGGTTTTATGGCGAATGGCTCTTTACTAAGTATTAAATGATTGATTAAATGTAGAGATTTAAGATTTAAGGCATTAGATAAAGCTTTTGGGATTTGGATTGGAAACCTTGTTTAATCAAAAATACCCACACTACTTTTTAATAAGATTTATGGCAATAATTAATATGTGCATGTTTATAAGAATGTGAATATGGCTAAGATACCATGCTATGGTACAAAGTACTGTGCACGTTCCTACTCCTACTAGGATTATGTTAAATATCATTACACACATATGACATTATAAGAATATGAAATAAGAATTTGGCATGTTAATGAATGATATGTATGATATGGGGCATATGGGTTATATGAAAAGGGGAAGTGAATATGGTGACCTAAGACCACGATAAGTGAATGTAGTGACTTAAGACAACGATAACTGAATGTGGTGACCTAAGACCATGATATCTGAATGTGGTGACCTAAGACCACGATATCTGAATGTGGTGACCTAATACCACGAATTTTATAAGGGCGATGAGCATGTCGACTGCAGCGACTGCCTTCGATGGTGTGTAGCGGATGGAGGGTTGACCTAGTAGTCCCCACGGTGCAGCGTGGATGGTACGGGTGATGTGTTGCGGATGGCATATAGGTTTGGGTTTGGGTTGCATCATTATTTCCTATCTCATTATATGAATATGCATGTAACATGTGAACATATGCCTAAATCGTTAAATTTTAGTGTTGGTTACCCATTGAGTCTGCTTTGACTCACCCCTTGTGGGATTATTTTTCGTAACGATCAGTAATGGACCTGGTCGACAGGAGCTTAAAGGTGGCCATGCACAGCAAGGAATTTATTTAAATTTGGATTTTTATTTCATTAAGTACTTTGAATTTACTTTTTTTTTTGGGGGAATTATTTGATGTAATAAGGCCATAGTAGAACTTCTTTACTTTGCTTTTATTTATTAAGCTTACAAACTTTTATTTATTAAAAGATTAAGTAAATTTATTTTAAAACAAAGTCAAACGTTTGTCACCTAAAGTAAAGGATTTTAATAATGAAATAAACTTGTTCTCAACTCAAGCCCAACCCAAAACGACCTTCCTTTCAAAACACACAAGATTTTCCTAAGTAACAAAAGAATTTGAAACGGTTTACACCGGGGAACATACCAGATCCGGTCAAGGCTCATGGGCCGGGTTTGGGGTGTTTCAATTTGGTATCAGAGCCCAGTTTTAAACTCTCAACCTTGGGTTTAAGGCCCAAAATGTTTTCAAAGTTAAGCCCAAAAAGAATTTTTATGAATTATGCAGGATTTTCTGGCATGGCCCACTAAGTCTCCGACCCGAAGTCCACCATGTAAGTACTTCTGACTTCTAAAGTGATTTGAATATGTGAAATGTATGGGCTTTTATGGCAACGTAGATTAGTGAACTAGGATCATTGAACCCTAGGACTAGTCTACTCAAAAACACAAGTACATAAGACTTAAGGACCGTTAGACAAACACGTGATTAAGTCGCCGAGCTAGGTGTGGTAATCACAGCGCATGTCTAGGAGTGGATTTAGTAAGAGCTTGGTATTTAAGCAATCCTAGCGACTCACCTCCTCTCCACTCAAATCCTACAGTGCGTAGCCTCGGTTCACCCTAACCAAGAGGACTTATACACCTGCTAAACCCCTAACTAAAACCCGAAAGGGACTAGCCAGTATTTTTTATGAAAACCCTAGTTTTATAATCACCAAATTACCCTTGAATAGTAGCAAAACTTATTTTGGAAAATTTTCAAAATATTTCGATTTATAAAATTACTAAAATACCCCACGGTCAGAAATTACAAAAATGCCCTTGGTTTCTAAAATTACCATATTACCCTCGATTTTAGTAAAATTTCTCTATTTTGCAAAAGTGTCCAAAAACTCTATTTTACTTAAAAATTCAAGGTACTTTGATTTGGGAAAATAACTAAAATGCCCCTATGTTGTAAATTAATAAAATACCCTTAGTTTTAAGATTTTAAAAATACCTCGACTTTTGCTAAAACGTTTCTACTTTACAAAAATACCAAAACTTTTGTTTTACAAATATCAAGATACCTGATTTGGAGAATTTACGAAAATGCCCCTAACTTCCAAAATTACCGAAATAATCCCGATTTTGAAATTTCGCAACATCACGATTTGGAAAACAAATTTTCAAGATAACCTCGAGTTTTGTAAATTTTGAAATACTTTTGATTTATAAAGATTATTTTCAAGTGACCCGATTTATTACCAAAATACCTTATAGGAAAATGATTTAAATTACCCTCGGGGATGATCAGAATGCCCAAAGTAGTGAAGTGAATGTTGTGAATGAATGTGTCTCTTTCGAGATGGATGAATGTGAACGTGAATGTGAATCTCAATTAGAATAGTGAACTTGAACCGAGACTTTGTTTGATCGAAAGAACCACTATTAAACTCCTTTTCATAAAAGCTGCTCGCGGTTAAACAAAGGAACAAAGTACTAATGCATAAAACTCTTTAATCGATTAAATCACGACGTTAGAAATGAGTTCTCGAACGTGAACTTAAAAAAAATTGTGCCTAAGAAGTATGATGGCTCTATTAAGATCGAGTGTAAAGATAAGCGTAGTACGGTGAGTTAAGATGTTCGATTATTCGATAGTAAGTAATTTCGAGGACGAAATTATTTTAAGGGTAGAACCAGAAGCATACGAAAATGGGCCTATGCATTTTGATTTAATTATACGAAATGGCATGTCTTATGTGTTATGAATGTATGGTGAACATTTTGGAAACTTGGAAATGTAAGGAAATGTTTTAGAAATGTTAAAAGAGGAAAGTGAAGATTTTTGGAAACTTGGAAATGAAAGGAAATGTTTTAGAAATGTTAAAAGAGGAAAGTGACATTTTTGGAAACTTGGAAATGTTAAGTTTAAAAGAGGAAAGTGAACATTTTTGGAAACTTGGAAATGTAAGGAAATGTTTTTGAAATGTTAAGTTTAAAAGAGGAAACTAAAACAAGATGACCTTAAGAAAATTAGTAGAGGGAATTTAACACAAGAACGGGCTTGGAGTAGTGGATAGGAGGTACCACTTAAGGCCCAGGTAAGTGACGCCACAAGCTATGCAAATGGGCCTAGGTTTGAGTCACGTGGGAAGCAAATAAAAGAGTTTTATTTTGCAGCAGAGATTAGCAGCAAGGGACGACACAAGGCTATAATTTAGGAGCTTTTATTCTTTTATTTTTAAGAGATAAATGGTGGATAAATAAGGGATAAATAATGGATTTATTTGAAGAGATAATTGATGGATTATTGGTAATTTAAATAAAGAGATAAAGAGGAAAATAAGGGAGGAGTGATGGCCAAGTAAGGGACTCTAAGCTTAGTAATTTCGGCTAAGCTAGAAGAAGGATAGTAGAATATCATTCATACTTTTGCCTCCCTTTCAAGCACTCTTTTCTCTCAAGCTATCATCTTCTTCTTCTTTTCTTTTTATCTGTTCTAGCTGAACTTTCCATTCCCCTATTTTCACCATTGCCGTTACCCTTAATACTCCATACCCTTTTCTTTTGTGACCCTTGTGGAAGCTTAATCCATAACCCTTATTACTCCTTTCAAGAGCAGATATATAGGGTGCTTCTAGTTGAATTTTCATCAAGTTCAAAGTCGAATATCTCAAAGGAGATTGACATAGTCTTGTTGAATTCTTGATGAGGTAAGATCTCATTCGGTTTCATCCTTTTCTTTTAAGATTTGCCAAATCTAGGACTAACCCCATTAATATCTTGTTGTCAAACTTTGAAGAGATCTTTCGGGATTTACTAGGTGTCGACTACAAGGAAGGAGAAATTCTTTTCCAAGGTACACCATAGGCCGCGTGTTTCCTAGTTATTCGGTGAGTTTTGGGATTTAAAATGTATCTATAGCATTCGGCCAAGGCCATGTTGAGTAAATAGATGTGTTTCATTAATATTTAAAAGCCGAAACTAATATATTCAAGTAATCTAGTGATTGTCGATTTCAAGAAAGAAGGATACAAAGTTTTCACATTTGATTAGACATCAATCGGCAAAGAAGGTAAGGATTTAAGTGTACTAATCCTCTGGATTTGGTTTTATGGCCTAATGGCTCTTTACTAAGTATTAAATGATTGATTAAATGTAGAGATTTAAGATTTAAGGCATTAGATCAAGCTTTTCGGATTTGGATTGGAAACCTTAAGCGAATCGGTGTGTAAATTCTACACTACTTTTTAATAAGATTTATGGCAATAATTAATATGTGCATGTTTATAAGAATGTGAATATGGCTAAGATACCATGCTATGGTACAAAGTACTCAGGTACGTTTCGTACTTCTACTAGGATTATGTTAAATATCTGTTGCGACACACATATGACATTATAAGAATATGAAATAAGAATTTGGCATGTTAATGCATGATATGTATGATATGGGGCATATGGGTTATATGAAAAGGGGAAGTGAATGTGGTGACCTAAGACCACGATATTTGAATGTGGTGACCTAAGACCACGATATCTGAATGTGGTGACCTAAGACCACGAATTTTATAAGGGCGATGAGCATGTCGACTGCAGCGACTGCCTTCGATGGTGTGTAGCGGATGGAGGGTTGATTTAGTAGTCCCACTGTGTGCGATGATGGTACAGTGATGTGTAGCGGATGGCATATAGGTTTGGGTTTGGGTTGCATCATTATTTCCTATCATTATATGAATATGCATGTAATATGTGAACATATGCCTAAATTGTTAAATTTTAGTGTTGGTTACACATTGAGTCTGTTTGACTCACCCCTTGTGGGATTATTTTTCAGGTAATGATAAGTAATGGACCGGGTCGGCAGGAGCTTAAAGGTGGCCATGCACAGCAATGAATTTATTTAAATTTGGATTTTTATTTCATTAAGTACTTTGAATTTATTTGTTTTGGGGAATTATTTGATGTAATAAGGCCATAGTAGAACTACTTTACTTTGCTTTTATTTATTAAGCTTACAAACTTTTATATATTAAAAGATTAAGTAAATTTATTTTAAAATAAAGCCTAAACGTTTTGTCACCTAAAGTAAAGGATTTTAATAATGAAATAAACTTGTTCTCAACTCAAGCCCAACCCAAAACAACCTTCTTTTCAAAACACACAAGTTTTTCCTCAGTAACAAAAGAATTTGAAACGGTTTACACCGGGGAACATACCAGATCCGGTCAAGGCTCGTGGTCGGGCTTGGGGTGTTTCAGTTTCATTCGGCCAAGGTTCAAGCATAAATCGGGTATGTGTTTTTATCGGTTTTTGATAATTTCTACGTTTTTGTAATCGTTGCTTCGAATACTTTGAAACCCATGCTTAAATTTTGAGAATTGATTATGTTTTTGAAATGTGTATTGATGAACACATGAGTTTTGTGATGTTTGATAGTGAAATGTAACATCCCAAACTCGGCCTAGAAGTTAGGCCTGAATCTGGCGTGTCACAAAAAAAAACTCGTTTGAAAATTTCTGCCTCTTTGTTAAAACCCAAAACAACTAAAGCAATTGTGTCTATGTGAAAACATAATTATCTTTAATAAACCTTTTCGGTTGCAAGTACATATTTGAAATAAACGATTTATGAAAAATAGAGTTGCAACAAAGATTTTGAAACATTAAGGAAACGTAGATAAAATACAAGTAATTTTGAGAGATTGATTGATGAATCACAAATCAAGGAATTGAACTTTAAATCCATGACTTTTGAAAATATCGCTTAATAATTTGAAAGAAAGTTCGAAAGTTAAATCATATTTGTAAAAGTTTATTTTGAAATCTATTTGTTAATCAATTTTGGAAAAATCTTTATTTATGTTTTTAGAAAAATTCTCGTTTTAAACAATTTAAGAAAAATAATAAAACATCCCAACCATAAAGCAAAAATAAAAATAGTTCGAGGCCTTATTACAACTTAAACCAAAATAGAAAAATAATAAAATAAATGTAAATAGAATTTAACATTCAATAACACCATTTCTGAAGTATGGCCTCCACCGAGTCATCCATGGCCCAAGTCCACCTCACGGAGCATTACCTACAGGGATTAAGAAAAGAATGGGGTGAATTACTTAGAACTCAGTGTGTAACCCACTCACCGTTGTTCACTGGGGCAAAATCCATAAAGCAAATATTTGGACCTAAGCCCATTTACAAATGTAACAATATAACAAATATAAAATGCATGTGATATGCAATTCCCAACCAAGCCTAAATTTCCATCCGCCATGCACCATCATGCACAACCAACACACATGTGGGGATCAAGTCAACCCACCCCGCCAACACACCAATAGCAGGCATTAAGCTAATTATAATATTTGTGGCAATGGCCATTGTGACAGAGTCACCGAACTAGATTTGTGGCAACAGCCATTATGATGAGAGTCACCGAACTAGATTTGTGGCAACAGCCATTCTTCTCCTCACAATTATCCCAACCCATGCTGTCATGTATATACATATTTAATGCATAATAATATATTCATAAGGTAAATTTCAACAAAAATTCCATATTACAAATTATCAATTTGGCCCATTAGTCAAAATAGAAATTTTGGCCCATTTAACGATCTAGCAGACCTTGGCCCATTTAACACATGAGGCCGTTTTCACAATATTCTTACTTGGACAATTTATCAAAATAATCATACGGCCCATTTAACGATCTAACAAATTTTGGCCCATTAAACATATTTTTGGCCCTCATAACAAAATATATCAGATTGGCCCATAAAGTAATATGTCAATTCAGTTCATTAAGCAATTTCGTATTTCGGCCCATTAGGGGAAATTTCGTAAATCGGCCCATAAGGGCATTTTTGTAATTTTACTCGTCGAGGGTAATTCGGTAATTTCAAAATCGAGAGGTATTTCGGTAATTTACCCTCTAAGGGTATTATGGTAATTTCACAACCTAGGCTTAACTACTAATTTGGAGCATAATATCGAAACTGTTCATCTGCATCATACTGACTAAATTGACCATAACTCGAGTTAGAAAACTCGAAATCTAAATCCGTAAATTTTCCTTGAAAGTAGACACATATATATTTCTCCTATAATTTTTCCATAATTTTTAACTTAACCATTTAGTACAGTTTATTCCTTAAAGATTTCCTTTTTTTACTGTCCAATGATTCTGACCTCTCTTTCCTTAATCACAAATATCTTACTGTACGCTTTTTATCTACTGCTCGCACTTGTTTCCATCAAAAATAAGTTCAGTAAGGAATCCATACATATAAATTATGTCCCATAATTCACTTTTTACAATTTTGTATAATTTTTCCAAAACAGAACAGAATACCCCAAGTCATTCAGAACCAGTCTCACTAAAATTAACATATCTCTGAATATAATATTCCTTTTCCTTCTCCATTTCTTCCATATTAAAGTAGACACAGTAAGATTTAATCTGATATCTTACTTACTTTGTAAATCCTTTTATTCAATTTTTTGTGATTTTTCAAATACAAGTCACTGTTTCTGACCGAAACAGTTTTATTACAAAATACGTTTACCACTACGAGCATACGCACGTCCGAGCGATCACGGATGCCGGTTATCGGTTTTCTTCGGTATTTCTACCGAATCACAGAATATTTCATGTAAACTTTCAGAGAGATGTGAGATTTACTCACCATTTCAAACATATATTCGGAAGGGTGCGGATTACACACCTTATTCGAATCCAAACACGATATTCTCCTTGAGCACTAAAGGTACAATCGGTCAACCATTAGTCCAAAACCGAGTTTACCACTTCAACCAATTATTTGATTGACAATCTATACACTTACCAACAATCTGAGTCTCTTATTATGAGGGATAGATCGAGCGATTTAGTCCTAAAAATATAATCGATTAGTCACAACCACTATTTCGTTAAGCAAAATAACCGGTCAACGAAATAGATCCAAAAAGAACCATGATGAATCCCTTACCTTAACGATATTAGTTCCGATTTCTAACAATTGAACAATGGCTACGGATGAGTCAAAGTTTCAGCCTTCCACTATCACTCGATTGGTCAAAGGAGTGAATGTCAACACAAATGAGAAGAAACGATTAAAAGAAAGGAGAAGGTGTATCAAGGTGTTTGGAATGTTTCGATCAACACAATGGCTCAAAGAAAAAGAAATTTGGAGAGTACCATATAATGCAAAGAGAAAGGCTTTTGGCCTAACAAGCACCAAAAATTGAATCAAAAGGCAATGGAGAATTTCGGCTATCAAAGAAGGTGGAAAGAAAATGAGTTTGTGGTCAAACAAAAGAGAAAGAAAATGCACTATTGTGCTAATAGATTTCGGCAAAGAGAGTTGCAAAATTAGGAGAGGATGACACAAAGTTGAAAGGGATTTTTGGCCAAAACCAAACTAAGACTTTACCAAATGCCAAAAAAAAAAAAAAAATCAGCTACCTAACATCTCCAAACCGTCCACATGCATCCCCCCTTTGGATAAAAGTTTGGCCACCCATACTTTCCAAAACATCTCCCCCGATATTAGCCCCTTGTCCCCCTTTCTTTCCTATTCCTCTTGATTCCTTTCCCAAACTTTAACCTTGCCACATTCTTTTAGCCACCTTACCAAAATAATAAAGTTCACACTTACCAAAAATACTTCTTGGCCGACACATAAGGAAGGAAAGCAAAAATAATAATCAAATTTGCAAACAATGGGATTTGAACCTCTTCCCTCAAGGTACATCACTTAATGCCATAACCTCTTTACCATAAGCTCCTTTATGCTAACAAATTACTCATCTATTTCCATAAGCCTTGATGCCACTTACTATCTCTCCTTAATAGGCTAAATCACAAAATTTTACTAAGGCCCAACTCGAACCCGAACTTCATAGAAGCCTCGAACCTTCCAAATTCACTTAACTAATAAGTCCAATTTGCAATATTGTCATTCTCTTGTTCTCAAAATTTTAAACATTCCTACGCCAAGACGGCCCATTGGGCCCAATCCTACTAGGCCCAATTTTGGGATGTTACAATTCTACCCTCCTTAAAGAAATTTCGTCCTTGAAATTTCCAATCAACTACTAAACGTATCGCTCAGATCACATCACTAAGCTTTCGCTGTGCACTCTGCTCTTAAAAACCACAATGTACTTTTAACTTAATCTTAAATCCCTTTTCACACAACCAAACATCTAACCACAGTAGCAAACCGTTATATACCACTTATACTAAAAATTTTCTTACATTCAATCATCACTTCCAACCATAACTGACTTGATGGTGATGAAACAATCTCGAGCCTTATGCTCCTTAGACCCGCATCTCAAGCATGCTTCTGACCTTCTCCAGCATTCTCCCGGATGACGCATTCTGCAATAATCGCAAGTCGAAAAGTTTGGATGTGCCTTGACACACTTCACAGAACGAGACTGTGACCCTAAAGAACCACGATCTCTTTTCTTCTTATAATCCACGCACTCAACTCGAAGTGCCTCACTGATTCCTTTAACCTTCTCCAATACTTTCTTAACTATCTGAGTTAGCTCATCAACCCCAACTCGATCATGAGATCCCGTCTCAGCCACTAACGATGTATGCGCCTCCCTTTCGGGCACATGCGTTGGTGCCAAAGATCTAGCCCTAGCACCTCGGCCTCTACCACGTCCACATCTACCGCGTCCGCGTCTTCTAGCGCTCATGTTCACTAAGTCGATATAATCTGATTAAGAGTTTCATGAATCATTATGCTAGTTCAGTGTTTATTAAACAATGTTTTATGGAGTATAAGAGTAGAAGTTGTTTTCGCAAAACGCATCCTAAAGTCTCAATCTCTATAGTTTCAACATCTAAAACTAAAAGTTCTAGAGTGTTCCTATAGTCATATCACAATAATCATAAAATGAAAACAAATACTTACTTGACTTGGTGCCGGATACCCGTGGTGCCATACTTCCTTCAGAACATGCATTTATAATTTAAAATTCAAAACAATTTCGGAAACGTTTATGAACCCAAACCACAGCCGAGCTTTTAAACTGGGCTCTAATACCATAAAATGTAACACCCCGAACCCAGCCTAGAAGTTAGGCCCGAATCTGGCGTGTCACAAAAAAAAACTCGTTTGAAAATTTCGGCCTCTTTGTTAAAACCCAAAACAACTAAAGCAATTGTGTCTATGTGAAAACATAATTATCTTTAATAAACCTTTTCGTTGCAAATGCATATTTGAAATAAACGATTTATGAAAAATAGAGTTGCAATAGCATTTTGAAACATTAAGGAAACATAGATAAAATGCAAGTAATTTTGAGAGATTGATTGATGAATCACAAATCAAGGAATTGAAATTTAAATCCATAACTTTTGAAAATATCGTTTAATAATTTGAAAGAAAGTTCGAGTTAAATCATATTTGTAAAAGTTTATTTTGAAATCCATTTGTTAATCAATTTGGAAAAATCTTTATTTACATTTTTAGAAAAATTCTCGTTTTAAACAATTTAAGAAAAATAATAAAACATCCCAACCATAAAGCACAAATAAAAATAGTTCAGAGGCCTTATTACAACATAAACCAAAATAGAAAAATAATAAAATAAACAGAAATAGAATTTAACATTCAATAACACCATTTCTGAAGTATGGCATCCACCGAGTCATCCATGGCCCAAGTCTACCTCTCGGAGCATTACCTATAGGGATTAAGAAAAGAAGGGGGCGAGTTACTTAGAACTCAGTGTGTAACCCACTCACCGTTGTTCACTGGGCCAAAATCCATAAAGCAAATATTTGGACCTAAGCCCATTTACAAATGTAACAATATAACAAATATAAAATGCATGTGATATGTAATTCCCAACCAAGCCTAAATTTCCATCCGCTACACATAACCCGTACCAACCAACACACCTGTGGGGATCAAGTCAACACACCCCGCCAACACACCAAGAGCAGGCATTAAGCCAATTATAATATTTGTGGCAACAGACCATTGTGACAGAGTCACCGAACTAGATTTGTGGCAACACGCCATTGTGACAGAGTCACCGAACTAGATTTGTGGCAACAGGCCATTGTGATAGAGTCACCGAACTAGATTTGTGACAACAGGCCATTCTTCTCTTCGTCAATTATCCCAACCCATGCAGTCATGTATATACATATTTAATGCATAATAATATATTCATAAGGTAAATTTCAACAAAAATTCCATATTACAAGTTATCAATTTGGCCCATTAGTCAAAATAGAAATTTTGGCCCATTTAACGATCTAGCAGACCTTGGCCCATTTAACACATGAGGCCCTTTTCACAATATTCTTACTTGGCAAATTTTTCAAAATAATCATATGGCCCATTTAACGATCTAGCAAATGTTGGCCCATTAAACATATTTTTGGCCCTCATAACAAAATATATCAGATTGGCCCATAAAGTAATATGTCAATTCAGTTCATTAAGCAATTTCATATTTCAGCCCATTAGGGGCAATTCCGTAATTTGGCCCATAAGGGCATTTTCGTAATTTTACTCGTCGAGGGTAATTCGGTAATCTCGCAACCCAGGGGTATTTTGGTAATTTACCCTCTAAGGGTATTATGGTAATTTCACAACCTAGGCTTAACTACTAATTTGGAGCATAAAATCGAAACTATCCATCTGCGTCATACTGACTAAATTGACCATAACTCGAGTTAGAAAACTCGAAATATAAATCCGTAAATTTTCCTTGAAAGTAGATACATATATCTTTCTCCTATAATTTTTCCAGAATTTTTAGCTTAACCATTTAGTACAGTTTATTCCTTAAAGTTTTCCTTTTTTTCACTGTCCAATGATTCTGACCTCTCTTTCCTTAATCACAAATATCATATTGTACGCTTTTCATCTATTGCTCTCACTTGTTTCCGTCGAAAATAGGTTCAGTAAGGAATCCATACATATAAATTATGTCCCATAATTCACTTTGTACAACTTTATATGATTTTTCCAAAACAGAATAGAATACCCCAAAGTCATTCAGAACCAGTCTCACTAAAATTAACATATCTCGGAATATAATATTCCTTGTCCTTGTAACACCCCAAACTCGGCCCATTTGCCCTGACCAGATCTGGTATGCCACGGAGTAAAATAATTTGAGTCCTTTTAAAAGTTTGGTGAAAACTTGGTAAAATTTGGCTAAGGTATGAAAACGGGGTTTGAAAACTTAGTTGGGCTTTTTATAAATTCAGTTGGGCTGATAAAACCCTATTGAAAACATTTGATCATGTAGCATTTTTAAAATCATCTGTGTTATTGGTGACTTGGTAAATTTTTTTACCCGATGGTAACTTCCTTGAAAACTCGTAGTAGTTACTTAGTTGAAAAAAAAGTTGCTTTTAGCTTGGTTCAATTAATATTTATAAAATTCCATTTGTAATATAACATGAGTAAAATAAAGTAATAAAATAAACATCCAACAATAATTAGCGGCCTTATTACAACCCAAAATAAAAACTTAGAAATTAAATAATTTTAACTAAAGCAAAGTAAAAACAAATCCAACGACAAGCATGGCCGCCTCGAGTCCTCTCTGGCTCCATCTCCGCGATCTACTCATCTGCAAAATGTTAAGGGAAAGGGGTGAGTCACCAAGACTCAGTGTGTAAATCCCCCACCCGAAATGTAACTCATACATAAGATATTAATTAACATGCAAATATGCAACCCAACCTAACCATCCATACTCCTTAACTACCCCGTGTGGTCAAAACCACTGATGACTTAGAGTCACAGATTAAATGATGGGGCCAACCCATCGTGTGGTCAAAACCACTGATGACCATAGGTCACAATTTATCAAGTGTGGTCAAAACCACTAGTGGTACCAAACCACTGGGACTTAGTCGCAAATTATCAATCGATGTGGTCAAAACCACTGATGACCATAGGTCACAAATAATCTGATGGGGCCAACCCATCTTGTGGTCAAAACCACTGACGACAGTCCATAAAATCATCCCCCTCCTCTCATCAATCCCACCATCATCATGCTTACATATCAATATCACATATCATGCATTTAACAGCATATGATGGCATGCAAAACATATATCAATAGATCACGTCTAGGGGACTTACCCGAAATCCATGTTTAAGCCCACAAGCATATCATAGATCACTACCAAAATTTATACACAAGGCAATAATATAGCAAGTTTATTAATAAAGTGTGTAAAGAGTTTACACACTGCTTTCTACCGAAATTCCTAGATCTCAAGTTTCCAATCCTTAGTGCTAGATCTTGACCCTATATTCGCCAATCATCAATGTTAGTACCATAGGCCTATTCGCCATATCCACTCAATACCAAAGGTTCTTACCTTAAACGGTTTGGTTTCCAAACAAATCCAAAAACGCCACTTGATTTGTCGAGATCCCTACCAAAACACTAGTTAGAATCGGCTTGCTCAATTACATTTCAACAAGGCTTATGGCGAATGTCATAGCTACCCACCTTGCTTACCTTAAATCCCGGAAGACCTCTCAATTCTCCTTAATGTTGGCTTCTAAGAAGGGTTACAAATCCAAGTCCCCGAATAGATTTGATCATACAAGAACACATGATTAAGCCTCGTGGTTTCGGCTAGCCATACAAGAACAAAGATTGAACACAAAGAGAGTCCCTTACCACACCATGAAAATCGGCAGCACCTTATTGGGGATGTGAGATTCGGCCTAAGCACAAGATGGAGGGCTAGAATTTGAGATGAAGAAAGGGTGTATTCGGCTAAGAAGAAACAAGAGAAGCTGGAAATTTTTGAGCAATTTTGACTAAGAATCAAGGAGAATTCAAAGACAATGAAGAGAGAAAAAGAAGAAAAGAACTTGATGGATTTTTGGGCACTTCTTTGCTATAACAAAATCAAATATGGACAGCCCCCAAGGAGTCCAATATTCGGCAAACACCCTCTTGTTGGTGATAAATTCCAGCCTTTAATTATAAAAATTAAGCAAGGTTTATCTTACTTTAATCTCCTATCCTCTCTTCATACAATTTGAATGAAAATAAACTTGCTAATGCTACTCCCTTCCAGCCGAATAAGTGCAAAAAAATAAGCCTTATCTCTTATCATTTAAAGAGTCCAAATAGCAGCCACCACTCTCCCATACACGCCAAGAAGAAAAATTAAAAATAAAACCCACATGCTGCTTCTTAGGTTCGAACCAGCGACCTCATGCCGCAGCCTTCCCTTAAACGCCCCATGCCATCTTTCCCATTTGACTTTCATGTCAAATAGCCCCCTCATTTAATTATAAGGCCTTCATACCTGGTCCCCTTCCTTTTAACGCCAAAAGCCCAAAAAAATAAAATGTTCCTTGCGTCCCTTATGTCTCGAACCCGAGACCTGCCGCTTCTAAACTCTTAAGTGGCGCCCCAAGCCACTCCACCATCCTGGACTTTCATGCTCAAACCTTGCCCGAAAATTCTTTAAAGCCTTCATTAACCCTAACACCCAAAAAGCCCAAAAAGGAAAAAAACATTTCCCTCTTGTTACTGCCGAGAGTCGAACCTCCTCCCTAGCAACCCCCTTAGACACACCAAGCCAATTGTGCCAAGCCCTTTCTTTGTGTCATATTTCGCACAAATTTCCCCTTAACCCCTATCTCACCTAGCTCCCTTCTTTAAAACACTTAAAAATAAATTTTTAATACCAGGTCAGGCCTAGCTCGGGGTTATTTTTAGACCCTAAAACATGCCAAATAAATCATATTATTTATTTCTTCAAGCACACATGGGAAATTATTTAAATTACAAATAACCCCTAATTTAGGTGTTACAGTCCTTCTCCGCTTTCTTCCATATTAAAGTAGACACGAAGCTTTAATCGATATCTTACTTACTTTGTAAATCCTTTTATCCAATTTTTCGTGATTTTCACATACATGTCAATTTTCGATCAAAGCAGCTTTTATTACAAAATACGCTTACCACTACGAGCATACGCGACGTCCAAGCGATCACGGATGCTTGGTTATCGATTTTCTTCGGTATTTCTACTGAATCACATAATATTTCATGTAAACTTTCAGAGAGATGTGAGATTTACTCACCATTTCAAACATATATTCGGAAGTATACGGGATTACACACCTTATTCGGAATCCGAAACATGATACTCTCCGCGGTACCTAAAGGTACAATCGGTCAACCATTAGTCCAAAACCGAATTTACCACTTCAACCAATTATTTCGATTGATTGACAATCTATACACTTACCAACAATCTGAGTCTCTTATTACAAGGGATAGATCGAGCGATTTAGTCCTTAAAATATAATCAATTAGTCACAACCACTATTTCCTTAAGCAAAATAACTGGTCAATGAAATAGATCCAAAAAGAACCATAATGAATGCCTTACCTTAACGATATTAGTTCCGATTTCTAACAATTGTACAATGGCTACGGATTAGTCAAAGTTTCAGCCTTCCACTATCACTCGATTGATCAAAGGAGTGAATGCCAACACAAATGAGAAGAAATGATTAAAAGAAAGGAGAAGGTGTATCAGGGTGTTTGGAATGTTTCGATCAACACAATGGCTTGTAAATTTGGCACAAAGCAAAAAAGAGTACCAAATAATGCAAAGAGAAAGGTTTTCGGCCTAACAAGCACCAAAAATTGAATCAAAAGGCAATGGAGAATTTTGGCTATCAAAGAAGGTGGAAAGAAAATGAGTTTATGGTCAAACAAAAGAGAAAGAAAATGCACTATTGTGCTAATAGATTTCGGCAAAGAGAGTTGCAAAATTGGGAGAGGATGACACAAAGTTGAAAGGGATTTTTGGCCAAAACCAAACTAAGACTTTACCAAATGCCAAAAAAAAAGAAAATTTAGCTACCTAACATCTCCAAACCGTCCACATGCATCCCCCCTTTGGATAAGAGTTTGGCCACCCATACTTTCCAAAACACCTCCCCCGATATTAGCCTCTTGTCCCCCTTTCTTTCCTATTCCTCTTGATTCCTTTCCCAAAGTTTGACCTTGCCATATTCTTTTAGCCACCTTACCAAAATAATAAAGTCCACACTTAACAAAAATACTTCTTGGCTGACACATAAGGAAGGAAAGCAAAAATAATAGTCAAATTTGCAAACAATGGGATTTGAACCTCTTCCCTCAAGGTACATCACTTAATGCCATAACCTCTTTACCATAAGCTCCTTTATGCTAACAAATTACTTATCTATTTCCATAAGCCTTGATGCCACTTACTATCTCTCTTTAATAGGCTAAATCACAAAATTTTACTAAGGCCCAACTCGAACCTGGAACTTCATAGAAGCCTCGAACCTTCCAAATTCACTTAACTAATAAGTCCAATTTGCAATATTGTCATTCTCTTGTTCTCAAAATTTTAAACATTCCTACGCCACGCCCATTGGGCCCAATCCTACTAGGCCCAATTTTGGGATGTTACAATTCTACCCTCCTTTATGAAATTTCGCCTCGAAATTTCCAATCAACTACTAAACGACGCTCAGATCACATCATTAAGCTTTCACGCACACTCGCTATTAAAACCACAATGTACTTTAACTTAATCTTAAATCCCTTTTCACACTACCAAACATCTAACCACAGAGCAAACCGTTATATACCACTTATACCAAAATTTTCTTACATTCAATCATCACTTCCAACCATAATCGACTTGATGGGGATGAAACAATCCCAGCCTTATGCTCCTTAGACCAAGATCTCAAGCATGCTTCGACCTTCTCCAAGATTCTCCGGATGACGATTCGCAATAATCTCAAGTCGAAAGTTTGACGCGTGCCTTGACACGCTTCACGAAGCGAGACTGTGACCCTAAAAACCACGATCTCTTTTCTTCTTATAATCCACGACTCAACTCAAGTGCCTCACCGATTCCTTTAACCTCCTCCAATACTTTCTTAACTATCCGAGTCACTCATCAACCCCAACTCGATCATGAGATCCCGTCTCACCACTAACGATTTATCGCCTCCTTTCGTGCACATGCCTTGGTGCCAAAGATCTAGCCCTAGCACCTCGGCCTCTACCACGCCCACGCTATCAAGGTCGCGTCTTCTAGTGCTCATGTTAACTAAGTCGATATAATCGATTAAGAGTTTCATGAATCATTATGCTATTTCAAAGGTGTTTATTAAACAATGTTTTATGGAGTATAAGAGTAGAAGTTGTTTTCAAAAACACATCCTAAAGTCTCAATCTCTATAGCTTCAACATCTAAAACTAAAAGTTCTAGAGTGTTCATATAGTCATATCACAATAATCATAAAACGAAAACAAATACTTACTTGACTTGGTGCCGGATACCCGTGGTGCCATACTTCCTTCAGAACATGCATTTATAATCTAAAATTCAAAATAATGTCGAAAACGTTTATGAACCCAAACCACAGCCTAGCTTTCAAACCGGGTCATGATACCATAAAATGTAACACCCCAAACCCGCCTAGAAGTTAGGCCCGAATCAGCGTGTCACAAAAAAACTCGTTTGAAAATTCCGGCCTCTTTGTTAAAACCCAAAACAACTAAAGCAATTGTGTCTATGTGAAAACATAATTATCTTTAATAAACCTTTTCGGTTGCAAATGCATATTTGAAATAAACAATTTGCGAAAAATAGAGTTGCAACAGCATTTTGAAACATTAAGGAAACGTAGATAAAATACAAGTAATTTTGAGAGATTGATTGATGAATCACAAATCAAGGAATTGAACTTTAAATCCATGACTTTTGAAAATATCTTTTAATAATTTGAAAGAAAGTTCGAGTAAAATCATATTTGTGAAAGTTTATTTTGAAATCCATTTGTTAATCAATTTCAAAAAATCTTTATTTACGCTTTTAGTAAAATTCTCGTTTTAAACAATTTAAGAAAAATAATAAAATATCCCAACCATAAAGCAAAAATAAAAATAGTTCAGAGGCCTTATTACAACTTAAACCAAAATAGCAAAATAATAAAATAAATAGAAATAGAATTTAACATTCAATAACACCATTTCTGAAGTATGGCCTCCACCGAGTCATCCATGGCCCAAGTCCACCTCACGGAGCGTTACCTACATGGATTAAGAAAATAAGGGGGGTGAGTTACTTAGAACTGAATGTGTAACCCAGTCACCATTGTTCACTGGGCCAAAATCCATAAAGCAAATATTTGGACCTAAGCCCATTTACAAATGTAACAATACAACAAATATAAAATGCATGTGATATGCAATTCCCAACCAAGCCTAAATTTCCATCCGCTACGCACCACCTGTACCAGCCAACACACCTGTGGGGATCAAGTCAACCCACCCCGCCAACACACCAATAGCAGGCATTAAGCCAATTATAATATTTCTGGCAACAGGCCATTGTGACAGAGTCACCGAACTAGATTTGTGCCAATAGGCCATTCTTCTCTTTGTCAATTATCCCAACCCATGCAGTCATGTATATACATATTTAATGCATAATAATATATTCATAAGGTAAATTTCAACAAAAAGTCCATATTACAAATTATCAATTTGGCCCATTAGTCAAAATAGAAATTTTGGCCCATTTAACAATCTAGCAGACCTTGGCCCATTTAACACATGAGGCCCTTTTCATAATATTCTTACTTGGCCAATTTATCAAAATAATCATATGACCCATTTAACGATCTAGCAAATTTTGGCCCATTAAACATATTTTTGGCCCTCATAACAAAATATATTAGATTGGCCCATAAAGTAATATGTCAATTCAGTTCATTAAGCAATTTCGTATTTCGACCCATTAGGGGCAATTTCGTAATTCGGCCCATAATGGCATTTTTGTAATTTTACTCGTCGAGGGTAATTCGTAATCTCGCAACCCGTGGGTATTTTGGTAATTTACCCTCTAAGGGTATTATGGTAATTTCACAACCTAGGCTTAACTACTAATTTGGAGCATAAAATCGAAATCGTCCATCTGCGTCATCTTGACTAAATTGACCATAACTCGAGTTAGAAAACTCAAATCTAAATCCATAAATTTTCCTTGAAAGTAAACAAATATATCTTTCTCCTATAATTTTTTTTAGAATTTTTACCTTAACCATTTAGTACAGTTTATTCCTTGAAATTTTCCTTTTTCACCGCCCAATGATTCTGACCTCTCTTTCCTTAATCACAAATATCTTCTTTGACGCTTTTCATCTACTGCTCCCACTTGTTTCCATCGAAAATAGGTTCAGTAAAGAATCCATACATATAAATTATGTCCCATAATTCACTTTGTACAATTTTATATGATTTTTCCAAAATGAGCAGAATACCCCAAGTCATTCGAACCGGTCTCACTAAAATTAACATATCTCTAATATAATATTCCTTTTCCTTATCTGCTTTCTTCCATATTAAAGTAGACACAGTAAGATTTAATCTGATATCTTACTTACTTTGTAAATCTGTTAATCCAATTTTTCGTGATTTTTCAAATACACGTCACTATTTCTGACCGAAATAGTTTTATTACAAAATACGTTTACCACTACGAGCATACGCACGTCCGAGCGATCACGGATGCCGGTTATCGGTTTTTTTCAGTATTTCTACCGAATCACAGAATATTTCATGTAAACTTTCAGAGAGATGTGAGATTTACTCATCATTTCAAACATATATTCGGAAGGGTACAGGATTACGCACCTTATTTGGAATCCAAAACACGATACTCTCCGCGGTACCTAAAGGTACGATCGGTCAACCATTAGTCCAAAACTGAATTTACCACTTCAACCAATTATTTCGATTGATTGACAATCTATACACTTACCAACAATCTGAGTCTCTTATTACGAGAGATAGATCGAGCGATTTAGTCCTAAAAATATAATCGATTAGTCACAAGCACTATTTCGTTAAGCAAAATAACCGGTCAACAAAATAGATCCAAAAAGAACCATGACGAATCCCTTACCTTAACGATGTTAGTTCTGATTTCTAACAATTGTACAGTGGCTATGGATGAGTCAAAGTTTCAGCCTTCCACTATCACTCGATTGATCAAAGGAGTGAATGTCAATACAAATGAGAAGAAACGATTAAAAGAAAGGAGAAGGTGTATCAGGGTGTTTGGAATGTTTCGATCAACATAAGGGCTTGTAAATTCGGCACAAAGCAAAAGAAATTTGGAGAGTACCAAATAATGCAAAGAAAGGTTTTCGCCTAACGAGCACCAAAAATTGAATCAAAAGGCAATGGAGAATTTCGCTATCAAAGAAGGTGGAAAGAAAATGAGTTTGTGGTCAAACAAAGAGAAAGAAAATGCACTATTGTGCTAATAGATTTGAAAGAGAGTTGCAAAATTGGGAGAGGATGACACAAAGTTGAAAGGGATTTTGGCCAAAACCAAACTAAGACTTTACCAAATGCCAAAAAAAAAAAAATTCAGCTACCTAACATCTCTAAACCATCCACATGCATCCCCCTTTGGATAAGAGTTTGGCCACCCATACTTTCCAAAACACCTCCCCCGATATTAGCCTCTTGTCCCCTTTCTTTCCTATTCCTCTTGATTCCTTTCCCAAACTTTAACCTTGCCATATTCTTTTAGCCACCTTACTAAAAAATAAAGTCCACACTTAACAAAAAATACTTCTTGGCCACACATAAGGAAGGAAAGCAAAATAATAGTCAAATTTGCAAACAATGGGATTTGAACCTCTTCCTCAAGGTACATCACTTTATGCCATAACCTCTTTACCATAAGCTCCTTTATGCTAACAAATTACTCATCTATTTCCATAAGCCTTGATGCCACTTACTATCTCTCCTTAATAGGCTAAATCACAAAATTTTACTAAGGCCCAACTCAAACCCGGAACTTCATAGAAGCCTCGTAACCTTTCAAATTCACTTAACTAATAAGTCCAATTTGCAATATTGTCATTCTCTTGTTCTCAAAATTTTAAACATTCCTACACCCACGGCCCATTGGGCCCAATCCTACTAGGCCCAATTTTGGGATGTTACATGAAATATGAAAGATATGTGTTTGATTATCATAGTTTGTCTTTGGAGTTTTGATGATTTTGAGTAATTTGGAGTAAATTGAAAGAATAACATTTTGAGGAACTAAAATGTGAAATAAATGGACTGTGTGGGTTTGTATTAGCATGGGAAGCATTCGACTAAGCATAGGTGATTTGAAATTATGTGTATTTGATGATTTTATGAAACTGGGACTAAAGTGTCAAAATGTGAAATTGTGAGGGCTATGTTGTAAAATACCCTAATTATGTATGTTTGTACTAAATTGATTGAATTGGTGATTGAATGAGCTAAATTTAAATGTGTATAGACCAAGAAAGGATAGGTTCGGATCGAGATTGAGGCAAAGACAAAGTGCTCAATGTATTTCGACGACCGAGGTAAGTTCAGATATAATACTAGTTGTTAAATTATATCTATGTGATGTGAATTGAATGAAAATATATAGAATTAAGAGATTTGAAATGCTATGTGTAGAATTTGAATAGATAGCACTAAGTGTGCGAATTTAGAAGCGAGACAGAGACGATTGGCACTGTGTGTGCGAAACAATAGAAGCTTCGGCTTAACGAGTTGGCACTGTATGTATGATACCGATTTAAGATCAGTTTGATATAGAGGCACTAAGTGTGCGATGTTACTTATGCTTTGGCTATGATTTGGGAACTAAGTGTGCGATTGAATCGAAGGAATAACGAAAGTTGATCGAAGTGAAAAATTGAGTAATGAGTAGCATGTGTGATCGAGAAGTAAGTGTTGGATAAGGTACGTTCGAAACCTATGTGGTTGATGAGATTATAAAAGAGTTTATGAAATGTTATTTGAGCATATTAGCTTTGGATGGTATGGTATATGTGATGGTAGATTAATCTATGTGATGGATTGTTTTTGTATAATGTAATTGTATTAATGAGTTAATTGTATTATATTACGAACTTACTAAGCTTTTGAAAGCTTACTGTGTGAATTATTTTCTTTGTTTTACAGTGTCAGTAAAGCTAGCTCGGATTTGAGGATCGTCAGCATATCTATCACACTATCGGCAACCTATTTTGGGTACTTTTGAAAGATATATATAGTTGGTATATGGCATGTATAGGCTAGTAGATATGATGTATGTTTTTTATGTGTGAACCTTGCCATGTGATTTGGCTTGGAAGTTGACTAATTTTGTTACTTATGTATGAGTTATGATAATAATGAATATGGCATGAGGTGGTAAGGTTGAAAATGGTATATTTCATGCTTGTGTTAGTTGATGGAAATGGTGTATTAATTGTGATTTGTGGCTTGACTAAATGATATTTAGTTTACATGAATTAAGTTGCGAAAATGGTAATTTGAAATGGATCTTTTTTAGCAGGAATTGAATATGTGAATAGATGGTATTGTTGATGATTAATAGGAGTTTGAAATGGCATGTTTGAATGCATTTTGAGGCATGAATTGGTATTGTTTTGAAGCTTGTAGGTGTACCTAAGTGTGGGTGGCAAACTGGGCCTTGAAAATGGCCTATAATTGTTCACAAGGTTGAGCACGTGGGCGTGTGGCTCGACCGTGTTGTTTGAGTTTGCCAAGTGAAACAAGTCAGGATCGACCACGGGCTAGACACATGGGCGTGTGATTGGGCGTGTGACTGGCCGTGTGGTGCAAGTTAGGATCGACCACGTGTAAGGCACACGGGCGTGTCTCAGGCCGTGTGGACAAGTTAGTAGGTATGCCCTGTTTTGCCACGGCTTGGACACATGGGCGTGTCCGAGGCCGTGTGAGGTACACGGCCTACCCACATGGGTTTGTGACCTCTGTAACTTAGAAAAATGGTTGAATTTTAAAAATTTTCCTAAGTGTTCGGTTTAGTCCCGGCCCTGTTCTAAAGCATGTTTAAGGTCTCAATGACCTCACTAAGGGACTATATGGTTATGTTTGAATATGAATGAATGATATTTGACTTAGTGTCATGAAATGGATACAAAATGTTCTAATTGTTCGGTAATGCCTCTTAACCCTAATTCAATGATGATTTCAAGTTTAGGGGTGTTACATTTTATTGGAATCAGAGCTATGGTTTAGTCGATTCTCGGACTAACGTAGCACGTGTGAGTCTAGCTATACATGCCATATATAATTGCGATAGTGTGATGAATCCTGACAGTTGAAAATGTGTTTTTCATATAGTAATGGATCCCGATCGAGCAGTTGTTGACGACGTAGAGAGTAACGCATCTGCTCCCCGCTCAAGGGATAGCACCGACCACATCTAGGTCGAATGATGGTAGCAAAGAGGGAAAGGCTAAGCAATCCTTTTTTCAAATGATGAGTGAGTGGTTTTCAGAGTTTGTTCAAACGAATTCGGCTGCTCCTCAATCTCCACCCCCACAAGTACCTGTTGTGCCATAAGTGATAGTTCCAATCTGACTGAATAAGCCTCTTGTGGATAAGATCCGTAAGTACGGGGCTAAAAAGTTTAGGGCCACAGTTGATGATGATGCTAAACGAGCTAAGTTTTGGCTTGAGAATACAATTCGAGTGTTTGATGAGATGTTGTTGACACATGATGAATATATTAAATGTGTTGTTTCATTGTTGAGGGATATCGCGTATAACTGGTGCAAGACATTGACGTCTGTGGTTCCAAGAGAGAGAATTACTTGGGATTTCTTTCAAGCTGAATTTAGAAAGAAGTATATTAGTCAACGATTCACTGATCAGAAACGTAAAGAATTCTTTGAGCTGAAACAAGGTCGCATGTCTGTTACTGAGTACGAGCGAGAATTTGTGAGATTGAGCCAGTATGTATGAGAATGTGTTTCGACCGAAGCTACTATGTGTAAACGCTTTATTGAAGGGTTGAATGAAGACATTAAATTTTTGGTTGGGATACTTGACATAAATAAATTTGTTGTGTTAGTTGAACGAGCCTGCAAAGCCAAGGAGCTTAGCAAGGAAAAGAAGAAAGCCAATTCTGAAGCTCGAGACGAAAGAAAAAGATCGATGAGTATGTCATCTCAACCTTTGATGAAGAGATTTAGAGATGCAAGCAATCGATCAAATGCTTCGCTTGGACATCCGAGTAGAGATCGTGCGAAACAAAGTGTCAGTCCACGAGTTTAAATTTTGAATGAATCAAGTGTTGGAATTGCCAAAAGTAACAAACCTGAGTGTAGACAGTGTGGAAGACGACATGTGGGAGAATGTTGGGGCAAGTATAATAATAAAACTTGTTATAAGTGTGGATCACAAGATCACTTCATTAGAGATTGCCCAAAGTTAGTTGAAGAAGAAAATGTTAGAGTGTGAGACCGAGTAACACAACTGCTAGGGATAGACCACCTAGAAACACCAAAAATGTAAGTGGAAGCCAGAGAGGGACTACCAAAATAGCTGTGAGATTCGAGGTAAGAGCACCTATCCGAGCCTATGCTATACGCGCACGAGAGGAAGCGTCATCTCGAACGTCATCACCGGTACTTTCACTCTATTTGATCTTGATGTGGTTGCATTGATAGATCCGTGTTCTACTCATTCCTATGTGTGTGAATCTAGTATCAAGTAAGACTCTACCGGTTGAGTCTACTAAATTTGTGATTAGAGTATCGAACCCCTTAGGCAAGTGTGTATTGGTGGATAAAGTGTGCAAAAACTATCTATGATGTTTCGGGATGTTTTTTTTCCTGCTAATTTGATGTTGCTACCATTCGATGAATTTGATATAATTCTGGGTATGGATTGGCTCACTTTACATAATGCTATTGTGAACTGTAAAAGAAAGAGTATTAAATTAAGAAGTCAGAATGGTGAGATAGTTCAAATTGAATCCAGTGATTTGAAAGGGTTACCACCTGTTGTATCTGCGATGAAAGCTTTGAACTATGTGAGAAAGAGTTACGAAGCTTATTTAGCGTATGTGATTGATACAAAAGTGTCAGAAAAGAAAGTTGAATCTGTGCCAGTGGTTTGTGAGTTTCCGGACGTGTTTCCTGAAGAACTACAGGGAATACCTCCAATACGAGAAGTTGAGTAGTGCTGGGAACTACTCCTATCTCAATAGCTCTGTATAGAATGACACCGACGGAATTGAAAGAATTAAAGTCTCAGTTGCAAGAGTTGACCGATAAAGGATTTGCACGATCGAGTTTCTCGCCCTGGGGTGCTCCTGTGTTGTTTGTGAAAAAGAAAGACGACACTATAAGGATGTTTATCGACTATAGACAATTGAACAAAGTGACGATAAAGAATAAATATCTATTGCCTCGTATTGATGATTTGTTTGATCAGCTGAAAGGAGCTATAATATTTTCTAAGATAAATTTGAGATCGGGCTATTATCAGCTACGAGTCAAAGAGTCAGATGTACCGAAGACTGCTTTCAGAATGAGGTACGGACACTGTGAATTTTTAGTTATGCCTTTCGGACTAACGAATGCTCCTGCAGTGTTTATGGACTTGATGAACCAGATATTCAGACCATATTTGGATTGTTTTGTTTTGGTGTTCATTGATGATATTTTGATTTACTCATGTGATGAGACGCAACATGCCGAGCATTTGTGAGTTGTGTTACATACTATTCGTGAGAAACAATTGTATGCTAAGTTTAGCAAATGTGAGTTTTGGTTGCGTGAGGTTGGATTTCTGGGGCATATTGTATCAGCTGCGAGAATACGAGTTGATCTAAGTAAAATCTCAGCCATTTTAGAATGGAAGCCTTCGAGAAATGTGTCTGAAGTCCATAGTTTTTTGGGACTAGTGGGATACTATAGACGGTTTGCAAAAGGTTTCTCGATGATTGTGACTCCGTTGACGAAGTTACTACAGAAAGATGTTAAATTTGAGTGGTTAGAAAAGTGGCAACAGAGTTTTGAGCAGTTAAAAGCATTTTTGACAGAAGCGCTAGTGTTAGTTCAGCCAAATCAGGCAAAGAATTTATAGTTTACAGTGATGCATCATTGAATGGTTTGGGTTGTGTGCTGATGCAAGAAGGCAAAGTTATCGCTTATGCTTCGAGGCAGTTAAAGCCGTACGAAAAGAACTATCTGACGCACAACCTTGAATTAGCCGCGATTGTGTTTGTATTGAAGATTTGGCGTCACTACCTATTTGGTGAGAAATGTCATATTTATACCGATCACAAGAGTTTGAAATATTTGGTGACTCAGAAAGAATTGAATTTGCGACAGAGAAGATGGTTAGAATTATTGAAAGACTACAAACTTGTGATTGATTATCATCTGGGTAAAGCTAATGTTGTTGCTAATGCTTTGAGCCAAAAGTCTATATGTGCTTTACAAACAATGAATGCTCAGATAGATCTGTGTGATGATTCAGTTTTGGCTGAGTTGAAAGTGAAGCCGATGTTCATACATCAGATTTGCGATGCCCAGAAAAGTGACGTTGAAATGATGGCCAAATGAGATCAGTGTGAATTGAATATTGATTCAAAATTTTGAGTTGATAGTGATGATTGTTTGAGATTCAGAGATCGAATTTGTGTTCCAAAGAATTCAGAGTTGATTCAGTTCATTTTGAATGAAGCTCACAATAGCCATTTGACTATTCACCCGAGGAGTACGAAAATGTACAACGATTTGAAATAGTTTTATTGGTGGCATGGTATGAAAAGAGACATCTCTGACTTTGTGTCGAAGTGTTTGGTTTGTCAGCAAGTTAAAGCTGAACATCAGGTTCCGTCCGGTTTGTTGCAACCGATTATGATTCCTGAGTAGAAATGGGAGAGAATCACGATGGACTTTGTGTCGGGGTTGCCTTTATCTCCGGGAAAGAAAGATGCAGTCTGGGTGATAGTTGATAGATTGACAAAATCAGCTCATTTCATTTCGGTGAGAACATATTATTCACTTAATAAGTTAGCTAAATTGTATATTGCTGAGATTGTGAGATTGCACGGGGTGCCGTTGTCTATTGTATTTGACAGAGATTCGAGATTTGCTTCGCGTTTTTGGAAGAAATTGCAAGAGGCTTTAGGCATAAAATTGCATTTCAGCACCACATTTCATCTGCAAACGGATAGACAATCCGAGCGGATCATTCGAGTTCTCGAAGATATGTTGAGATGTTGTGTTCTTGAGTTTGGAAGTACTTGAGAAAAGCATTTTTCGTTGATTGAATTTCCATACAATAATAGATTCCAATCTAGAATTAAAATGGCACCATATGGGCTCTTTACGGTCGAAAATGTTGAACTCGATTATATTGGACTGAACTGAGTGAGAATAAAATTCACGGAGTTGATTTGATAAAAGAGATTGAGGAAAAAGTGAAAGTGATTCGTGATAGCTTGAAAGCGGCCTCAGATCGTCAAAAGTCTTATGCAGACTTGAAATGAAAAGATATTGAATTCAAAGTTGGTGACAAAGTGTTTTTGAAAGTGTCTCCGTGGAAGAAAATACTTCGATTTGGCAAAAAAGGCAAGCTGAGTCTGAGGTTCATCGGGCCGTATAAGATTACCGAATGAATAGGGCCAGTTGCTTATAGATTGATGTTGCCATCCGAGTTAGAAAAATATTCATAATGTGTTTCATGTGTCGATGCTTCGACGGTACAGATCTGATCCGTCACATGTGATTGCTCCTATAGGTTGAAATTCAATCATATTTGTCGTATTGTGAAGAATCGATTCAAATTTTGTCATGAGAGACCAAAGAGTTAAGAACCAAAAGAATTTTCTTAGTGAAAGTGTTGTGGCACAAACACGGATTTGAAGAGGCTACGTGGGAGCCTGAGAACGTTACAAGAGAGCAATATACACACCTATTCACTGGTAAGATTTTTGGGGACGAAAATCCATAAGGGGGGAGAGTTGTAACAGCCTGGTTTAGACTGTAGTTGGAAAAGTGGTTTCGATACCACAAATCTGAGGTTAAAAAATATTTTAATGTGTTTACTGTGTGTGATTAAGCATGTGTTAAAGTTCCGTGAGTTAATTTGCTCGTTTGTATGCTTAATCTGAGAAAAGGGCTTAATCGCATAAAATGAAAGTTTGATGGTTAAATGTGAAAGTAGAAAATTATTGATGTCTTTATAATGTAGAAAATTATTGATGTCTTTATAATGTGAAGCCCTTATGAGGCAATTAAGCCAAATGATATAGTGGACGGTTATGGTCAATAATAACCTTGAAAACTATGTTTTAAAATTTTATTGTTAAAGGTTAAAATGTAAAATAGCAAATATGTTAATTGTAATAAAACAAAAGGCTAAAAAGCCACCATATTCATCTTGTTTTCCACCGAAATTAGAAAGAAAAGAAAGGGTTAAGCTTTGTTTCATTCGGCCAAGGTTCAAGCATAAATCGGGTATGTGTTTTTGACCGTTTTTTGATAATTTCCACATTTTTGTAATTTTTGCTTCGAATACTTTGAAACCCATGCTTAAATTTTGAGAATTGATGATGTTTTTGAAATGTGTCATTGATGAACACATGAGTTTTGTGATGTTTGATAGTGAAATACGAAAGATATGTGTTTGATTATCATAGTTTGTCTTTGGAGTTTTGCTGATTTTGAGTAACTTGGAGTAAATTGAAAGAATAATATTTGAGTGACTAAAATGTGAAAGAAATGAAATGTGTGGGTTTGTATTAGCATGGGAAGAATTCGGCTAAGCATAGGTGATTTGAAATTATGTGTCTTTGATGATTTTATGAAATAGGGACTAAAGTGTCGAAATGTGAAATTGTGAGGGCTATTTTGTAAAATACCCTAATTATGTGCGTTTGTACTAAATTGAATGAATCGGTGATTGAATGAGCTAAATTTAAATGTGTATAGACCAAGAAAGGAGAGGTTCGGATCGAGATCGAGGCAAAGACAAAGTGCTCGATTAATCAACCGTTTCAGTATTTCGACGTCTGAGGTAAGTTTGGATATAATACTAGTTATTAAATTATATCTATGTGATGTGAATTGAATGAAAATATATAGAATTAAGAGATTAGAAATGCTATCTGCGGAATTTGAATAGATAGCACTAAGTGTCTGAATTCAGAAACGAGACATAGACGATTGGCAATCGTAAAAGAAAACAATAGAAGCTTAAGCTTAATGAGTTGGCACTGTGTGCGATACGATTTAAGATCAGTTTGATATAGAGGCACTAAGTGTGCAATGTTACTTATGCTTCGGCTATGATTTGGGCACTAAGTGTGCGATCGAAGGAATAACAAAAGTTGATCAGAGTGAAATATTGAGTAATGAGTAGCATGTGTGATCGATAACTAAGTGTTGGCTAAGGTACATTCGAAACCTATGTGCTTGATGAGATTATAAAAGATACGAAATGTTATTTGAGCATATTAGCTTTGGATGGTGTGGTATATGTGATGGTATATTAATCTATGTGATGGATTGTTTTTGTCTAATGTAATTGTATTAATGAGTTAATTGTATTATATTACAAACTTCCTAAGCTTTTGAAAGTTTACTGTGTGAATTGTTTTCTCTGTTATACAGTGTCAGTAAAGCTAGCTCGGATCTGGGGATATTCAGCATCTCTATCCCACATTGGCAACCTATTTTGTGGACTTCTGAAAGATATTTATAGTTGGTATATGGCATGTATAGGCTAGTAGATATGGTGTATGTTTTTGATGTGTGAACCTTGCCATGTGATTTGGCTTGGAAGTTGAATGATGTTGTTGCTTATGTATGAGTTATGATAATGATGAATATGGCATGAGGTGGTAAGGTTGAAAATGGTATATTTCATGCTTGTGTTAGTTGATGGAAATGGTGTATTAATTGTGATTTGTGGCTTGACTAAATGATATTTAGTTTACATGAATTAAGTTGTGGAAATGGTAATTTGAAATGGATCTTTTTGAGTAGGAATTAAATATGTGAATAGATGGTATTGTTGATGATTAATAGGAGCTTGAAATGGCATGTTTGAATGCATTTTGAGGCATGAATTGGTATTATTTTGAAGCTTGTAGGTGTACCTAAGTGTGGGTGGCAAATTGGGCCTTGAAAATGGCCTATAATTGCCCACACGGCTGAGCACACGAGCCTGTGGCTCAACCGTTTTGTTTGAGTTTGCCAAGTGAAACAAGTTAGGATCGACCACGGGCTGGACACATGGGAGTGTGACTGGCCGTGTGGTGCAAGTCAGGATCGACCAAGGGTAAGGCACACGGGCGTGTCTCGGTAGGTGTGGACATGTCGATAGGTATGCCTGCTTTTGCCACGGCTTGGACACATGGGCGTGTCTGAGGCCGTGTGAGGCACACGGCCTACCCACACGGGCGTGTGACCTATGTAACTTAGAAAATGTTTGAATTTCAGAAATTTTTATAAGTGTTCGGTTTAGTCCCGACCCTGTTCTAAAGCATGTTTAAGGTCTCGATGACCTCACTAAGGGACTATATGGTTATGTTTAAATATGAATGAATGATATTTGACTTGGTGTTGTGAAATGGATACAAAATGTTTTGATTTTTTTGGTAATGCCTCTTAACCCTAATCCAACGACAGTTTCAGGTTTATGGGTGTTACATTTAGTCTAGCAAATACTTAAACCTTTCATAACTACGAATACGCCACTATCTTATACTGATAGTGTAACAGCCCAGTTTACGGCATGTTATTTGATATTTGTGAAAATTTCGTGAGCAAATTTTATCGTTTAATTGCTCAATTTGAGAAAAAGGACTAGATCACGTAAAATGTAAAAGTTTCATTCTATTTGTTAAGGGTATTTAATTGCTATGATTTATTAAACCAAATGTCCTTATGGTGATATTATACCATTGGTAGTGTAAGTGGACAATTATGGCCATCCATTATATGTTTTTATATGTTATAATTTAAGGTTAATTTTGGTATTTGATTAATAAAGTTAATATTAATAAAACAAAATAAAAATTTTGCTCCATTATCATCTTTTGAGCCGAAATTAAAAGAATAAAAAGAAGAACTAGGGTTCTTCATTCGGCTAGGCAAAATTCAAGCAAATAGGTACGTGTTTTGTCCCACTTTTAATGATTTCTATGTTTTTGAGATCGTTGCTTCATATTCTGGCTAGCCCGTACCTTAGATTTTGAAATTGTTAAAGGTTTAACAAGTTTCCATTGTTGAATGCTTGAGTAATTTGATGAATTATGATAGATTATGAAAGTTTGTTAATAGTTAAACTAGTTTTGTAAAGTGATTTTTGAAAAAAAAATGTCAAAAAGGATTAAATTGTGAAATATACAAATTAAGTGGTTGAAATATGTAATAAATGAAATTTTTGGGCTGCTAGGGACTTAAATGAAATTCGGCCAAGCTTCGGTTTAATGAAATTATGTGAATTTTGTGTATTTGTGAAATAGGAACTAAATTGATTACATGTGAAAATTTAGGGGCTAATGTGTAAAAAGAGCCTAAATGTGTGTTTGGACTAAATTGAAAGAATATGAGATTAAATAAGTTAATTTTGATTATATTTAGATCGAGAAAAGAAGAATCCAGAATTAGATTAGGGGAAAAGCAAAATTATCGAGTAGTTAATCTGATCTGTCAAATCTGAATACGAGGTAAGTTCGTATGTGGTAATTTCATTATAAATATATGTTAAATGCTTTCATATCGCATAAACTGTGCTTATGAGATACAGATAATGTTTGAATTGTGAATACGACTCTACGGATATGTTCGACGATGGAATTGACAAGTGTAAATTCCTGGTTGAACCTAAGGAATATGTTATTGTGTTGGCTTCAGGCCACGATATCAGTACTAAAGGTGCGAGTGATACCTTGATTTGGCTACGGACCATGGTATAGGTATTTCGGAGAGGAGTTACCTTGATTTGGCTATAGGCCATGGTATAGGTACTCCGGGATAAGTTACCTTGATTTGACTTCGGGCCATGGTATAGGTACTTATTGATTGAGATCTTTGAGTATCCGACTTCTATTCCGAATGATTCAACGGGTAAATGAATGATGTGGTTGAGAAAGAGGTTAGTACGAGGCAATACAAGTATGTATAGAACCTATCCGAGTATTAAATAGAGAAAGTTTGATGAGATGGTATTTGATCATGTTTTGAGACATGAGAAAGGTTTGTAGTTAATGTGTATTGTATATGTTATGTATAATTGGTTGATTTGTATTTATTTGATGAATTAAGTTATTCACATACGAGCTTACTAAGCTATGAAGCTTACTTTGTGTTATTTTTCTATGTTTCATAGGGAATCAAGGCTAAGCTCGAATCCAGGAGTCGTCGAAAACATCATTGCTGTATCAAACATATAAGTTGGTACTTTTGAGTTATACAATTATGGTGTACGGTATGTATAGGCTACTTGTGGTATTTTTGGTTGTGAATATAGCCATGAGAGTTGGCTTGTAAATAATGTTAATATGGTTGTGTGTTTAGCTATTAGAAATGGCTTGTAAATGCATATGTTTTGGTTGTATCTATAGCCATGAGTGATGGCTTATTTTGGCTTGTTTGATATGAAAATGGTTATGGTTTTATAGTTGCAAATGGTTAATGGATTTATGGAGTTTAATGTTTGAGAAATGCTTTGATGAAGTATGATTTTAGAAGTTGAGTTGATAAGTATTTGAATAAGTAATTGGCATTGACTTGAGTATTAAATTTGGTTGAAATGGATATGGTATAAATTGTGCATTTCGATGATGATTTTGGCTGTCTATTGTATGATTAATGGTACCATTTTGGTTGTTTAGGTGAACATGAGTAATGGTGGCAAGTTGGCCTTGCAAATGGCCTATTTTTGTCTACATGGGTAGAGACATGGGTGTGTGTCTTAGCCGTGTGAGACACACGGTCATGCTATACAGCCGTGTGCCCCCTGGTGTTGAAATTGAATTAAAGTCAGTATGCTCTACATGGCCTCACTCACGGGCATGTGATTGGCCGTGTGGCACAAGTCAGTATATCCCCTAAATGGCACACGACCTAGCACACGGGCGTGTGACTTGGCCGTGTTGCATAAGTCAGTATACCCTACAGGTTTGGCATGGCCTAGTACATGACCTGGCACACGGGCATGTGTGTCCACTTCGAAGGGCATACAGGCGTGTGTGGCCACTTCGAAGGGCACACGGGCTAGACACATGAGCGTGTGGTTAGCCGTGTGACCCAAGTCAGTATGTATGCCCCGTTTTCACACGGTCTGAGGCACGGGCGTGTCTGGTGCCATGTGAGGCACACGACCTGTTCACACGGGCGTGTGACCCTTGAATGAATGAAAAATTTCTAGGTTTTCCAAAATTTTTGTATGTTATCGGTTTAGTCTCGAACCACTTTTAAAGCATGTTTAAGGCCTCATAGGCACTTATAAGGGACAATATGATTGTGTTGAATGGTATTTGAGTATGAATGCGTAAATGTATAAGTATTGTTTGTTAAATGATGTGATTAATTGGTAATACCTTGTAACCCTATTTTGATGGTGAATAGGGTGAAGGGTGTTACAGAAAGACTACCATGGCAAATTCCCTCTTTAAAAATACAGATGCATACTTTCTTTCAGAAAACACCCCTTAAAGATTATTTAATTTCCTCACAAGGCTAACCAAACCATGTTATCTTTAGACTTATCAGATCCTTATCATAAAGTTAGTTATCGAAGAAATCTCAGGACTTGCCTAAATCTTGCTACAAAGGTGTTTCAGAATTCTTTACAAGGGCAACACAGAATATGCCACTAAGGTTTAGCAGATCACATGCACATGCATCACAAAGAATCACGTGTTTACTATCCCAACAGACTTTCATAGTAGGTGCCATGAGTTTCTCCCTCATAGACGTATACATATCTTTATGTTGTGATCTCCCAGTTAGGTTTTCATCTCACTGAAGGCATCACCATGAATATTCTCATTATCATATTATGCCATAGGTCTCAGCCACATGAACTTACACACCCTCATGTCGTGATCTGCCTGTACAGTCTTCATCTCACTAGAGGTATCACTATGAATATTCTTGTTATCATCATGATTTGCCAGTCCGGTTTGCAATGTCTCTGCCCTATCGGAGGCATCATAAATGGTTGCTGACTTATCCAACATAGTATACACTTACCCAGATTCATTTTCATACCCGACTTGTTCATATTCTCTTAGCAAAATTCACCTTTCCATACTTGATTTCACATGTGTTTACATCGCACATCATTTTACTGATATAATAACTCATTTACTTCAAATAAGAACATGCAACATTATTACTATACTTCACACACTTACTATTTATCTAAGATGTTATCATCATATATCTCTACTTAAACAATTTATATGCATGAGTCAGTGTATAGACTTTACTTGATACTATACCTTGAAGTTCCAAACTAGAGAAACCTTTACGAACCAGCAACAACAACTACTTAAAGAAAATGGAACCATTATTAAAAACCCACTAACAAACAATTTGTTATCATCTCAACTACAGACGACCCTCATGCAGGGCCTCTTATTCATAACTTACTATTTATATGCTTCTTAACATCCTTGCTCTTTTAAAAACTTCACATGCAGAGCTATCAAACTTACCAAGAGGTGGAATATTCACCAATTAACTCAAAACCTTAGCTTCCATCTTAATAAAGAAGAAAATGACATTTAAGTTTAAGAAGAATAACTAGAGAGTAATGTTAAAGGAAGAAAAACCATCCAGACGATCCCTTCTCACCATATATATACTCCTAGTAACTCTTAATTGATCTTGACAAGTGTCAAATAAATTGTAACATCCTGAAATTCGGGATTTTATGTTTTACATTATACCATGAGATAGGCTAGTTAAAAATGTTAATTGTGTATGTTTAGGGGTCCTAAGAAGGCTTGGGGTTAAGTAGGGCCTTAGTAGAATTTTTGTGTTTATGCACTTTAAGGAGAGAAGGTAAGTGGCATTAAGGCCTAAGGAAATAAGTATGTATTTTGCTAACACAAGTACAGTGTGTGGCTTAGTGGTTGGCATCACAAGGGAGCATGGAAGGGGGAGTGGGTTCGAATCCCACCTATTACAAATTTTTTATTTATTTTTGTGCTTCTTTCTAAAGTGTCGGCCATAGTTATAAATAAGGAAAGAAAGACTTTGTAATGATGGAAAGAAGACTAAGGATTTTGGTAAGGAGGAGAACAAGGGAAAATAAGGAAAGAAATAAAGGAAACGGATAAGGGAGGGGGGACATGTTGGCCGAATATTATGAGTTGCCTAGGGAAGAAATTTTTGGTCAACCATCATCTTTTGGGTGTTATGGGCACACGGTTTTGTTAGGGGGAATGTGAGAGCCGAAATTCCTATAGCTTATTTGCAAGTTTGTGCAAGAAAGGTTGGTTTTCTTTTATCATTTTTGTGCATTTTTCCAATCTTTTTCCTTTGTTGTCGAAACACAAAATGACCGAAACACTCAAATCATGCTGTTCACTTTTTTCTTTGTGTTAGCCGAATTATCTAACACTCCTTTTTTTCATCTATTCTTTTCCTTTTCACCATTTCTTCAACCTTTCTCCCTTTCTCTCAAATTGACATTACCATATGGCTGAATATTCGTTGTTCATTTCTCTCCAATAGCCGAATCTTATAACATTTAATATCTTCTTCATTATTTCTCTTTCTTTCGTGTTGGCACTCTCTTCTTTGACCGAATTGGTAAATGGTTTCATTCTCCTCTTTTCATTTTCTTTTCTTCATGGTCGATTATGTGCCCTTAGCATTCGAATGGTTCTCTAAACTGAAATATCACTCTCTCCTACTCCCTCACATTGTGATCATTTCTTTTTCGTAGTGTTCTAGTGGGTGGCCGTATATCATATTATTGTCGACTCATTCGTAACCATAAGTCCAATTAGTGGGAATAGGATTCATCATCGTTAAGGTAAAGAGTTTCATCATAGTTCATTTTGATCTCCTTCATTGCTTGGTTATTCTGTTAAAACGGATCGATGGATTTGATTAATCGTTTATCATAGGGACTAAATCGCTCATTTTCTCTACTTGTTGGTCCTTCGAAAGTAGTGGTAAACTGAATCCTATCCCTAAACAACTACTCTCTCATTGTAGTATTTTACTGACCGAGACTTTTTCAATGGAGGCAAGTGGTAACGATTTGAAAAGAAAGTCGATAGGAGGGAAACTAGGGAGTGGACTTGCAATCTCTACTCCCAAGTTCAAACGAAAGGCAGTATCGACAGTTCAAGATTTTCCACCGGGTTATGGACCATCATCCGGTGAGAATAGGCAAATCGTGGTCGATCACGATATTAAGGGTAAGCATTTTTAGATCGTTGATTTAGATTTGGATTAAGAAAATCTCTTTGGTTGGTTAATCGAATTTTATGGTGTCATAGGTGCCGACGATCAAGAAGGATTAGTCCTTACCGTAATCAGGTGTGTAATCTCACACCAAAATCCCTTAGATTCGTGATTCGATATCATGTAGGAAAATAGATCGTTATTATTTACAAGGCTAAAAATCGTAATATGGCATAAATCATGTAACTTGCTTGAACAACATTATTTCTAAAAGATATGTCAAAATTAGTATTAATTTTGTTAATTTATGAAAATGCCACTATGGCCGATGTAACATCCCAAAATTGGGCCTAGTAGGATTGGGCCCAATGGGCCTTGGGCGTAGGAATGTTTAAAATTTTGAGAATAAGAGAATGGCATTATTGTAAATTGGACTTATTAGTTAAGTGAATTTGGAATGTTACAAGGTTTCTATGAAGTCTCGGGTTTAATTGGGCCTTCGGAGAAATTGGGTATTTTAGCACTTTAAAGAGAGATGGTAAGTAGCTTCAAAGCTTATAGAAATAAATAAGTAATGTGCTTGCTTAAATGAGCTATTGGTAAAGAGGTTACGGCATCAAGTGAAGTACCTTGAGGGAAGAAGTTCAAATCGCTTTGTGTGCAATTTTTGACTAATATTTTTGCACTCTTTTCTTAAGTTTCGGCCAAGAGGTATTTATGGCAAGTTTGGCTTCTTTATTTTTGGTATGGTGGCTAAAGAATTAAGGAAAGGTTGAGGTTGGGGAAGGGAATCAAAAGGAAAAGGCAAGTAAGGGGAACAAGTGACTTATTTCATGGAGAATGCTATGGAAAGTATGGTTGGCAAAATTTTGACCCTTATGACTATGCATGTGGACAGTTTTGGGGGTAGATAGGTAGCTGAAATTGTACTTTGGCATTTGGTAGGGTCTTGGTATTGTTTTGGCCAAATATCACATTTGCAACTTTAGTGTCATCTTCTCCCAATTTGCTATTCTCTTTGCTGAAATCTTCTAGCACAATAGTGCGTTTTTTCTTCTCTTTGGATTGGTTTCATATTCACCTTTTGTCCATCATCCTTGATAGCCGAATATCAACATACAATTTCCTCCATAACCGAACTTTCATCTTTTCTTTATTTCTTTTTCTCATCCATATTAACATCCGTTTCTTGATCAATCAGTAAGTATTCTTCTCAATATTTTATTTTCTTTGGTTTTGGATGGTCATTTTGACCTAGACCATCACCTTACTTTCCCTCATTCGAAATCATTTTTTCTTCCTCGTAAGATATAGTGGAAGGTCGAAACTTGAATTTTTATGAAGTCATCGTATAATCGCTAGAAATCGGATCCAATATTAATAAGGTAAGGAGTTCTTATGGATTATTGATATTATTCAATATTCGATTGGTTGCTAACAGAGTAATAATGTGAAATAATCGACTACATGTTTTAGGGACAAATCACTCAATATATTCTACCTTCAGACATAGTGATAAGTGACTCAATTGTAAGTGATACGAAATTTTTTGGAAATCCGAGGCTAACTTTTGGTTAGTATTGTTCTAGGTCAACGACGAGTGGTTCGTTAGGAAATCGAAATCAGGTGTGTAATCTCGTACCTTTCGTATACATATCTGAAATGGTATGAAATCTAACACTTCTTGGAAAGTTCGTATGAAATATTCTGTGAATCGGTCGAAATCTTGAAAAGCTGAAAACTGAAACCGCATCTGTGATCACTTTCAAGGCGATGTATGATCGTAGTGGTAAACGATTTTGTAATAAAAGCAGTTTAGGTTAGAAGCGGTGGCGTGTTTTTGAAAAAAATCACCAAAAATAGAAGAAAGGGAATGAGAAAGTGAATGAGTATTGAATAAAAGCTTACTGCGTCTATTTTGATAAGGAAGAAACGGAGAAGGAAAAAGAATTTTATATTCTAAGATATGTTAATTTTAGTGAGACTGGTTCTGAATGATTTTGTGGTTCCCTGATCTGTCTTGGAAAAATCATATAAAATTGTACAAAGTGAATTAAGAGTTATAGTTTATATGTAAAGATTCCTTAGTGAGTCTATTTTCAATTGAAATAAGTGGGAATAACATATGAAAATTGTACAGTAATATATTTGAATTTTGGGTAAGAGAGGTCAGAATCATTGGACAATGAAACAAGGGAAATTTTAAGGAATAAACTGTATTAAATGGTTAAAACAAAAATTCTGGAAAAATTTTAGTAAGAAGATATATGAGTTTAGTTTAAAGAAAATTTATGGATTTAGATTTGAGATTCCTAACCCAAGTTATAGTCAATTTAGTTAGTATGACGCAGATGGATGACTTAAATTGTTATGCCCAAATTAGTAGTTAAGTCCGGATTGCGAAATTCTGAATTACCCTTAGTGGGTAAATTGCCGAATTACGAAAATGCCTCTAAAGAGTCGAAATATGGAAATGCCCCTAATGGGCTGATTTGCAAAAGTGTTAATGGGCCAATTTGTTATTTTGATAAATGGGCCAATCTGATATTTTGATAAATGGGCTAATCTGTTATTTTGATAAATGGGCCAATCTGATATTTTGATAAATGGGCCAATCTGATATTCTGCTAAATGGCCCAATCTGATATTTTTCTAAATGGGCCAATCTAATATTTTGCTAAATGGGCTAATCTGATATTTTGCTATATGGGCCTAATTGATAATTTGTTATAATGAGCCGTACTTTTGTAATAAATATCCGAATAAATTTTTGTGATTTGTTATGCATTATATACATGATTTGAATGGGATGGGATAATGATGAAGAGAAGTTCTGGTAGCTATGCTACATAAATCTGTGCCTCTGACACAAATCTGAAAAATGGCAATGCCATGTAAATTCCGTTAATCTGGTGGCTTGTCCACAAATTTGATATAAATGGCTTAATGCCTACTTTTGGTGTGTTATGGGCGGGTGACTAAAGCTCCCCAGGGGTGTTGGTTGGTACGGTGGTGTGTAGCGGATGGAAAACTAGGATTTGGTTTGGGAATTGCATATCATATGCATATTATATATGATACATTTATATTATTGTAAGCGGGCTTTGGCCCAATTAATTGCTTAATGGGATTTTAGCCCAGTGAACAATAGTAAGTGGATTATACACTGAGTTCTTGTAACTCACCACTTTCTCTTAACCCTTGTAGGTAATGCTCAGTGACGAGGACTTGGAGCCATGGATGACTCGATGGAGGCCATGCTTCGGAAATAACATTTTTGAATATTAGTAAACTACCTTTCCGTTTTATTTAATTACTTTTATTGTTTCGGGTTTTAAAGTTGTAATAAGGCCTCTGGACTATTTTTATTTTGCTTTATGTTTGGGATGTTTTATTATTCTTCTTAAATTTTTAAAAGGAATGTTTTAAAAATATAAATAATGGTTTTCAAAATTGATTAATAAATAGATTTTATAGCAAACTTTTACAAATAATTTAACTTGGATTCTCTTTCAAAATTTCAACGTCATTTTCAAAGTCTGATTGTAACACCCCAAACCCTACCTAGAAGTTAGGCTTAATCGATGTGTCACATTGAAGAAAAAACGATAAAGGATTTGTGATTCATACTAAAATAAGTTTTGTTAAAATCAAGAAAAATAAGTTTGATTTGAGACATTTGATAAAATACTACTGACCTCGAAAATTGATTGATAAATCGATAAATGGAACTAATGCTATTATAAAATCGTCTTTGCGATTGTTAAAAACTTGTTTGAGAATTACAGCCTCTTTGTTAAAACCCAAAACACTTAAATAATTGTTATCTACTTGAAAACGTAATTATCTTTAAAAACCTTTTTGGTTGCGAAAACATATTTGAAATAAACGATTTACGAAAATATGACGTTTGGAAATAGAGTTGCAGAAACATTTTGAAAACATTGCAGAAACGTAGATAAAATACAAGTATTTTGAGAGGTTAATTGATGAGTTGAAAATCGAGGTAGTGAACTTTAACCGTGACTTTTGAAAATGTCGTCGATAATTTGAAAGAGAATTTCCGAGTTAAATCATTTGTAAAAGTTTGTTATGAAAATCATTTATTAATCTATTTTGGAAAACCTTTACTTAAGTTTTTTAGAAAAATCCTGTTTTAAAACAATTCAAGCATAATACTAAGTACGACAAAAACATAAGCAAAATAAAATATTCAAGAGGCCTTATTACAACACAAAATAAACCCAAAATAGTAAGAATAATAAAGTGAACAAAATCAGGAAACTAAAGTTCAATAAAAACCATTTCTGAAGTATGGCCTCCACCGAGTCATCCATGGCCCAAGTCCACGTCACTGAGCATTACCTACAATGGTTAAGAGAAAAAGGGAGGTGAGTTATAAGAACTCAGTGTGAAATCCCCTTACCATTGTTCACTAGGCCAAAATCTCATTAAGCAATTATTTGGGCCTAAGCCCACATACAATAATAATGTAATGAATATAACATGCATATTAAATGCAATTCCCAAACCAAGCGTAGTATTCCATCCGCCACACACCACCCGTACTAACCAACACACCTGTGGAGAGCTTTAGTCACCCACCCCCCAACACACCAAACGTAGGCATTAAGCCATTTATATCAAATTAATTGTGGACAAGCCACCAGAATAACAGAATTTATGTGGCCTAGCCACCAGACAGATTGTGACAGAGTCACCAAATATGTGGCAGAGCCACCAAAATTATGTAGCAAAGCTACCAAAACTTCTCTTCGTCATTATCCCATCCCATGCAATTCATGTATATGCATCATACATATCAAATCATGATGTTTACAAATATAATAACAATAATTAAAAAATCAGAAATTTATGAGAAACAAATTGGCCCAATAACACTTTGCAAAATCGACCCATTAGAGAAATATATCAAATCGGCCCATTTTATCACATATCCATTCGGCCCATTTAATCACATATCAATTCGGCCCATTAAGTCACATATCAAATTGGCCCATTAATTAATATGTCCAATCGGCCCATAAGGCAGAATGTCAATTCAGTCCATTAAGCAATATCGTATTTCGACCCTTTAGGGGCATTTTGGTAATTCGGTAATCTTACCCACTAAGGGTAATTCAGTAATTCAGCCCACAGGGGCATTTTCGTAAATTGGTAATATTACCCACTAAGGGTAATTTGGTAATTTCGCAATCCAGACTTAACTACTAATTTGGGCATAAAAATTTAAACTGTCCATCTGCGTCGTACTGACTAAATTGACTATAATTTGAGTTAGAAAACTCAAAATCTAAATCCGTAAAAGTTTTTTGAAACTAGACTCATATATCTTCTTACTACAATTTTTTTCAGAATTTTTGGCTTAACCATTTAGTACCGTTTATTCCTTAAAGTTTCCCTTGTTTCACTGTCCAACGATTCTGACCTCTCCTTTCTTAATTTCAAATATCTCACTGTACAGTTTTCATATACTGCTCCCACTTCTTTCTATTGAAATTAGGCTCACTAAGGAATCCATACATATAAATTATATCCCATAATTCACTTTGTACAATTTTATATGATTTTTCCAAGACAGATCAGGGAACCACAAAATCATTCAGAACCAGTCTCACTAAAATCAACATATCTCAGAATATAAAATTCCTTTTCCTTCTCTATTTCTTCGTTATCAAAATAGACACAGTAAGATTTTATTTGATATCTCAATCACTTTCTAATTCTCTTTCTCCTATTTTTCGTGATTTTTCAAAAACGCATCACTATTTTCTAACCGAAACTGTTTTATTACAAAATATAATTACCACTACGATCATACGCACGCCCGAGTGATTACAGATGCTGATTTTTGGTTTTCTTCGGTATTTCGACCGATTCACAGAATTTTTCATACAAAATTTTAGAGAAGTGTGAGATTACACACCATTTCAGATATGTATACGGAAGGTACAGGATTACACACCTTATTACGGGATCCGTAACACGATACTTTTCTTGGTACTTAAAAGTACAATTAGTCAACAATTAGTCCAAACCCAATTTACAACTTCATCCAAGTATTGTGATTGATTATCAATCTATATCACTTACCAACAATCTGAGTCTCTTATTACGAGGGATAGATCGAGTGATTTAGTCCCTAAAAATATAATCGATTAGTTACAACCACTATCTCGTTAAGCAAAATAACCGGTCAACGAAAAGATCCAAAAAGAACCATGATGAATCCCTTACCTTAACGATATTAGTTCCAATTTCTAACGATTGTACAATGGCTACGGATGAGTCAAAGTTTCAGCCTTCCACTATAACTTGATTAATCAAATGAGTGAGTGTCCACACAAATGAGTAGAAATGATTAAAAGAAAGGAGAAGATGTATCAAGGTGTTTGGAGTGTTTCGGTCAACACCAAAAGAGATTTGAACCAAAGAGAAATGTGAGTATTTCGGCAACAAGAGAATGGTGAAAGATGGATTAAGGTTTTGGTACCCAAGGAAGAAGTGAAGAAAATATGCTCACTAATGGCTTGTAAATTCGGCACAAAGCAAAAGAAGGAGTTTGGAGAAAAACATAAAATAGTGAAAAGTGATTTTTGCCTAACAACACCAAAATTCTACCAAATGACCAAGCAAAATTCAGCTACCTCCCTTTCCCCAAAATCGTCCACGTACATGACCATAATGGTCAAAAGTTGGCCAACCATACCTTCCATAACACTTCCCTTGAAAAGGCCACATGTTCCCCTTACTTGCCCTTTTCTTTTGATTCCTTCCATCCATTCTTCCTTACCATATTTCTTTAGCCACCTTGCCTTATTAAAAGTCCACCTTGCCTTATTTTCTTCCTCAATCTCCTCTCCATCACCTCAATCTCCTCTCCATCTCCATGATTTCCTCCATGAATCCCTCCACTTGTCCCATTATCATCTCTTCTCCTTTTTGGCAAAAATAAAACTCCCTTGCTTTCCATGAGATTTGAACCCTAGTTCTCCCATCAGCCAATTCACACCACTTGCCACTAAGCCACAAGATCCTCTTGTGTCTCTTAAATACACCCATTTATTCTTAAGTCCTACTTCCATCTGCCATATCCACTAAAAGTCTAAAAATAAAAATTCTTCCTATGGCCTAACTTGAACTCGAGACTTCATAGAAACCTCGTAATCTTCCAAATTCACTTAACTAATAAATCTAATTTGTAACAATGCCATTCTCTTATTCTCAATTATTGTAAACATTTCTGCGCCCAAGGCCCATTGGGCCCAATCCTACTAGGCTCAATTTTGGGATGTTACACTGATTTTAAAGTCCACTACTTCGATTTTTGACTCATCAACCAACCTCTCAAAAATACTTGTATTTTATATACGTTTTCGCAATGTCTTCAAAATGCTTCTGCAACTTTATTTCCAAATGTCATATTTTCGTAAATTGTTATTTCAAATATGTTTTCGCAACCAAAAAGGTTTTTAAAGATAATTACGTTTTCAAGTAGATAACAATTGCTTAAGTGTTTTAGGTTTTAACAAAGAGGCTATAATTCTCAAACAAGTTTTTAATAATCGCAAAGATGGTTTTGAAAAGAAAAAAACATTTCCATGTGACACGCCAGATTCGAGCCTAACTTCTAGGCCGGGTTTGGGGTGTTACATTTTATGGTATCAGAGCCCAGTTGCAAAACTCGGCCGTGGTTTGGGTTCAAAAGCGTTTTCCAAAGCTGTTTAGAATTTTGATTTATAAATATATGTTCTAAAGGAAGTATGGCACCACGAGTATCCGGCACCAAGTCAAGTAAGTATTTGTTTTCATTTTATGATTATTGTGTTATGAAAATTCTACAAAGTAGAATACTCTAAAACTGTTAGCTTTAGGAGTTGAAACTATAGAGACTGAGACTCTAGGATGCGGATTTTACTCTCGAAAACAACTTTTCTACTCATACTCCATACAACATCGTTTAATAAACATCGAATAACATAATGATTCATAAAACTCTTAATCAGATTATATCGACTTAGTGAACATGAGCGCTAGAGGATGCGGACGCGGTAGACGTGGACGTGGTAGAGGCCGAGGTGCTAGGGCTAGATCTTCGGCACCAAGGCATGTGCCCGAAAGGGAGGCGCAGGCATCGTTAGTGGCTGAGACAGGATCTCATGATCGATTTGGGGTTGATGAGCTGACTCAGATAGTTAAGAAGGTATTGAAGGAGGTTAATGAAATCAGTGAAGCACTTCAAGTTGGGTCTGTGGACTGTAAGAAGAAAGGAGATCGTGGTTCTTTTGGATCGCAGTCTCGTTCCCTAAAGTGTGTTAAGGCACATCCAAATTTTTCGGCTTACGATAATTGCAGAAGGCGTCATCCGGGGGAATGCTAGAGGAGGTCAGGAGCATGCTTGAGATGCGGGTCTAAGGAGCATAAGGCTCGGGATTATTACATCACCATCAAGTCAGGTATGTTTTGGTTGGACATGATGATTGAATGTAGAAAATTCTAAGTATAAATGGTAGACAACTGTTTGCTTTTGTGGTTAGATGTTTGGTTGTGTGAAAGAGGATTCAAGATTTTGTTAAAAGTACGTTGTGTTTTTTAAGATCAGAGTGCAAAGTGAAAGCTTAGTGGTGTGATTTGAGCGATATGTTTAGTAGATGGTTGGAAATTTCGAGGACGAAATTTCTTTAAGGAGGGTAGAATTGTAACATCCCAAAATTGGGCCTAGTAGAAATGGGCCCAATGGGCCTTGGGCATAGGAATGTTTAAAATTTTGAGAATAAGAGAATGGCATTATTGCAAATTGGACTTATTGTTAAGTGAATTTGGAAGGTTACAAGGTTTCTATGAAGTCTCGGGTTTAATTGGGCCTTAGGAGAAATTGGGTATTTTAGCACTTTAAGGAGAGATGGTAAGTAGCTCCAAACCTTATAGAAATAAATAAGTAATGTGCTTGCATAAATGAGCTATTGGTAAAGAGGTTATGGCATCAAGTGAAGTACCTTGAGGGAAGAGGTTCAAATCCCTTTGTGTGCAATTTTTGACTAATATTTTTGCACTCTTTCCTTAAGTGTCGGCCAAGAGGTATTTATGGAAAGCTTGACTTCTTTATTTTTGGTATGGTGGCTAAAGAAATAAGGAAAGGTTGAGGTTGGGGAAAGGAATCAAAAGGAAAAGGTAAGTAAGAGGAACAAGTGGCTTATTTCATGGAGAACACAATGGAAAGTATGGTTGGCAAAATTTTGACCCTTATGACTATGCATGTGGACGATTTTGGGGGTAGATAGGTAGCTGAAATTGTACTTTGGCATTTCGTAGGGTCTTGGTATTATTTTGGCCAAAAGTCACATTTGCAACTTTAGTGTCATCTTCTCCCAATTTGCTATTCTCTTTGCCGAAATCTTCTAGCATAATAGTGCATTTTTTCTTCTCTTTGGATTGGTTTCATATTCACCTTTTGTCCATCTTCCTTGATAGCCGAATATCAACATACAATTTCCTCCATAACTGAACTTTCATCTTTTCTCTATTTCTTCTTCTCATCCATATTAACATCTGTTTCTTGATCAATTGGTAAGTATTCTTCTCAATATTTTATTTTCTTTGGTTTTGGATGGTCATTTTGACCTAGACCATCACCTTACTTTCCCTCGTTCAAAATCATTTTTTCTTCCTCGTAGAGATATAGTGGAAGGCCGAAACTTGAATTTTTTTGAAGTCATCGTATAATCGCTAGAAATCGGATCCAATATTAATAAGGTAAGGAGTTCTTATGGATTATTGATATTATTCAATATTTGATTGGTTGCTAACGGAGTAATAATATGAACTAATCGACTAAATGTTTTAGGGACAGATCATTCGATATATTCTACCTTCGGACATAGTGGTAAGTGATTCAAGTGTAAGTGATACGAAATCTTTTGGAAATTCGAGGCTAACTTTTGGTTGGTATTGTTCTAGGTCAACGACGAGTGGTTCATTAGGAAATCGAAATCAGGTGTGTAATCCCGTACCTTTCGTATACATATCTAAAATGGTGTGTAATCTCACACTTCTCAGAAATTTTGTATGAAATATTATGTGAATCGGTCGAAATACTGAAGAAAATCGAAATCGACATACGTGACCACTTTCGCGCATGCGTATGATCGTAGTGGTAAACGTATTTTGTAATAAAATAGTTTCGATTAGAAGCAGTGATGTGTTTTTGAAAAATCATGAAAAATAGAAGAAAGGGAATTAGAAAGTGAATGAGATATTGAATAAAAGCTTACTGTGTGTGTTTTGATAAGGAAGAAACGGATAAGGAAAAAGAATTTTATATTCTGAGATATGTTAATTTTAGTGAGACTGGTTCTGAATGATTTTGTGGTTCCCTAATTTGTCTTAGAAAAATCGTATAAAATTGTACAAAGTGAATTAGGAGTTATAGTTTATATGTAAAGATTCCTTAGTGAGTCTGTTTTCAATAGATACAAGTGGGAACAACATATGAAAACTGTACAATGAGATATTTGAATTTTGGTTAAGAGAGGTCAGAATCATTGGACAGTGAAACAAGGGAAACTTTAGGGAATAAACTGTACTAAATGGTTAAGATAAAAATTCTGGAAAAATTTTAGTAAGAAGATATATGAGTTTAGTTTCAAGAAAAATTTACGGATTTAGATTTAGAGATTCCTAACCCAAGTTATAGTCAATTTAGTTAGTACGATGCAGATGGACAGTTTAAATTGTTATGCCAAATTAGTAGTTAAGTCTGGATTGCGAAATTACCGAATTACCCTTAGTGGGTAAATTGCCGAATTACGAAAATGCCTCTACAGGGCCGAAATATGGAAATGCCCCTAATGGGCTGATTTGCAAAAGTGTTAATGGGCCAATTTGTTATTTTGATAAATGGGCCAATCTGATATTTTGATAAATGGGCCAATCTGTTATTTTGATAAATGGGCCAACCTGATGTTTTGCTAAAATGGGCCAATCTAATATTTTGCTAAATGGGCTAATCTGATATTTTTTCTATATGGGCCTAATTGATAATTTGTTATAATGAGTCGTACTTTTGTAATAAATATCCGAATAAAATATTGTGATTTGTTATGCATTATATACATGATTTGCATGGGATGGGATAATGATGAAGAGAAGTTACGTAGCTATGCTACATAAATCTGGTGGCTCTATCACAAATCTGAAAACTGGCAATGCCATGTAAATTCCGTTAATCTGGTGGCTTGTCCACAAATTTGATATAAATGGCTTAATGCCTACTTTTGGTGTGTTGGCGGGCGGGTGACTAAAGCTCCCACGGTGTGTGTTGGTTGGTACGTGGTGTGTGTGCGGATGGAAAACTAGGATTTGGTTTGGGAATTGCATATCATATGCATATTATATATGATACATTTATATTATTGTAAGCGGGCTTTGGCCCAATTAATTGCTTAATGGGATTTTGGCCCAGTGAACAATGGGAAGTGGATTATACACTGAGTCCTTGTAACTCACCCCCCTTCTCTTAACCATTGTAGGTAAGGCTCAATGACGAGGACTTGGAGCATTGGATGACTCGGTGAGAGGCCATGCTTGAAATAACATTTTGAATATTAGTAAACTACCTTTCCGCTTTATTTGATTACTTTTATTGTTTCGGTTTTAAAGTTGTAATAAGGCCTCGGACTATTTTATTTTGCTTTATGTTTGGGATATTTTATTATTCTTCTTAAATTGTTTAAAAGGAATTTTCTAAAAATATAAATAATGGTTTTCAAAATTGATTAATAAATGGATTTTATAGCTAACTTTTACAAATAATTTAACTCGGATTCTCTTTCAAAATTTCAACGTCACTTTCAAAAGTCCTAATTTTAAAGTCCACTACTTCGATTTTCGACTCATCAACCAACCTCTCAAAAATACTTGTATTTTATCTACGTTTCCGCAATGTTTTCAAAATGCTTCTGCAACTCTATTTCCAAATGTCATATTTTCGTAAATTGTTATTTCAAATATATTTTTGCAACCAAAAGGTTTTTAAAGATAATTACGTTTTCAAGTAGATAACAATTGCTTAAGTGTTTTGCGCTTTTAACAAAGAGGTCAGAATTCTCAAACAATTTTTAACAATCGCAGAGATGGTTTTGAAAAGAAAAAAAACACTTCCATGTGACACGCCAGATTTGGGCCTAACTTCTAGGCCGGGTTTGGAGTGTTACAGTCGAATTACGAAAATGCCCATATGGGTCGATTTACGAAAATGCCCCTGTGGGCCGATTTGCTAGAATTTCTTAGTGGGCCGAATTATTAAATTGCTTTAATGGGCCGATTCACCAAAATAAGTCACTAGATTAGTGGTTATTTTATATATATATGGATATTTTATTTTATTATGTATGTTGCATTTTGACATTTTGCATGGGATGGGAAAAATTGTATGGAGAGCAGTGTAGCCTGGTGGCATTGTCATAATTTGTTCATTTATGAGGTTAATTATGATTCTGGTGGCTTGACCACGAAAATATTATATTTTAGTAGCTTGGCTGCAAATTGGTGTGAGTGGCGGGGTGGGTTGACTTGATCCCCACAGGTGTGATTGGTTGGTCGGGGGTGTGATGGATGGATGGGTTGGGTTACATTCAACTCATTTAATTATTAAGTAATAGGGCTTAAGCCCAAGATGATGCTATGTGGGTTCGATACGTGGATGACTAGTAAGGGATTATGCACTGAGTTCTAGTAACTCACTCCCTTTTTCTTAATCCTTGTAGGTAATGCTCAGTGATGTGGACTTGGGCCATGGATGACTCAGTGGAGGCCACACTTTAGAAATGGTGTTTTCGAACTTTAGTAAATTTCATTTTCCGCTTTATTTTCTTACTTTTACTATTTTGGGTTTTAAAATTGTAATAAGGCCTCTGGATATGTTTTATTTTGCTTTATGTTTAGACGCACTTAATATCTTTCTTGAATTGTTTTAAAAGGGATTTTCTAAAATCATAAATAACATTTTTTTTAAATTGATTAACAAATGGATTTCATAACAAATATGTACAAATAATTAAAGTCGGATTCTCTTCGAATTATCAACAATATTTCCAAAAGTCACGTTTTCAAAATATAACAAATTTGAATATCGATTCTTCAGTTAGTAGTATTTTTATCGAATATTTCTAATCAAATTTATTTTCTTAACTATAGCCAAATAACACCTATTTTAGTACGAATCACAAGTTCTTATTACATTTTCTTCATGTGACATGTCAGATCCTATTTAACGCATGGGCCGAGTTTGAGGTGTTACATTTTATGGTATCAGAGCCTGGTTGCAAAACTCGACTGTGGTTTGGGTTCAAAAGCATTTTCCAAAGCTGTTTTGAATTTTAATTTATAAATGCATGTTTTAGAGGAAGTATGGCACCATGGGCATTCGGCACCAAGTTAGTGTTGTTTTCATTTTATGATTGCTATGATACGACTGTAGTAAGAAAACTTCACAAAATAGAAATACTCTAGAACTTTTAGCTTTAGGAGCTGAAATTATGGAGTTTGAGACTTTAGGATACGTTTTTGCAAAAAAAAAAAATTTACTTCCTATACTCCATAAAATATTATTTAATAAACACTGAAATAGCATACTAATTCATAAGACTTTTAATCAGATTAAATCGACTTAGCAAATATGAGCGCTATAAGACGTGGACATGGTAGAGGCTGAGGTGCTAGAGTTGTATTTGAGGCATCGAGACATATGCCGAAAATGGATGCACCCGGAAATGAGAGAGGACGTCGCTTTGTCCCAAGCAATGTTATGGTCTTCAAAAGGGTTGCTGGGGCAAGAACTGGGTCGTCAGCTCGTGGGTCGATATCGGAGTGACTCAGATTGAATGGGGCTGAAGTTTTAAGGGGTATTTCGGGTGTAACCCCTAGTGTAGCGGAGTACTGGCTTGAGGCGGTAGAGCGGATCATGGACGACCTGGATTGCACCGCTGAGCATAAATGAAAGGGGTAGTGTCATTGTTGATAGAGGAGGCGTATCAGTGGTGGCTTACTGTTCAAGAAGGCACTGAGGCTGATAGTATTACCTAGATTTTCTTTATGATAGCATTTTAGGGAAAAATATGTCGGGGCTAGTTATGTGGATGCCCGAAGAAAGGAATTCCTGAATCTAGTCTAAGGAGGTAGAGCTGTGGCAGTTTACAAGGCAGAGTTCCTGCGTCTGATTCGGTATGCCTGGGGTATAGTGCTGACTGATTATGAACACTGTGTACGTTTTGGGGATGGATTGCGTGATGAATTACGGTTACTGATAGCCCCACAAAAGGATAGGAACTTTTCTACACTTGTGGAAAAAGATAAGATAGCTGAGGAGGTTAAACACTCAGAACGGAAAAATTGAGACAAGGATAGAGGCAGGAGCAAGAGAGAATCTGGGTATTCAGGCCCTGCAAGAGGTTTTCAAAAAAGGCCCAGAAATGAGGGGCCAGTTCGAGTGGGTGCTCCAGCTACTACTAATTAGATTCAGCCATGTGTGGATTGTGGGAAACTTCACTCAGGTGAATGCTTGAAGAGAACCGGTGGTTGTTTCAAATGTGGTTCCAAGGACCATCGGTATAGGGATTGTCCTCAAGAGCCTACTCAGACTCAGGTAGTTCGTAACAGATTTACGCAGCCAATAGGAGGCACTCAGCAGCCACCGAGAGGCCGTGGGCCAAGTCGAGGTGGTAATGGTGTAGGACGAGGTTAGGGTGCACCGGGTAGAGGTACCGGTAATAGGGGTAACACGGAAGCGAGACAGTTAGGATTGGTCTATACTATCAGACGTCGAGAGGATAGTGATGCATCGGACGTCATAACTGGTACATTCTTCATATCTGATGTTGTAATATCTGGGATTTAGGGGTTATGCATTTTAACTTAAATGCATGTAGTGGCATGCTTGTGTATGATTTGTATGTGTTTTGGGGGATTTGGGAACCTTGGGATGTAGGTAGAAGCCTTAGAAAAATATTTGATTTCTAAGCCTTACAGGAGAGCTAAAGGAGCTAGGCCTTAAGGAGTTTAGTATGTGGACTAGGACACAAGAACTTAACTGGTAAGGTGGCAAGGGAGGCGCCACTTAGGGCACAGGAGAGTGACGCCTCAGGGAGTGTGAAGAGGCCTAGGTTCGAGTAACACAGGTGGTATTTTGGAGCTTTCATTTTTTGTCAAGGAGGTGCAGTGGTGGATGGCATAAGGACTCTGAATGGATGAGTGAAAGACCAAGTCAAATTCATTTGAATTTCGGCTAAGAAGGGAAGATAGGTGTTGACTCATTCAATTTCATTTGAATAAGAGGTAAAGATAAGAATTAGGAAGAAAATGTGGGATTTGAGAAGAGGGGGAGAGTTGGCCGGCCAAGGGACTTTTATGATGACAAATTCCGTCACCTAGTAGCCAAAATCCCTAAGCCGAATTTTAGTTTGAGCCTCACCATCACTTTCTTTTTCTTCTCACCATTCTTTCTTCCACTTTCTCACCAAAGCCGAACCACACCATCTTTCTCTTCTTCTTCTTCTCACAATTTCTTCTGTCATCAAAAGCCAAAAGCACATTAACTATAGCCGATTATTTATTAACACTAAAGCCGAATCATATCTTTGTCTCACCGATTTTTTTTTTCTATTGATTCTTCAAGCTGATCAACCATCTATAGTGGCTGAATTTCTCTGTGTTTCCAAGCAAGGGTGTAATCGATCTCAACATTGTGGTAAGGGATCCCGTCATTCGATTTCTTTTCTTTTCCTTGGGTTAGCCAAATCTAGGAAACTAATCCCTTTTATTCTTTTGGCCGAAACCATGAAGGTGAGTTTCGGGATCTCTGTAGCCGATAATTTAAGGGAGGTCTTTCGGCATTTTGGATGTCCAAGGTAAGCAAGGCATACCATTCGGCCAAGGGCCACTTCTATTGGTTTTAAGGCACTAAGTTGATTTTAACTTAAGCCATGTAGGGATTTCAACAACTTCAGGAGCAGACAATAGTTTCCGGGATTTGAGCAAGCAAGGTAAGGGAGTTGTAATATTCGGCCAAAGGCCATATTACTTATTGAGGGTTGCCGATTCTAACTATGGTTTTTAGGGGGAGTTCGACAGAGATAAGGAGAAGTTTTAGGATTCAGATCTATTTTGGTAAGGGTGTTTAAGTTATAGATTGTAATTGCTTAGATCTTATATGTCGATTAACCGGTTTTGATTAAGTGTTCCTCAATGGATGCGTAGTACCGGGAGGAGAGAAAGGGTAGTTCCACCCCAGATTCAAGAAACGCTCGATTTTTGCCATACGTGATTGGCCACCGGGTTGTGGGTCAGCATCGGAAAGGGATAAGTAGATTGCTGTTATCCCTGCTAGCGAAAGTGTCGATATCGAGAGTGTCGTTCTCACTGTTATTAGGTGTGTAACCCTATATTAATTTCCCGATAGATTAATAGTGTTAATGTTAAATGTGTGTTAACAAAAATACGAGTAACATGGCTAAGGGTACCATTAAATGGTACAGTGCACATAGGTACGTTACCCCTAACTCTCAGTTAATAATGCTTATAGGCATCAATATGGAAATATGTGTAATTTCGTTATGACTTTGGGGTAAGGTACATTGCATGATATCTGAATAATATGTATGTTGCATGGGCATAATGGGTGAAATGATAAGGGAAGTGTTCCGTGGTTTTACCACATTATCCGTGACTTATGTCACATATTATGAATCCGTGACTCATCACATTATCTCGTGGCTATGCCACGATTATAAGGGCGATGTTCAATTGACTGCAGTGACTGCCTTCGAGGGTGTGTAGCAGATGGAGGGTCGATTTAGTAATCCCCATGGTGTGATTGGCATGTATGGGTGGTGTGTAGAAGATGGATATCTAGGTGGGCTCGGGATTGCATTTCATTCTGTGCATAAATGTGATTAATAATGCTATTACTCGATATGCTATGTTATGGGCTTTGCTGAAATGTTATGATTAAGGCTATAATCGGTTGGGTTTTGGTGTAGCCGTTACACATTGAGTCTGTCGACTCACCCTTCGTGGGATAACTTTTTGCAGGTGATACTCAGTGAATTGGACCGAGTCGGCAGGGACTTTCTGGTGGCCATGCTCAGCTCAGCATTTTCAGGTTTTCTTATGATTAAACTTATCATGTTTTCTTATTATGTCTTCGGGATTTATTTCGGGTTTGGTTTTATTGTATAAGGCCATTACTATTTAACTGTTTTAGTTATGCGTTTTAAATTTTTATTCTGATATGATCAACATCAAACAAATGGTTAAACAATATTTCGTAAAACAACTTCAAATGTTTTGACACCTAAACACCTACGATTTTCAACTTAGTGAGAAGCTCTAAAATTCGGCATTTCTTTTAGCTTGAAATTTTTGAAACATGAAGATAATGTTTTAATGAAATACAAACTCTAATAACAATACAGTTTTCAACTTGATCATAACACAAATCTATTTTTCTTCAAAACCACCTAATTTTCCAAAATGACAAAATGAGATTTACCTAAGTTTTCTTAAGGAACATGTCAGATCCGATCGGGGCATGTGGGTCGGGTTTGGGGTGTTTCAATTTGGTATCAGAGCCCGGTTCAAAACTTAGCTTGAAGGGCTTTTTGGGCCCAAAACGTTTTATGAAAGTGAGTTTACTAAAAGATGAGCAGGTTTTCTGGCATGGCACCTAAGTCTCCAGCCCGAAGTCCACCAAGTAAGTACCCTTAATTATTGTGTGATTTGTATGTGGGTATTACGGGATCGTAGATTAGTAGATTAGGAGCTATTGAACTCTAGGATTAGCTTACTCCAACACAAAATTACATAAAATTTAAAGACTAATTGAACAAACATGTGAGTGAGTCACCGAGTTAAGGGTGTGGCAATAGTTGTGCGCATGTCTAGGATTGGATTCAGGGGGAGCTTGGTATTTAAGCAGTCCTAGTGACTCACCTCCTCTTCGTTCGAATCCTACTTGGTGCGTAGCGACGGTTCACCCTAACCAAGAGGAGTTATCCACAGGCTAAATTCAATAATTAAAACCCGAAAGGGACTAGCTACACTGTTTTATAAAAACCCTAGTTTTAAAATCACCAAATTACCCTCGATTTGCAAAAACTACCTTAGATCTAAAAAAAATTACCGAAGTACCCCGATTTGTGGAAATTACCAAAATACCTTCAGTTTATAAAATTACCAAACTACCCTCAATTTTTACCAAAATATTCCTATTTTGTAAAAATACCAAAAACCCCTATTTTGAAAAATTTCAAGATACCCTAATTTAGAAAATTACCAAAATACCCCTATAGGACAAATTACAAAAATACCCCTAGGGTTGGAAACGGACAAAAATGCTCAAAGTAGTGAATGTGTGTAGTAGATACTACTGAATGAATGTGATTCTCTGAATTAGGGTAGGAGATTAGAATGAAAACTTTGTAATTATCGAAAGAACTAGTACTAAACTTCTTTACATAAAACTTGTTCGTGGGTAATCAGTAGAATGTAAGCTAATACATAAAATTTCTTAAATCAGATTAAATTGTGATCATAGACATGAGTTCTAGGGACGTGGTCTTAATGTGCGTGGGCGTGGTAGAGGCGGAATGACCGTATCGTAACCGCTTAGGTCCAGTCAAGGTCCGAGAATGAGATGCCACCACCACCACCGCTAGTGTTGAGTATCGAGGATCGACGGGGATGATGCAAGATGCAGCGATGATCTTGCGAGTTCTTGAGAGGGTGGCTGGAGTAGGTGGAGGTATGGGAGCTCAAAAATTTGTATCCGAGTGATTCCGAGCCAATAAAGCTGAGGTATTCCGAGGTGTATCTGGTGTGGCACCCAATACTACCGAAAATCGGTTGGAGGCGATTTGAGCGAATCATGGAAGATTTAGATCCGATTGCTTAGGAAAAAGCTCGAAAGGGTGGTGTCGCTTCCCGGATAAGTCATACCAAAGGTGGCTCACGGTTCGGGATAGTGCTACTGAGATGATCTCACTTGGGAGTACTTCAAGGCGTGTCGGAAGAAGTATATTGGGTCTAGTTATATTGATGCGCAGAGGAAGGCGTTCTACATCGGTTTAGGGAGTAAGTCCGTAGGAGTACGAGGCGAAATTCTTAAGGTTGAGCCAGTATGCTCGAGGTATCATGGCTACGGAGCATGAACGATGTGTCAAGTTCGAGAATAGACTGAGGGGTGATTTGAGATTACTGATTGCTTCGCAATGGAGCGGGAGTTTACCATGTTGGTAGAGCAGGCTAAGGTAGCCGAAGGGGTCAAGGAATCTGTGAGACAGAATTCAGATAGGAATAAACAAAAGAGAGGTTTTGGATTATCGGGGTCATCTGAAAGTCTCCAGAAAAGACCTAGAGTTGATGGGCCGCGAGATCGACAGGTTACTGTAGGAGGTTAGTATCATACGTGTGCTCAATGTGGAAAGATGCACCTGGGGGAGTGTTGGAAGAGGACCGGGGGATGTTTTAAGTATGGGTCTAAAGACCATATGAGTAGAGACTGTCTAGTGGATTCAGATAGGGGCCGATCAGTGGGTCATGGTTTTAATCAGACTGAAAGAGGTGGACAGCAGCCACCGCGGGGTCGTGGTTCGGTTGGTAGAGGTAATAGTTTTGGTCGAGGTCGCGGAACACCGGGCAGAGGTGTTAGTAATACAGATGCGAGGCAGCCTGGTCTAGTGTATGCAGTTCGTGGGAGGAAGGATGGTGATGCACCGGACGTCATAACCGGTACGTTCCTTATAGCTGATAAGCCTTTCTTTGCTTTAATTGATGTTGGCTCGACTCACTCATATATTGCATGTAGAGTAGCTGAAACACTAGGAGTAGTATCTGAATTGTCGGTTAGGGAGATGACTGTAGTGAGCCCGTTAGGTCAAACGGTAGTGGTGAATAGAATATTCCAGAGTGTGCCTCTAGAGATTCAGGGAGTGGTATTTCCTACTGACTTGATGGAACTACCTTTTGAGGAATTTGATCTCGTTCTAGGCATGGATTGGCTAGTGGAACATCGGGCTAAATTGGATTACGCAGCTAAGCGAATAGAGTTGAGGACTCTGGAGGATGAGGAGATAATTATGATAGGAGAAAGAAGAAACTATTTGTCTAACATAGTCTCCGCGTTGAAGGCTGATAAGATGGTTCGAAAAGGGTGTAAGGTATTTCTGGCCTTTATTAGTGCCTTGGATGCAAGAGTAGAGGGGGTTGGTGGAGTTAGAACAGTAAGAGAATTCGTGGATGTCTTTCCGAAAGAGTCGCTGGGTTACCCCAGACGGGAGGTGGAGTTCGAAATTGATTTACTGCTAGGTACAGCTCCTGTGTCAATTGCTCCGTATAGGATGGCGCCAAAAGAGTTGGTAGAGCTCAAGGCCCAGATCCAAGAGTTACTCGATCGTGGGTTTATCCGACCTAGTGTGTTTCCATGGAGAGCACCGGTCCTATTCGTGAAAAAGAAGGATGGGACTATGCGCATGTGCATAGATTACCGGTAATTGAATAAGCTGACAATCAAAAACAAGTACCCGTTGCTGAGGATAGACGACTTGTTCGATCAGCTTAAGGGGGCGACGGTATTTTTAAAAATAGATCTAAGGTCGGGATATCATCAGCTTAAGGTGAAGGAAGCAGATATCCATAAGACAGCTTTCTGTACTAGATACGGACATTATGAGTTTTTAGTAATGCCGTTCGGATTGAAGAACACCCCAGCCGCGTTCATGGATATGATGAACTGGGTTTTCCAACCCTACTCGGATCAGTTTGCCATTGTGTTTATAGCTGACATTCTGGTATATTCCAAGTCCGAGGAAGAGCATGATGCGCATCTCCGGGTAGCATTGCAGGTGTTAAGGGAGAAGAAGTCATATGCCAAGTTTAGCAAGTACGAATTTTGGTTGAAGGAAGTTGCGTTTTTAGGTCATGTGGTGTCTGCGAAAGGTATAAGGGTCGATCCTCGGAAGATTGAAGCAGTGCTAGATTGGAAACCATCTAAGTCTGTGGCAGAGGTTCCTAGTTTCTTGGGGTTAGCAGGCTACTACAGGAGATTTGTTGAAGGGTTCTCATCGATACCAGCTCCTCTGACGAAATTGTTAAGAAAGGAGGTACCTTTCGTATGGGCGGATAAGCAGCAGGAGAGTTTTGAGAAGTTTAAGAGAGTATTGACAGAGGCTCCGATTTTGATTTAGTCGAAAGCAGGGAAAGATTTTGTGGTGTATTGTGATGCTTCTCACACAGGACTAGGATGTGTTCTAATGCAAGACGGGAAGGTGGTAACTTATGCGTCTCGGTAATTGAGGCCACACGAGGTTAACTATCCGACGTATGATATGGAGTTGGCGACGGTAGTATTCGCTCTAAAAGTATGGAGGCACTATTTGTATGGAGAAAGGTCGGTGATCTACATGGACCACAAGAGTCTAAAATATTTGTTGACTCAAAAGGAACTGAATTTGAGACAGCAAAGGTGGGGGGAGTTATTGAAAAACTACAACTGTTCAATAGAGTATCACCCGGGAAAGGCGAATGCGATGGCGTATGCCCTAAGTCGTAAAAATAGTGTCGGACACGAGGCGATGTTTGCACACCTGAGTCTTTATGATGATGGAAGTTTGCTAGCATAGTTGCAGGTGAAGCCGACATGGCTAAGTCAGGTAAAAGAGAAATAGTTGGTAGATGACGATCTGAGTGCTAAGCTACTGCAAGTGCAGAATGGGGAGTTGGAAGACTATGGTGTAAACAGCGAGGGAGTGCTGTATTTTCGGGGCAAGATATGTATGCCAAAGGATGAGGAGTTAAGGAAGAGAATTGCTATGCATCTTGGAGGAAGTAAGTTATATAGGGATCTACGGGATCAGTTTTGGTAGCCCTGTCTAAAATGAGAAGTTACAGAATTTGTGGGGAAGTGCTTAACGTGTCAGCAGGTTAAAGCTGAACACCAAGTACCGTCAGGATTGCTTCAGCCGATAAAGATTCCGCAGTGGAAGTGGGAGAGAATTACCATGGACTTCGTTAGTAGCCTAGCTCTTACGCCTACTAAGAAGGACTCGGTATGGGTGATAGTAGATCGTTTGACGAAGTCTGCACATTTCATACCAGTGCGGGTTGACTATTCTTTGCAGAGGTTAGCGAAGTTGCATGTGGCAGAAATTGTGAGGCTGCACGGAGTGCCGGAGTCAATGATTTCGAATAGGGATCCGAGGTTCACGCCGAGGTTTTGGAAAGCACTACATCAAGCTTTAGGCACTGTGTTGGACTTGGATCGGCATTTCATCTGGCAATGGACGGCCACCTGAATGAGTAATTCAAGTGTTAGAGGATATGTTAAGGGTTGCGTGAAAGACTTCAGAGGAAGTCGGGGAGTTCTTGCCTTTAGCGGAGTTTGCATACAATAACAACTATCAAGCAAGTATTCAGATGGCACCGTATGAAGCGTCAGATAGATGGAAGTGTCGCACTCCTACATGTTGGATGTAATTGGGGAACGCTGTGTTTTGGGTCCGGAGATTGTGGCAGAATCAGAAGAAAAGGTTAAGGTAATTCGGGACGGTTGAAGGAGGCATCTGACAGACAAAAGTCATATGCGGATCTCAAGCGGAAGGAGATAGAGTTTGCAGTGGGGGATCATGTGTTTCTGAAAGTTTCGCCATGGAAGAAGGTGATGAGATTTGGTCGCAAGGGAAAGCTAAGTCCCAGGTTTATAGGACCTTATCAGATTTTGAAGCAGGTTGGTCTAGTGGCATATTAGTTAGAGTTGCCTTCGAAATTGAAGTAGATGCACGATGTGTTCCACGTTTCGATGCTACGTCATTACCGATCAGATCCATCTCATGTAGTGCCAGTTGAGGAGGTAGAGCTGAGACCAGATTTGTCCTATGAGGAAGAGCCGATTCAGATTCTGGAACAGGATGTAAAGGTGCTAGGGAGGAAATCAGTTCATCTAGTCAAAGTGTTATGGCGTAACCACGGATCGGAAGAAGCTTCTTGGGAGCCAGAGGAAGCAATGCGATAGCAATACCCTCACCTATTCTAGCCAGGTAATTTCGAGGCGAAATTATTTTAAGGGGGTAGAACTGTAATATCCGGGATTTAAGGGTTATGCATTTTAACTTAAATGCATGTAGTGGCATGCTTGTGTATGATTTGTATGTGTTTTGGGGGATTCGGGAACCTTGGGATGTAGGTAGAAGCCTTAGAAAAATATTTGATTTCTAAGCCTTACAGGAGAGCTAAGGGAGCTAGGCCTTAAGGAGTTTAGTATATGGACTAGGACACAAGAACTTAACTGGTAAGGTGGCAAGGGAGGCGCCACTTAGGGCACAGGAGAGTGACGCCTCAGAGAGTGTGAAGAGGCCTAGGTTTGAGTAATGTAGGTGGCGATTTGGAGCTTTTATTTTTTGGCAAGGAGGTGCAGTGGTGGACGGCACAAGGACTCTAAATGGATGAGTGAAAGACCAAGTCAAATTCATTTGAATTTCGGCTAAGAAGGGAAGATAGGTGTTGACTCATTCAATTTCATTTGAATGAGAGCTAAAGAGAAGAATTAGGAGGAAAATGTGGGATTTGAGAAGAGGGGGAGAGTTGGCCGGCCAAGGGACTTCTATGATGACAAATTTCGTCACCTAGTAGCCAAAATCCCCTAAGCCGAATTTTAGTTTGAGCCTCACCATCATTGTCTTTTTCTTCTCACCATTCTTTCTTCCTCTTTCTCACCAAAGCCGAACCACACCATCTTTCTCTTCTTCTTCTTCTCACAATTCCTTCTGTCATCAAAAGCCAAAAGAACATTGACTATAGCTGATTGTTTATTAACACTAAAGCCGAATCATATCTTTGTCTCACCGATTCTTTTTTTTCTATTGATTCTTCAAGCCGATCAACCATCTATAGTGGCCAAATTTCTCTGTGTTTCCAAATAAGGGTGCAATCATTCTCAACATTGTGGTAAGGGATCCTGTCATTCGATTTCTTTTTCTTTTTTCCTTGGGTTAGCCGAAATCTAGGAAACTAATCCCTTTTTATTCTTTTGGCCGAAACCATGAAGGTGAGTTTCGGGATCTCTGTAGCCGACAATTTAAGGGAGGTCTTTCGGGATTTTGGATATCCAAGGTAGGCAAGGCATACCATTCGGCCAAGGGCCACTTCTATTGGTTTTAAGGCACTAAGCTGATTCTAACTTAAGCCATGTAGGGATTTCGACAACTTCAGGAGCAGACAATAGTTTTCGGGATTTGAGCAAGCAAGTAAGGGAGTTGTAATATTCGGCCAAAGGCCATATTACTTATTGAGGGTTGCCGATTCTAACTATGGTTTTTAGGGGGAGTTCGACAGAGATAAGGAGAAGTTTCGAGATTCAGATCTATTTCGGTAAGGGTGTTTAAGATATAGATTGTAATTTGTTTAGATCTTATATGTCGATTAATCGGGTTTTGATTAAGTGTTCCTCAATGGATGCGAGTACCAGTGGAGGAGAGAAAGGGGTAGTTCCCACCCCTAGATTCAAGAAACGCTCGGTTTCTACCGTACATGATTGGCCACTGGGTTGTGGGTCAACATCAGAAAGGGATAAGCAGATCGTTGTTATCCCTGCTAGCGAGAGTGTCTGTATCAAGAGTGTCGTTCTCACTGTTATCAGGTGTGTAACCCTACATTAATTTCCCGATAGATTAATAGTGTTAATGTTAAATGTGTGTTAACAAAAATACGAGTAACATGGCTAACGGTATCATTCAATAACTCTTAGTTAATAATGCTTATAGGCATCGATATGGAAATATGTGTAATTTCGTTATGACTTTGGGGTAAGGTACATTGCATGATATCTGGATAATATGTATGTTGCATGGGCATAATGGGTGAAATGATAAGGGAAGTGTTCCTTGGCTTTTACCACATTATCCGTGACTTATGTCACATATTATGAATCCGGTGACTCATTACATTATCCGGTGGCTATGCCACGATTATAAGGGTAATGTGCGCTTGATCGCAGTGATCGCTTTGAGGTGTGTAGCAGATGGAGGGTCGATTTAGTAATCCCACGGTGTGATTGGCGAATGCAGTGGTGTGTAGAGGATGGATATCTAGGTGGGCTCGGGATTGCATTTCATTTTGTGCATAAATGTGATTAATAATGCTATGACTCGATATTCTATGTTATGGGATTTGCCGAAATGTTATGATTAAGGCTATAATCGGTTGGGTTTTGGTGTAGCCGTTACACATTGAGTCTGTTGACTCACCCTTGTGGGATAATTTTTGCAGGTGATACTCAGTGAATTGGACTGGGTCGACAGGGACTTTATGGTGGCCGTGCTCAGCTCAGCATTTTCGGGTTTTCTTATGATTAAACTTATCACGTTTTCTTATTATGTCCTCGGGATTTATTTCGGGTTTGGTTTTTTTGTAATAAGGCCATTACTATTTAACTGTTTCAGTTATGCATTTTAAATTTTTATTCTGATACGATCAACATCAAACAAATGGTTAAACAATTTTTCGTAAAACAACTTCAAATGTTTTGACACCTAAACACCTACGATTTTCAACTTAGTGATAAGCTCTAAAATTCAGAATTCTTTAACTTGAAAATTTTGAAACATGAAGATAACGTTTTAATGAAATACAAACTTTAACAACATCACGGTTTTCAACTTGATCATAACACAAATCTATTTTTCTTCAAAACCACCTAATTTTCCAAAATGACAAAACGAGATTTAGCTAAGTTTTCTTAAGGAACATGTCAGATCCGGTCGGGGCATGTGTACCGGGTTTGGCGTGTTTCAGATGTACCTTTTACCTCTTTAATAGACATTGGATCCACCCATTCGTATGTTGCATGTGTTGTGTTTGGAACTCTGAATATTAGATCTGAGATTACTACTAGGGAAACAATCGTGATTAGCCCTTTAGGACAATCGGTGTTAGTAAATAAGTTGTTTAGGGATGTGCCCTTAGAAGTTCAGGGGTAGTATTTCTAACGAATTTGATGGAACTACCGCTCGGAGAGTTCGTTCTTATTTTGGGCATGGACTGGCTGGTTAAACACCGTGCGAACTTAGACTGTGCTGCAAAACAGATGGTACTAAGAATTTCAGAGGATAAGGAAGTGATGATGATATGTGAAAGAAGAAATTATTTGTCTAACGTGGCATCTACTTCAAAGGCAGAAAAGTTTGTACGAAAGGGGTGTGGAGCGTTCTTAGCCTTTATCAGCACTTTGGATGCCAAAGAATTGTCGATAGAGAGTGTTAGAACGGTGAAAGAGTTTTCAGACGTCTTTCCTGAGGAGCTTCCAGGATTGCCTCCAGATCGGGAGTGGAGTTTGGCATTGAGTTGTTGCCAGGAACAGCTCTGGTGTCCATTGCTCCTTACATAATGGCATCGAAGGAGCTCATGGAACTTAAAGCTCAGATCCAGGAGTTGATGGATCGTGCATTTATTCGACCAAGTATGTCACCGTGGGGAGCGCTGGTGTTGTTCGTTAAGAAAAAGGATGGGTCAATGCATATATGCATCGATTATAGACAATTGAATAAGTTGACGATCAAGAACAAGTACACATTACCAAGGATCGATGATCTGCTCGATCAGCTGCAAGGAGCTTTGGTTTTCTCGAAGATAGACTTGAGATTGGGGTATCACCAGTTAAAAGTCAAGGAGGTGGATATTTACAAGATTGCATTTCGCACACGATATGGGCATTACGAGTTCTTAGTGATGCCGTTTGGGTTAACAAATGCACCAAATGCATTTATGGACATGATGAACCGAGTCTTCCAACTCTATCTAGACCAATTTGTGGCTGTGTTTATAAATGACATCTTGGTGTACTCAAAGACTAAAGAAGAGCACGATTTGCATCTACGACTAGTATTACAGATATTAAGGGAGAAACAACTGTATGCCAAATTCAATAAGTGTGAATTTTGGCTGAAAGAAGTGACCTTTTTGGGGAATGTTGTGTCTGTCGAAGGAATTAGAGTTGATCCTCGGAAGATTGAGGCTGTATTGGATTGGATGCCATCGAAGTTAGTGGCAGAGATTCAGAGTTTTCTAGGTTTGGCTGGATATTACAGGCAGTTTGTTGAGGGGTTTTCGTTGATTGCTGCACCGCTAACTAAGCTATTACAGAAGGGAGTACCGTTTGTGTGGTCAGATAAGCAGTATGAGAGCTTTGAGAAATTGAAGAAGATTCTAACAGAAGCACCAGTATTGATTCAACCTGAGGCTGGTAAAGAGTTTATTGTTTACTGTGGTACATCATACACGGGCTTAGGATGTGTGTTAATGCAAGAGGAAAAGTGGTGGCTTATGCATCTCGTCAATTAAGGCCGCATGAGATAAACTATCCCACTCATGATTTGGAGTTAGCTACAGTGGTGTTTGCTCTAAAGATTTAGAGACACTATCTATACGTGGAGAAGTCGATTATCTATATGGGCCATAAGAGTCTGAAGTACCCCCTTACCCAAAAGGATTTGAACTTAAGACAGTGGTGGTGGATAGAATTGTTGAAGGATTATGACTTCTCAATCGAGTATCACCCAGGTAATGCTAATGTAGTGGCTAATGCGCTGAGTTGTAAGGTGATATCAGATTTGAGAGCGATGTTTGCTCATCTCAGCCTTTATGAAGATGGTAGCTTGTTAGCTGAACTTCAAGTGAAGCCTTCATGGGTAAGTCAGATTAAGGAAAAGCTATTGTTGAATGAAAGGTTGGGTTCTCGGCTTCAGCAAGTGGAAGGTTGTGAGATAGGGGATTTTGGATTTAATGGTGATGGAGTATTGTGTTTCCGCGGGAGAGTTTGTATGCCCAAGGATTCTGAATTGAGACAAATGATTCTGCATGAGGCGCACAGTAGCCCATATGCTATGCACCCTGGGGGAAACAAAATGTACCAAGATCTCCATGAGCAGTATTGGTGGCCAGGGTTGAAACGGGAGATTACTGATTTCATGAGCAAGTGCTTGACATGTCAGCAAGTTAAGGTGGAGCATCAACTGCCTTCAGGATTGCTACAACTGGTGAAAATACCACTATGGAAATAGGAAAAGATAACGATGGACTTTGTTAGTGGGTTACCTTTAACGCCTATTAAGAAAGATTCAGTATGGGTGATAGTGGATCGATTAACAAAGTCTGTTCATTTTCTACCTGTTCGTACGGATTATTCATTGCAAAAGTTGGCCAAGTTGTTTGTAGCAGAAGTCATAAGGTTGCATGGGGTACCAGTGTCTATTATATCGAACAGGGATCCCAGGTTTACATCACGATTTTAGAAGGCTCTGCATGAAGCTTTGGAAACAAGGCTAAATTTCAGCACGGCGTTTCATCTGCAGACTGATGGTCAGTCGGAGAGAGTAATCCAGATTCTAGAAGACATGTTAAGGGGCTGTGTGATCGACTTCAGAGGTAGTTGGAAAGATTTTCTACCATTGATAGAGTTTGCATACAACATCGACTATCAATCCAAAGATCCAGATGGCACCCTATATATGCGTTGTATGGTCGTAGGTGTCGATTCTACTTGTTGGACCGAAATGGGGAGCGACAGTTGTTGGGTCCTAAGTTGATCTCAGAGACGGAGGAAAAAGTTAAGGTAATTCGGGCTCGATTAAAAGAAGCTTTTGATAGACAGAAATCGTACGCGGATCTGAAGTGTAAGTATATAGAGTTTGCAGTGGGAGATCAGGTCTTTTTGAAGGTCTCACCTTAGAAAAAGGTCTTAAGATTTAGGCAGAAAGGCAAGTTGAGCCCTAGGTTTATCGGGCCTTACCGTGTATTGAAGCGTGTTGGGCCAGTGGCGTATCAGCTTGAGTTACCTCCGGAGTTAAGTCAGATACATAGTGTATTTCATGTTTTGATGTTAAGGCATTATCGCTCGGATCCGTTTCATGTTGTGCCAGTGAAGGAAGTTGAGTTAAGACCTGACCTATCTTTTGAAGAAGAGCCAGTACAGGTTTTAGATCGGGATGTTAAGGTGCTAAGAAGGAAGTCAGTTCCGTTAGTCAAAGTATTATGGCGTAACCACGGGTCAGAGAAAGCTACATGGGAGCTAGAGGACACGGTCCAGCAACTGTACCCTCATCTCTTTTAATCAGGTAAATTTTGAGGTCGAATTTTTTTAAGGGGGTAGAATTGGAACATCCTAAAATTTGGGATTTTATGTTTTACATTATACCATGCGATAGGCTAGTTAAAAATGTTAATTTTGTATGTTTAGGGGTCCTAAGAAGGCTTGGGGTTAAGTTGGGCCTTAGTAGAATTTTTGTGTTTATGCACTTTAAGGAGAGAAGGTAAGTGGCAATAAGGCTTAAGGAAATAAGTATGTATTTTGCTAACATAAGTGGAGTGTGTGGCTTAGTGGTTGGCATCACAAGGGAGCATGGAAGGGGTAGTGGGTTCGAATCCCACCTATTGCAAATTTTTGATTTATTTTTGTGTTTCTTTCCAAACTGTCGGCCATGGTTATAAATAAGGAAAGGAAGACTTTGTAATGATGGAAAGGAAGACTTTGTAATAATGGAAAGAAGACTAAGAATTATGGTAAGGAGGAGAACAAGGGAAAAATAAGGAAAGAAATAAAGGAAAGGGATAAGGGAGGGGGGACATGTTGGCCGAATATTAGGAGTTGCTTAGGGAAGAAATTTTTGGTTAACCATCATCTTTTGGGTGTTATGGGCACACGGTTTTGTTAGGGGGAATGTGAGAGGCGGAATTTCTATAGCTTATTTGCAAGTTTGTGCAAGAAAGGTTGGTTTTCTTTTATCATTTTTGTGCATTTTTCCAATCTTTTTCCTTTGTTGCCGAAACACAAAATGACGGAAACACTCAAATCATTCTGTTCACTTTTTTGTTTGCGTTAGCCGAATTATCTAACACTTCTTTTTTTCATCTTTTCTTTTCTTTTTCACCATTTCTTCAACCTTTCTCCCTTTTTCTCAAATCGACATTACCATATGGCCGAATCTTCTTTGTTCATTTCTCTCCAATAGCTGAATCTTTTAACATTTAATCTCTTCTTCATTATTTCTCTTTCTTTCGTGTTGGCACTCTCTTCTTTGACCGAATCGATAAGTGGTTTCATTCTCCTCTTTTTATTTTCTTTTTCTTCATGGTCGATTATGTGCCCTTAGCATTCGAATGGTTCTCTAAACCGAAATATCACTCTCTCCTACTCCCTTACATCGTGATCATTTCTTTTTCGTAGTGTTCTAGTGGGTGGCCATATATCATATTCTTGTTGACTCATCCGTAACCATAAGTCTAATCAGTGGGAATCGAATTCATCATTAAGGTAAAGAGTTTCGTCATAATTCATTTTGATCTCTTTCATTGCTTGGTTATTCCGTTAAAATGGATCGATGGATTTGATTAATCGTTTATCATAGGGACTAAGTCGCTTGTTTTCTCTACTCGTTTGTCCTTCGGAAGTAGTGAGGGTAAGCATTTTTAGATCGTTGATTTAGATTTGGATTAAGAAAATCTCTTGTTGGTTAATCGAATGTTATGGTGTCATAGGTGCCGACGATCAAGAAGGATTAGTCCTTACCGTAATCAGGTGTGTAATCTTACACCAAAATCCCTTAGATTCGTGATTCGATATCATGTTGGAAAATAGATCGTTATTATTTACAAGGCTAAAAATCGTAATATGACATAAATTGTGTAACTTGCTTAAACAACATTATTTCTAAAAGATCTGTCAAAATCGGTATTAATTTTGTTAATTTATGAAAATACCCTTATGGGCTGAATTACGAAAATGCCCCTATGGGTCGATTTACGAAAATGCCCCTATGGGCCGATTTGCTAGAATGCCTTAGTGGGCCGAATTATTAAATTGCTTTAATGGGCCGATTCACCAAAATAAGTCACTAGATTAGTGGTTATTATATATATATATATATATATATAGGGATATTTTATTTTATTATGTATGTTGCATTTTGACATATTGCATGGGATGGGAAAAATTGTATGAAGAGTAGTGTAGCCTGGTGGCATTGCCACAATTTGTTCATTTATGAGCTTAATTATAATTCTGGTGGCTTGACCACAAAAATATTATATTTTAGCAGCTTGGCTGCAAATTGGTGTGAGCGAGGGGGTGGGTTGACTTGATCCCCACAAGTGTCATTGGTTGGTCGAGGGTGTGATGGATGGATGGGTTGGGTTACATTCACCTCATTTAATTATTATTATGTAATTGGGCTTAAGCCCAAGATGATTCTATGTGGATTCAGACCTAGTGGATTACGGTAAGGGGATTATGCACCGAGTTCTAGTAACTCACTCCCTTTTTCTTAATCCTTGTAGGTAATGCTCAGTGATGGACTTGGGCCATGGATGACTCGGTGGAGGCCATACTTTAGAAATGGTGTTTTCGAACTTTAGTAAATTTCATTTTCCGCTTTATTTTCTTACTTTTACTATTTTGGGTTTTAAAGTTGTAATAAGGCCTCTGGGATATGTTTTATTTTGCTTTATGTTTAGACGTACTTAATATCTTTCTTGAATTGTTTTAAAAGCGGATTTTCTAAAATCATAAATAACAATTTTTTTAAAATTGATTACCAAATGGATTTCATATCTCTTCAATTATCAATAATATTTCCAAAAGTCACGCTTTAAATATATAACAAATTTGAATATCGATTCTTCAATTAGTAGTATTTTATCGAATATTTCTAATCAAATTTGTTTCTTAACTATAACCAAATAACACCTATTTTAGTACGAATCACAAGTTCTTATTATGTTTTCTTCATGTGACATGTCGATTCGGTCGTAATGCATGGGCCGGGTTTAAGATGTTACATGCATACAGAAGTGGTCCACTTAATGTCCTACAAAAATAAGAGAAAATCTGATATCGGTGCTATTTGACTGGTCAAACCTTTCAGTTGACCCTCAACCAATGACATTATAAAACCCCGCATACAGATTGTTCAAACAAATCGAGCATACCATAACTATGGAGACAACTCATATATGACGTGTTATACTCAACCAGAACTTCTGAGGCGTACTCTTAGCTTGTAGTAGTCTTTCTTCTATTAATGAATACTACGAGAATAAATCCTTAAATACTTCTATGGGCGGATACTCTATGCGCAAAACATTAGTTCAATCTGTCAATTGGCGGACTACAGTACTATAATATGCCAAATAGATAACCTCACAATTATATGCCTTCTTCTGCTGCAAAATTGATTTTTATTAACATTTTAACGATTTGATGGTCATATATTATATTCCATTTATATATATCATGTATGTAAAATTTAATGTAAATTAATTTTTCTAACTATTTATTTTATGTAAAAATATTTCTATCGCTCAATAAATATTAATATAAAAATACTTTAGATCGATAGAATATATATATCGATCAATTAAAAATTAGCATACATGACATATGATAAGTAATTATTTGATACACACATTGTAAATGTTTTAGGTTTCACAATCATGCTTAAAAATATAATTAGTGTCAACCCCTTAAAAATAATTTTGGCTTCTCCCTTTCTAAAATACCATAAGTTTTTCCCTTGAAAACCAAGAGTGCTCTCTGAAAGAGTCCTAGCGAAAGCAGTATACGACTGTGGCTTGGGATGGAAGAGAGTGGTGGATTAGAGAGGGAGAGCAATGAAGAGATCTCATTGTTAGCAAAAGAACTCATTCAATTATCCATCAAAAAATCAACGGTGGTGCCAAGTGCAAAGCCGACTTTGATATGCACGGTTTGGACAAAGAAATCGTTTAATCCAAATAGTTTAAGGGCTCAACTGAAGAGTATATGGAAGACTAAGAAGAAGTTCGACATATAGGTTGCTTGGCAGAATTTGTTTTTAATCATCTTTAAGTTAGAAGAGGATCTGGAGATAATCATGGAAGGGCGACCCTGGCTTTTTCGTAAGTATCTTATTCTTTTTGATAGATTAGTGAATCCGATTGAACGGGATCAAATTAGCCTTATTTCATCCCCTTATTGGGCTAAGATTGGCCCTTGTCCACCAGAATTCGACAAGAAAGATTTGATGCATGCTATAGGAAGTACTTTTGGGGGTATTCTCAAATCTGATATTATTGATGATGTATGCAGAGTGGGAGTTAATTTAAATGTCCAAAAACCCCTGAGAAGAGGTATTTTTGCTTCCAGCGAGAATAATATTAAATCATGGATTCCTTTTAAGTTTGAAAAACTTCTAATTTTTTGTTTTGGATGTGGGAAATTGGACCACGCCGTCAAAGATTGCTTGTTGTTTAACCCTGCAGAAAAAGAGGAACTTAGAGATAATCCCCCTTTTCAATAGCCTTAAAAGCTAAATCAAAAGTAGTTGGAAAAGCGAGCCTTAAGTTTAATTCATACGTTAAAAAAGTGAGTTTACAGCGTAACTATACTGGGAAGTCATCAGATCATTCTGGGCAAGACGATGCTGTTGTTTCATTCGTAGATCAGGGGCTTTTATTAGGAGGAAAGATTCTTGCAATTTGAGAAGAGGGACTGAAGGAGCAGATGGATGCCAGAGTGGAAGCTGCGTTAGGCTTGAAGGAGGGATTTAATAATAAAGGGGAAACGAGTCTGACAGAAGTAAAGAAGCACACTTGGAAGCGAATTTTGCCAACAAAAAACACAGATCATCGCCAGTTTGAAAGTACTAGAATCAAGAGGAAAGATTTAACAGAGGAGTTTGTAGAGGGAAATGCAGATAGGATGAGAGATGATGGTACAAAAAGACTGAAAATTGGTGCTCATATCACAGGGGTTATTGAGGAGGAAGAAACTATGAGTGTTGATGGGTTTCAGGATTTTATCCCAAATAATTTTAGATCGGCGGCTGACAACATGTCAGCTGACTGGGAGCAATGAAAAGCTTGAGTTGGAATGTTCGTGGATTGGGGAGACCACGAGCAGTTAAGAGGTTGCGATACTTAATTAAGCAATATAATCCCCAATTAGTCTTCTTGATGGAGACAAAGTTAGATAAAAAACGTATGAAGAAGGTCAGGAAGAGTTGTGGTTTTCTCAATGGCATTGATGTGGAAGCTGAAGAGACACGGGGGGGCTGTGTCTGGCCTAGAAAGATGTTATTGAGGTTACTTTGAGAAGTTTTCCTAAATGGCATTTGGATGTATTGGTCAAACAAGATGAAAACCAGGAGGTTTGGAGGTTTACGGGCATGTATGGCTCACCTTACTTAAAGGATCGAAATTTGGTGTGGAATTTGCTTAAAAGATTAAGTCAAGACGATAATTACCCCTAGCTAGTAGCTAGAGACTTTAACGACATTATGTATTCATTTGAAAAAAAAGGAGGCTTCTGAGGGATCATAGGAGAATGGAGATTTTCAGAGATACGTTGGAAGAATGTAATTTGATGGATATTGGATACTCGTGGGTATGGTATACATGGGAAAGAGGGAATCTTCCAGAGACAAATATCAGAGAAAGATTGGACAGGGGAGTGGCAAATGATAAATGGAGGAATTTTTTCCCTCTATGCAGCATTCAACACCTCCCCAATTCAACTTCAGATCACTGCCCTCTACTTTTAAATACTGATCACGCAAACAGAATCTCTAGGGTCAAAGACTTTCATTTTGAAGTTTGGTGGACAATGGAAGACACCTTTGAGACGACTCTTAAAGAACTTCGAGAGTCATCATCTGAACCGTTGATGGACAAACTCAGAAATCTACAAATTGACTTAACAAAGTGGGCTAATACAATCAAGGGAAAGAAAGGAGAATTACGAAAATAGCTTACAAAAAAGCTTGAAACTTTGATTACGAAAGACAGAGACGATGACACTTTGGCAAAGATCATTGATACGAAGATCCATCTTAATATGGAGACTGAAAAAGATGAGGCGTAATGGGAACAAAGAGCAAGAGTTAACTGGCTAAAATATGGGGATAGAAATACAACTTTCTTTCATAATTGTGCTACTGCCCGAAGAAGAGCAAATACCATTACCAAGCTGACATTGGATAATGGTGCAGAAATTAATGAGGAGTTAGCCATATAAGAGGAAGCAAGGATTTATTTTGAGAATTTGTTTTCATCAAAAGGAGTTGCTAATCCAATGGAGATTTTGGAAGGGATTAAAGAAAGTATTTCAGCTGAGGTAAATAAGAGACTGCAAGCACCATTTACAGAGGAAGAAGTCAGATTGGCATTGAAAGGGATGGAGCCTACGAAGGCACCTGGTCTAGACAGATTTCCAGCTATTTTTTTCAAAATTATTGGCACATTGTAGGTAAGGAGGTTCTGGGGTATTGCTTAGGAGCGCTGAACAATGGAAAAGGAGTTGATTCAGCCAATACGACTAATATTGCGCTCATTCCCAAAATTCAAAAACCCACTTCTCTTGTTAATTTTAGACCGATCAGTCTTTGTACTGTCTTGTATAAGATAGTGGCCAAAACGATAGCAAACAGAATACAGGAAGCAATGGCTATTTGTATTGATCAGGTTCAAAGTGCTTTTGTACCAAGTAGGCTGATATTAGATAATATACTTCTAGCTTATGAAATTTTACACACGTTCAGGCAAAAGAGAACAGGGAAGAAGGGATATATGGCAGTTAAACTGGATATGAGTGAAGCATATAATAGGGTGGAATGGAACTTTCTTAAAGAGGTGATGAATAAGATGGGGTTTGCGAGGAATTGGATTGAGTTGATTATGAGGTGCGTGACAAGTGACTTCTATGCAGTAATAGTTAATGGAAGTCGAGGCAGATCATTTCAACCAGTTAGGGGATTAATGTAATATCCGGGATTTAGAGGTTATGCATTTTCACTTAAATGTATGTGGTAGCATGCTTGTGCGTGTTTTTCATGTGTTTTGGGCGCTTCAGGAACCTTGGGATGTAGGTAGAAGCCTTAGAAAAAAATATTTAATTTTAAGCCTAAAAAGGGGAACTAAGGGAGCTAGGCCTTAAGGAGTTTATTGTGTGGCTTAGGACACAAGTACTAAGCTGGTAAGGTGGCAAAGAGGCGCCACTTAGGGCCTTGGGAGGTGACGCCACAGGGAGTGTGAAGGGACCCAGGTTCGAGCAGCAAAGGAAGTGTTTTGGAGCTTTTATTTTTGACAATGAGGTGCAAAGATGGACGGCACAAGGACTCGAATGGATGAAGTGTAGATTGGTCCCATAACTTAAAGATTGACTAAGTAGGAGTGAAAAGGGGATTTGGATGAGGGAAGAAGAGTTGGCGAATGGAGGGTCTTGGGGTGGTAGCTCGGTCATGTAGGGAGAGTGGTCAGAAAATCATTTGGCATCTTTTTAGTTTTTTTCTCTCATTCTTTTCTTCCTCTTTCTCATCTTAGCGAACCATAACTTGAGCCTCACCATCATCCTTTTCCTTCTTCTTCTCATAATTTTTCTTTCATCAAAAGCAAACTCCTTAATCTCTTTTCTCAGAAACCAAAGCCGAATACCATTCATCTTTCTCCCATTCCACTTTGGTCGAATCTCAAGTGCTTTTTCTTAAGCCATTGCCGAAATCTCTTAAACTCATCCATTCTCAATTTTGGCCAAATATCAACCAAGCAGAGATCTCTCTTGATTTCTTCTCTAATCGGTTTGGAATAGGTAAGTTTGTCATGACCGAATCTCCTCTATTCTCCCTTACTTTTCTCTGTCGACATGTGTAGGACAAAAGCTGAATTTTGACATTTGTCTTGACTTTTAATCAACCATGCAATTGGTTTCTTTTAGGATCTCCGAGACTTTGAAGTAGTAGATTGGAGTCATCTTCTCCCTGTCAATCGTTTCCAGTAAGTTAGTGGTAAGGATTCATGCTGATTCAATTTGTCTCTTAGTTATTTGAAAAGCCGAAGGCTATTAAGATTAAGTGTTAATGTTGGCCGATTGTAGAGGGAAGATCAGTCTCGCATATCTCGGGTTGTGGCTAGTATTCGAAAGGCGTTAAGATAAGGATTATGGTTGTGCGTCAACCTTTCGAGATTTGTTTGTATAGCCGAACGGTCTCTTTGCTAATGATCTTAGTGTTGGCCGAATGTTGGAAAAGGGATCTAGTGCATTAGATCGAGATTTTTGGGATTCGGTAATCGTGTTAGTAACCAGGTGTGTAACCCTACACTAAATTCCCGATAGATTAATAGTAATAATGTTAAGCATGTGTTAATAAAGTGACGAATAAACATGGATAAGGGTACCATTCGATGGTACAGTGCATTCAGGTACGTTACCCCTAACTCTTAGTTAATAAAGTTTATAAACATGGATATGAAAGTATGAGAAATATCGTTATGGCCATGGGGTGAGGTATATTGCATGATATTTGTATGTTATGTATGTTGCATGGGCATATGGGTGATAATGATAAAGGGGAAGTGTTCTGGTGATTTTTACCACATTATCCGGTGACTTATGTCACATATTATGAATCTGGTGACTCTGTCACATTATCTGGTAGCTATGCCACGATTATAAGGACGATGAGTAGTTGACTGCAGCGGCTGCCTTCGATGGTGTGTAGTGGATGGAGGGTCGATTTAGTAATCCCCACGGTGTGATTGGCAGGTACGGGTGATATGTAGAGGTTGGATATCTAGGTGGGTTTGGGTTGCATCATTGTCTATATTGGTTTTATGTGATTTAATATGCCTTGATCATTTGGGAGTCTGTGTTGGTTGTTACACACTGAGTCTGTTGACTCACCCTTCGTGGGCTAACATTTTGCAGGTGATACTCAGTAAATGGACCGAGTCGGCAGGGACTTAGTGGTGGCCATGCTCAGCTCAGCATTTTCACATTTTCTTATTATGTTTTCGGGTTTTACTCGGGTTTTGTTTTTGTTGTAATAAGGCCATTATTATTTAACTGTTTTATTTATGCATTTGATTTTTTATTCTGGTACGATCAATGCTAGACAAGTGGTTAAACAATTTTTTGTAAAAAAACTTTAAATGTTTTGACACATAAACACCTACGATTTTCAACTTAATGATAAGCTCTAAAATTCACATTTCTTTAAACTTGTAATTTCTAAAATATGAATATAATGTTTTAATACAAAATTAAATTACAACACGGTTTTCAACTTGAGAATAACCCAAATCTATTTTCTTCAAAACCACCAAGTATTTTAAGATGACATAACGAGATTTAATTACGTTTTACTCAAGGAGCATGCTGGATCCGGTCAGGGCTTGTGGGCTGGGTTTGGGGTGTTTTAATTTGGTATCAGAGCCCGATTCAAAACTCGGCCTTGAGGGTTTTTGGGCCCAAAATGTTTTTTAAAAATTGAGTTTTACTAAATGATGAGTAGGTTTCTGGCATGGCACCTGAGTCTCCGGCCCGCCAGGTAAGTACCCCTAACCACTGTGTGATTTGTATGTGGGTATTACGGGATCGTAGATTAGTAGATTAGGAGCTATTGAACCCTAGGATTAGCTTACCCTAACACAGAATTACAACTTAAAGCCTAATCAAACAAACCTGTGAGTGAGTCGTCGAGTTAAGGGTGGGCAACCATTGTGCGCATGTCTAGGATTGGATTCAGGGGGAGCTTGGTATTTAAGCAGTCCTAGTGACTCACCTCCTCTTCACTCGAATCCTACCTGGTGCGTAGTGAGGGTTCACTCTAACCAAGAGGACTTATTCATAGGCTAAATTCAATAATTAAAACCTGAAAGGGACTAGCTACACTGTTTTATAAAAACATTAGTTTTAAAATTACCAAATTACCCCTTTGATTTGTAAAAACTATTTTAGATTTTTTAAAAAAATTTCAAAATATCCCCAATTTACAAAATTACCAAATACCCTCGGTTTGTAAAATCACTAAAATACCTCGCTTATAAAATTGCCATACTACCCTCAACTTTTATCAAAATATTCCTATTTTGTAAAAATACCAAAAACCCCTATTTTGTAAAATACCCTGATTTGAAAAATTACCAAAATACCCCTATAGGACAAATTACGAAAATACCTCTGGGTTGGAACGGACGAAAATGTTCGAGTGGTGAGTGTGTGTAGCAGATACTATTAAATGAATGTGATTCTCTGAATTAGGGTAGAAGATTTGAAACGAAAATCCTGAAATGATCGAAAGAACTACCATTAAACTTTCTTACATAAAACTTATTCGTGGGTAATCAGTGGAACAAAAACTGATGCATAAAACTTTTTAAAGCAGATTAAATCGCAATCGTAGGCATGAGTTCTAGGGGACGTAGTCGTAATGTGCGAGGGCGTGGTAGAGGTAGAATGACCGTATTGGAACCCGTTAGGTCTGGTCAAGGGTCCGACAATGGGATGCCACCACCAGCTGCTGGTGTTGAATATCAGGATCAGACGGGGGATGATGCAGTATCGCAGGTGATGCTGCGAGTTCTTGAGAGGGTGGCTGGAGCAGGTGGAGGCATGGGAGCTCAAAAATGCATCTTGAGCGACTTGAGCCAATAGAGCGAGGTATTCGAGGTGTATCTCGTGTGGCGCCAATATGGTGAGTATTGGTTGGAGGTCGCAGAGCTAATTATGGATGATTTAGACTCGATCACGAGGAGAAACTGAAAGGGGTGGTGTCGCTTCTCCGCGATGAGTCATACCAGTGGTGGCTCACGGTTCGGGATGGTGCTGTAGTAGATGATCTCACTTGGGAGTATTTTAAGGCGGCGTATCAGAAGAAGTATATTGGGACTAGCTATATTGATGCACAGAGGAAGGCGTTTCTGAGGTTGGTTCAGGGGAATAAGTCCGTAGCAAAGTACGAGGCAAAATTCTTACGGTTGAGCTGGTATGCTCGAGGTATCATGGCCACGGAGCATGAATGATGTGTCAGGTTCGAGGACAGAGTGAAGGATGACCTGAGATTGCTGATTGCTCCACAGCAGAAGCGGGAGTTTACCGTGTTCGTAAAGAAGGCTAAGGTAGCCGAAGGGATTAAGGAATCTGTGAAATAGAATTTAGACAGGAATAGACAAAAGAGAGGGTTTGGATCATCAGGGCCATCCGGAATGTTCAAAAGAGACCTATAGTTGATGGGCCACGAGGTCAAGAAAGTTGTTCGGGAGGACAATGCTGCACTTGTGCTCGGTGTGGAAAGATGCACCGGAGAGTGTTGGAAGAAGACAGGGGATGTTTTAAATGTGGATCCAGGGATCACATGATTAGGGACTGTCCTATGAAAATAGACGGGAGCCGACTAATAAGTCAGGGTCTCAATCAGCCGAAGAGGAGGATAACGACCACCACGGGTCGTGGTCCCGCTGATGTGGGGTAATGGTTCGGAGGGTCAGGAACACCGAGGTGTTGGTAACAGAGGTGAGACAATGGTCTGTGTATGCAGCTCATCGAGGCGAATGGTGACGCACCGGACGTCATAACCGGTACGTTCCTTATAGCTGACAAGCCTTATTTTGCTTTAATTGATGTTGGCTCGACCCACTCATATGTTGCATGTAGAGTAGCTGAAACATTAGGTGTAGCATATGAACTATCTATTAGGGAGATGATCGAGTGAGCCTGTTAGGTCAAACAGTAGTGGTGAATAGGATATTCCTGAGTATGCCTCTAGAGATTCAGGGGTGGTATTTCCCACGACTTGATGGAACTACCTTTGGGGAATTTGATCTCATTCTAGGTATGGATTGGCTAGTGGAACATCGGGCTAAATTGGATTGCACAACTAAGCTTAATGGAGTTGAGGACTCAGAGGATGATGAGATATTTATGATGGGAGAAAGAAGAAATTATTTGGCTAACGTAGTCTCCGCATTAAAGGTCGATAAGATGGTTCAAAAGGGTGCAAGGCATTTTGGCCTTCATGAGTGCTTTGGATGCAAAAGAAGAAGGAGTTAGTGGAGTGAGAATAGTAAGGGAATTCATAGATGTCTTTCCAAGGAGTCAGCTCGGGTTACCTCCTGACGTGGAGGTGGAGTTCGAATTGATTTACCGTCAGGTACAATTTTGTGTCAATTGCTCGCATCAATAGCACCAAAGGAGTTAGTAGAGCTTAAAGCCCAGATCAAGAGTTACTTGATCGTGGGTTTATTCGACCTAGTGTGTCTCCATAGGGAGCACCGTCCTATTCGTGAAGAAGAAGGACGGACTATGCGTATGTGCATAGATTACCCAGAGTGAATAAGTCGACCATCAAGAACAAGTACCCATTACCGAGAATAGACGACTTGTTCGATCACCAAGGGGCCACAATATTTTCAAAGATAGATATACGGTCAGATATCATCGACTTAGGGTGAAGGAAGTAGATATCCATAAGACAGCTTCCGGACAAGATATGGGCATTATGAGTTCTTAATAATGCCGTTCGGATTGACAAACGCCCTAGCTGCGTTCATGGATATGATGAATCGGGTTTTCCAACCCTGTCTGGATTTGTTCGTCGTTGTGTTTATAGACGACATCCTAGTGTATTCCAAGTCCGAGGAAGAACATGATGAGCATCTCCGTGGTGTTGCAAGTGTTAAGGAAAAGAAGCTATATGCCAAGTTCGTAAAGTGCGAATTTTGGCTAAAGGAAGTTACGCCTTAGGGCATGTGGTGTCTGTGGAAGGAATAAGAGGGACCCTCTAAGATTGAGGCAAGATAGATTGGAAACCACCTAAGTCTGTGGGTGAGGTTCGTAGTTTCTTGGGGTTAGGAGGCTACTACAGAGATTTATTGAAGGGTTCTCATCAATAGCAGCACCTCTGACGAAGTTGTTAAGAAAGGAGGTACCTTTCGTATGTGCGGATAAGCAACAGGAGAGTTTTGAGAAGCTTAAAAGAGTATTGACAGAGGCTCTAGTTTTAATTCAGACGGAAGCAGCGGAAAGACTTCGTGGTGTATTGTGATGCTTCCCATACAGGATTGGGATGTGTCCTTATGCAAGACGGAAAGTGGTCGCTATGCGCCTCTCTGAGCTTGAGGCCACATGAGGTTAACTATCCGACGATGATCCGGAGTTGGCTGCAGTAGTCTTCGCTCTAAAAGTGTGGAGGCACTATTTATATGGAGAAAAGTCGGTGATTTACACGGATCACAAGAGTTTGAAGTATCTGCTAACTCAGGAGCTGAATTTGAGAAAGCGAAGGTGGGTGGAGTTGTTGAAAGACTACGACTATTCAATAGAGTATCAGCAGGGCAAGGCAAATGTGGTGGCAAATGCCCAAAGTCGGAAAGTGGTGTCGGATCTGAGGGCGATGTTTGCACATCTTAGCCTTTACGAGGATAGAAGTTTTCTAGCGGAGTTGCAAGTGAAGCCAACATGGCTAAATCAGGTAAAGGAGAAACAATTGGTAGACGGTGAACTCAGTGCTAAGCTGCTACAAGTACAAAATGGAGAGTTGGAAGACTATGGTGTAAACGGTGATGGAGTGCTGTGTTTTCGAGGCAAGGTCTCAGATGTCAAGGATGAGGAATTAAGGCAAAAATTCTTCAAGAATCGTGATAGTAGCCCTTATGCTATGCATCCCGGAGGAAGTAAGTTATATAAGGATCTACGGGATTAGTTTTGGTGGCCTGGTCTTAAGCAGGAAGTTACAGAATTTGTAGGGAAGTGTTTAACGTGTCAGCAAGTCAAGGCTGAACACCAAGTACCGTCAGGATTGCTTCAGCTGATAAAGATTCCGCAATGGAAGTGAGAGAGAATTACCATGGACTTCGTTAGTGGGCTTCCCCTTACGCCTACTAAGAAGGACTCGGTATGGGTGATAGTAGATCAGTTGACGAAGTCTGCACATTTCCTACCAGTGTGGGTGGACTATTCCCTGCAGAGATTGGCAAAATTGTATGTAGCAAAAATCGTGAGGCTGTACGGAGTGCCAGTGTCGATTATCTCGGATAGGGATCTGAGGTTTACGTCTCGATTTTGGAAAGCACTACATCAAGCATTGGGCACCAGGTTGGACTTCAGTACGGCATTCCATCCGCAGTCGGACGGCCAATCTAAGCGGGTAATTCAAGTGCTAGAGGATATGTTGAGGGGTTGCGTGATAGATTTCAAAGGAAGTTGGGAGGAGTTCTTGGCTTTAGCAGAATTTTCGTACAATAATAGCTATCAAGCAAGTATTCGGATGGCACCGTACGAAGCGCTGTATAGACGGAGGTGTCGCACTCCTACGTGTTGCATAGAATTGGGGGAACGTCAAGTTTTGGGTCCGGCGATTGTGGCAGAATCGAAAGAAAAGGTTAAGGTAATTCGGACACAGTTGAAGGAGGCATCTGACAGGCAAAAGTCATATGCAGATCTTTAGCGGAAGGAGATTGAGTTTGCTGTGGGAGATCAGGTGTTTCTCAAAGTTTCACCGTGGAAGAAGGTGATGAGATTTGGTCGCAAAGAAAAGCTAAGTCATAGGTTTATAGGACCTTATCGAATTTTGAAGCGGGTTGGACCAGTAGCATATCAGTTAGAGTTGCCTTCGAAATTGATGTAGATGCACGATGTGTTCCACGTTTCGATGCTACGCCACTACTGATCGGATCCATCTCATGTAATACCGGTTGAGGAGGTGGAGCTAAGACCAGATTTGTCCTATGAGGAAAAGTCGATTCAGATTCTGGAACGGGATGTGAAGGTGCTTGAAGGAAATCAGCCTCTAGTCAAAGTGTTATGGCATAACCATGGACCTAAGAAGCTTCAGAGAGCCAGAGGAAGCAATGCACACAATACCCTCACTTATTTTAGCCATGTAATTTTGAGGTCGAAATTATTTTATGGGGGGTAGAACTATAATATTCGAGATTTAAGGGTTATGCATTTTCACTTAAATGTATGTGGTAGCATGCTTGTGTGTGTTTTTAATGTGTTTTGGGGGCTTCAGGAACCTTGGGATGTAGGTAGAAGCCTTAGAAAAAAAATATTTGATTTTAAGCCTAAAAAGGGGAACTAAGGGAGCTAGGCCTTGAGGAGTTTATTGTGTGGCTTAGGACACAAGTACTAAGCTGGTAAGGTGGCAAAGAAGTGCCACTTAGGGCCTTGGGAGGTGACGCCACAGGGAGTGTGAAAGGACCCAGGTTCGAGCAGCAAGAGAAGCATTTTGGAGCTTTTATTTTTCGACAAGGAGGTGCAGTGATGGACGGCACAAGGACTCTAAATAGATGAAGTGTAGATTGGGTCTGACAGCTTAAAGATTCAGCTAAGTAGGAGTGAAAAGGGGGATTTGGATGAGGGAAGAAGAGTTGGCTGAATGGAGGGGTCTTGGGGTGGTAGTTCAGTCATGTAAGGGAGAGTGGGTGCCGAAAATCATTTGGCATCTTTTTAGTTTTTTTTTTCTCTCATTCTTTTCTTCCTCTTTCTCACCTTAGCCGAACCATAACTTGAGCCTCACCATCATCCTTTTCCTTCTTCTTCTCATAATTTCTTCTGTCATCAAAAGCTAAAACTCCCTTATTCTCTTTTCTGTAAACCAAAGCCGAATACCATTCATCTTTCTCCTATTCCACTTTGGCCGAATCTCAAGTGTTTTTTCTTAAGCCATTGCTGAAATCTCTCAAACTCATCCATTCTCAGTTTTCGCCGAATATCAACCAAGCAGAGATCTCCCTTGATTTCTTCTCTAATCGGTTTGGAATAGGTAAGTCTGTCATGACTGAATCTCCTCTATTCTCCCTTACTTTTCTTTGTCGACATGTGTAGGACAAAAGCCAAATTTTGGCATTTGTCTTGACTTTTAATCAACCATGAAATCGGTTTCTTTTAGGATCTCCGAGACTTTGAAGTAGTAGATTGGAGTCATCTTCTCCCTGTCAATCGTTTCCAGTAAGTTAGTGGTAAGGATTCATGCTGACTCAATTTGTCTCTTAGTTATTTGAAAAGTCGAAGGCTATTAAGATTAAGTGTTAATGTTGGTCGATTGTAGGGGGATGATCAGTCTCACATATCTCAAGTTGTGGCTAGTATTTGAAAGGCGTTAAGGTAAGGATTATGGTTGTGCGTCAACCTTTCGGGATTTGTTTGTATAGCCGAACGGTCTCTTTGCTAATGATCTTAGTGTTGGCCGAATGTAGGAAAGGGGATCTAGTGCATTAGATCGGGATTTTTGGGATTCGGTAATCGTGTTAGTAACCAGGTGTGTAACCCTACACTAAATTCCCGATAGATTAATAGTAATAATGTTAAGCATTTGTTAATAAAGTGACGAATAAACATGGCTAAGGGTACCATTCGATGGTACAGTGCATTTAGGTACGTTACCCCTAACTCTCAGTTAATAAAGTTTATAAACATGGATATGAAAATATGAGAAATATCGTTATGGCCATGGAGTGAGGTATATTGCATGAGATTTGTATGTTATGTATGTTGCATGGGTATATGGGTGATAATGATAAAGGGAAGTGTTTCGTGGTTTTACCACATTATCCGTGACTTATGTCACATATTATGAATCTGGTGACTCATCACATTATCTCGTGGCTATGCCACGATTATAAGCGATGGCGAGCGCTGACCGCAAGAATCGCCTTCGATGGTGTGTAGTGGATGGAGGGTCGATTTAGTAATCCCTACTGTGTGATTGATGTGCACGGTGATGTGTAGAGGTTGGATATCTAGGTGGATTTGGGTTGCATCATTATCTATATTGGTTTTATGTGATTTAATATGCCCGATCATTTGGGAGTCTGTGTTGGTTGTTACACACTAAGTCTGTTGATTCACCCTTAGTGGGCTAACATTTTGCAGGTGATACTTAGTAAATGGACCTGGTCGGTAGGGACTTAGTGGTGGCCATGCTCAGCTTAGCATTTTCACGTTTTCTTATTATGCTTTCGGGTTTTACTCGGGTTTTATTTTTGTTGTAATAAGGCCATTATTATTTAACTGTTTTATTTATGCATTTTAATTTTTATTCTGGTATGATCAACGTTAGACAAGTGGTTAAACAATTTTTCGTAAAACAACTTCAAATGTTTTGACACATAAACACCTACGATTTTCAACTTAATGATAAGCTCTAAAATTCGACATTTCTTTAAACTTGTAATTTCTGAAATATAAAGATAACGTTTTAATACAAAATTAAATTACAACACGGTTTTCAACTTGAGAATAACCCAAATCTATTTTCTTCAAAACCACCAAGTATTTAAAGATGACATAACGAGATTTAATTACGTTTTACTCAGGGAGCATGCCAGATCCGGTCAGGGCTTGTGGGCCGGGTTTGGGTGTTTTAATTAAGACAGGGTGACCCACTTTGTCCTTACCTATTCCTCATCTGCAGTGAGGGGCTTTCGGCGCTAATGCGATCAGCGAAGTAGAAAGGGATGATTCGAGGAGCGAAGGCAAGCAGGAACGGGCCTGAAATTTCACATCTCTTGTTTGCTGATGATTGTATGGTATTTGGTGAAGCAACAGAGAAAGGGGCAAGGGTTCTGAAAGATATATTGCGCATATCTGAAAGTGCTCGTGGCAATGTGTTAATTTTGGCAAATCTACAGTTTTTTGCAGTACAAATACTAACGAGGAATCAAAAGCAGCAGTCTCGAGATTATTGGGAGTGAGAAGTTCTTCCAGTCTAGAAAAGTACTTGGGCCTGCCTAATATGGTAGGTAAACGAAAAAAGGATGCATTTCAAAATCTGGCTGACAGGATCGCGTCTTGAATCGAGAGCTGGAGTTCTAGACTATTGTCCCTTGAGGGAAAGAAATCTTCATCAAATCAATATTACAGGCAATTCCTACATTTGCTATGTCTTGCTTTCTTTTTCCTAAAGTGTTATGTGAAAAGATTGAGAGTATTCTTGCACGATTCTGGTGGCAGAAGGGACCAGGTAAAAGGGGCATCCATTGGTGCCAATGGAAGTTTCTATGTAGATCTAAAGAAGAAGGGGGATTAGGATTTCGCAGAATGGGTCAATTTAATATTTCCCTCTTAGCAAAACAAGGATGGTGTTTCTTAAACTCTCCAAATTCATTAGTTGCAAGAGTGTTCAAAGCCAAATATTTTCTAGAATGTAATTTTTTACAATCGAGTCTGGGGAGGTCTTGTTCCTATGTTTGGCGTAGTATCTGGGCAACCAAGAGTATTTTAGAGAAGGGACTGATGTGGAAGGTTGGAACGGGTGAAAATATTTCTATTAGTCAGGATTATTAGATTCCATATTATGTTAATGGTCGATTAATGTCCAGATTTGATACTTTACAATTCGACAAAGTTGTTGGCCTTATTAATAGTACTAAAAGAGAGTGGAATAAGGAGCTGATTGTTAATACCTTTCCAGAAGATGTCGTAGAACTAATCCTCCGAATACCGCTATCGATAGAACCTCATGAAGACGTCATGGCTTGGAGCGGAGAATGGTCGGGTGTTTTTTTAGTAAGGAGTTCCTATAAACTATTACAGAGCTGGGATCCTACAGCTTACGCTTTACATAATATCTATAGGAACTTTTATAAGAAACTATGGAAAGTTGAAATACCCACTAAAGTAAAAATTTTTATCTGGAAACTATCATGGAACTATATTGCTTCTAAGGTGAACTTGCATAGTCGGAGACTGGGGGATAGCAGACTGTGTCCTCGATGTAGTGGTGGTGAAGAGACGCTGAACCACCTCTTTTGGGATTGCCCTGGTTCAGCAGAGATTTGGCGACGTTTATCAGGAGTGGATTTAACAGGGTACACAAATGTTGAGTTTAGTGAGTAGCTTACCACGGCATTAGTTTCTCTGCCACTGGAGAGGTGCATGTTTTTTTGTATAGCCTTATGGAGTATTTTGGGCGATAGAAACTCCCACATTCATGAAAAATCATCAAGATCCAGTCAAGAAATTGTCGGGCTTTATTATGCTTATGTTCATGAATTAGACTAATCGTAACAAAAACTCAAAAACTCAAATGATATCGTAAACTAGAAATGCCCACCTGAGAATAGCCTCAAGATCAACTTTGACAGGGCTTTTGATGGGAAAAACAAGGTCTCAAAGATCGTGGGTGGTTGTTCGAGATAGAAGAGGGAACGCCATCATTTCAAGTGCATTCATCCACAGCAGGGTCCAAACCGCGTTTGAAGCCGAAGCCCTTGCATGTAGATGCGCGACACAGATAACTCTCGACATGGAAAAAAGAGACAGTATTATTGAAGGAGATTCATTAACAGTCATAAGAAAGTGTCAAAATACAACGCAAGACAAATCGTAGATAAGCCCTTACATTTTTTATGTTCATAGCATGAAATCCAGAGACAGAAGTTTGAAATTCGAATTTACCCCAAGATCAGCAAACAACTTAGCGTATATTTTAGCAGTGGAATCATTGAGAAGGAAAGAGGATTTTTACCTGTTGAACAAGGTTCCAGAGTATGTAGAGGCTCAGGCTAGGAGAGAAAGTGAGAGAGAGCCAGACTGAGATTCAGGGAAGAAATGAAGAGGAGGAAGGCAATAGTCACAAAATGGAGTAATGAAGCGGCATTAAAGCCTTTCTTGGAAATGAAAACTCTATCAAAAGTTTGAAATGATAGAAAGGAAAGGTCTGGAGAGGTGATACACACTGATTGGGCAATAGGGTTGGCTGGTTTCCAGCTAATTTACAGCTATTTCTGACTTCTTTTATTTATTTTTTTCGAAAATATGTCTTCTAGATTTTTCTTGACTGAGGCTTATTTGGGTTAGGCTGAATGGGCCATTAGTTTTGTATCATGATTTTATTTCTTGTTTGGTTTTATAATACAAGCCCAATCTGTTTCTACTAAAAAATATATATATAATTAGTGTCTCGCTTGTATATATACTAATATTTTTTTAAAATAAACTATATCTTATTGGACATGTGTCACACCCTTACTCTACATACTATATATATATAGAAGATAATTCTCCATATATAAGATAATATATATATATATATATAATTATTTTAAAGAAAGGAAAACCATAAAAAAACTCCACGAAAAGTCTTTCACACGTAAGTGATATTACACGGTTTGGAAAGGTAAACGCCTCGAAAGCACGAAGGCTCAATTTATATTATTAATCTGTGTTTTTTTTAGTTTTTCTTTTCTTTTCATAATTAATTGCTAGATAGTTTTAATAAGAATTGATCTTTTCGGAGGGAGATGAAAACAATATTGAAATAGAACTTCAATGGTATATTAAGTTTGGTTAAACTAAGTTGTTAGTCCCTATAATTTGATAAAATTTAAAATTAAGTCCCTTTTAATTTAAAATCCAAATCCAATCATTATCGTTGTTAGTATTTCTCAGAAACAAATTTCAACTTCATATGTTAATTAGGCTATTCTCATATGTCATATGATTGGCGAAAAATAAACATGTTAAGTTGGTAAATTTTAATAGAATCTACCAACAATGATAATGATTGGGCTAAAATCTTTGAATTGAAAAAGTAGAAGGATTGAACTTTTAATTTTTAAAGCACAAAGACTAAGTGTCAAGTTATATAAAAATACAACTAACAACATATTTTAACTTTTAAGTTTTACTCTTTCATCAGAATGTTTGAATGCTTCTAAATTTATTGTATTGCTTTGCATGGGATAGGCCATTTTGATTGAAGGGAGAATATGACAGTATAACTGCATTTAATTGTGTGTTGTGTATCCACATCAAAAATAGATTCCAACTATGTCCATTTTACTGTGCTCTCACGGTCCTTCTAACAACTCTTATCTGTGAAATGGTTGTGATTCCGCAGTTACCGACAACTTATAGCTGCAATTACCTAAATCCAAAAGTGGTATTAAGTCCACAAATTGGTGTGATGGGGGAAGGGAGTTTTGGGGAACCCCTATCCTAGAGTGTATTGGTGGGATAGGATTACCGAATGTTAAACGAATTATTAAAACGAATGTTGCAAGGCATATTGTTTATGCTTAATAAAAAGTACATGATGAAATGATTGAACGATTTAATGTGCATATAATTGTTATGAACAATATATTAATTCTATAATTGAATTGCCTAATTGAGTATGATTGATACTGTTACTGTTAATGTTAATGTTAATGCTTGCTTGTCTAAGTAGCAAACCCAAACTACCATATTGAATTGATTGATATGTGGAATTGATTGTTATTATTGATGGTCATAATTGAATGTTTGGATTGGTTTATTGTAAAGGGACTCACATTGAGCTTTCATAACTCACTCTCTCTTATTTTCCATCTATTCAAATAACTCTACAGACTAGGACACGAACTTGACATGCAACTTATTCTCACATTTAATATTATTAGTACCATTATTATTATTGTTGTTTCTATTTTATTTTATGAAGAACCTTGGTACGGGATAAGATTTCTAATTCAAACATTTAGGATGCATGACATTATTTATAATGAAAATGGCATTTAAGTATATATTTATTCGATATAGTTAAGGATGTAAGAAGGTACTTATTATTATGTGATAAAAATAGGTTGATTTTAATATTTTAAAAAGAGATTTACAAATTATTGTTTAAACTCCGTTGCTATAATGATGATAGATTAAATTAAAAAAATGATATATTCACTTGCATAAAACATGTGTTCAAATGAAAATTATTTTTGATAAAAACCGAGCCACCTGGATGGCTAATGTAATATTCCCGAACTGAGCCACAATTTTGTTCCTCAACAGCCTGATGAGTTAGAAGATCCCGACTCAAATCAACGACCTCAACTACACTGGTTGTTTAAACTTTATTGTTAATTCCCTTGACGGATCCAACTACTCACTCAATTTGTCAAGTCAATTTGTTATTCGATGAGATGAATACAAAAATTACAGATCATATTGATCACTAACAGTATAACGTCCAACATTGAATCAAGGGGTGCCCTTTTTGATTTGATGCTAAAATGACGTTAGGAGATGGCCGAATCTACCTCCTAAAGTGGAGAATTAACGAATACCAATGTAGAGAGTGTAATTACGATTTCAAATTTAATAGTTCTAACATTAAATTAATTTTTGGCCTAATTTAGCTATGCATAATAAAAAAAACAATAAAAATAATAAAAGGAAACTTTTATTGAAAAAAAAAAAGAAAAAGAAACAATGGTGGAGAATTCCACCTAAGTCAGAACGCCCAAAATTTTATGTTTTGGTTCTGTTAAAATGTGACAACTGTGTATTTGCTTCAGTGGTTAAGTATTCTAGGTGTGTGTGAGAGGTCCCAAGTTCAAACCTTAGCTTTGGCAAATGTTGGTATTTTTCATATAGAAGCCCTTTCTTTGGTCATTGGGCTTATATTAGATTATTTATGAAACCGTATCAGAATGGGCTTGTTGGTCTGGTGGTTAAGTTGAGTGTCAGATTGCTGAAGGTTTTGTGTTCGAATCCCTCTCTGGGAAAAATAGATTATTTTTTCTCGGTTGGTGGCTGAGAGTTTGAGTTGTAACGAAAATCTGAGAAGTGGGTGGTTGAAATAGTGTAGGTAGTGGGATTTGAGTAAATCAGTTTTCCCAAAAATTTCTCTTTTCAGAAAAATTAACCATTCTCTCTGCCACTTCCCATTTTCTTTTTCTTGCTGTTTCCTTTTTGCCGTCGCCCCTTTTGTTCCATTGCTGCCTTTTTTCTGTTTTTTCCCATCTACTTCCAAATTTTCGTGACTCATTAATTTGGCTTTTGCGCGTTATTGGTAAGTTTTGACTTTTGCTAATCTAAACATTTTTCTAAATACTTTCTAAGAGGGGTTTCATTTTGGTGTTTAGGAGTTAATCAAGGGAATGTATATTGTTCCCAATCGACGAGTTAAGTGCGTGGAATTCTCGTTTCGATCGAAGGTATGGTTATCGACAGTTAATGGATGAACGTCTCGTTACAATCTCATTTAAGTTTTGATAATGTTACAAAAATTAGGTGTTGAAATGTCAATTTTTAGGTTCAGGAGTGCTCAGGGATCGTTTTAACATCAATCGGTACCAGATGTATACTCGATTGCACAAAAAATGAGGTTTTGACGAAAGCCAAAAACCTCACTATCGACTCCACACGGATGTGTGGTCACTCGTGTGGTAGGCCATGTGCCCTAACAAGGGCGTATGTTCGACGAGGCCAGGCCGTACGCGTATGACACGGCCATGTGATGGCTAGGCAGGCCATGTGCGACACATGGGCTCAACTGATTTGGGTCATGTGGGCCATACAAGCATGTGGGTCCACACGGGTGTGTGGGCCCACATGGATAAACCACACGGGCGTGTGGGTCCACATGGGTAAACCACACGGACGTGTAGGCCCACCCAGGCAGGCCACATGGGCGTGTGAGCCCATTATCACTGAATTGATTTCTAAGGTTGCTCGGGTCGCCCAAGTCAACTGTGAACCTATTGTAGGGCCGATAAGCATTACTTAGACCCCTAATCGTGTGAACTAACTGATTGATGGATATATATAATGAACATGATGATAGTATGCATGTATACATTTACTGATTATATGTACTGATTTCATGAGATAGCATGTCATGCATTGCATGGGGTTGGGTTGGTTTTATTTGGAGGAAGTGTACTAAAAGGCTCTTAAGCCTAATATACTGGCAGCTCAGCTGCAAACTACTATTTTGTGCCACATTCAGTACTACCTGAAGTGTAGGGATGGGTGGGTTGATTCAATCCCCACATGGAGTGCAGGGTTGGATGGAGATGGTGTGTAGAGGCTGGTTGGATAGGACTTTGCTACTGAATACTGTATACATGTTACTGATACTGTGATGGGCTAAGGCCTTTGTGCATACTGATACTGATACTGAGTTGGGCTAAGGCCAACCGTTACTGATACTGAAAGGGGCTTAGGCCCAAAACTATTTTTGACTATGCATTCTGTTTACTGTTGTTTGTTTTCTGTGGGATTACACACTGAGTTTACATAGACTCACCCCTCTCTGTTTAATGTGTACAGGTAATCCCCCAGACCTAGACGGATTGGTGCGGTGGAGGACTCGATGGTGACCAAAGTTTTTAGACTTTTACGATTTATAATTTATGATTTGTGGTTTATTTGGATGTAATTTGGGGACTTTTGCTTAAATTTGGTTTTTATTTATTTTTATGCATTTATAACTGCTAGATGTAGGAAAACTTGGTTTTCAAAAATGAAAAGTTTTCTCTAAACACACGATTTACTCAAAACTGTTTTAAAAGCTTCTATAACGAATTATGTTTAAAACAACCGACTAAACGAGTAAGGATTTTGGAATTAAGAATAGATAAGAAAAGTAAGTAAATGAAAATGGTTTTATCGTAGAAACTTAGTTTTCAACACGCTATCATGTGACTTCGCCAGATTCGGCCATAACGTCTAGGCGGAGTTTGAGGTGTTACATAAGCAATCAAAATGTAAAAAAATAAAAATCCCCTATCCCCTTAATTGTCATATCACAGAAAAGGTTTCACTCTTAATTGAATGCTTCAAATATAAATCCTAAATAATTATCTAATAAAAAAATTAATCCTAATTAAACTCTTAAATAAATATCTTTACAAATAACTAATAAAAATAACTATTAAAACAAAATAATCCCAAATCTAATAAATTTAGAATGTCGTTTTTATGAAAATTTTTTCGCCAATTTTGATTCCATGTCAAATTGTCAAGTAATTCACCTATCAACTTGCATTCCAATATTAAAGACATGTGATGCACCTAAATAGAAAAAAAATACCAAAACTAATAGTATCCATATTCAAAATTAATTAGAATTAATCACAAAATGTCAATTATGCACATTATCGACTATTGAATACAAACTCTATATCTATGAATCCTATTTATGTTAATTATTATTTTTTTATTTTGTTATATTCAATACAAAAAAACAACAATTTTCTTCCCTCTCACTACAAATAATTTGTCATGTAGCTACATTTGTCGAAACCATTTTAAGATTTTGGTAAAAACGGGGATCGACTTTAAAAACGAAAATGGAGTCGCCACCAACCCCTTTTTGATTAGGTGTGATCGGATCACCTTATAAAATATTTTATTTCAAAACATTAATTTTGGCCTACGAAATTCAAGAAAACGGGTTCGGGAGTCGATTACATACGAGGAAGGATTAACACCCTCGTAACGCCCAAAATTGGTACCGGATTAATTAGTTATTGTCCTAATGTTGAAAATTCGAAAAGATTTGAAAACATGATTTCTTAAAAAAAAACTTGAACAATTTGAATTAAAAATTGAGATTTTTTTTGTTCTGAATGAATACAAACATCATATCCAACACATTAGGACATGATATTGTAAACCTTCGTAACCAAGATCATCTCATGATTTACAAAATTTTATTAAAAGGATATTTAGTTATTTAGCCAAACGGAAAATCGAAACCCAACACGTTAGGGCACTATTCCCTGAATTTCTAAAGACAAAACATTGCCTCATTTAAAAAACCTTAAGATAAAATATAGTAATTTTGTAAAATGTATTTTATTTTAAACGATGATCCATGTGAAAATATCGCATTACATCATCAAACATAAATACCAAAAGCAATCATGATATACTAACATTTCATATTAATATAGACAATAAAAGAAACAATAATATAAAATCAAGACTAATAAAAATAACTACACTAAGGCAATTATAAATAAATGAAAGAATATGAACAAATAGAATATATAAAGAAATAAATAACAAAATAAAAAAACTTCTAAATAAATATGAAAAATTTTCGCAAGATTTAACCTTTTATGCAATGATATATATCAAATAATAAATAAATCTTGCAAAATAAAAAATAAAAAATATAATAATTTTAAATAAAGATATATAAAATTACATATATAATTTAAACAACATAAATAAAATATGTTATTCAATATAAATAAATTTTATACAAAATAAAATTTTAAAATAATATATGATATAATATAATACTATATAATATACAAAATTTAAAATGTGTAATATAATATCTAATATATAGATTATAAAATAGTATGTAATAAATATAAATAATATTAAACTAAATAAAATAATAATTATAATAATTTAATATATATATAAAAATAATACGTATTAAAAAATATACAAAAATTTTACACTATGAATAAATTAATATACAAGTAGTAAAAAATAATATAGAATTTTAATGTAATAAAAAACAATTTCATATAATATTAAAATAATTTTAAAAATAACATAAGATAAAAAGGATTTAAAAATAAACAAAGGAAAAATCTAAAAATATAATGTAAAAGGATCAAACCCAAAATGTCGCCACATCTTAGGGACTTATTAGGCAATTATACCTTGTCTCCTAAACGACGCCTTACCGATATTAACCTTTAAGTGGCCCGAGGATTAAATTGTAATAGAAAATAAACTTTAGGGCTAAATTGAAAAATAAAAAAATGTTATTCGAACATAATTGTAAATTTGCAAAAATGAGGAAGGGCTTATTTGGTGTAACATCCTGAATTAGGGGTTGTTGTAATTTAATTATTTTTCCCATATGTGTGCTTGAAGAAATGAACATTTTGATTATTTGACATATTTTAGGGTCTAGTTATAACCCCGAGCTAGGTCTCGCTTAGAACTAAAAATTTCTTTTAAGTGTTTAAAAGGAGGAGCTAGGAGATTGGGGTTAAGAGAAATTTTGGGAGAAATTGGACACAAGGAACAAAGTGGCATGGTGGCTTGAGGCGCCAAGGTGCAAGGAGTGCCGGAGGGAGGACTCACGCTCGAGTCCCGATGGAAGCGCAAGAAAGTTTTATTTTGCCTTTAGCGCTAAGAAAAAAGAAGAGTTAGGGAAGGAGCGTTAAAAGAGATTGTAAGGGGAGCATGTCACGAAATAAGGCAGAGTAAAGTGGCTACTCGTCGCGCCACTTAAGAGTTTGAGGAGAAGAGGGCGCAGTCCTGGGTTCGAGCTGCTGGAGTGGCGTTTTGGCATTTTATTTTATTTGCAGTGATCGACTTAGGAAGGCCTTATAAATAAATGGTGAGGTTTTATGACATGAAAGTCGAAATGGTGGAGTGGCATAGGGCGTTGTAAGGTCATGCGGCGCTGTCTTTAAGGTCCTGTGTCCGAACCAAAGAAACAAAGAAGGGCATTTTATTTTTTATGCAAATTGGCGTGCATGGAAAGGGAGTTGATGGCTGCATGTAGGACACTTAAATTGATAAGGATGAAGCTTAAATTTTTGCACATATTCGGCTGGAAGGGGTAGTTGTTAGTAGTTTATTTGCTTTTAAATTGTTCAAGAGTGGCTAGGAGATAATAATAAAAGATAAATGTTAGTTGATGGGTGATAATTAAAAGCTGAATTATCACAAAGAGGGGAAGGTGATGGCCGACTTTAGGACTCCTTGGGGGGCTGTCCATAATCGGGTTTGATATAGCAAGGGGTGCCAAAAATTCATCAAGTTTCTTTTCTTTTTCTCTTCAATAGTTGCTGGCCGAATTTTCCTTAGATACAATATCCAAAATTCTTCAAAAATTCTCTTCTTCTCTTTCTATTATTAGTGAACCTCTTCCACCCTTTTTGCCAAATCTTTTCTCCTCCATTAGAGCTACTTTGGCCGAATAGCAAGGGAGCACGAGATTCTTTTCGAGATTCTTTTGCAATCGTTTAGTAAGAGGTATGTGGACATGGCCGAATGGTTTTTTTTTGGATCTATGGTTATGGCCGAATGGTCTATGATGCATAATGATGTGATTAAACCGATTGTAGGGAGGCCATAGTCGATTGAAGGAAGCTTTCGGGATTTGATTTTTCAAGGTAAGGCTTATACATCATTCGGCGAAGGGCCATTTGTTAAAAAGTTTATGTTTAAATGCCAAAACTAATATGTGCCATGGATTTAGGGGCTAATTAAGGCTTCGGGATTTGGTTGGAAACCAAATCGACAACCAAGGTGAGTGTTATTTCAAGTACAACATATCCTTCGGGATTATTTGGTTTGGCCGAATAGGCCTAAGTCCCTAACCCTATTGTTGGCCGATTATAAGGTCAAGAATCTAGCGTCGTAGATCGAATCTTCGGGATCTAGGAATTTTGGTGGTAATAGGTGTGTAAAAACTCACTACACACTTTATTAGTTAACATAACTTTATTGTTGCCTTTTTATCATTTTGGTAGTGGTTTGCCTGTGGGCATAAGCATGGTTCCGGGTAAGTCCCCTATTACTTTGTTTATGATATGTGATTGAGTTTGCCATCATATGCTGTTAAATGATATGCTGTACGTAATGCATGATATATGGGATTATGATATTGTTATGTAAGCATGATGATGGTGGGATTGATGAGAGGAGGGGGATGATCTTATGGTCTGTCACCAGTGGTTTTGACCACAAGATGGGTTGGCCCCATCAGATTAATTGTGACTTCGGTCACCAATGGTTTTGACCACACTGTTGTTAAATTGTGACTAAGTCCCAGTGGTTTGGTACCACTAGTGGTTTTGACCACATTATGATATTTGTGACCTATGGTCATCAGTGGTTTTGACCACACGATGGGTTGGCCCCATCATTTGATTTGTGACTCTAGTCACCAAGGGTTTTGACCACCAAAGGGTTTTGACCACACGAGGTAGTAAAGGAGTATGGATGGTTAGTTGGGTTGCATGTTGCATGTTTATTAATAAATTGTGTATGAGATGCATTTTCTGGGTGGGGGATTTACACACTGAGTCTTGGTGACTCACCCCTTCCCAAATTATTTTGCAGATGAGTAGATCGCGGAGATGGAGCCGGAGAGGACTCGAGGCGACCATGCTTATCGTTGGACTTGAATTTACTTTGTTATAGTTAATATTATTTATTTTTAAAGTCTTTTTATTTTAGTTTGTAATAAGGCCGCTAATTATTATTTGGATGTTTATTTTATTGTTTTATTTTACATATGTTATATTACAAATGAAATTTATAAATGTTAAGTGAACCGGTTAAAAGTAACTTTTTCAAACTTAATAACTTCTACGGGTTTTCAAAGATGTTACCATCGGGTAACAAAATACACCAAGTCAACTAAAACCTTGACAAATTTTAAAATTTTACATGATCAAACATTTTTAAAGGGTTTATCAACCCAACCATGTTTATGAAAATCCCAACTGAGTTTTATCAAACCCTGTTTTAATACCTTAGCCATATATTATAACAAGTTTTCACTAGACACTCGAAAATGTTTCAAATCGTTTTACTCCGTGACATACCAGATCCGGTCGGGACTCATAGGCTGGGTTGGGGTGTTACATTTTTGGTATCAGAGCCCGGTTCAAAACTCGACTGTGGGGGCCCAAGGCCCAAAATGTTTTGTCATGTTAGTAGGCCTTATTAGCATGTTTTGGGAAATTGTTTTTGGCTTGAACAGCATGGCACCGAGTCTCCGGCACCAATCCGCCCAGGTAAGTACTTCTATCTATTTTTGTGAATACTTGATAGGAGTAGAAGGGTAAATTGGGAACGTAGACTATTAGAATAGAAATTGTTGAACCCTAGGGTTAGCATACCCCAACGAACAATGGATAGGATTTAATAATTCCCTAAACAACCCTGTGAGTTGTCACTGAGCAAGGGGATGTGGCAATCGTTATACGCATGTCTAGGATTGGATTTGGTGGGAGCCTGGTATTTAAGCAGTCCTAGTGACTCACCTCCTACTCACTCGAATCCTACCTGGTGCGTAGTAACGGTTCATCCTAGCTGAGACGACACACTCACAGGTTAAACTCGATAAATAAAACCTAAAAGGGACTAGCCGTTTGTTTTTGAGGTAATTAAAACCTTGTCTTTTAAAAAAATGACCAAAATACCCCTGGCTTGTAAATTACCAAAGTACCCTCCGTATGAAAAATTTCCAAATAAGAAAATTTTCAAAATATCCTTCTTTTGGGAAATCCATTAAAACCAAATTTCGGAAATCTTGTTATGAAAAATTTTTACTAAAATACCCCTAGTGGTAAAATTAAAAAATTGCCCCTAACCAACCAAATTACCAGAATAACCTTAATTTTCAAAAATTTTGCAACATCACTATTTTGGGAAAATGCAATTCTCAAAAAGGAACCATCAAAGTTTTACAACTTTTGAAATATCCCTGATTTCTTAAAATTTTACAAATTCACCCCGATTTGTGAAAATTATCGAAATACCCCTTAGGTCCAAAATTACCGAAATACCCCCGGATTTTAAAATTTTTCAAAATACCCCGGGAATTTAAGAGTTCCAAAATACTTTTTGACAAAATCATCCGAGAATTTTTATTTTTGAAAAATTACAAAAATACCCCTGTAGGACAAATTACGAAAATACCCCTGGGTAGTGGAAAAACAATCACAATGAAAACTACAGCGTCTCTTTGAATGAATGAATGGAAAACTGTGTGCATGTATGATTGCGAAAGAACCACTCCTAAAACTCTTATCATAAAATTTCTTCACGGATAATTAAGTGAAACAAGGTACTAATGCATAAAACTCTTAAACAGATAAACGCAAACGAGAGTAATGAGTACAAGAGGTCGTGGACGTCCACCTCATGGCCGTGGAAGGGGTAGGATGACCTTGTTCGAGCCAGCAGGGTCCGGACATGGGTCTGGAAATGAGATGTCGGATCCGCCGCGGGCGTAAACCGAAGTTCCAAGATCGACCGGTGGTAATGATGTAGTATCTCAAGTCAGACATTCTGAGTGTTAGAATGAGTTCTCGAGGTCAAGCGCAAAAGTGGAGCCCATAAATTCGTGGTGGAACGACTCCGGGCTAACGGAGCAGAGGTGTTCAGAGGAGTTTCCGAGTGGCACCCAAAGGCAACGGAATATTGGTTAGAATCTCACCAAAGGATTATGGGTGACTGGATTTCACAAATGAGGAGAAGTTGAAGGTATCTTCTCTCGCTTGGGATGAGTCATATCAGTGGTGGCTCACCGTGAGAGATGGAACGATGGTAGAAAATCTCACCTGGGAATTCTTTAGGGATGCTTATCAAAAGAAATATATCGAAACTAGTTACGTGGATGCGCAGCGGAAGGCTTTCTTGAACTGGTTTAAGGCAATAAGATAGTGGCGAGTATGAGGCCAATTCCTCCGGTTGAGTAGGTATGCTCGTGGTATTGTGGGTACCAAGCATGAACGCGTGTTAGATTTGAGGATGGGCCGAGACGAATCGAGGATGATGATAGCTCTACAAATAGGACCGGAGTTCGCTGTCTTAGTGGAGAAATCAAGGTTGTCAAGGGTAAGACAATCGGCTAGACGGAATCAAGATAGGAATTGAATAAGAGGAGCTCGAGACCTTCAAGGTTCTCTAGTAATCGCAGAAGAGAACGAGGTTTGGTGGGTCTGATCAAGTCGCTAGGCTCACGTCGCCGCTAATCCTCAATGGCTGCCACGTTGTGCTCGGTGTGGTAAGTCTCACACGGAAGAATGTTGGAATGGTAATCGGGGATGCTTCGAATGTGGGTCCATGGATCATCGAGTTAGAGATTGTCTGAAGAAAGCAATAGGGTGAGATCGAGGGTCGTGATCGTGCACCGGTAGAAGGGATAACCAACACCTCGGAGGGTCGTGGTGCGGAAGAGGAGGTAATGGTGCCGGCAGAGGTCGTGGGCACCGAGGGAGGTACTGGTGGTACCGAGGCTAGGCAACCTGGTCTAGTCTATGTCGTGAGGCGCCAAGAGGAGGGCGACGCACCGGACGTTATAATCCAGTATGTTCTTGATCTTTGGTGTACCCTATAATACTTTGATTGACATTGGTTCAACCCACTCATACATTGCTAGTAGCGTAGTGGAAACTTTGCACTTAGACTCGAGCTACTTAGGAAGATGGTCGATTAAGCCCCCAGGTCACTTTGTAGAAGTAAGTAAACTCTATAGAACATACCCCAGAACTCCAATGGGTCATGTTCTTGGTCGACTTGATGGAACTACCGCTTTGGGAGTTTGACCTAATCCTGGATGGATTGGCTAGTAAAGTATCAAAGTTAGCCTGGATTGTGCCTAAGCGCATGGTAATAAAGACCATGGAAGGTGATGAGGTGGTGATGATAGGTAAAAGGAGAGATTACCTGTCTAATCTAGTTTCTACATTGAAGGTGGATACGATGGTTAGGAAGGGTTGTGAAGCTTATGTTGTGCATGTCTGTGCCTTGGAAGCTAAGGATGTTGCTGTGGGAGATGTCCGGACTGTAAGGGACTATGTTGATGTGTTTCTAGAGGAGCCTCCGGGTCTACCTCTGGACTGTGAGGTTGAATTTGGTATAGATCTATTACCCGAAACCGCGCCAGTATCTATAGCTCCGTATCGGATGGCGCCGAAAGAATTAGTAGAGTTGAAGGCACAGATTCAGGAATTGTTGGATAGAGGGTTCATCCGACCAAGTGTGTCGCCTTGGAGAGCTCTAGTGCTGTTTGTCAAGAAGAAGGATGGGACAATGAGGATGTGTATAGACTATCGGCAGCTGAACAAGTTGACAATAAAGAACCGATATCCTTTGCCCAGGATTGACGATCTGTTCGATCAACTCAAAGGGGCATAGGTGTTCTCTAATATTGACCTTAGGTCAGGGTACCATCAGCTTAAAGTGAAGGAGGCTGATGTTCATAAGACGGCATTCTGTACTCGGTATGGGCACTACGAGTTTCTGGTAATGCCTTTTGGGTTGACGAATGCACCGGCCGCATTCATGGACATGATGAACCGGGTTTTCCAACCCTATCTGGATCGGTTCGTCATGGTCTTCATAGACGACATTTTGGTGTACTCGAAGTCTGAGGAGGAGCATGACGCACATCTTCATGTGGTTCGCAAGTTCTAAGGAAGAAGCAGTTGTACGCCAAATTTAGCAAGTGTGAGTTTTGGCTCAAGGAGGTAACTTTTCTAGGCATGTAGTTTCAACTAAGGGCATCGGTGGATCCTCGTAAGATTGAGGCGGTATTGGAATGGAAACCACCAAAGTCTCACAAAAATTTAGAGTTTTCGGGTTGGCGTGATATTATAGGAGATTTGTGGAAAATTTCTCTTAATCGCACTTCGCTGACTAAGTCAATGAGAAAAGAGGTTTCGCTTGTGGCCCGGAAAAGCGAAGAGAGTTTTGATAAGTCAAGAGGATCTTGATGTAAGCACCGCTTTGATTCACCAGAGGTAGAAAAGGAATTCATCAGATATTGCGATGCATCGACATCGGTTTAGGTGTGTGCTGATGCAAGAAGGGAAGGTGGTCGCTATGCGCCACAGCCAGCTTGAGGCCTCACGAAGCTAACTATCCGACACGTGATCTGGAATTGACTGCTGTGGTATTTGCCTTGAAAATCTGGAGGCACTACCGTATGGGGAGAAGCCAGTAGTGTACATGATCACAAAAGTCTGAAGTACCTTCCGACTCGTAAAGATTTAAATCTGAGGCAATGGAGGTGGATTGAGTTGTTGAAGGACTACGATTGCTCGATCGAATATCATCAGGGGAAGGCTAATGTGATAGATGATGCATTCAAATTAAAGGTGGTAGCGCACTTATGCGAGCAATGTTTGCTCACCTAAGTCTCTATGAGGATGGGAGCCTTTGGCGAATTACAAGTGAAGCCGCCTTGGATTAATGAGGTCAAAGAAAGGAAGATGACCGATGAAGCTTTGAATACTTGGAGGTTACAAGCACGAATGGTGAGGCCGAATGTTTCAGCTTGGGTAGTGATGGAGTGTTGTACTTTCAGGGGAGAGTATGCATGGCTAAGGATGATGAGTTGAGGTAGCAAATCCTTGAAGAAGCTCATAGCAGGCGTACGCTTATGCACCCGGAAGCAAGAAGATGTATCGTGATTTAAAGGAGCGCTTTGGTGGCGGTCTTAAGGTGAAGTAACCGAGTTAGTGAGCAAGTGTCCGACATGCCGCCAAGTGAAGGCTGAACATCAATTGCCATCGGGTCACATAAATGCAGAAAGATCCCACAGAGAAGTGGGAAGAGATTACTATGGATTTTATAAGTGGGCTTCCCTCACGCCCAAAGAAGAAAGATGTCGTTTGGGTGATAGTAGACCGGTTGACTAAGTCGGTCCATTTCATACCGGTAAGGGTTGACTATTCGCTTCAGAGATTAGCCAAGTTGTACATCGCAGAGATAGTACGGTTGCATGGAGTACCTGTGTCCATTATCTCAGATCGGGATCCTCATTTTATGTCGAGATTCTGAAAGGTTTTACATCAAGAGTTAGGCACGAAGTTGAATTTTAGCACGGCTTTTCATCCGCAAATCGATGGACAATCCGAGAGGTCATCCAAGTGTTGGAAGACATGTTGAGGGGCCGTGTTTTGATTTCCGTGGGAGTTGGGAGGAGTACCTACCTTTATAAAATTCGCTATAACAATAGTTATCAGCGAGTATTCGGATGGCATCGTATGAGGCAATCAGATGGTCGAAAACACCGCACTCTACATGTTGGACTGAGCTAAGAGAGCGGCTGATGTTGGGTCCAGAGTTAGTGGCAGAGACGGAGGATAAAGTTAGAGTAATTCAGGCTCATCTTAAGGAGGCATCGGACAGGCAGAAATCCTACATTGATCTTAAGTGCAGAGATGTTGAGTATGTAGTGGGTGATAAGGTCTTCTTGAAGGTATCACCTTGGAAGAAGGTGCCGAGGTTTGGCCTAAAGGGTAAACTAAGCCCTAGGTTCATCTGGACCATACACGTGTTGAAACGTAGGGACCCAGAGCTACCACTTGAGTTGCCAAGAGAATTGAGCCGATACATGATGTCTTCCATGTTTTGATGCCGAGGCGCTTATCGGTCGATCCCTCACACGTTGTGCCGGTTGAGAAAAATTGAAGTGAACTCGCACTTCTCTTTCAAGAGGAGCCAGTCATGATTTTGGATCGAGATGTCAAGGTTCTGAGGAGGAAGTTAGTGCCTTTGGTAAAGGTGTTATGGCGAAATCATGGTACGGAGGAGGCCACATGGGAACCCAAGGATGTGATGCGAAAGAATACCCCAACTCTTCTCGATCCGTAATTTCGAGGTCAAATTTTTTTAAGGGGTAGAACGTAACATCCCGAATTGGGGTTGTTGTAATTTAATTATTTTTCCCATATGTGTGCTTGAAGAAATGAACATTTTGATTATTTGACATATTTTAGGGTCTAGTTATAACCCCAAGCTAGGTCTGCTTAGAACTAAAAATTTCTTTTAAGTGTTTAAAAGGAGGAGCTAGGAGATAGGGGTTAAGAGAAATTTTGGGAGAAATTGGACACAAGGAACAAAGTGGCATGGTGGCTTGAGGCGCCAATATGCAAGGAGTGGCGGAGGAGGACTCACGCTTGAGTCCCGATGGAAGCGCAAGAAAGTTTTATTTTTGCCTTTAGCGCTAAGAAAAAAAAGAGTTAGGAAAGGAGCGCTTAAAAGAGATTGTAAGGGAGCATGTCAAGAAATAAGGCAAGAGTAAAGTGGCTACCGTGCTCCACTTAAGAGTTTGAGGAGAAGAGGGCGCAGTGTCCTGGGTTCGAGTCGTCTAGTATGCTTTGGCATTTTATTTTATTTATGGTGATCACTTAGGAAGGCCTTATAAATAAATGGTGAGGTTTTATGACATGAAAGTCGAAATGGTGGAGTGGCATAGGCGTTGTAAGGGGTCATGGCAGCTGTTCTTTAAGGTCCTGTGTTCGAACCAAAGAAACAAAGATGGGCATTTTATTTTTTTTATGCAAGGCGTGCATGGAAAGGGAGTTGATGGCTCGCATGTAGGACACTTAAATTGATAAGGATGAAGCTTAAATTTTTGCACATATTCGGCTGGAAGGGGTAGTTGTTAGTAGTTTATTTGCTTTTAAATTGTTGAAGAGTGGCTAGAAGATAATAATAAAAGATAAATGTTAGTTGATGGGTGATAATTAAAAGTGAATTATCACAAAGAGGGGAGGTGATGGTCGACTTTAGGACTCCTAGGGGCTGTCCATAATCGGGTTGATATAGCAAGGAGTGCCAAAATTCATCAAGTTTCTTTTCTTCTTTTCTCTTCAATAGTTGTCAACACCATCGAATTTTCCTTAGATACAATAGCCAAAATTCTTCAAAAAATTCTCTTCTTCTCTTTCTCTATTAGCCGAACCTCTTCCACCCTTTTTTGCCGAAATCTTTTCTCCTCCATTAGAGCTACTTTGGCCGAATAGCAAGGGAGCACGAGATTCTTTTCGGGATTCTTCTGCAATCATTTAGTAAGAGGTATGTGGACATGGCCGAATGGTTTTTTTGGATCTATGGTTATGGACGAATGGTCTATGATGCATAATAATGTGATTAAACCGATTGTAGGGAGGCCATAGCCGACTGAAAGAAGCTTTCGAGATTTGATTTTTCAAGGTAAGGCTTATACATCATTCGGCCAAGGGCCATTTGTTAAAAAGTTTATGTTTAAATGCCAAAATTAATATGTGCCATGGATTTAGGGGCTAATTAAGGCTTCAGGATTTGGCTGGAAACCAAATCGGCAACCAAGGTGAGTGTTATTTCAAGTACAACATATCCTTCAGGATTATTTGGTTTGGCCAATTAGGCCTAAGTCCCTAACCCTATTGTTGGCCGATTATAGGGTCAAGAATCTAGTGTCGTAGATCGGATCTTCGAGATCTAGGAATTTCGGTGGTAACAGGTGTGTAAAAACTCACTACACACTTTATTAGTTAACATGACTTTATTGTTGCCTTTTTATCATTTTGGTAGTGGTTTGCTTGTGGGCATAAGCATGGTTCCGGGTAACTCCCTTATTACTTTGTCTATGATATGTGATTGAGTTTGCCATCATATGCTGTTAAATGATATGCTGTACGTAATGCATGATATATGGGATTATGATATTGTTATGTAAGCATGATGATGGTGGGATTGATGAGAGGAGGGGGATGATCTTATGGACTATCACCGGTGGTTTTGACCACAAGATGGGTTGGCCCCATCGATTAATTGTGACTTTGGCCACCAAAGTGGTTTTGACCACACCGTTGTTAAATTGTGACTAAGTCCTGTGGTTTGGTACCACCAGGGTTTTGACCACATTATGATATTTGTGACCTATGGTCATCATGGTTTTGACCACACGATGGGTTGGCCCCATCATTTGATTTGTGACTCTAGTCACCAAGTGGTTTTGACCACCAAAGGTTTTGACCACACGGGTAGTAAAGGAGTATGGATGGTTAGTTGGGTTGCATGTTGCATGTTTATTAATAAATTGTGTATGAGATGCATTTTTCGGGTGGGGGATTTACACACTGAGTCTTGGTGACTCACCCCTTCCCAAATTATTTTGCAGATGAGTAGATCGTGGAGATGGAGCCGGAGAGGACTCGAGGCGGCCATGCTTATCGTTGGACTTGAATTTACTTTGTTATAGTTAATATTATTTATTTTCAAAGTCTTTTTATTTTGGTTTGTAATAAGGCCGCTAATTATTATTTGGATGTTTATTTTATTGTTTTATTTTATATATGTTATATTACAAATGAAATTTATAAATGTTAAGTGAACCGGTTAAAAGTAACTTTTTCAAACTTAATAACTTCTACGGGTTTTCAAAGATGTTACCATCGGGTAACAAAATACACCAAGTCAACTAAAACCTTGACAAATTTTAAAATTTTACATGATCAAATGTTTTCAAAGGGTTTATCAACCCAACCATGTTTATGAAAATCCCAATCGAGTTTTATCAAACCCTGCTTTTAATACCTTAGCCATATATTATAACAAGTTTTCACTAGACACTAAAAATGTTTCAAATCGCTTTTACTCCGTGACATACCGAGATCCGGCGGACTCATGGGCCGGGTTTGGGGTGTTACATTTGGCAATTAGAATTTTAATGGAAACACGTGGATCCCCCGAGTCGGGTCAATGCGCGGGTTATAAGCTTCAAAACGCTGCTTTGGTCATTAATCGACCACTCTAAATGGCGCTGCCTTTGGCCTGTAAAAGTCGAAAATTAATAAAAAAAATTTAACAACTCTCTTGAAAAAACAAAACAGAGCCTTAAAAAGCTATCTTTTCCCCTCTGTCTCTGGCTAGAACCCAGCCTAGGTTCCGACTGTGGACCATCACATGCGCCGCCCCATGTACCTCCCCACACGGCGGTCGGAAGGTCAAAAACCTTCATTTTCTCCACGTAAATCAAAAGGTAACCTTATATTTGAACCATCAGATTTGGGCTAATCAGATTGTTTAGGGTCTTTGTTTGGGCCAAGGGTAATGGGTCAGGATCTATTTTAGGTCTGAGTATTTAGGTAGGCTGTTTTAAGTACTAGGTCAGTGGGGTGTAACGGGTTCTGGTATTGGGTTAGTGGGTCTAGTTGGGCCACGGGTAATTTGGGCCTGTAAATTGGTTTTGGACTGTAACTGGACATTATTATTTTATTTTATTTTATTTTATTTGTTCTGGTTTATTTGATTTGCATGGGCCTGGGCAAAACGGGTCTATTACAGCTACCCCTCTTTGCTCATTGTCGTGTAACGAGAATGGAACAAAGACTATAAAAGGACCAATTTTGCCCGGTCTTGCTGAATCTTGACTTCTTGGTCCTCTTCTTCTTCAAATAGTCTCTAACCCAACTGCAACTATATGTTTGACAGCTTTAATTTGCTTCACTACAACTTCAAGAACGCAATATCCGCTATCTTTAGTCTACTCCACTGCAAACTCAGGGAGACGAGACTGATGTCTTCAGCCTGCTCCACTACTGCTCAGGGAGATAAGGCTCACCATCTTCAGTGTGCTTCCTTGCTACCTCAGGAAGATGAGAATACAAACTTCAACCTGCTCCCTTGTTATCTTAGGGAGATAAAGTTGGTGGCTTGAATCTGCTCCCTTGCTACACCAGGAAGATAAGATTCGCCAAATTTGATCTGCTCCACTACCGCTTAGGGAGATAAGATCTACAATCTTCAGTCTGCCCTACTACTATCTCGAGGGGACAAAATTTGAACTTTTCAATTTACTTTCTCACTATCTTAGGAAGACTTCAATCCTTAGTTTGCTCCACTACCATCTCGAGGGAATAAAATCTAAACTTTCCAATTTGTTTCTTTACTGTCTCAAGAAGACTTCAATCTTCAGTTTGCTCCACTACCATCTCGAGGGAACAAAATCTAAACTTTCCAATTTACTTCCTTACTGTCTCAAGAAGACTTCAATCTTCAGTCTGCTCCACTACCATCTCAAGGGAATAAAATCTAAACTTTTCAATTTGCTTCCTTACTATCTCAGGAAGACTTTAATCTTCAGTTTGCTCCACTATCATCTCTAGGGAACAAAATCTGAAGTTTTCAATTTGCTTCCTTACTATCTTAGGAAGACTTCAATCTTCAGTCTGTTCCACTACCATCTCGAGGGAACAAAATCTGAACTTTCCAATTTGCTTCCTTAATATCTCGGGAAGACTTCAATCTTCAGTTTGCTCCACTACCATCTCGAGGGAACAAAATCTGAACTTTTCAATTTTCTTCCTTACTATCTCAGGAAGACTTCAATCTTTAGTTTGCTCCACTATCATCTCTAGGAAACAAAATCTGAACTTCTTAATTTACTTCCTTACTATCTCAGGAAGACTGCAATCTTCAGTCTGCTCCACTATCATCTCTAGGTAACAAAATCTAAACTTTCCAATTTACTTCCTTACTATCTCAAGAAGACTTCAATCTTCAGCCTGCTTCACTACCATCTCGAGGGAACAAAATCTAAACTCTTCAATTTGGTTCCTTAGTATCTTAGGAAGACTTCAATCTCCAGTTTGCTTCACTATCATCTCTAGGGAACAAAATCTGAATTTTTCAATTTTCTTCCTTACTATCTCAAGAAGACTTCAATCTTCAGTCTGCTCCATTACCATCTCAAGGGAACAAAATCTAAACTTTCCAATTTGCTTCCTTATTATCTCAGGAAGACTTCAATCTTCAGTTTGCTCCACTACCATCTCTAGGGAACAAAATATGAACTTTTCAATTTGCTTCCTTGCTATCTTAGGAAGACTTCAATCTTTAGTTTGCTCCACTACCATCTCTGGGGAACAAAATCTGAACTTTTCAATTTGCTTCCTTACTATATCAGGAAGACTTCAATCTTGAGTCTGCTCCACTACCATCTCGAGGGAACAAAATCTGAACTTTCTAGCTTGCTTCCTTACTATCTCAGGAAGACTTCAATCTTTAGTTTGCTCCACTATCATCTCTAGGGAATAAAATTTGAACTTTTCAATTTGCTTCCTTACTATTTAGGAAGACTTCAATCTTCAGTTTGCTCCACTACCATCTCTAGGGAACAAAATCTGAACTTTTCAATTTGCTTTCTTACTATCTCAGGAAGACTTCAATCTTCAGTTGGCTCCACTATCATCTCTAGGGAACAAAATCTGAACTTTTCAATTTGCTTCCTTACTATCTCAGGAAGACTTCAATTTTGAGTCTGCTCCACTTCCATCTCGAGGGAATAAAATTTGAACTTTCCAATTTGCTTCCTTACTATCTGAAAAAGACTTCAATCTTTAGTTTGCTCCATTACCATCTCGATGGAAGAAAATCTGAACTTTTCAATTTGCTTCCCTACTATCTCAGGAAGACTTCAATCTTCAGTTTGCTCTACTATCATATCTAGGGAACAAAATCTAAACTTTTCAATTTGCTTCCTTACATCTCAAGAAGACTTCAATCTTCAATCTTCTCCACTACCATTTCGAGGGAACAAAATCTAAACTTTCCAATTTGCTTCCTTACTATCTCAGGAAGACTTCAATCTTCAGTCTGATTCACTACCATCTCGAGGGAACAAAATCTAAACTTTTCAATTTGCTTCCTTACTATCTCAGAAAGACTTCAATATTCAATTTGCTTCTCTATCATATCTAGGGAACAAAATCTGAACTTTTCAATTTGCTTCCTTACTATCTCAGAAAGACTTTAATCTTCAGTTTGCTCCACTACCATCTCGAGGGAGATAAGACTGATGGCTTAAATCTACTTCGCTGCTTCATGGAGATAAAATTTTCCATTCGATCTTGTTCCACTACTGCTTAAGGTGACAATATCTACAATCTTCGACCTATTCTCTTACTTTTCAAGGGGATAGGACTGGTGAATTCACCAATATTGCTAAACCGTCCTCTAGGAGACATGTGCTGTAGACTCGAATGTATTATGGACGACATTTGCATGAATGCAAAATGTCATAAGAATGATCCCATTTTTTAATGTATAATGATTAGGATGCAATGATCAGAATAAATCTAATTCTCCTAACTAAATGATATTAGGGATGACATTTGCATGAATGCAGAATGTCATGAGAATGATCTCCTACTTTTTTTTTTGTACAATGATTAGGACACAATGATCAAAATGAATCAAATGCTCCTAATTGGAAGTGTATGAATGATATTTACATAAATGCATAAGAAAGATCCCTTTTTAATGTTTAGGTTGTCATTGCTCATAGTTCATCAAGGTTCTATCACTGATGCGTTACCTTGTTTTCTTGTTCAACTGGTATCTTTGACAGAAAACCCAAAGAAATGATCATGTTCTGCTCAGCAAACCTGCCCCGCTGTAATTTCAGAATCCCTTTCCTTGAACCTTAGGACATAAAATTTGTACCTCTCACAGCATCTTTAGGGGAATAACATTTGGTTTCTTCCATCTATCTAGTTACCATTCAGAAGTATGGAATTTATATTCTCTTCAAACAACTTGATCTGTTACACCATTCCCTGGGTGTAATGACCAGATGCATGTGCCTAAAATTTGCATGAATGTAAGGTATCTTTTTCTTTTCCCGAGAAAGATCCCCTTATACACCTGGGTTGACATTGCTCGTCATTTTTTGAAATGGTATCACCGACGAAATGTCTTATCCAATAAACATTCAAAGAGATAATCATCTTTTAATATTTCCAACCTTTAGGCTTGGTGAGTTCTAAACAATAGTCCTGTTTCAGATTCTCATATTATTTAGAAGCTTCAATAGTAATATGCGAAACTCTTTTTATGAAAGTATTATTAGTCCGTTAATCATTATTTCAATATAAAATGCTTGAAAAATACCATAATAATGGACGTGAAAGAAATTAATCAGGAGCATAGCTTGAAACAATAAGTTAATCCAAGATAACCAAGGCAATAAAAGAAAATTGATTGGTGTATCTTGAAAATAATAAAGTAAGTAAAGATAGCCAAGGCTATAAAAGAAAATTGATTGGGGTATCTCTTTGAAAAGAATACGAAAGTAATCAAAGATAGAAAATTGAAAATGGGTAAGATAAAAGCTAGGTGCCCCAGATATCGTAGCCTGAGCTTCTCTGTACAAACTTTTTGAGGACCATTTTGAGCTTAATACGTGTTTAGAGGATCCAGAGTTTTTTTTCAATGCCCTAAGACGTAGCATACTTCCTCATTGTTAATTTAGGCATAGCAAGACTACCACATGCCCTATCTTTGATCAAAATTTGAGCCGCCCTTTTTGGGTTTTTGACTCAAAACCCTTTTGGTCTCAAAACGCCCTTTGCGGGTTTTCGCCTTAGCTTCTCTTTCTTTTTTTTCTTTCTCTTTTTTTTTTTGAATTTGAACTCAAGGCGCCCTTTGCGGGTTTTCATCTTGGCCTTTTCCCTTTCAGGTAAAATACTTCTTGAATGAACCTGAATTCACTGGATTGGGCAAGTCTTTGGCATCCATCTCGGTCAATATCAATGCTCCTCCAGAATAAGCCTTCTCTATAACATAAGGTTTCCCAGTTTGACATCTGCTTTTCTCTGAAATCCTTTTGAAAGATCAGGTTCCCTTCGTGGAATTCTCTAGGATAAACATCTTTGTCGTAAGCTTGCATCATCTTACCATGATGGATAACTTTTAACCTTTTCTTCGATCATGTTCAATTTGCAAAAATGCTTCCATTCCATAAACCAATGGGTAAGATGTTGCCCCGGTAAAAATCCTGGCCAACGTTCGATAATCATAGAAGATAAATAGTAACTTCTTTATGCCAATCTTTACAAGTCTCGATCATCTTTTCTACAATCCTTACTTTTTTTTGTTTTTCTTTTTGGCTCTGATCTTTGAATAGACTACAAACTTTTGAATTTGTCCTTTTTGGCATTCTTTGTCGGTGCCTGATTTTTTTTGATGACTGTCAACTTTGTAATATTGGCATATGAAGCAACATTCACCCTTTTAATGAAGTAAACGATGACTATAAAGATAATTTAATGTCAACTAGAAGATTTTGACGATATCGTCCTCATAACACCCATGCTCCACATATAGAAAAGTCTGTGAAGAAAAGGGAAGAGTCACATAAATCTCGTCTCCTTCAATTTTGTGGTATAACTAATGCAATCCCCTTCTATGGTAGACCAATAGTGTCCGATCCTCATGTTCAGCCCGCGTCTTATCAGCCCAGGCATGTCCTGATATGATCGTGTGAAAACATCTTTGAATTTTTTAAAAATAACTCAATGATGCCTCGCCTTAGTTCTGTGATGAGCTAGACTACAATCTTTAACTTTTTTCTAAGCTCATAATATCCAATGACCCTTTATAGAGTTGGGCCAGTTTTTCATCCTGTTTTACCATCCTTAATAGATCAGAAGATAGGCTACAATATCTATCATCTTCAAAGGCATAAGATCCCCATAAACACATACCTTACTCGAAAGGAGACTCTAAGTTAATGGCAGCGTTGCTCACATCGTTGATATTTGGAGACCTATTGTAGGTTTGAATTTCGATTATTTATATGGTCATGAATAAAGAATGAAAGAATATTTGAAAGAAAGTCCAAAGAGCAAACAAAAGGAAAAAAACTAAGAACAATTGTTTGTACAATATCAAATGAAAAAAATAAAGAATATTTGCTCAAAAAGATGTATTTTATTGAAATAAAAATTTGGGACACAAGCCTATTTCACAAAAGAGTTCTTATTTCCTCTAGGCTTAAGGCAACAAGCGTGTTTTGAATATTACTCTAGATCACCTCTTAAAATATAGGGATCTCTTCCACAGTCCTATTATTCAAAACACTCCCAAGTATGCAAGGGCTTGGAAACTTTTATTCCCCGATTCTTTTTTCAAATATGTCATTAATGTTCAAAATCCCAATATCAGGTCTTGCACTAAAGCCCTAAACTCGATGCATTCTTGAATCTCATATATCTCACCCCTTCAACTAGATGGTTGGGTGACTGCCCCAGAGGGGTCATCGAATTTGACAATATCCATTTTGACAAGTCTTTCGATCATATTTTTCAAAGCGATGCAGTTCTCGATCGAGTGTCCTGTGATTCCTGCATGGTATTCACATTGAGCATTCATGTTAGGGTATGGAGATTGTATAGGTTTTAAGTAGAAAGGGGATACTTTATATGCATCAAACAAAATTTGGTACAGCTCCCTATACGTGATTGGGATAGGCGAGAATTGGGATTTTTCTGAGTTTGGTCTTGGATTGGGTTCTTGCCCTGAGGTGACCTAATGCTGTTGGGGGTCTGATAGTAACGGGTACCACTTTTGGATATACGTCTGGTTGAGTCTGGATGCTTATTGGGGAATAAATGATGTCTTCATCATCATCCATACTGTTGTCCACTGAGCCACTCCTTTTTTGAAGTCTTTCGGCTAGTAACTGACTTAACTGGCCAATCACATTATTTTGGAATTCTAACATTTGATACCGCATATCTTGTTGAATTTTGGTTAATTACTCCTGCATATGTACTTGCCTTTGCTCTAAACTCTCCAATCTTTGTTCCATGTTTTCCAGGTTAACTGAAATAATTTTACCTAATTAGGGCCCTTCTATGAATTTTAATGCATATGATGCAATGTAATGCGAATGCATGGAATGAATGCAAAAGAAAGAGAGGCGTTGATTCTGAATTCAATTCCATTAGAAAAACTTTTCTAGAAAGCAAATTTCTTTACATAAAACGAATTACATATGCGACCCTGCCCTCATATTCTAAGCAAAAAAATCAATTCCCTTCTTCGCAAAGCTCAAGTCTTGCAAACTTCTGATAGATGCCTCCTCTAGCTTCTTTTTGCTTGGACCGCAACTCATTACTTACTTATCCTCGCCATGTAATATCCTGATTTTGGTGGGTCTGTGCATTTGGTACGTTGCATAGGTAAGTTAGTAGGTTAAAGGCTTTGAGGTGTGTAGTGGCCTCAGGTTTGCACTTAAATTTGGGTTAAGTTGATTAAAAATAGTGTTAGTAGTAATTTAATTGAAATTTTTAAGTTTAGTAGCCAGCTGGGCTTGTGGCAAAAAATGGGAGGTGCTTTAAGTGGGTATTAAGGTGGCGTCATAAGGGGGGAGGAGTTGGGCCTAGTGTGGCCGCTTGGGGCCCAAGGTTGTTGGGTCAAGATTCAGAACTGAGAAGGAAAGGGGGTGGACGGCACAAAGGCTACCATTTAGGACGTTTATTTCTTTTATTTTAAGTGATAAAAGATGATAAAAGGAAGGAGAGAGTTGGTTTGAGGGTGGTCTCTTTTAAAGGTAAGATAAGGGATAAAGGTTATCAGGAGAAGGGGGAGAGTTGGCCGAAACTCCAACTCTAAGGTGTGTGCAATTGTGCCGAAACCATTAGCCAAGTTATCATCTTTTTGCTTCTATTTTTTTTCTTTCTTTTCACACATCTAGCAGAAACTCTTCTTCTCCATTTGCTTTAGCTTTTCTCTTCTAGCCGAAACTCCCTATCTCTTTTCTCCTCTCAATTATTCTTCTAAAAACTGAATTCCCTTTTGATCATACCCTCTCCTTCCCACAACTGAATCTTCAAGGTGGTTTCATTTTCCCAAAGGTACGCCGTAAGTCGAATACTCCTCTTTAATCTGGTGAGTTTTGGGATTTTCTTTCTATACGATTTCACTCTTTCTTTTCATTAAGATCTAACCTGAATCATTTGTTTTTTGCCTGTCCCATTAAAAGTCTCCTGTGCCGATTTGGTGGAAAAGTCAAGGTAGGTGGTGGTAGGTTCGAATCAATGGCCCTTTCTTGATTCTTTTCATTTGGCGAATGTCATATGGGCTAGATTGGTTGTGATTTTCGATTTGTTTAATACTTGGGAATGGCCAAATGTAGGTAGGTTGGTGGTGGTGTTTTCTCAAGGACATTCGTGATTCGATTAATTAGGTAAGAGTTCATTTTAAGTGTTATAATTGTTTGAGTAATTAGATCTCATCGCTTAAATGGTTTAGTGATTGCGATTGTTATGGACTCAAATAATACCAAGGTAAGAGGTTGGATCTGTAAACCCAACGCCAAATACAAGAGACGATCAAGATTTGGAGTACGAGATTGGCCTTTGGAGTGTGGGCCGACATCGGAGTTAGATCGTAAGCCAATAGTGGCAGTCTCGAGTGATAGTAGCGTAGAAGCAGTAAAAGCGTTAGTACGAAAACTAGGTGTGTAACTCTTACACACTTTCTATGCTAAATATGTCAAATGTTATGTGTTGTTAAAAGCCAGAGTGACAGCAACGGTTACTAAAATACCCTTGTGGGTAAAAGCGAGGATGCCGGGTAAGTTGTTATTATTTCTCGCGGTAATTGTGAACTATGAAAGCATGTTATTTTGTATACATAATTCGTATGTTTAGCATGATCATACTGATATTGTTGGTATAAATATGTGTTATGGGTGATGAGAGGAGGGGAAGTATGATCTATCGACCGTCACCAAAGTGATTTGGTATCACATGCTGGGTTGGCCCCACATTTTATAAAAATTGTGACTAAGTCTCAGTGGTTTGGCACCACCAAAGGGTTTGGTACCACATATGTTATTTTGTAACTTCGTTACCAAAGGGTTTGGTACCACATATGTTATTTTTGTAACTTCGGTTACGGTGGGTTTGGCACCACCAAATGGTTTGGTACCACAAGGGTAGATTTGGGAGACATGGATGGATATCTAGGTTGACGGGTTGCATGACATGCATATTTGTATCTGAATCTGTAAGAGCATATTTTCGCTTGGGATGGGACTTACACACCGAGTCTAGGTGACTCACCCTTCCATTATATTTTGCGATAATCCGTAGATCGTGGATATAGAGCCGTAGTGGACTCGAGGTGGCCATGCACAAACATTTGGTTTATTACAAAGTTTTCCATTCGGACTTGGTTGTTTTATTTAATTTTGGTTTTCAATAATTGTAATATGGCCGCTTAAGTTTTATTTTGGGATGTTTTATTTAATTGGTTCTTTAACTTTTGTTAAGTATATTTAAACGTTATGAATTGGTTGTTTTCAAAACCTAATGAAATACCCATTTTCTAAAGTGATCACTGACTAAGTAATAGATATGAAGTAACAATAAGGCAATTAAGTTTTTCTAAAACAAGTTCTAACGCGTTTAAGATGTCACAAGATTCAACTTCATTTTCTCTAAAATCTTACCTTGGTTTTCTTTTGAAAACAAGTCAACAGATCAGTTTCCAAAACATTTTCTTTCCCGTGGCACGTCAGATTCGGTTGTAGTGTTTGGATCAAGTTTGGGGTGTTACATTTTGGTATCAGAGCCCAGTTCAAAAGCTCGGTTGTGGGCTTAGGGCCCAAACTATGTTTTAAAGTTTGTGAAATGATTATTTTTCCGGAAAGCATGGTACCTAAGTCTCCGGCGCCGATCCACCCAAGTAAGTACCCTAACTTTTGATGTGATATTTATATGTTGGGCTCTGTGGGCTTTAGACATAGTTAAACATGATGGTACTGATGGACCATAGGGTTAGTTTACACCACTCTTTAAATACATAAGACTTAAGCATAATTAAACAAACCTGTGAGTAAGTCGCCGAGTTAGGGTGTGGCAACAAGCATGCGCATGTCTAGGAGTGGATTCAGGGAGAGCTTGGTATTTAAGCAGTCCCAGTGACTCACCTCCTCTTTGCTCGAATCCTACTTGGTGCGCAGTGACTGTTCACCCTATCCATGAGGACTTGGTCATAGGCTAAATCCGATAATTAAAACCCGAAAGGGACCAGCCACACTGTTTTGTAAGAACCCTAGTTTTGAAATTACCAAGTTACCCCTGGATTTGTAAAAACTACCTTAGATTTGGAAAATGACCAAAGTACCCCTAGTTTGTAAAATTACCAAATTACCCTTGACTTACAAAATTACCAAAATACCTGAGTTACAAATTTACCAAAATACCCCTACTTCACAAAATTACCAAAATACCCTTATTTTAAAAAAAATCACCCGAAACTTTATTTTGGAAAATTATGAAAATACCCATGTAGGTTAAAATTACAAAAATACCCCTGGGTAGTGGAATGACGAAAATACCCCTGTTCATGAAATATGGTCTGTGGATGTTGTTTGTGTGATGAATGTACTTAGAAGTAGGAGGTAAGCTTGAAATGAAACTTAGATAGATTCAATTCAAGGAATCACTTTTAAAACTATCTCATAAAATTGTTCGTAGATAAACAAAGGAATGAGTTAATAATTCATAAAATTCTAACCGATAAACGTGAACGAGAAGAATGAGTACAAGATGTTGTGGACGTCCGCCGCGTGGCCGTGGTAGGGGTAGGATGGCCTTGTCGGAGCCAACAGGGTCTGGCCATGGGTCCGAAAATATGATGCCGGATCTGCTGGCGATGGAAGTCCGAAGTTCAGGATCGACGGGTGGTAACAATGCAAGATCTCAAAGCAGATTATGAGTTTTGGAAAGAGTTACTAGGCGGTGCACGTGTAGGAGCCCAAAATTGGTGGTCGAAATACTCCAAACTAACGGAGCGGAGGTGTTTAGGGGGGTGTCCATTCTAGCTCCCAATACTACTGAGTATTGGTTAGAGGCAACAGAGCGTATAATGGATAACTTAGACTTCTCGGCTGAGGAGAAGTTGAAGGGGATAGTGTCTCTTCTCTAGGATGAGCTGCGGGTGTTGATTGCACCTCAACGTGAAAGGGAATTTACTGCTCGTGAAAAAGGCCAAAATAGCTGAGGAGGTGAAGCAAACTGAGAAATGAAATCAGGATAGGGGCAAGGATGAAAAGAGTTTTGGGCCATTAGGATCTGGTGGAAGTGCTCAGAAAAGGGCTAGATTTGGTGGGCGGATTGTCAGAAAGCCTCATCATTGCTGCTCGCTGGCCACCTCGATTATGCTCAATGTGGGAAGTCTCATTCGGAGACCTGGGCTGGTAATAGAGGATGTTTTGAGTCGGGTCATTGGAGCACTGTAAGAGACCTGTCTGCCAAAGTTAGCTAGGACTAAAGCTGAGGGTCAAGGACGTGGTCAATTCAGGAGAGATGGCTAGCAACCACAGAGGGGTCGAGGTCTAGGTAGGGGTGGAAATGGTAATGGATGGGGCCGTAGAGCACGTGGTCGAGGTGCTAGAGGTGCTAATGCTAGACAGCCTGGGTTAGTCTACGCAGCCAAATGTCGAGAGGAAGGCAACGCACCGGATGTCATAATCAGTACGTTTATAATTTCAGGGCTGCCTTACATTGCTTTAATTCATGTTGATTCGACACACTCTTATGTTGCTAGTAGTATAGTGGGAACTCTGAACTTAGCCTATAAGATATCTGCTAGGAAGATGACAGTAGTTAGCCCTCTAGGACACTCTATGGTGGTAGACAAACTGTATAGGGATGTACCCCTAGAACTTCAAGGGGTCGTGTTTCAAGCGGACTTGATGGAACTACCATTTGGGGAGTTCGATTTAATCTTAGAAATGGATTGGTTGGTTAAGTACCAGGCAGAACTAGACTGTGCGACTAAGTGCATGGTGCTGAAAACAGTCGAGGGTGTAGAGGTGGTAATGATAGGTGAAAGAAGGAATTACCTATCTAATGTGGTGTCTGCACTGAAAGTAGAGAAAATGGTAAGGAAAGGATGTGAGGCGTTTGTAGTTTATGTTTGTGCTTTGGAAGGTAAGGAACCGGCTATAGGAAGTGTTTGAATAGTGAATGAGTTTATTGATGTCTTTTTAGAAGAGCTTCCAGGTTTGCCCCCGGATCGGGAAGTGGAGTTCGGTATAGATCTTTTACCAGGAACAGCGCCAGTGTCTATTGCTCCGTATAGGATGGCGCCAAAAGAATTGGTGGAGTTGAAAGCACAGATTCAGGAGTTGCTGGATCGACATTTTATCCGGCCAATCGTTTCACCTTGGGGAGTGTCTGTGCTTTTTGTGAAGAAAAAAGACGGGTCGATGCGGATGTGCATAGACTATCATCAGTTGAATAAATTGACGACTAAGAACAGGTATCATTTACCTAGGATAGATGACTTGTTCGACTAGCTTAAGGGAGCATCGGTCTTTTCCAAGATAGATTTGAGGTTGGGGTATCACCAACTTAAGGTAAAGGAGGCGGATATCCATAAGACGACATTTCGTACTCGATACGGGCACTATGAATTTCTGGTAATGCCGTTCGGGTTAACAAACGCACCAACAGTGTTTATGGATATGATAAACTGGGTGTTCCAGTCGTATTTGGATCGATTCGTCGTAGTATTTATAGATGATATTTTGGTGTACTCAAAATCGGAGGAGGAGCATGACGCGCATTTGCGAGCGATGTTGCAGATTCTTAGGAAGAAGCAGTTATACGCCAAGTTTAGTAAGTGCGAGTTCTGGTTGAAGGAAGTTACCTTTTTGGGTTATGTGGTGTCAGCGGAGGGGATTAGAGTGGACCCTCGAAAGATTAAGATAGTTTTGGATTGAAAGCCACCGAAGTCTGTGGCGGAGATTCAGAGTTTTCTAGGTTTAGCAGGGCATTATCGAAGGTTTGTAGAAAGGTTTTCTCTGATTGCAGTACCATTGACCAAGTTGCTGAGGAAAGGGGTTCTGTTTGTGTGGACGGATAAGGAACAGGGAAGTTTTGAGAAATTAAAAAGGATTTTGACAGAAGCTCCGGTGTTAATTCAACCGAAAGCTAGAAAAGAGTTTACGGTTTATTGTGACGCGTTTCATATAAGATTGGGATATGTGCTGATACAAGAGGGGAAAATAGTAGCGTATGCTTCTCGGAGTTAAGACCTCACGAAGTAAACTACCCGACGCATGATCTGGAATTGGATGCAGTGGTTTTTGCCCTAAAAATTTGGCGACATTACTTGTATGGAGAAAAGTCTGTCGTGTATACGAACCACAAGAGTTTGAAGTACCTTCTTACGCAGAAGGAGTTAAATTTGAGGCGGAAAGGTGGATTGAGTCATTAAAGGACTATGACCGTCATCGAGTATCACCGGGAAGGCTAATATGGTAGCGGATGCCTTGAGTCGTAGGGTGGTGGCGAGTTAAGAGCCATGTTTGCTCACCTTAGTCTCGTATGATGATGGAAGCCTATTAGCGGAATTGTTAGTGAAGCCAACATAGATTAACGAGGTTAAGGAGAAACAATTGGTGGATGAAGTTTTGAGCGCACGAAGGTTACAAGTGCAGAATAATGGATTGGAGGGGTATAGTCTGAGTAGCGATGGAGTGTTATGTTTTCGGGAAAAAGTGTGTATGCCTAAGGATGTGGAGTTAAGGCAGAAGATTTTGCAGGAGGTACATAGCAATCCATATGCTATGCATCCGGGAGGTAGTAAGATGTACTGGGATTTGTAGGAGCAGTTTTGGTGGCCGGGCCTTAATCGGGAGGTAACGGAGTTTGTATGTAAGTGTCTGATATGTCAGCAAGTCAAGGCTAAACATCAATTTTCGTCAGGTCTGTTGCAACCGATTAAGATTCCACAATGGAAGTGAGAAAGGATTACAATGGATTTTGTGAGTGGGCTACCCCTTATGCCTACCAATAAGGATTCAATTTGGGTGATTGTGGACCGTCTGACGAAGTCCGCTCATTTTGTACTGTATATGGATTATTCTCTTGGTTAGCAAGACTATATGTAGAGATTGTGAGGTTGCACGGGTGCCAAAGGTTTATTATTTCGCATAAAGACCCTAGATTTACGCCAAGGTTCGGAAGGCTTTACACCGTGCACTAGGCACAAGATTGGATTTCAGTACGGCATTTCATCCCCAGTCAGATGGGCAATCGGAGAGGGTGATTCAGGTTTTAGAGGACATGCTAAGGGGTTGTATCTTGGATTTCAAAGGCGGCTGGGAAGAATTCTTACCGTTGACGGAATTTGCGTATAATAATAGTTATCAGGCAAGTATTTGGATAGCACCGTACGAAGCATTATATGGTCGAAAGTGTCGTACCCCTATATGTTGGACGGAGTTGGGGGAGCGGTAGTTGTTGGGTTCGGAGTTGGTTGCTAAGATAGAAGATAAGGTGAAAGTGATTCGAGCTCGGTTGAAAGAAGCGACGGACAGGTAAAAGTCTTATGCCGATCTTAAACAAAAGGATATAGAGTTTGCAGAAGGTGACAAGGTTTTCTTGAAGGTGTTGTCGTGGAAGAAGGTTTTGAGGTTCGGTAGGAAAGGCAAGTTGAGCCCTAGGTTTATCGGGCCTTATCGGGTGTTGAAGCGATAGGACCAGTGGCTTACCAGCTTGAGTTGCCACCAGAATTGAGTCAAATCCACGATGTGTTTCATGTTTCTATGCTTAAGCGCTATCCCTCGGATCCGTCGCATGTTGTGCCAGTGGGGGAGATTGAGGTGAGCCCAGACTTGTCTTTTGAGGAGGAGCCTGTGCAGATCCTGGATCGGGATGTTAAGGTTTTACATAGAAAATCAGTTCCTTTGGTGAAGGTATTATGGCGGAACCATGGATTAGAGGAAGCGACATGGGAGCCGAAAGATATTATGCGACAGCAATACCCTCAACTCTTTTGACCAGGTAAATTTCGAGGCCGCAATTTATTTTAAGGGGGTAGAACTGTAATATCCTGATTTTGGTGGGTCTGTGCATTTGGTACGTTGCATGGGTAAGTTAGTAGGTTAAAGGCTTTGAGGTGTGTAGTGGCCTCTGTGTTTGGGCTTAAATCAAGTTAAGTTGATTAAAAATAGTGTTAGTAATAATTTAATTGAAATTATTAAGTTTAGTAGCCACCGGGCTTGTGGCCAAAAATGGGAGGTGCTTTAAGTGGGCATTAAAGTGACGTCATAAGGGGGGAGGAGTTGGGCCTAGTGTGGCCGCTTGAGGCCCAAGGTTGTTGGGTCAATATTCGACACTGAGAAGGGAAGGGGGTGGACGGCACAATGGCAACCATTTAGGAGGTTTATTGCTTTTATTTTAAGTGATAAAAGATGATAAAAGGAAGGAGAGAGTTGGTTTAAGGGTGGTCTATTTTAAAGGTAAGATAAGGGATAAAGGCTATCAGGAGAGGGGGGAGAGTTGGCCGAAACTCCAACTCTAAGGTGTGTGTGATTGTGCCGAAATCATTAGCCAAGTTATCATCTTTTTGCTTCTATTTTTTTTCTTTCTTTTCACACATCTAGCAGAAACTCTTCTTCTCCATTTGCCCTAGCTTTTCTCTTCTAGCCGAAACTCCCTATCTCTTTTCTCCTCTCCATTATTCTTCTAAAAACTGAATTCCCTTTTGATCATACCCTCTCCTTCCCACAATCGAATTTTCAAGGTGGTTTCATTTTCCTGAAGGTGCACCGTAAGCCGAATACTCCTCTTTAATTTGGTAAGTTTCGGGATTTTGTTTCTATGCAATTTCACTCTTTCTTTTCATTAAGATCTAACCCGAATCATTTGTTTTATGCCTGTTGATTTCCCCTCTCTACTTCTAGTAGCTGAATCTATCCCATTAAAAGTCTCCTGTGCCGATTTGGTGGAAAAGCCGAAGGTAGATGGTGGTAGGTTCGACCAAATGGCCCTTTCTTGATTCATTTCATTTAGTCGAATGTCATATGGGCTAGATTGGTTGTGATTTTCGATTTGTTTAATACTTGGGGAATGGCTGAATGTAGGTAGGTTGGTGGTGGTGTTTTCTCAAGGACATTTTGGATTCGATTAATTAGGTAAGAGTTCGCTTTAAGTGTTACAATTGTTTGAGTAATTAGATCTCATCGCTTAAATGGTTTAGTGATTAAGGGATTGTTATGGACTCGAATAATACCAAGGTAAGAGGTTGGATCTATAAACCCAATGCCAAAATATAAGAGACGATCAGTATCGGGAGTGCGAGATTGGCCTTTGGAGTGTAGGCCGACATCGGAGTTAGATCGTAGGCCAATAGTGGTAGTCTCGAGTGATAGTAGCGTAGAAGCAGTAAAAGCGTTAGTACGAAAACCAGGTGTGTAACTCTTACACACTTTCTATGCTAAATATGTCAAATGTTGTGTGTTGTTAAAAGTCGGAGTGACGGCAACGGTTACTAAAATACCCTTGTGGGTAAAAGCGAGGATGCCGGGTAAGTTGTTATTATTTCTCGCGGTAATTGTGAACTATGAAAGCATGTTATTTTGTATACGAAATTTTGTATGTTAAGCATGATCATACTGATATTGTTGGCATAAATATGTGTTATGGGTGATGATAGGAAGGGGAAGTATGATCTATCAGACTGCCACCAGTGATTTGGTATCACACAGTGGGTTGGCCCCACATTTTATAAAAATTGTGACTAAGTCTCAGTGGTTTGGCACCACTAGTGGTTTGGTACCACATATGTTATTCATGTAACTTCTGTTACCAGTGGTTTGGTACCACATATGTTATTTTTGTAACTTCGATTACCAGTGGTTTGGCACCACCAGTGGTTTGATACCACAAGGGGTAGATTTGGGAGACATGGATGGATATCTAGGTTGACGGGTTGCATGGCATGCATATTTGTATCTAAATCTGTGTAAGAGCACATTTCAGTTTGGGATGGGGACTTACACTGAGTCTAGGTGACTCACCCCTTCCATTATATTTTGCAGATAATCCGTAGATCGTTGATATGGAGCTGGAGTGGACTCGAGGTGGCCATGCACAGCATTTGGTTTATTACAAAGTTTTCCATTCGGACTTGGTTGTTTTATTTAATTTTGGTTTTCAATACTGTAATACGGCCGCTTAAGTTTTATTTTTAGGATGTTTTATTTAATTGGTTCTTTAACTTTTGTTAAGCATATTTAAACGTTATGAATTGGTTGTTTTCAAAACCTAATGAAATACCTGTTTTCTAAAGTGATCACTGACTAAGTAATAGATATGAAATAACAATAAGGCAATTAAGTTTTTCTAAAACAAGTTCTAACGTGTTTAAGATGTCACAAGATTCAACTTCGTTTTCTCTAAAATCTTACATGGGTTTTCTTTCGAAAACAAGTCGACAAATCGGTTTCCAAAACGTTTTCTTTCCCATGGCATGTCAGATCCGGTTGTAGTGTTTGGACCGGGTTTGGGGTGTTACACGCCATGCTTGTTAGTTTTTTCAAGAAAGCCGAAACGTGGTGATCCTCAAATAGTCTTTGTCAGCTTGAATCCTTGGGCAATAAAATTTTATATTCCTTCACGAACTATCAGTCTTCTCTCGTTGTATTTAATTGGACCATATTTAGACGACCGTATTAGAATCCACTTTATCAAGAAATCCATTTTCTCATGACAAACTCTTCTATTTAGCAATCGAATCTAAATACACACCTCCTTTCTATGATGTGAATGCAATGCAATCAAAACAAAAAAGAACACGTTAGTACAAGATAAATAAATAACAAAATAGGGTACCTATTTGGATGACCACTAGGGTTCAATATAACTCTATTTAGGGTTGGCTCTTAAGGATCACTATATGTGGCTTAGTTCTAAAGGATGGATACTTGAACCAGCATATTCCTCGATCCTTACCCATTATAGGCTCATATGAACCGAGTTCAATTCAGGGGACTATATTTCCCTATGGCTATACGGAGATGAAAATCTCACGAAGACATAGGTACGGATGTATCCCAAAAGCGATTCACTATCCTGCACGAAGGTGAAAACCTCACAAAGGAGTAGCTTCTCACTCCCACTAAAGGGTGTGACCACAATGGTCATGCAATGCAATGCAGAAATAAAAATAAAACCACATGCAAAATAAAAAGGATTATAATTTTTTTAATTCAGTTTTTTCAATTCAGACATAAGGACACGAAATTATCAAATTTATGACTTGACTCTCTTATTGGTCCCCAACGGAGTCACCAAGCTATTGAAACCATTTTAAGATTTTGGTAAAGATAGGGATCGACTTTAAAATCGAAAATGGAGTCGCCACCAATCCCTTTTTTGCTTAGGTGTGATCGGATCACCTTATGAAACATTTTATTTCAAAACATTGATTTTGGCCTACGAAATTCAAGAAAATGGGTTTGGGAGTCGGTTACGTACGAGGAAGGATTAGCACCCTCGTAACGCACAAAATTGCTACCGGATTAATTAGTTATTGTCTTAATGTCGAAAATTCGAAAAGATTTGAATACATGATTTCTCAAAAAAAAAAAACTTGAACAATTTGAATTAAAATTTGAGATTTCTTTGCTCTGAAAGAATACAAACATCATATCCAGCACGTTAGGACATGATATTTTAAACCTTCGTAACCAAGATCATCTCATGATTTACAAAATTTTATTAAAAGGATATTTAGTTATTTAGTCAAATGAAAAATCGAAACCCAGCACGTTAGGGCACTATTCCCTAATTTTTAAATACAAAACATTGCCTCATTTAAAAACATTTAAATAAAATATAGTAATTTTGTAAAATGTATTTTATTTTAAACGATGATCCATGTGAAAATATCGCATTACATCATCAAACATAAATACCAAAAGCAATCATGATATACTAACATTTCATATTAATATAGACAATAAAAGAAACAATAATATAAAATAAAGACTAATAAAATAACTACACTAAGACAATTATAAATAAATGAAAGAATATGAACAAATAGAATATATAAAGCAATAAATAACAAAATAATAAAAAACTACTAAATAAATATAAAAACTTTTCCCTAAGATTTGACCTTTTATGCAATGCTATATATCAAATAATAAATAAATATTGCAAAATAAAAAAAAAAAAAATATAATAATTTTAAATAAAGATATATAAAATTACATATATAATTTAAACAAAGATAAATAAAATATTTTATTCTATATAAATAAATTTTATACAAAATAAAATTTTAAAAATAATATATGATATAATATAATACTATATAATATACAAAATTTAAAAATGTGTAATATAATATCTAATATATAGATTATAAAAATAGTATGTAATAAATATAAATAATATTAAACTAAATAAAATAATAAATAGTAATAATTTAATATATATAAAATAATATGTATTAAAAAACTATATACAAAAAATTATACTATGAATAAATTAATATACAAGTAATAAAAATAATATAGAATTTTTAATATAATAAAAAATTTATATAATATTAAAATAATTAAAAATAATAACATAAGTTAAAAATATTTTAAAAATAAACAAAGAAAAAAATCTAAAAATAAAATGTAAAAGGATAAAACCCAAAATGCACGTCACATCTTAGGGACTTATTAGGCAATTATACCTTGTCTCCTAAACGGCGCTATTCTGATATTAACCGTTAAGTGGCCCGAGGATTAAATTGTAATAGAATATAAGCTTTAGGGCTAAATTGAAAAATAAAAAAATGTTATTCGGACATAATTGTAAATTTGAAAAAATGTGAAAGGGCTTATTTGGCAATTAGACATTTTAACGAAAACACGCGGATCCCCCCAGGCCGGGTCAACGCGTGGGTCATAAGCTTTAAAATGGCGTCGTTTTGGTCATTAACTGACCACCTCTAAACGGCATCGTTCCTTTGGCCTATAAAAGTAAAAAATTTTAAAAAAAATTAACAACTCTCCTAAAAAAAAAACAAAACAGAGCCTTAAAAAAGCTCTCTTTTCCCCTCTATCTCCAGACAGAATCCAGCCTAGGTCCGGCGGCGGACTAGCACATGCACCACCCTACGCGCCTCCCTACACGGCGGTCGGAAGGTCAAAATCCTTCGTTTTCTCCACGTAAATCAAAAGGTAACCTTACATTTTGTTTTTAAAACTATTTTGCGTACATAAAAATATGTAGACATCAAAAAAAAAAAAAATCTAAAAAAAAAATCACATCTGCGGTTTCTATTAATCTCTGCATATTTTTTGTGTATTATTGTCTGTTCGTATCTGTTGTATTTTCATGTTACAGATTTTTTAGGGCTTTTATAGCCCTTGAAAAAAAGAAAAAGAAGAATAAGAATATTTTGCCCCGTTTTTGCCATATTCTGCTACTGTGCTTTCCTTTTTGTGCAGGAAAATAACGAGGATCTCACGATGAAGGGTTGTCCATGCGTTGATGGTGGCGTTGTTCGCTACGCGATCGAAGGGTGGGTGTCGAGGCTGCCAGGGGTGCTTGCGGCGCAATGAAAACCTAGGGTTTCCTGCGTCCGCAAGCTATTTGGGCCATTGGATTTGGGCTAATCAGATTGTTTAGGGTCTTTATTTGGGCCAAGGGTAATGGGTCAAGATCTGTTTTAGGTCTGAATATTTGGGTAGGCTGTTTTAAGTACTAGGTCAGTGGGGTGTAACGGGTTCTGGTATTGGGTTAATGGGTCTAGTTGGGCCACGGGTAATTTGGGCTTGTAAATTGGTTTTGGACTGTAACTGGACATTATTTTTTTATTTTATTTTTTTTCTGGTTTATTTGATTTGCATGGGTCCAGGCAAAATGGGCCTATTACAGCTGTTGCCGAAACCATTTTTAAGTTTTTTTTTAAAAAAAGGGATCGACTTTAAAAACGAAAATGGAGTCGCCACCAATCCCTTTTTGCTTAGGTGTGATCGGATCACCTTATGAAACATTTTATTTCAAAACATTGATTTTGGCCTACGAAATTCAAGAAAATGGGTTCTGGAGTCGGTTACGTACGAGAAAGGATTAACACCCTCGTAACGCCCAAAATTGGTACCGGATTAATTAGTTATTGTCCTAATGTCGAAAATTCAAAAAGATTTGAATACATGATTTCCTAAAAAAAAACTTGAACAATTTGAATTAAAATTTGAGATTTCTTTGTTTTGAAAGAATACAAACATCATATCCAACATGTTAGGACATGATATTGTAAACCTTCGTAACCAAGATCATCTCATGATTTACAAAATTTTATTAAAAGGATATTAAGTTATTTAGTCAAACGAAAATCGAAACCCAGCACTTTAGGGCACTATTCTCTAATTTCTAAATACAAAACATTGCCTCATTTAAAAAAGCCTTTAGATAAAATATAGTAATTTTGTATAATGTGTTTTATTTTAAACGATGATCCATGTGAAAATATCACATTACATCATCAAATATAAATACCAAAAGCAATCATGATATACTAACATTTCATATTAATATAGACAATAAAAGAAATAATAATATAAAATAAAGACTAATAAAATAACTACACTAAGACAATTATAAATAAATGAAAGAATATGAACAAATAGAATATATAAAGCAATAAATAACAAAATAATAAAAAACTACTAAATAAATATAAAACTTTTCCTGCAAGATTTAACCTTTTATGCAATGCTATATATCAAATAATAAATAAATATTACAAAATAAAAATAAAATATATAATAATTTTAAATAAAAATATATAAAATTACATATAAAATTTAAACAATATAAATAAAATATTTTATTCTATATAAATAAATTTTATACAAAATAAAATTCTAAAAATAATATATGATATAATATAATACTATATAATATACAAAATTTAAAAATGTGTAATATAATATCTAATATATAGATTATAAAAATAGTATGTAATAAATATAAATAATATTAAACTAAATAAAAATAAATAGTAATAATTTAATATATATATATATATAAAATAATATGTATTAAAAAAATCTATATACAAAAATTTTATACTATGAATAAATAAATATACAAGTAGTAAAACAATAATATAGAATTTTTAATATAATAAAAAATTATATAATATTAAAATAATTAAAAATAACATAAGATAAAAAGATTTTAAAAATAAACAAAGAAAAAATCTAAAAATAGAATATCAAACCCAAAATGCGCGTCACATCTTAGGGACTTATTAGGCAATTATACCTTGTCTCTTAAACGAAGTCGTTCTAATATTAACCTTTAAGTGGCCCGAGGATTAAATTGTAATGAATACAAGCTTTAGGGCTAAATTGAGAAATAAAAAATGTTATTCGGACATAATTGTAAATTTGCAAAAAATGCGTAAGGGCTTATTTGGCAATTAGACATTTTAACGAAAACACGCGGATCCCCCTGTGTCGGGTCAACGCGCGAGCCATAAGCTTTAAAACGACGTCGTTTTGGTCATTAACTGACCACCTCTAAACGGCGTCGTTCCTTTGGCCTATAAAAGTCTAAAATTAATAAAAAAAATTTAACAACTCTCCTAAAAAAAACAAAACAGAGCCTTAAAAAAGCTTTCTTTTCCCCTCTGTCTCCAGCCAGAATCCGGCTAGGTTCCGGCGGCGAACCACCACACGAGCCTCTCCACACGGCGGTCGGAAGGTCAAAAACCTTCGTTTTCTCCACATAAATCAAAAGGTAACCTTATATTTTGCTTTTAAAACTATTTTGCGTACATAAAAATATGTAGACATGAAAAATAAAATAAAAACAAAATCAAAAAAAAAATCACCTCTGTGGTTTCTATTAATCTCTGAAAAATTTCTGTGTATTATTGTCTGTTCGTATCTATTGTTTTTTCATGTTACAAATTTTCTAGGGCTTTTATAGTGCTTGAAATAAAAATAATAAAAAAAGAATAAGAATATTTTGCCCCATTTTTGTCATATTCTGCTACTGTTCTTTCCTTTTTGTACAGGAAAATAACGAGGATCTCACGATGAAGGGTTGTCCATGCATTGATGGTGGCGTTGTTCACAACGCGATATAAGGGTGGGTGTCGAGGCTGCCAGGGGTGCTTGCGTCGCAATGGAAACCTAGGGTTTCCTGTGTCCGCAAGCCATTTGGGCCGTTGGATTTGGGCTAATCAGATTGTTTAGGGTCTTTGTTTGGGCCAGCGGTAATGGGTCAGGATCTGTTTTAGGTCTAAATATTTGGGTAGGCTGTTTTAAGTACTGGGTCAGTGGGGTGTAACGGGTTCTGGAATTGGGTTAGTGGGTCTAGTTGGGCCACGGGTAATTTGGGCCTTTAAATTGGTTTTGGACTGTAACTGGACATTATTTTTTTTATTTTATTTTATTTGTTCTGGTTTATTTGATTTGCATGGGCCTGAAAAAAATAGGCCTATTACAGCTGCTGTTGAAACCATTTTTAAGTTTTTTTAAAAAAAAAACGGGGATCGACTTTAAAAACAAAAATGGAGTCGCCACCAATCCCTTTTTGCTTAGGTGTGATCGGATCACCTTATAAAACATTTTATTTCAAAACATTGATTTTGGCCTACGAAATTCAAGAAAACGTGTTCGGGAGTCAGTTACGTACAAGGAAGGATTAGCACCCTCATAACGCCCAAAATTTGTACCGAATTGATTAGTTATTGTCCTAATGTCGAAAATTTGAAAAAATTTGAAAACACGATTTCTTTAAAAACCTTGAACAATTTGAATTGGAACTTGAGATTCCTTTGTTATGAAAGAATACAAACATCACATCCAACACGTTAGAACATGATGTTTTAAACCCTTGTAGCCAACATCATCTCATGATTTACAAAATTTTATTAAAAGGATATTTAGTTATTTAGTCAAACGGAAAATCAAAACCCAAAGACGTTAGGGTACTATTTCCAATTTCTAAATACAAAACATTGCCTTATTTTAAAACTTTTAGATAAAATATAGTAATTTTACAAAATGTATTTTATTCTAAACGAGGATCCATGTGAAAATATCGCATTAATACACCATCAAACTTAAATACCAAAAGCAATCATAATATACTAACATTTCAGACATTACGCATAATAAAGAAAATAATAATATAAAAATACAACTAATAAAAAATACCTACATTAAAACAAATGTAAATAAATGAAAGAGTATGGACAAATAGAATATATGAATAAATAATAAAAAACTATAAAATAAATATGAAAATTTCTCAGCAAAGTTGAAAATTTTCATACAATGACATATATCAAATAATAAATAAATACTAATATATATATATATATATATATTAAAAAATAAATAAAATGCATTTTGAAATAAATAAATCGAGTTATAACTTTAAATAAAACATATTTATAATAATCTCACACATATAGAACTACATTTTAAGAATAAATAATTTATTATACCATATAAATAATTTTATATAAAATAAATTTCCAAATTAATGTATAATATAATACTATATAATGTACAAAATTTTAAAATATATATAATATAATAAAATTATAAAAATAATATGTAAATAAAAATAATACTAAACCAAATAAAATAATAAATAATAATATATATGAATTTTATAATAGTAATAATTTAGTATAAATATAAAATAAAGAAAATATAGAATATTTAATATGATAAAATAATTTAATAATAATTTAAAACGAAATACATTTTTTTAAAAAAAGAAATAGGGGTTAAACAGCAATAAAAATAAATAAAAAGGACTAAATCAAACTCGCGTTAAACCACAGCGACTTATTGGGTAATTATGCCTTCTTTCCAAAACGGCGTCGTAATGATTTTGGCCTTTAAATAGTCTCAGGACTTAATTGAAACAAAAATAGACTTTCAGGGCTAATTTAAAAAATAAAGAAAATATTAAATTGGACGAAATTAAAACAAATAAAATTACAAAGGGACTAAAGTTGTAAATTTCCCTTTTTATAAAACACACGGATCCTCCCCGGGTTTTCGAGTCAACGCGCGGATCCTCTTTTAAAACGACGTCGTTTTATGCTTATTGGATTAAGCAGAAACGACGTCATTTCTATAGCGCTATATAAGTCACGTTTTTAACAAAAAAAAAAATTTTGAACCATATGTTTTAAAAAAAAAAAAAAACCTCAGAAAATCCTATCAATCCTCTCTTCTCCCATGTCTGGGTTTCGGTCATCGGACCTAGGCCACGGGCCCCACGCACTACACGCGCCACCACGAATGGTGGCCGGAGGCCAAACCTCAATTTTTTAGCGCTATCGAAAGGTAAACCCGCCTCTTTTTATTTGTTAAAACAAGATCTATATATAAAATGTATATATATAAAAAATAAGAACAAAATGAAATATAAAAAAAAAATCACCTCTGTAATAAAATTTCTGTGTTTTATTTCTCTATATTTTTTGAATATTTTTGTATTCTCTGTCTATGTTCGTTCTAGTTACAGAATAGGTCGGGCTTTTATAGCCTTGATAATAAAAACAAAAAAGGAAATACATTGTTTCTGCCATTTTTGTTTCTGTTTTCTTTCTTTTCTTGTGTAGGAGATGGCGAGAAGTCCAGTGCTGATGAAGGCTGGTCGAGGGCTGATGGCGGCATGGCTCATGGATTGCAGCAGCGATCAAAGGGTGGGTGTCGAGGTTGCTAGGGTGCTTATACAAGAATGGAAACCTAGGGTTTCTCGTCATAAGCTATTTGGGCCGTTGGGTTTGGGCTAATCGATTGGGTTTATGTCTGCTTGGTGCTGGGTGTAATTGGGCTTTGGGTCTTTGTTTGGGTTACTGTTTTAGGTATTGGGTCGGTGGTGTGTAAGTGGGCTATGGGTAAATTTGGGCTTTGAGGATTTTTTTTAAATGGACTGTAAAAAATAAACCTACACATTTTATTTGTTTATTTTATTTGTTTTGGTTTGTTACATGGGCCCGGGCACAAATGGGCCACTACAACGTCTATTTTTACTGGTGGTCAAATTTCGTTAGTTTAAGTGCATCTATAGCGACGGGTTACTACATTTGACCTATATTGATACATTTTGTTATCGCCTATATAATAAAATAATTTTGACATAAGAGCTTGTCCATTTATATGTTAATGTTACTTACAATGTAACAAAATAAAATAATGGTTTATTTGAACAAATTAATTTAAGTAGTGGGATAAAAATATAAGGTCTGAAAATAATTGAGCTGAGCTAACATATGCATTTGGAATGTGTGTGCTTACCATTTCCTAAGAAGAAAAGCAAATTAAGATTTCTAATTCAAACATTAAGGTGCATGATATTATTCATAATGAAAAGAGCATTTAAGTATATATTTATTCTATATAGTTAAGGATCTAAGAAGGTACTTATTATTATGTTATAAAAATAGGTTGATTTTTAATTAAAACAAGATATTTACAAATTATTGTTTAAACTCTGCTGCCATAACGATGATACATTAAATTGAAAAAAATGAGATGTTCACTTGCATAAAATAGGTTTTGAAACAAAAATTATTTTTGTTAAAGACCGAGCCACCTCGATGGTTAATGTGATCTTCCCGAATCGGGTCTAACGTCTAGGCTGAGTCGAGGAGGTTACAAATCATAGGTATTTATCAAATATATTGAAATGTAAACTTCATGGAAACATATTGAAATGCTAATATGAAAATGAAGGTCACTGATAAGGATATGGAAAGAGTCTCATTTGAACGTTGTGAATACTTAGGATACAATTGACATGTCATTAGGGATTATATGATTTTGAGTGCTAGTCCTAGATGTCCTACCAATGGATGAGGTCCAGCATTTGTTGCGGATTCTCCACAGCTCGTGTGAGCAACATCGTGTAGCTAACATCCCAAACCATAGCTTGTTTGAGCAGGCCCATTTCATAGCTCGTGTGATCACTATTGGAAAGGTTATGGTTACAGTTACATGAAAAGGCACACTATGTATGAGCATTTCCCGGGTACCCGATGTTATTCTATTTGGTTCAACGGGTAAATAAAACTTAAATGGGTATATGAATATATAAAATGATTCATGATTTTGGATAATGAAATGGATTAAAATGATATGTGTAATTAAAAGGAAATGATGGTTTATTATACATGTATAAGTGATGCAATATGAAATATGAAATATGAAATGGAAATGTTGACATGTTTTGTATCATGTTTTGGTTGGATTTATATGTGTATTGCTTCATTAACTAACCATATGAGGTGTTTTTATAGGAAAGGAAATTTGGACTATGACTAAGCTAAATTATGCTTGATTGCTTAATTTAGTGTATTCTGTAAGTTTGAGTTTCCTTTATACGAACTTACTAAGCATTAGTTGCTTATATAGTTGTTTTAATTGTTTTGTAGATCATCGAAAAGCTCAAATGGTTGGAATTAACGTCGGGTACGCATCACACTATCCATCGATCCACTTTGGTAACCTATGAAATATATTGAAATGGTTGTAAATAGCATGTATAGGGTTGTATGTTAATTTGATATGTTTCAAGCCTATGCTTAACCTACTTGCGTATATATGTGTTTTGAAATTAGTTGGTATATGTTTGTGTTGATAGGTGAATTTGGTCTTTTATGTGTGTTTTGTGAAGAAGTATGGCTAGGTGGTATAAATTGAGAATGAAGTAACTAAATGGAGTGTGTATGTGTGTGATATGTGTTATGACATGTATAGGAATTGTTGGTAATTTGGAAATATGGTTATGTTTTTTGAGTTATACCAAACCTTGATATGCATAATGCCTTTTGTCTTTGGTTTGTATATGACTAAACACTTTTGAATATGATCATGTTGGTTATGCCTAGTTAAATTGGTAAATTGTGATGGTATAGATTGAAAAGAAGTGATCTTTTGTATCCATGTTGTATGGTTGAGTTGTGGTATTGTAATTTTATTTATGAATGGCTTTTGTATATGAAATGTGGTGCCTTTGAATGACATATTGGTTAGAACATATAAGATGCTTGAATTGGTATGTTTTGAAAGTGTTAAGGTATGTTTTAATCATATAAAAATGTGTGGGAAAGGTCTGTCTTGATGTGCAAGTATAGGATTTGAGATGACTTGTTTTAAAAGTTAAATTAGGAGCACACAGCCTGGGACACGACTTGTCACACGGCCGTGTGCCACACACGGTCACCCCACACGATCATATGACATTGAAATTTTAGGTGCAAAATGAATCACACGGACACAGAGAGTTACACGGCCTGGCGATACGGCCATGTAACCCAACTTCATATACACACGAGTGGACACATGGGTTGGGGCACGACCATGTGTCCTAACTTTGAATGTCCACATGGCCTGGGCTATGCCAAACGGCCGCGTGACCCTATTTTCAAAATTTTCAACTTTTTCCTAAATTTTCTTGATTTATTTTAAATTAGTCCCGGATTGTTCCCAAACAGTTTTTAGGGCCTTGAAGGCTCAATTTAAGGCCCAAATGTGTATGTTGCTAAGTTTGTAATGAGTTTTTAGTAATTAATATTAAATGTCATTATTGATCTATTTTGAAGTTAATTGTTCTAATTTGTACGGTAATGCTCCGTAACCCAAATCCAACAACGAAGACGGGTTAGGGGTGTTACAAAACTGATTGTTATTCTTGATGGTCATAATTGAATGTTTGGATTTGACATGCAGAAGGTCTCAACTTATTCTCACCTTTAATATATTAGTACCATTATTGTTGTTGTTGTTGTTTCTGTTTTATTTTATGAAAAATATAACGTCAGTAATGACAATATATTGCAAAGAAAAGAGAAATAAAAATTTAATGAACACACAGATTTTACGTGGAAACCCTTTTGGGAAAAAACCACGGCAGAGGAGAAGAAAATTCTCTATGTCGAATTCGAATCAATTACAAGTGGAATAGACTATGAAACACCCCAAACTCGCCCACAAGCCCCTGACGGATCTCGGCATGCCCTTGAGTAAAATGTAGCAAATCCTCGCTTTGTCATGTTGGAAAACCGATGGTTTTGAAGAAAATCGGTTTGAGTTATGATCAATTTGAAACCGTGTTGTTTTTGAAGTTTGTATTGAAATGATATTATCATGTTTCAAAAGTTACAAGTTAATAGAATTGCCTAATTTTAGAGCTTTTTATTATTAACTTGAAAATAGTAGGTGTTTGGGTGTCAAAACAATTGAAGTTGTTTTACGAAAAATATTTAATCGTTTGTTTGTGTGTTCGTATCATAATAAAAATTAAAACATAAACTTAAAACAGCTAAATGATAATGGCCTTATTACATCAAAACATAACCCAAAATAAATCAAATAAACTTAATAAGAAAAATTCGAAAATGCTAAGCTGAGCATGGCCACCCCTAAGTCCCTCCTGACCCGGTCCATTTACTGATTATCACCTACAAAATGTTAGCTCCACGAAGGGTGAGTCAACAGACTCGATGTAATGACCATCATAGATTCCCAATCGATAAAACATATTATATCACATATATTAATCATAGACAATGATGCAACCCAAACCCACCTAGATATCCATCCTCTACACATCACCCGTACCTACCAATCACACCGTGGGGATTACTAAATCGACCCTCCATCCGCTACACACCATCGAAGGCAGTCGCTGCAGTCAACTGCTCATCGCCCTTATAATTGTGGCATAGCCACCAGATAACCTGGCAGAGTCACCGGATTCATATTATGTGACATAGGTCACTAGATAATGTGGTAAAAACCACCAGAACACTTCCCCTTTATCATTATCACCCATATGTCCATGCAACATACAAGTCATACAGATATCATGCAATCTATCTTACCCCATGGCCATAACAAACTTTCTCATATTTTCATAGCAATGTTCATAAACATTATTAACGAGCAATATGGGGTACATACCTGATTACACTGCACCATTGAATGGCACCCTTAGTCGTATTCATTTATTGCCTTATTAACATATACATAATCATTATTATTATTAAACGGGAATTTAAGGTGGGTTACACACCTGGTTACTAACACGATTACCGAATCCTGAAGATCCGGATCTCATGCACTAGATCCCATTTCCTATATTCGGCCAACACTAAAAACATTAGCAAAGAGGCCATTCGGCTATACAGCAAATCCCGAAGGGTTAATGCAACCACAATCCTTAACTTGATGCCGATTTGGTTACCAACCAAATCCTGAAACTACTTAGGGCACCTCCCCTGCAATCGGCCTAGCACTAATACATAGAAACAATTAGCCTTCAACTTTTCAGATAACTAAGAGGCGAATTGAATCAGTACGAAACCTTACCACTGACTTACCGAAAACTATTGATTAGGGAAAAGATGATTCCAATCTACTGCTTCAAAATCCCGGAGATCCTAAAAGAAACCAATTGCATGGTTGATTAAAAGTCAAGACAAATGCCGAAATTTGGCTTTTGTCCTACACATGTCGACAAAGAAGAAATAAGGGAGAATAGTGGAGATTCAGTTATGACAGACTTACCTATTCCAAACCATTTAGAGAAGAAATCAAGGAAGATTTCTACTTTGTTGATATTCGGCCAAAAACTGAGAAGGGATGAGTTTGAGAGATTTCGGCAATGGCATTAGGAAAAACTATGGAGATTCGGCCAAAGTGAAAGGAGAGAATAGGAGAAAAATAAATGGTATTAGGCTTTGGTTTAGAGAAAAGAGGTGAAGGGAGTTTCAGTAAGAATGAAAAAGAAGAAGAAGATTTTAGGCCTTAGCAGAATAAGAGGAGAAGAGAAGATGCACAATTTCACTTTTGGTTTTTGGTCAAATGAGAAGAGAATTTCGGTAGAGGTACAATTGAAAAAGAAAAGAGAGAAAAATGGCCTCTCACTTCCCTCCTGGCCGAAAATGCCACAACAAGACCCCTCCATTCAGCCAACTCTTCCTCCCTCATCCAAATCCCCCTTTTCACTCCTACTTAGCCGAATCTTTAAGCTATTGACCCAATCTATACTTCATCCATGAAGTGTCCCTGTGCCGTCCAACACTGCCCTTCCTTGCTGAAAAATAAAAGCTCCAAAACGCTTCCCTTGCTGCTCGAACCTAGGCCCCTTCACACTCCTTGTGGCGTCACTGACTAAGGCCCTAAGTGGTGCCTCCTTGCCACTTTACCAAGGCTTTTCTTGTGTCCTAAGCTCCTTAAGGCCTAGCTCCCTTAGTTTCCCCTTTTTTAGGCTTAAAAATCAGATATTTTTCTAAGGTTTCTACCTATATCACAAGGTTCCTGAAGCCCCAAAACACATTCAAAACACACTCAAGCATGCAATCACATTCATTCAGGTGAAAATGCATAACCCCTAAATCCCGGATATTACAGACTATGTCTATTTATAGGCTTATAAAGCCATATTCTAATAGGAGTGTAGTAAGATTGAAAAACCTTATTCTAATCAATATCAAATAGATGGAGTTTAATAAGGTTTAAAAAACCTAATTTAAAATAAAATAAAAGAAGTGTAGTTCTATAGGGATTCTTCTTTTATTTTATTTTACCATTGTATTTTATTTAAATAAGGATTCGAGTCACTTAATTCTAACAATCTCCACCTTGACACGAATTCACAATAAACATGTTCTTCATTGCGAACTCTCAGCAAACAAGTTCTCAACCTTTTCCATAAAACTCCTTAAGGGTTTAACTTCAACAATGAACACCAACCAAGTCTAAACAATGCTTAAACTTGGTTATAGGAAGTGACTTAGTCATCATATCTGCAGGATTTTCATGAGTACTAATTTTGCTCACAAAAATATCACCACGAGCAATAATATCACAAACAAAATGATACCGAACATCAATGTGTTTTGTTCCCTCATGAAACATTTGATCTTTTGTAAGGAAGATGGCACTCTAACTGTCACAAAATAATAAGTTGATTTGAAGGTCTTCATTAAGCTCACTAAAGAGTCCCTTCAACCAAATAGCTCCTTTACAAGCCTCAGTAACTGCCATGTACTCAACTTCAGTGGTAGACAAAGCGACTGTAGTTTGCAAAGTAGCATTCCAACTGATTGCACAACCTCTGATTGTAAAGACATAACCAGTGAGAGATCTTCTTCTATCAAGTTCTCCAATAAAATCTGCACCAACATACCCAATGGCTCCATCTCTAGTTCTTCCAAACTGTAAGCAAACATCAAGTAGTACTGTAAGTATCTTAAAATCCATCGAACTTCTTTCCAATGTTCTTTACCGGATTCGCCATGTATCCGCTTAACCGCACCGATGATATGATAAATCTGGACGTGAACAAACCATAGCATACATGAGAGATCCCACTACACTAGAGTATGGAACATGTGACATGTACTCAATCTTATCATCTGATTTTGGAGTCAAAGCTGATAAAAGTCTCAAATGGTCATTAAAGGAGTACTAACGAGCTTAGCACTCTGCATATTGAACTCAAAAACTTTCTTAATGTACCCCTTCTGACTTAGGTACAATATACTTGCTTTTCTATCTCCGAGAATCTCCATACCAAGTATTTTCTTTGCTGGTCCCAAATCTTTCATCTCAAATTCTTCACTTAGTTGGGCTTTGACCTTTCTTATCTCTCCTTTATCTTTTGCTGCTATCAACATGTCATCAACATAAAGAAGTAGATACATAAGAGAACCATCACTGTTTTTCTTAAAGTAAACACAGCTATCAAAACTACTTTTTTTAAAATCATGAGAAGTCATAAAGAATCAAACCTCTTGTACCACTGTCTTGGTGATTGTTTCAAACCGTAAAGGGATTTTTTTAGCAAACAAACATAGTCCTCTTTTCTGAGACTGTAAAACCCTCTGGTTGTTGCATGTAAATATCTTCCTCGAGTTATCCATGCAAAAATGTAGTTTTTACATCTAACTGCTCAAGCTCCAAATCATGCATGGCCACAATACCAAGCAAAGCTCGAATTGAACTATGCTTCACAACTGGGGAGAACACATCTGTGAAGTCCACCCTTGGAATTTGACTGTAATCTTTTGTAACAAGCCTTGCTTTATATCTGGGTTCTTCAACTCTTGGAGTCCTTCTTTCTTTTTAAACACCCATTTACAACGAACAACCTTTTCACCTTTAGTAAGTTTCACAAGATCCCATATTCTATTCTTATGGAGTGATTTCATCTCCTCTTGCATAGCAAACATCCACTTTTCTGAGTCTTCACAGCTAACTGCCTCAAAATAATTAGACGGCTCTTGGTTTGTATCTATATCTTCGGCCACATTTAAAGCATAAGCAACTAGATCAGCCTCGGCATACTTCTTTGGAGGTTTAATTTCTCTTCTAGTTTTATTTTTTGGTGATAGAGTATTGTGGTGAAGAAGCAACTCTATTCTCAATTTTTGTACTAGCTCGAGGAGTCAACTCTGTATTAATCTGATGCCCCACCTACATTTGATTTTCTTTATTGGAAGAGTCTTTAAGAGATAAGTTAGGTAGCATAGCAGTTTCATCAAAAACAACATCTCTGCTAATCACAACTTTTCTATTTTCAGACACCATAACTTATACCTTTTTACACCACTTTATAACCAAGAAAAACACATTTAATGGATCTCGGTTCTAATTTTCCATTATCAACATGAGCATACACAGGACACCCAAAGATCTTTAAATCAGAATAATTAGCGGGATTACTGCACCATACCTCTTGTGGAGTATTTTTCTCAATGGCAATGGATAGAGATCGGTTGATCAAAAACATGCAAGAGAGGTCGCTTTACCAAAACAAATTTGGTAAGTTGGTATTTGACAACATACATCGAACCTTCTCCATGATCATTCTATTCATTCATTCTGCAATGCTGTTTTGCTGTGGAGTATGACGAACTTTCAAGTGTCTCACGATCCCTTTTGACTTGTACAATTTATTAAAATCATCAGAAAAAAACTCCAAACCATTGTCTGTACGGAGGTATTTTATTTGTTTTCCAGTTTGTTTTTCAATCATAGTTTTCCAAGACTTAAATGAGGAAAACACATCGCTTTTCTACTTCAGGAAGAATGCCCAAACTTTTTTGGAAAAATCATTAATAAAAGTTAGTATATAATTAAATCCACCTCTTGAAGGCACTCTTGATGGCCCCCACAGATCAAAATGAATATACTCCAATGTTCCCTTCGTGTTATAGATTCCTTTGGTGAATCAAACTCTCTTTTGCTTCCCAAAAATGCAGTGCTCACAGAACTTTAGTTTGCAAATTCCTTGTCCATCAAGAAGTCCTCTTTTGCTCAATTCTGTCATGCCATTGTCACTCATATGCCCTAGGCGCATATGCCAAAGTTTAGTAATATCATAATATGACAAGGAAGAGGAAGCAACAGCTGCATCACCAATAACAATAGAACCCTACAAAACATATAACTTGGCAGTCTTTCTCTGCCCTTTCATCACAACGAGGGAACCTTTGGAAATCTTCAAAATCCCACTTTCAGCTATGTATTTGTACCCTTTTGAATCAAGAGTACTTAACGAAATTAAAATTCACTTCAATTTTGGAACATGTTGTATGTCACTAAGTATTCTGACAACTCCATCAAACATCTTAACTTTAATTGTTCCAACACCTGCAATTTTACACGAAGCATTATTTCCCATCAAAACAACACCTTCAGACATTGTTTTGTAATTTGTAAACAATCCCGATTGGGACACATGTAGAAGGTGCAACCCGAATCAAATATTGTAATATCCTAGATTTAGGGGTTATGCGTTTAATGCATAATTCAAGTGATAGCATGCCTCAGTGTATGGTTGGATGAGTTTTAGGGGTTCCTAAAACCCTAGGGTATAGGAAAGTGCTTTAGGGAAATTTTGTTTTTAAGTGTTAATTAAGGGGGAGCTAAGTTAAGGAGGCTTTAAGGAAATTTGTGGGGGAGTATATGACATAAATAGCCAAGTGGTAAAGTGGCATGGGACGCCACCTAGGGTGCAAGAAAGCTTGCGCCAAAGGAGTTCGGAGGGAGGAGGTTCGAGCTACGTAAATTACATTGTGGGCATTTATTTTTACGCCAAGAGGGGGGAAGTGTTAGACGGCTTTGGGGCTTTGGAAAGATGAGGATAAGCTTAGTTTATTTTAAATTTTGTTAAAGATAGAAGAAAATTGTGACTTTATTTTATTTATTTTAAATGATAGGATAAGAGATAAATGAGGAGAGAATAATGGATATGATAGGAAGAATTAAAGGATATGATAGGAAAGAATTAAGGATATGATAGGAGAAGGAAATGGGATTTGAGAGGGGATGAGCAATGGCCAATGTGGGACTCTTTAGCTTGTGAATTTTCGGTTTTGAAGGGTGTAGGAAATAGGTGTGCTGAAATTGTGTAGTATAAACAGGGGTGACCATCTTTTGGCTATTTTTTTCTTCATTTTATTTTCTTTTGCCGAAAATTCTTCCTCTCATTTTCTCTTTGTGTCGAATTTCTTCTCACTCTCTCTACCTATTCTGTTCTTTCTTTCAACCCCAATTCTACACCCTTTCTTGCATAGTCGAATATCCCTTGCCATTTAGAACCATAGCCAAAAATTGTATTTACTTGTGAAGCCATAGCCGAATCTCAAGGGGACTCTATTCTCTTTTCTTGGTTGCAATCTAATAACCCGAAGTAGAAAGCCAAAACCTCTCCACCTTTGTTCTTCATTGCCGAATTCTCCTAACTTTCATCTACACTTCTTTTCTTCTTCTCAACCTCAGTTCTATACCTATTTTGTGATAGCCGATTATCTCATCTCCATTTGGGAGTTCTTGCCGAATCTTTTAGAGCCTTTAGGGGGGAGGTGTTGACATTCCTTTTCATCAATCTTCCAATCGATTTCGAGTATAGTAAGCATTTTCTTAGCAATTGAATTCTCTTCTTCTTCATTTAGTATGCCAAAACCAATGGTTGGCCTTGGTTTCTAAGGGATGGTCGAATGTATGAAGAGTCATAATATTGTGTTTCTTTTGTGTAGCCAATGGTAAGGAGCCTTAAGGAGGATTGTAAGGATTCGATTCATCAAGGTAAGTGTTATGTGGTGATTCGGGATTTAGGTAAGTGATGACCGATTTCTGACTTTGGTTCTTAGGAGCAAATCGATAGGAATAAGAGAGTTTCGAGATTGAATAGACTGTACCAAAAAGGTGTGTAGTTATTGCACTATTCTCTTGATTGTTTATGTTTGTATGTTGTTATATATGTGTGATATGATGTGAATGGTAGCCGAATTAAGGGCTAAGATGGTGGCTACCCATGGTGGGTGATCGAATAATCAGATCAGTACTTTATGATATTAAATTATCACTGATGAATATGTGCAATCGTGGTAAGCACGTGTTGAATACTCATCTAAATGATATTATTGTCATGATATATATGCATGGGAATTTGGGACATGAATATTGAAGGACAGGGTGTACATTATGTACATGGTCTGATGTTAGCCTTGTGCTACATTGGCACTTGATGTTAGCTATGTGCTTCATCAAGGTAGGGTGTTGGCTATGTGCCACCTCCTGGCGGATGATAGCTGTGTGCATCACCGTGGATTGAGGATGACCTCGAGTCACCTCATAGATATTGACATGTGGGGTCACTTAGGTGATCGATGGCATAGCCACGGCCTTGGGCGGCAGGTCTGCCAAGGTAGGTGTAATGGACGGACATTAGGTTGGGCTGGGCTTCATGATGCATGTATGTATGTGGATCGTGTGGATATGGGCCAAGCCCATATGTGGAGACATGTGAAATAACTATACACCGAGTCTGCTTTGACTCACCCAATTTTTTTTATCAAACCTTACAGTGATGCATAAAGCTCAGAATCAGGTTGGAATGGATGCAGGTGGCCCATGCAAAAGAAGTTGTTTTCCTTATTTAATAAAATTTATATTTCCAGATTTTCAGATCCATTTATTGTAATAAGGGCCTTATAGTATTTGTTATTATTTTATTATGGATTGATGATTAAACTACTATGTGGAAATGAGTTTATGATTTAGCAACTTACCCTTTAAAATATATGTTAAAGTTTTTAATCGGAGAAATTGTAATAACTTAGTTTTATTTGGAATTTTAAAATACACGAGGTTTTACAAACAACCATAAATTTTTAAGTTTTACTTTTAAGTCAAAATTTTTCAACGCTTTCCACAAAGGGCATTCTAAATTGACCGTGGCTCGTGGGCCGGGTTTGGGGTGTTTCAATTTGGTATCAGAGCTCGATTCAAAACTCAGCTTTGAGGGTTTTGGGCCCAAAAATATTTTTTTAAGGTGGGCTTTTCAAAGATTTGGGCTTTCATAAAATTTTCAAGTTTATTCGGCATGGCACTGTATCTCCAATCTTGAGTCCACCGTAAGTACCTCTAATTGTTGTGTGAATTATTATATGATTGGTATGTGGGTATGATGGGAACGAGATTAGTGTATTAAGTTATTGAACTTTAGGATTAGCTTACTCCAACACGTAATTGCATAAAATTTTAAAGCCTACTTAAACAAACCTATGAGTAAGTCACGAAGTTAGGGTGTGGAAACCATTGTGCACATGTTCAGGATTGATCCTAAGAGCTTGGTACTTAAGCAGTCCTAGTGACTCACCTCCTCTTCATTGAATCCTACCCGTGCGTAGCTACGGCTCACCCTAACCATGAGGACTTATTCGAGGCTAAACTCAATAACTAAAACCCAAAGGGATTAGCTATATTTTCATAAAAACTTCGGTTTTAAAATCACCAAATTACCCCTCTAAGTTGTGGCAAAACTTAGTTTGAAAATTTTCCAAAATATTTTTGATTTATAAAATTACCTAAATACCCCTAGTGGTAAAATTACTAAAATGCCTCGGATTTCCAAAATTACCATACTACCCCGATTTCAATAACAATTTTTTATTTTGCAAAAATATCCAAAAACTTTATCGCTACAAAATTCTAAGGTACCTTGATTTGGAAATTTATGAAATTACCCCTGTTTTACAAAATTACCAAAATGACCCTCAATTTTCAAAATTTCTGCAACAACATCGATTTGGAAAACAAATTCTCAAAAAGAACCCCAAGTTTTGCAAATTTTGAAATACCTTTGATTCTGGAGATTTTTTTTAATTTGGCCCCGACTTGTTACCAAAATACCCCTGTAGGACAAATGGCGAAAATACCCCTGGGATAGGAATAGACAAGAATGTTTGAATAGTGAATGTGTGTGATAGGTAATACTGAATGAATATTTGAATGAATGTACTCCTCTGAAATAGGGTAGAAAACTTGAACAAAAACTCTGAATGAACGAAAGAACCACTACTAAGCTCATTTTCATAAAATTGCTCGCGGATAATCAGTGAAACAAAATACTAATGCATAAAATTTCTTAAATCAGATTAAAGTGTGATCGTAGAAATGAGCTCTAGGGGACGTGGTCGTAATGTACGAGGATGTGGTCGAGGAAGAATGACTGTTTCGAAACCCGTTAGATCGGGTCAAGGGTCTGAGAATGAGGTACCACCACCACCACCAGCTGTTGGTGTGGAGTAGCAAGATCAGATGGGGGATGATGCTGTATCGCATGTAACATCCTAAATAAGTGAGTACCATGATGTTGCTAAATGTTAGTTAGGGTTTACTTAGAGTTAGAATAAAATATTAGTTAAGTGTATTTTAAAGTAAAGAAATTAGGTGATCTTGAGACTTAAATTAATTAATTACTAAAAGATGACATAAGATGAGTTAATAGCATGGTGGTGATGGCGCCATGAGTTGGACATGAGGGAAGAGGTTCGAATCTCCTAGCTTGCAACTTGAAAATTTTTATTTTTTTGCTTCCATCTATCAAGTGTCTGCCAAGAAGCAAACATGGAAAGTTTGACTTCTTTATTTTTGGTATGATGGCTAAAGGATTAAGGAAATATTTAAGTTGAGGAAAGAAATCAATAGGATAAGGTAAGTAAGGGGAACAAATGGCTTAAATTGGGGAGTGTGCTATGGAAAGAAAGGGTGGCAAAAGGTTGGCCTTTGATAGCCAAGTACTTGGACGGTTTTTGGGCAAGGGGCTGGCTGAAATTTTGAAGGCATTTAGATGAGTTAGAGCCTAGTTGGGCATATTTTATTCTTTTGGTCATTTGTTAATTTTTCTTTTCCTCTCAAAGCTTGTTTCTCTCAAATTTCCTCCCCTTAGCCGAATGTTTATTGAGCAAAGGTAAACAATTTTTGTTTTGTTCTCTTTTCTTTTGGTCATTTGAGTTTTGACCATTTAGGTGTTAATTCACCTATTCTCTAAAAACTTTTCCCCTTGTGCCGACACCATCATCACACAAAGAAGGTTAATCTTTTTCTTTTTTCTTCACAAAACTGATTACACAATCCTTCCAAAAACTCAATTCTTTTTCTTCTCTTTTCTTTCTCCTTTCTTTTTCTTTCCTTTTCCCTTTCTCACTTGGAATCGAATCATACTATCTCCATTGTTCCATTCTTTTACTTTTCCCTCAATTAAAAATCTCCACAATAATCTCTCATGGCCGAATGTTAACTTGTACTTGTGCCAAAATTTCTTTCATTTTCTTGATCAAAACCGAATTCTTCTCACATAATTTCTTCCAATCGTGAGCATTAGTGAGATTTTGGAGGGTAGAAACTCAAGGTGATCTTTAGAATTTTGGAACTTTGGAATCGATTTCAAGAATCAAGGTAAGGAGTTTTTCTTTTAAGGATTTAAAATTTATTATATTAGTATAGTTAATATTAATCGATTTCGTTTTAGGGACGCAATCGCTTGATCGTTTCTCGAGGAACGAAGATAAATCGTGGTAAGCCAAATCTCAAACCTTACAAATCGTTAGCCATATTTCAATATTTATAGTCGGACTAATGATCGATATCTTTAGAGACTTTCAAGATAGGCGTAAAAGGGCACCATAGTCTTGAAGAGGGCATTTCGTAAATCCCTAATTATAAACGAAGGGCTATTTTGGGAACCCGAGATTTTCCACCGGGTTGCGGACCATCAATCGAGGAGAATCAATTATTTGAAGTAGTTCGTATTCCCGAGCCCTTGTACGTTCGTGGATTCTCAGCGGGCAACGAATCAATAAACGAGGAGAAACCAAAAATAGAAGTGGTTCAAAATCAAAGGGGTAAGGATTTAGATCGAATACCAATAGTGTATTTTTGATAAATGATAGTGTTCTAATGGTTCGTATTATGTTTAGGTGTTGACGAGCGGGAAGGTTTAGTACTCACGATATCAAGGTGTGTAACTTCACACTTTTCTCAGGTTGGATGTCATTCGTGGTATTGAGTAAAATCGTAAAAACGACAAAATTGGTATAATACGTAATAATTGGTATTTTGGTGAAATAACATGAAAACGATTAAAATTTATGAAAAATTATGAAAATGCCTCATTTGTTAGTTGTTAATATGTAAATTTTATGTCTCGTAAAATGGGCCAAAAGTATGCTAGATAGCTAAATGGGTCAAATCTCTATTAGATTGAAATTAACAAATCTTTGTTAGATTGAAATTGGGCCGAAATCTCTGTTAGATCGAAAATGGGCTGAAATCTCTGTTAGATCGTAATTGGGCCGTAATCTCTGTTAAATTGTTAAATGGGCCAAAATCTATGCTAGATCACTAAATGGGCCAGAAATTTTGCTAGATCGCTAAATAAGCCAAAGATGCTAAATAGTTATATGGAATAGATGATATTTTGTATTATGGGCCTGAATAAAAACCTGAAATATTGACTCATATATATTGGGCCTTTTTGATAAAATCATCATATGTACATAGGCTATTTTGCATACATGTTGCATGGGTTGGGATTAACGATGAAGAGAAGAAAGGCCTGTTGCCAAAAATCTAGTTCGGTGGCTTTGCCACAAAATAATTAAACTATGATTGCTTCTAGTTTGGTGGCTATGCCACAAATATTTTAATGGCTCAATGCCTCTAGTTCGGTGACTTTGTCACAATCTAGTTCGGTGGCTCGCCACAAATATAAAATGGCTTAATGCCTCACGATTGGTGTGATGGCGGGTGGGTTGACTTGATCCCTCAGTGTGATGGTTGGTACGGGTGGTGTGTAGTGGATGGAAATTAGGTTTGGGTGGGAAAATTTCATTTTGCATGCATTCCATTATTTATACTGTTAATCTTGATAATGGCTCAAACCCAAAATTATGACTTGATGATCCGCCCAGTGGATTAAGTAAGTAAGTTATACACTGAGTTCTGAGTAACTCACACCCTCAAATTTTCCTCTTAGGTAGTGGAAATTGATGTGGACTTGGGCCGAGGATGACTTCGTGGAGGCCATACTGCAAACATAGGTTAAATAAATTTTGAACTCTTAAATAAGTACTTTTTTTAAATTGCTATTTTGGGTATGATGTAATAAGGCCTCTATTATTATTATTATTTTTATGGATTTTTATGTGTGGTTGGTTTAAAATTTTGTTTTGGATATTTTTGGGCTTATGATTATTATATAATGTTTACTTAAAATAAATTGGGTTTTTTTAAACATACGAGAAATTTTTAACTATTCTTATTTCTCAATTACATCAAACTTAAAATTATTTCTCTTGGTTTTTATTAAACTCTAATTTCAAAAGGGTTTTGAAATACCGATTCATCTGAAATTATTAAGATAGTTCGATCTGTGTAACAAACCAAATCTAGTCTTAATGCATAGACCGGGTTTGGGGTGTTACATTTAATGGTATCAGAGCCAGTTTCAAAAACTCGGCTGCGATTGGGTTCAACAAATAACTTCTAAAATTATTTCAATTATGTTTTAAAGATTAGTATGGCACCACAAGCATCCGGCACCAAGTCAAGTAAGTATTCGTTACTGAATAACTATGATGATATGATCATAGGAACTCTCTAGAACTTCTAGTTTTAGATGTTAAAAATTGTAGAGATTGAGACTATAGGATGTGTTGCGAAAAACAACTTTATATCTCAAATCTCATAAAACACCGTTAATAAACACTGAAACAATTTTCTGATTCATAAAACTTGTAATCAAATTAAATCGAATTAGTCATCATGAGCACTAGAGGACGTTGTCGTGGACGCGGTAGACGTGGCTGTGGTAGAGGACGAGGTGCTGCAACTGAAGTACCAAATCATATGCCAGAAATGGATGCACCTGCGTCATTTGAGAGAGGGACGGGATCACGCGATCATATGGAAAAAGATAATGCTTTGACACAAGCAATGCTGCGAGTCCTAGAAAGGGTCGCTAGAACTAGAATTGGGCCAACAACTCGTGGGTCAATTTCGAAATGACTCAAGTCAAATAATGCGTAAGTTTTAGAGGAGTTTTCGTGTAGCTCGAATGTGGTGGATATTGGCTCAAGTCGTGGAGCGAATTATGGATGATATGGAATGCAATCGTCGAGCGTAAACCGAAAGGAGTCGTGTCTTTGCTAAGAGACGAGGCATATCGCTGGTGGCTTATCGTTGAAAAGGCACCGTCAGCACCGATTACTTGGGAATTCTTTAAAGCTACCTTCCAAGGGAAATATGTTGGAACGAGTTACGAGACGCCTCAAGGAAGGAATTTCGAATCTTGTCCAAGGAGTAAGACAAAGGCGATGTATGAAGATGAGTTTTACGCTTAAGTCGCTATGCTCGGACAATAGTGTCAACGGATCATGAACGCTAAAGCGATTCGAGGATGGGCTGAATGATGAGTTGAGGGTTCTAATTGCCCCACAACAAGTTAGAACTTTTTTACGCTTGGAGAAGGCCAAGATAGTCGAAGAGGCTAAGAACTCAGAACGTCAGAATCGGGAAAGATTTAGAAATAAGAGAGAGACACAGCAGTCGGGTTCTTCAAAGAGGTTTCAGAAGAGGCCTTGGAATGATGAATCAGCTTAAAGTAGAGCACCTGTAACTAATAATCGAGGTCGAGATTGTGCTGAATGTGGAAAAAGGCATTCTGGAGAGTGCTAGAGGAAAACGGGCGCTTGTTACAAATGTGGTTCAATGGATCACCAGTATAGAAATTGCCCTCGACGTATGGATACGAGTCAGGAAGTTCGTAATATCGATGCACAACCACCGTAAGTACTCAAAGCACCACCGAGAGGTTGTGGACCAGGTCGTGGAGGTAATGGGGCTGGACATGGTCAAGGTGCACTGGGTCGAGGAAATGGTCCTAGAGGTAACACGGATGCAAGACAGCCAGGACTGGTCTATGCAGTTAGACGCCACGAGGATAGCAATACACCTGATGTAATAATCGGCACGTTCTTCATCTTCGATGTACCACATCGCTTTTAATAGATATTGGTTCTACCCACTCGTATGTTGCTAGCGCCATATCCGAAACCCGAATCTAGAATCAAATTATCGATAGTGAGATGACGATGAATTAGTCCTTTAGACGATCGGTAATTATAAATTAACTATTTAGAAACATACCCTTAGAAATTCAAGAGGAGGTATTCTTTGGAGAATTTGATGGAATTGCCTTTCGTCGAGTTCGATCTCATTTTGGGCATGGATTGGTTGGTTAAACATCGGGCACATTTGGATTGTGCTAAAAAGCAGATGTCATTAAGAACTTTGGATGATAAGGAAGTAATAATGATAGGTGAACGAAGGAATTACTTGGCAAACGTGGTATCGGCGTTGAAGGTAGAAAAGTTGGTACGGAAAGGGTATGGAGCATTCCTAGCTTTCATTTGTGCTTTGGATGCCAAAGAGTTATCTGTGGATGATGTGAGAACGGTAAAAGAATTTCCAGAAGTATTTCTCGATGAACTTCTTGGTATACCTCCAGATCGGGAAGTAGAATTTGGTATCGAGCTTTTGCCCGGAACGACTTCTGTATCCATTGCTCCTTATAGAATGGCACCGAAGGAGTTGACAGAGCTTAAAGCTCAAATTTAAGAATTGTTGGATCGGGGATTTATTCGACCGAGTGTGTCTCCGTGGGGAGCACCAGTTTTGTTCGTGAAAAAGAAGGATGGATCGATGCGTATGTGCATTGATTACAGACAATTGAATAAATTGACGATCAAGAATAGGTATCCTCTTCCGAGAATTGATGACCTATTTGATCAATTAAAGGGAGCTTCAGTTTTCTCCAAAATTGATTTGAGATTGGGTTATCACCAGCTTAAAGTGAAAGAAGCAGATATTTATAAGACGGCATTTCGAACTCGTTATGGACATTCCGAGTTTGTAGTGATGCCGCTTGATTAACCAATGCACCACCGCATTTATGGACATGATGAATGTAGTCTTTCAACCATATTTAGACCGGTTTGTAGTGGTGTTCATAGATGACATTTTGGTTTATTCAAGAAATGATGAGGAGCATGACACGATTTATGATAGTATTGCAACTACTTCGTGATAAGCAACTTTATGCCAAATTCAAGAAATGCTAATTTTGGCTAAAGGAAGTGACTTTCTTGGGTCATGTGGTATCACCAAGGAATAAGGTGGATCCTCTAAGATTGAGGTCAGATCGATTGGAAACTACCAAAGTCGGTAGTGAAATTCGAGTTTCTTAGGATTGGTTGGTTATTATAGATGCTTTGTTGAGGGTTTTCGCTGATTGTCGCACCCTAACTAAACTGCTATGAAGGGAGTTCCATATATTTGGACCGAAAACAACAAGAAAGTTTCAAGAAATTGAAGAAGATTCGACTAAGCACTGGCTTTAATTCAAATTTGAGGTCGGAAAAGAATTTATCGTTTATTGTGATGCATCTCACACGGTCCAGGTTGTGTCTCGATGCAAAATGGAAAGGTGGTGGCCTATGCTTCGTCAATTGAGACCGCACAAAGTAAACTACCCTACTCATGATTTGGAGTTAGCTGCAGTGGTCTTTGCTTTAAAGATTTGGAGGCACTATCTCTACGGTGAGAAGTCTATCATCTACACGGATCACAAGAGTCTTAAGTACCTCCTTACCCAAAAGGAGTTGAATTTGAGACAAATAAGATGGGTGGAATTATTAAAAGACTATGATTTCTCAATCGAATATCATCCTGGAAAGGCTAACGTCGTAGCTGACGCGTTAAGTCGTAAGGCGGTATCTAATTTAAGAGTAATGTTTGCTCATTTAAGTTTGTATGAGGTTGGTAGCTTGTTAGCAGAACTTCAGGTGAAGCCTCTGTGGTTGGAACAAATCAAGGAAAAGCAGACATCAGATAAAAAGTTGGGACTTCTATTTCAGCAGGTTGAAAGGGGTGAAATAGAGGATTTTGGTATAAACATGGATGGAGTGCTATGCTTTCGTGGAAGGGTTTGTATGCCTAAAGACTCAGAATTGAGACAAATGATTCTATGGGAGGCGCATAGTAGCCCTTATGCTATGCACCCCGGAGGGAATAAGATGTATCGAGATCTCCGTGAACAGTATTAGTGGCCAGGGTTGAAGCGTGAAATTTCTAAGTTTGTAGGAAAATGTTTGACTTGTCAGCAAGTGAAGGCAGAGCATCAATTACCGCCGAGATTGTTACAACCGTAAAGATTCCTCTTTGGAAATGGGAGCGGATAACTATGGATTTTGTTAGTGGGTTACCTTTAACACCTACTAAGAAAAATTCGTATGGGTAGTAGTTGATTGTTTGATGAAGACCGCCATTTTCTTCCTGGTTCAGACGGATTATTCATTGCAAAATTGGCAAAGTCGTATGTATCCGAAATCGTGAGGTTGCATGGGGTACTAGTGTCTATTATATCAGACAGGGATCCTAGATTTACATCACGATTTTGGAAAGCTTTGCATAAAGCCTTGGGGACAAAGTTGAATTTCAGTACGGCTTTTCATCCTCAGTCTGATGGTCAATCGAAAAGAGTAATTCAGATATTGGAAGACATGTTAAAGGGATGTGTGATCGACTTCAGGGGTAGTTGGGAGGATTTTCTACCATTGGCAGAATTTGTATATAACAATAGCTATCAGTCTAGCATTCAAATGGCACCCTATGAGGCATTGTATGGTCGTAGGTGTCGACTCTACTTGTTGGACTGAATTGGGCTAACGGTAGATGTTGGGCCCCGAGATGATATCCAAATAGAGGAAAAGGTAAAAGTTATTCGAGCATGGTTAAAGGAAGCTTGGATAGACGTAAGTCGATGCGCACCTAAAGCGTAAGGATATCGAGTTTGTCGTGGGAGACCGTGTCTTTCCAAGGTCTCACCTTGGAAGAAAATTTTAGATTCAAAAGAAGGGCAAGTTGAGCCCTAGGTTCATCGGGCCATATCGTGTGACGAAGCGTGTTGGTCCAAAGGCTTATCGATTGAATTACCTCCTGAGTTGGGTCAAATTCATAATGTTTTCCATGTTTCCATGCCGAGACGCTATAGATCGGATCCATCTCATATAGTCTTGGTAGAGAAGTGGAATTAAATTCAGACTTGTCTTTTGAAGAAGAACCGTGGAAATTTTAGACCGGGATGTTAAGGTGCTAAGAAAGAAGACCGTGCTGCTGGTCAAAGTTTTATAGCGTAATCACGAGCGGAGGAAGCTACGTGGGAGCTGAGAAGCTATTCGACAAGAATATCCTCACTTCTTTTAATCGTAAATTTCGAGGACGAAATTTTATTTAAGAGGGTAGAATTGTAACATCCTAAATAAGTGAGTACCATGATGTTGCTAAATGTTAGTTCGGGTTTACTTAGAGTTAGAATAAAATATTAGTTAAGTGTATTTTAAAGTAAAGAAATTAGGTGATCTTGAGACTTAAATTAATTAACTACTAAAAGATGGCATAAGATGAGTTAATAGCATAGTGGTGATGGCGCCATGAGTTGGACATGAGGGAAGAGGTTCGAATCTCCTAGCTTGCAACTTGAAAATTTTTATTTTTTATTTTTGCTTCCATCTATCAAGTGTCGGCCAAGAAGCAAACATAGAAAGTTTGACTTCTTTATTTTTGGTATGATGGCTAAAGGATTAAGGAAATATTTAAGTTGAGGAAAGAAATCAATAGGATAAGGTAAGTAAAGGGAACAAATGGCTTAAATTGGGGAGTGTGCTATGGAAAGAAAGGGTGGCAAAAGGTTGGCCTTTGATAGCCAAGTACTTGGACGGTTTTTGGGCAAGGGGCTGGCTGAAATTTTGAAGGCATTTAGATGAGTTAGGGGCTAGTTGGGCATATTTTCTTCTTTTCGTCATTTGTTAATTTTTCTTTTCCTCTCAATGCTTGTTTCTCTCAAATTTCCTCCCTTAGTCAATGTTTATTGAACAAAGGTAAACAATTTTGTTTTGTTCTCTTTCTTTTGGTCATTCGGTTTTGACCATTTAGGACTTAATTCACCTATTCTCTAAAAACTTTTCCCCTTGTGCCGACACCATCATCACACAAAGAAGGTTAATCTTTTTCTTTCTTCTTCACAAAACCGATTACACAATCCTTCCAAAAACTCAATTCTTTTTCTTCTCTTTTCTTTCTCCTTTCTTTTTCTTTCCTTCTCCCTTTCTCACTTGGAACCGAATCATACTATCTCCATTGTTTCATTCTTTTACTTTTCTCTCATTTAAAAATCTCCACAATAATCTCTCATGGCCGAATGTTAACTTGTACTTGTGCTAAAATTTCTTTCATTTTCTTGATCAAAACCGAATTCTTCTTGCACAATTTCTTCCAATTGTGAGCATTAGTGAGATTTTGGAGGGTAGAAACTCAAGGTGATCTTTAGAATTTTGGAACTTTGGAATCGATTTCAAGAATCAAGGTAAGGAGTTTTTCTTTTAAGGATTTAAAATTTATTATATTAGTATAGTTAATATTAATCGATTTCGTTTTAAGGACGGCAATCGCCGATCGTTTCTCGAGGAACGAAGATAAATCGTGGTAAGCCAAATCTCAAACCTTACAAATCGTTAGCCATATTTCAATATTTATAGTCGGACTAATGATCATATATCTTTAGAGACTTTCAAGATAGGGCAGAAAAGGGCAGTCCATAGTCTTCGAAAGAGGGGCGGTTCCGCAAATCCCCCTAATTATAAACGAAGGGCTATTTCGGGAATCCAGGATTTTCCACCGGGTTGCGGACCATCAACCAAGGAGAATCAATTATTTGAAGTAGTTCGTACTCCCGAGCCCTTGTACATTCGTGGATTCTCAGCGGGCAACGAATCAATAAACGAGGAGAAACCAAAAATAGAAGTGGTTCAAAATCAAAGGGGTAAGGATTTAGATCGAATACCAATAGTGTATTTTTGATAAATGATAGTGTTCTAATGGTTCGTATTACGTTTAGGTGTTGACAAGCGGGAAGGTTTAGTACTCACAATATCAAGGTGTGTAACTTCACACTTTTCTCGGGTTGGATGTCATTCGTGGTGTTGAGTAAAATCGTAAAAACGACAAAATCGGTATAATACGTAATAATTGGTATTTTGGTGAAATAACATGAAAACGATTAAAATTTGCAAAAAATTATGAAAATGCCCTCGACGAGTTAGTTGTTAATATGTAAATTTTATGTCTCGTAAAAATGGGCCAAAAAGTATGCTAGATAGCTAAATGGGCCGAAATCTCTGTTAGATCGAAATTGGGTCGAAATCTCTGTTAGATCGAAATTGGGCCGAAATCTTTTTTAGATCGAAAATGGGCCGAAATCTCTGTTAGATCGTAATTGGGCGTAATCTCTATTAAATTGTTAAATGGGCCAAAATCTATGCTAGATCGCTAAATGGGCCAAAAATTTTGCTAGATCGCTAAATGAGCCAAAGATGCTAAATAGTTATATGGAATAAATGATATTTTGTATTATGGGCCTTAATAAAAACCTGAAATATTGACTCATATATATTGGGCCTTTTGATAAAATTATCATATGTACATAGGCTATTTTGCATACATGTTGCATGGGTTGGGATTAACGATGAAGAGAAGAAAGGTCATGCCAAAAATCTAGTTCTATGGCTTTGCCACAAAATAATTAAACGGTGATTGCTCTAGTTCGGTGGCTATGCCACAAATATTTTAATGGCTCAATGCCTCTAGTTCGGTGACTTTGTCACAATCTAGTTCGGTGGCTCTGCCACAAATATAAAATGGCTTAATGCCTACGATTGGTGTGATGGCAGGGTGGGTTGACTTGATACCCACATGTGTGATGGTTGGTACGGGTGGTGTGTAGCGGATGGAAATTAGGTTTGGGTGGGAAAATTTCATTTTGCATGCATTCCATTATTTATACTTTAATCTTGATAATGGGCTCAAACCCAAAATTATGACTTGATGATCTCGCCCAAAGGATTAAGTAAGTAAGTTATACATCGAGTTCGAGTAACTCACACCTCAAATTTTCCTCTCAAGAATGGAAATTGATGTGGACTTGGGCCGAGGATGACTTCGTGGAGGTCATATCGCAAACATGGGTTAAATAAATTTTGAACTTTTAAATAAGTACTTTCTTTAAATTGCTATTTTGGGTATGATGTAATAAAGCCTCTATTATTATTATTTTTATGGATTTTATGTGTGGTTGGTTTAAAATTTTGTTTTGGATATTTTAATATGGGCTTATGATTATTATATAATGTTTACTTAAAATAAATTGGGTTTTTTAAACATACGAGAAATTTTTAACTATTCTTATTTCTCAATTACATCAAACTTAAAATTATTTCTCTTGGTTTTTATTAAACTCTAATTTCAAAAGGGTTTTGAAATACCGATTCATCTGAAATTATTAAGATAGTTCGATCTGTGTAACAAACCAAATCTAGTCTTAATGCATAGATCGGGTTTGGGGTGTTACATCACAGGTAGTGCTGTGAGTTCTGGAGATGGTGGCAGGAGCAGGTGGAATTAGGGGAGCTCAAAAATTGATACCCGAGTGACTTCGAGCCAATGGAGCTGAGGTGTTCCGTGGCGTATCTGGTGTGGCACCCAATACTGCTGAGTATTGGTTGGAGGCGACCGAACGGATTATGGATGAGCTTAATTTAACGGCTGAGGAGAAAGTGAAAGGAATGGTGTCGCTTCTTCGCGATGAGTCATATCAGTGGTGGCTCACAGTTTGGGATGGTGCTACAGCTGAGGATCTCACTTGAGAGTACGTTAAGGCGGCTTACCAGAAGAAGTATGTTGGTACTCATTATATTGATGCGCAGAGAAAGGCTTTTTCCGGGGTTGGTTCAAGGAACAAACCCGTGGCGGAGTACGAGGCTGAATTCTTGAGGTTGAGTCGGTATGCTCGAGGAGTAGTGGCTACGGAGCATGAGCGATGTGTCCGATTTGAGGATGGACTAAGGATGACCGAGGTCGTTGATAGCTCCACAAAGCGGAGCGGAGTTTGCCGATTAGTAGAAAAGGCTAAGGTAGTGAAGGAATTAAGGACTCTATAAGACGTAATGTAGATAAGGATAAGAACCGGATAAGAGGAGTTTTGGACCGTTTAATTGTCTGGGAGCCTTCAAAAAGACCGAGGGTTGAGAATTTCGCTTCTGCTTTGCTAAACCACCATCGGAAATCTGCATCGCCCATGTGCTCAATGTGGGAGGTACCATGTTGGCGAGTGCTTGAATAGGGATCGAGAGTGTTTTAGGTGTAAGTCTAAGGCTCATTTGATTAAAGATTGTCCTCAGGATCCGAATAGGGCTCGGACAATAGGTCGGTGGTGTCTTGTGACAACAGGTGGTGGTCGACAAGTTTATTTAGGGTCGTGGTCCGAACCATGGAGGAAATGGTTCCGCCAAGGTCGTGGAGCACCAGCAGAGGAGTGAAGGTATAGATGTGAGGCACCAAGGTTGGTTTATGCGACCAAAGGTCGCGAGGAGGAAGATGTGCCAGAGGTGACAACGGGTACGTTCCTCATTTCTGGAATACCCTTTATTGCCTTGTTTGTTATAGAGCTAGTTCGTTCATGTGTTGCTAGTGAAGTGTATGGAACCTTGAATGCGAATCTTGAGATGGTATCTAGGGAAATGTGCTAGTTTTATTAAGATCAGAGTGCGCAGCAGTAGCGTAGTGTGGTGAGTTAGGACGTACGATTGTTCGTTAGTAAGTAATTTCGAGGACAAAATTATTTTTAAGGAGGGTAGAACTATTATATCCTAGATTTAGGGGTTACGCGTTTAATGCATAATTCAAGTGATAGCATGCCTCAGTGTATGGTTGGATGAGTTTTAGGGGTTCCTAAAACCCTAGGGTATAGGAGAGTGCTTTAGGAAAATTTTGTTTTTAAGTGTTAGTTAAGAGGGAGCTAAGTTATGGAGGCTTTAAGGAAATTTGTGGGGGAGTATATGACATAAATAGCCAAGTGGTAAAGTGGCATGGGATGCCACCTAGGGTGCAAGAAAGCTTGCGTCAGAGGGAGTTCAGGAGGGAGGAGGTTCGAGCTGCAGAAATTGCATTGTAGGCATTTTTTTTGGCGTCAAGAGGGGGAGGAAGTGTTGGACGGCTTTGGGGCTTTGGAAAGATGAGGATAAGCTTGGTTTATTTTAAATTTTTGTTAAAGATAGGAGAAAATTGTGACTTTATTTTATTTATTTTAAATGATAGGATAAGAGATAAATGAGGAGAGAATAAGGGATATGATAGGGAAGAATTAAGGGATATGATAGGAAAGAATTAAGGGATATGATAGGAGAAGGAAATGGATTTGAGAGGGGATGAGCAATGGTGAATGTGGGACTCTTTAGCTCGTGAATTTTCTGTTTTGAAGGGTGTAAGAAATAAGTGTCAAAATTGTGTAGTATAAATAGGGTGACCATCTTTTGGCTATTTTTTTCTTCATTTTATTTTCTTTTCGAAAATTCTTCCTCTCATTTTCTCTTTGTGCCGAATTTCCTCTCACTCTCTCTACCTATTCTTTTTTTCTTTCAACCCCAATTCTACACCCTTTCTTGCATAGCCAAATATCCCTTGCCATTTAGAACCATAGCCAAAATTGTATTTACTTGTGAAGCCATAGCCAATCTCAAGGGACTCTATTCTCTTCTCTTGGTCGCAAGTCTAATAACCCAAGTAGAAAGTCAAACCTCTCCACCTTTATTCTTCATTGTCAATTCTCCTAACTTTCATCTACACTTCTTTTCTTCTTCTCAACCTCGGCTCTATACCTATTTTGTGATAGCCGATTATCCCATCTCCATTTGGGAGTTCTTGCTTAATCTTTTAGAGCCTTTAGGGGAGGTGTCAACATTCCTTTTCATCAATCTTCCAATCAGCTTTGAGTATATTAAGTATTTTCTTAGCAATCAATTCTCTTCTTCTTAATTTAGTATGTCAAACCAATGGTTGGCCTTGGTTTCTAAGGGATGGTCGAATGTATGAAGAGTCATAATATTGTGTTTCTTTTGTGTAGCCAACGTAAGGAACCTTAAGGAGGATTGTAAGGATTCGATTCATCAAGGTAAGTGTTATGTGGTGATTCGTGATTTAGTTAAGCAAAGTAGGTGGTTTGTAGTATTCTACCATAGGCCATTTTATGAGTTTAAGTGATGACCGATTTCTGACTTTGGTTCTTAGGAGCAAATCGACAGGAATAAGAGAGTTTTAGGATTGAGTAGACTGTACTAAAAAGGTGTGTAGTTATTGCACTGTTCTCTTGATTGTTTATGAAACACCCCAAACCCGACCCACGAGCCTTGACCGGATCTGGTATGTTCCCCGATGTAAACCGTTTCAAATTCTTTTGTTACTTAGGAAAACTTGTGTGATTTGAAAGAAAGACCGCTTTGGGTTGGGCTTGAGTTGAAAACAAGTTTATTTCATTATTAAAATCCTTTACTTTAGGTGACAAACGTTTGGGCATCATTTTTTAAAAAATGATTACTTAATCTTTTAATAAATAAAGGTTTATAAGCTTAACAAATAAAATAGAATAAAATAATTCTACTAAGGCCTTATTACATCAAATAATTCCCAATTTTAAATTCAAAATACTTAAAATAAAATAGTCCAAATAAAAGAAATCGAACTTCACATGGCCTCCACTAATCATCTCACGCCTGGTCCATCACTAGTCGTCACCGAAAAGTAATCCCATAACAGGGTGAGTCACAGACTCATTGTGTAACCAACACTAAAATTTAATATTTCAGCATACAAGTATCATACATGTTCATAAAGCATTTAAACAATATGATGCAACCCGAACCCAAACCTATATGCCGTCTGCTACACACCACCTGCACCATCCTCGCACACCGTGGGGACTACTAAGTCAACCCTCCATCCGCTATACACCATCAAGGCGATCACATACCAACGTGCTCATCGCCCTTATAAAAATTCGTGGTCTTAGGTCACCACATTTAGAATTGTGGTCTTAGGTCACCACATTGAATTGTGGTCTTAGGTCACCACATTCGCTTATCGTGGTCTTAGGTCACCACATTCGATTTCGTGGTCTTAGGTCACCACATTAACTTCCCCTTTTCATATAACCCACATGCCCCCATTTTTCATAGACAATATGCAAAATCATGCCTTAATTCACATTCTTATCACTTTTCACATGTTAAAAATAACATATATTCATATTCCTAGTAGGAGTAAGAAATGTACCTTAGTACTTTGTACCCTAGTATGGTACCTTAGCCATATTCACATTCTTATAAACATGCACATTTTATTTAAAACATAGCCATGAACATATTAAAACTTAGGGTAGGGTACACACCTGATTCGCTTAACAATTTCACTGAAATCCCGAAAATCCTATCTACTGCCTTAGATCTTTAACTCCCTACATTCGGCCCATATTAAAGTTTTAATGAAATCCCATTCGGCCACAAAATCAAATCCTAGTAGAATTTGTACACTAAAACTTACCTTGATGCCGATTTGCTTATCACTCAAATCCCGAGAACTTTGCTATACTCCTCCTTGTATTCGGCCAAACACTGGATCTCTACATAGGTTAGTTTCGGCTTTTGAATAAATATGAACTAGATCTAAAACACCAAAAATAGGCCTTGGCCAAATATTCGAATGTCTTACCTTATGGATTTTAAATCCCGAAATTCACCGAATAACTAGGGAACACGCTACCTATGGTGTACCTTCTGAAAAGAACTTCCCTTCCTTGTAGTCGACACTTAGTAAATCTCAAGAGCCTTCTTTCTAAGTTTCACTAACACAATAATGGGGTTAGATTTCTAGCTCGACTTTAATCTTAGAAGAAAAAGAATAAAAATCGATAACTACTGACCTTACCCTTAATCTTTGTAATCGACAGCCCGCTTTTCTTGAGTCCTCAAAGATTCGGCTTAAGACCTAGAGAGTAGTCACACAAGTTTCGGCTTTTGGAATATTGAGAGGAGAAGAATGAAGAAGAAAAGAATAGTTCTTAAGAGAATTCTAGCAGAGGTTATCAAGGAAGAGAAAATAATCTTGAATGGCCTCTTTTCCTTTTATAGCCGAATTTACTACTCGTAATCCCTTACTTGGCCACCACTCTTCTATTTTGATAACTTTATCCTTTGAATTATCACTTTATTAAAAGAATTAATCCAACAATTATCTCCTAAAAATAATGATAATTAAATCTATTATTTATCTCCTATTTAGCGAAATTCTAAAGGAAATAAAACTCCTCTTTAAGAGCCCTCATGCCGTCCACCTCTCGCTCTTTGTAGCAAAATAAAACTTCTTTTATTTGCTTCCTAAGTGACTCGATCCACGCCCAAATACACTTGCATGTGGCGCCATTTCCAGAGGCCCTAAGTGGCATCTTCGTGCCACTTTTCCAAGCCTGCTTGTTTGTCAAATTTCACATACTTTTTCTCTTAAGGCCACCTTGCCTTAATTTCCTCTTTTAAACTTTAAAACTCGACATTTCTAAGTCATTTCTAAGTTTCCAAAATTTTCGTTTGGCTCTTTAAACTTGACATTTCCTTACATTTCCTAGTTTCGAAATGTTCACTTTCCTCTTTTGAATCATTTCTAAATCATTTTCCTAGTTTCCATAAATGTTCACTTTTCCTCTTTTGAATCATTTCTTAAATCATTTTCCTAGTTTCCATAAATGTTCACTTTCTTCTTTTTAACTTAGCATTTCCAAATGTTCACTTTCCTCTTAACATTTCCAAGTTTCCAAAATGTTCACTTTCCTCTTTTGAAACTTAACATTTCTAAATCATTTCTTACATTTCCGTGACATTTCCTACATTTCCTTACATTTCCTACATTTCCTTACATTTCCATACATTTCCTTACATTTCCATACATTTCCATACATTTCCATACATTTCCTTAGATTTCCATACATTTCCATACATTTCCATACATTTCCATACATTTCCATACATTTCCTTACATTTCCATACATTTTCATACATTTCCTTACATTTCCAAGGTTCTAAAATGCACACCACATATCACAAGAAACATGCTATTTCATAAAATTAAGAAAAATGCACACAATGGGATTCAACCTCTTCCCTCAAAGTACTTCACTTGATGCCATAACCCTTGCACCTTAGGTGGCGTCCCTTGCCACTTTTCCACATCACTTCTTGTTTTTAACTTAAAACCAATAATTTTCCAAAGCTTTCTTCCATCCTAGGATTTTAAAACCCTTAATTCACTTCCAAACACCGCCAAAACCTACTACTCATGAATTATGCACAAACGCATAACCCCAATCTAGGATGTTACGCTTTATGTGTGTATGTTGTTATATATGTGTGATATGATGTGAATGGTAGCCGAAATAAGGGCTAAGATGGTGGATACCCATGGTGGGTGATCGAATAATCAGGTCAGTACTTTATGATATTATATTATCACTGATGAATATGTGCAATCGTGGTAAGCACGTGTTGAATACTCATCTAAATGATATTATTGTCATGATATATATGCATGGGAATTTGGGACATGAATATTGAAGGACAGGGTGTACATTATGTACATGGTCTGATGTTAGCCTTGTGCTACATTGGCGCTTGATGTTAGCTATGTGCTTCATCAAGGTGGGGTGTTGGCTATGTGCCACCTCCTGGCGGATGATAGCTGTGTGCATCACCGTGGATTGAGGATGACCTCGAGTCACCTCATAGATATTGACATGTGGGGTCACTTAGGTGATTGGTGGGCGAGCTACTACCTTGGGCTGACAGTGCCGCCAAGGTAGGTGTAATGGACGGACACTAGGTTGGGTTGGGCTTCATGATGCATATGTATGTATGTGGACTGTGTGGATATGGGCCAAGCTCATATGTGGAGACATGTGAAATAACTATACACTGAGTCTGTTTGACTCACGCAATTTTTTTTCAAACCTTACAGTGATGCATAAAGCTCGGATCGGGTTGGAATGGATGTGAGATGGCCCATGCAAAAGAAGTTGTTTTCCTTATTTAATAAAATTTATATTTTCAGATTTTCAAGATCCATTTATTGTAATAAGGGCCTTATAGTATTTGTTATTATTTTTATTATGGATTGATGATTAAACTACTAAGTGGAAATGAGTTTATGATTTAGCAACTTACATTTTAAAATATATGTTAAAGTTTTTTATCGGAGAAATTGTAATAACTTAGTTTTATTTGGAATTTTAAAATACACGAGGTTTTACAAACAACCACAAATTTTTAAGTTTTACTTTTAAGTCAAAAATTTTTCGAACGTTTTCCACAGTGGCATTCTAAATTCGGCCGTGGCTCGTGGGCCGGGTTTGTGGTGTTTCAAATATCCACGCTTCGCTCACTTTAGAATTGTTGATGTAGTTTACTAGAAGTTCACCATCGCTGTAGTCTTCTACAAGATCAGCTTCAGCGAAATTTTCTGGTTGTTTTCCCTTTTGATTTGTAGCCTCCCTTTTAATCTTGTTTTGTAGCTTATGGCACTCAGGTTTAATATGCCCTTTTTTCTTGCAAAAGTTACAAGTTTTACCTCTATTTGAAGACTTTGATCTACCCTTAGATTTACCGTGAGGATTCCGTTCCTTCCACGATCATCATCAGCATTCCGGTCTTATCTCCCAAGAACAATGAGACCCTCTCCCTAAGAGTTGGGTTTAATAACAAGATGCTTCATCTTATCATACTGAAGTCAAAGAATCATAAACCTTATCAAGCTGTGAGAGACTCATGACTATATAAAATCGTGTCTCAAGGTTGAATAAGACCGGCAACGAACAAAGTAGAATCAACCTCGGATCTTCCTTATCATCTTGAACCTCCATGGCCTCCAAGTTTGAGAGAATTTCTTTAAACACTGTTAAGTGTTCGTGCACAGACGCACCTTCCTCCAAACGATGAGCATAAAGACGTTGATTCATATGCAACTTGCTGGTTAGAGTTTTCGACATACATATTTGTTCTAGCCTCTTCCATAATGCAGCGGCGGTCTTCTCCTTCATCACATCCTACAAAATTTTGTTAGACAAATGCAGATGTAAATGTGTTAACGCTTTTTGATCCTTGCGCTTTTTCTCTTCCTTTGTCATTGTCGAAGGCATCTTATCTACCCCTAGCAGGGCTTCCTCTAAATCCATCTGTGCAAGAACTGCCTGCATTTTTATCTGCCACAATGCAAATTTGGTGTTGCGATCCAACAGCGAAATTTCATACTTTAAAGACGCCATTACTGTGATCGAGATGAAAAACTCGGAAGCTCGAATACCAATTTGTGAACAATATAATGTTGGTAATGACAATATATTGCAAAGAAAAGAGAAATAAAAATTTAAAGAACATATAGATTTTACGTGGAAACCTTTTCGAGGAAAAAAATCACGGGCAGAGGAGAAGAAAATTCACTATGTTGAATTCGAATCAATTACAAGTGGAATAGACTATGTCTATTTATAGGCTTGTAAAACCATATTCTAATAGGAGTGTAGTAAGATTTAAACACCTTATTCTAATCAATATCAAATAGATGAAATTTAATAAGGTTTAAAACCTTATTTAAAATAAAATAAAAGAAGTGTAGTTCTATAGGATTCTTCTTTTATTTAATTTTACCATTGTATTTTATTTAAATAAGGATTCGAGTCACTTAATTCTAACATATTTTATTAAAAACCGTAATATGGGATAAAATTTCTAATTCAAACATTTAGGTTGCATGACATTATTCATAATGAAAAGGACATTTAAGTAGATATTTATTCGATACAATTAAGGTTGTAAGAAGGTACTTATTATTATGTGATAAAAATAGGTTGATTTTATTTTTATTTTAAAAGAGATTTACAAATTATTGTTTAAACTCTCTGCTATAATGGTGATAGATTAAATTGAAAAAAATATTCACTAGCATAAAACAAGTTTTAAAACGAAAATTATTTTTATAAAGACCGAGCCACCTCGATGATTAATGTGATCTTTCCGAATTGAATCTAACGTCTAAGCTGAGTCGGAAGGTTACATATATCATAAGTATGTATCTAATAAAAAAAGTGCATCTATATCGTCGGGTTGCTGCATTTGACAACATATGGTGAACCTATATTGATACATTTTGTTATCGCCTGTCTACTAAAACAATTTTGACGTAAGAGCTCGTCCATTTATAAGTTAATGTTACCTGCAATGCAACAAAATCAAAAAGAAAGGTATATTTGAACAAATTAATTTAAGTAGTGGGATATAAATATAAGGTTTGAAAATGGTTGATTTGAGCTAACATATGTGTGTGGCTTACCATTTCCTGCAAGAAAAGCGAATTAATATTTAAACCTAAACACTTTTTATGAAAGAAATAGTAGATTGAGAGAATGACAAAGGTAAGTTAAAGAAAAGATTTGTTTTTTAAATGAATATGTTTCGGTAATTTGATAATTTTTTCTTTAACTTGCCTTAGTCATTCTCTCTCAAATAGATTAAATTGAAAAAAAAAAAAAGGGATATTTACTAGCATAAAACATGTTTTAAAATGAAAATTAATTTTTTTAAAGATCGAACCACCTCGATAACTAATGTGATCTTTCCAAATCAGGTCTAACGTCTAGCCCGAGTCGGAGAGGTTACAAATAAGTATTTATGTAATAAAAAAGTAATACTAATTAAATTTTAAATAAATATCTTTACAAATAAATACAAATAAAAAAATAACTTTTAAAACGAAATAATCCCAAAATCTAGTAAATATAGTATGCCGTTCTTTTTTTCTTTTTTTTTTATGAAACTTTTTCACCAATTTTGCTTCCATGTCAAATTGTCCAAGTAATTCACCTTTCAACTTGCATTACAATATTAGGGACATGTGTTGCACCCAAATAAAAAAATACCAAAATTAATAGCATCTATATCTGAAATTAATTAGAATTAATCACAAAATAGTAAATTAAGCACATTATCAACTATTGAATACAAACTCTATCTCTGTGAATCCATATATATATATATATATATATATATTAAAATTTTGTCATATTCAATGCAAAAACAAAACAACTTTCTTCCCACTCACTAGAAATATTTTTTCATTTAGTTACGTCTATTTTTACTAGCGGTCAAATTTTGTTAGTTTAAGTGCATCTATATCGATAGGTTGCTACATTTGGCAGCATATGGTGAACCTATATTAATACATTTTGTTATCGCCTGTATAATAAAACAATTTTGACATAAGGATCTCTCCCAGTTGTTCGCCCTTCTTGGGTTTCCTCCTTTAGTTTTTTATAGGCATTTTTTCTAAGGTAAATCCAACAACCCAATATTATCTTTTTCTCTTTTAAATTCTTTTCTCAAGGATAAAACCAACAGCCTAAGGTTATCTTTTCCTCTTTCTTAGGAAGATTTGTCTAGTATAAATACTATTGGGCTGAAATTAGTATGCTTAAGTGTTGACTCGGTCTTCCGGGAATTGCCACGGTATTCGTGGCGATAAAGTGTCCAATCTTTTGCCCCAAAGAAACCTTCACTCCTTCATTTCTTCTTCCTCATTACGAACTCCCAAACCACCAAACACAACCTTTCCACATGCAATTAAAAGTAACAAATAATTATTTTTTATAAAGAGAGATATTCACTAGCATAAAACAGGTTTTAAAACAAAAATTATTTTTTATAAAGATTGAGACACATCGATGACTAATGTGATCTTCCCGAATCGAGTCTAATGTCTAGGCTGAGTCAAGGAGGTTACATATCATAAGTATTTATCTAATAAAAAATAATACTAATTAAATTTTTAAATAAATATATTTACAAATAAATACAAATAAAAATAATTATTAAAAAAAATAACCCCAAAATCTAATAAGTTTAGTATGCCCTTTTTTTAATGAATCTCTTTCAAAAATTCTGCTTCCATGTCAAATTGTTAAGTTTGTGATGTGAATTGACGAATATGAACAGAGATGATGTGCATCAAATCAGTAATTAAAAATATATAGTTATGAAGTGAATATTTTGGCCTTGTGACCTTATGAGACCATTGGATATAGTTGACATGCAATAGGATTGTAAGTACTCACCTATATGTGTTATGTGATTTGGGCATTGAGGCTCTGGGACACGTTGGAGAGATAAGGGAATGTGAGCTAAGTTCCTTTCAACGGGACATGTTTGGTGTGTTGGAGAGTGCTAGATTTATGCTTCACTTTTGAGATATGTTCAACTCTATGAGTCAATTGGTGTGTTGGAGATCCGTGTATCCAATGAGTGATGATAGAGCTCACTTTATGTTTCATAGCCTCAAGTGCCAATTTATCGTTTAAATATGATCTTCTATGCTGTGATAATACAATAAGAGATGGATCCTTTTAATTGTGCATAATATGTTAAATGAGTTTATTTAAGTTGCATGAAAATGTTAGTATGTTCTCATAGTAACTTGCGTATGTACTTGTGGATTGGGTTGTTTTCATATAACTTGTGAATGCCTGTGAATTTATAAGTTAAACTTGTGAGTTATTAAAGCGTATATGTTGTTTTAGTCTTGACGAATTATTGTTAAATGAATTAATGAAGCATGAATATGTAATTTTGACTCGAATGGAATATGGTTGTGAATGTGCTGAAGTATGCTCTTGATTGACTTTTGATATTGTGTGTACATTGTCGTTACTCTGAGCATTCACTGAGCTTGTTAAGCTCACACACTTCCTTCTTAAACTTTGTAGATTAGTTGTGTGCCGGTGCGAGCGGTGTGGCTTTCTGATGGGTGATCCAAGCAAGTCCATTTTCGTTATTCGTAGGTGTATATTATCTGGTTGTCTTTTGGGAATAAGGCAATGTTGTAGTCTTTGTGCTAATATTGGATATGATATTTTGAGTTGTCTCTATGATTTAATTGCTATTAGGATTTTGGGTTTTGTTTTGTAATATGTTGACTATTGCTCGGATTTGCTTTGAATGTTTGAAACTATCATTATGGTCGTTTCAGTTTTTATTTGATGACGATATGATCGCATGTTGAACTGGTACGAGTTGGAATGGCTTATATGCTTAAAAATGTTGTATTTTTCAAGTCTAGAGTAGAGATATCGATATTCGTGTTTTAAAAATGATACCTCTTTATTTTCAAAAGTGTAGGAAAACAAAATAGATTCAGCACCGATACCTTATCTTGAGTATCGATACTCAGGAAAGAAATATCAATACTTTGGTAGGGGTACCAATTATTTTTGAAGTTTGGGTTTTTAAGTGAAAAACAGTAAGCAATTTTGGTACAGATTTTCCATGCAGTATCAATAGCTCTTGAGCAAAATATCAATACCATGTCTTTAGTATCGATACCTACGCTGATGTTTTGAGATTTTGCTAAAACGGACCATATGCATGCTTAATTATTATTTTAAGGGTATGATAAACCATAAATGTAACACATTTTAATTCCATGATTGGCATATTTTTGGATGATTTATGATGAGAATTAGTAAATTTGATGCTTCTAATCCCTTAAATTCATGTTTCTATACTTAGGAGAGCATTTGGGAGCAAACGGAGCGAAAAAGGGGCCAAAATCGAAATTTTCAGGATCCACACGGGCTGGACACACGCCTATGTGAGCCACATAGGTTCGCCACACGCCCATGTGCCAGCCCGTGTCAATTTTGCACCTTGCTTTCTTGTTACGTGAAAAAACCCAATTTTTAGGGTTTCTGAGCATTTTAAAGTCTATAAATACACACTAGAAGAGGACCTAAGGGGGACGCAGAGTAGAACGAAGAAATTACTCGAAGGAAGCCATCAGAATCATCTTGGAAGCAGATCCACTCCAAGATTAAAGATCTTTAGTCAAATTTCCTTCGAAGTTTTATTGGGTTTTTCATGTCTTGTTGTTTTCTTTATTTTGAGATATTTTCCTCTATGAGTATGAACTAAACTCCTTAAATACCTAGGAGGATGAAACCTACGATGGATCTTATTATTTAGTTGTCCTAATTACATGAAAAATTCTTGTTCTTGTTCTTAATTATGTGTTCTTAATTCTTGCTTTAATATTTTCAAGGTATTAATTCAAGTTTGATGTACTTATTCAGTGGAGCAAAAATCCCTGTTTAAGAGTAGATGTAGCATAATTAAGCGGAATTGATTGCAACCCTAGAAATAGGATGGAATAAATCTGCAGGATTAGAGTCAAATCTAATAAAGGAATCCATAAATCGAGTTAATGCGGCGATAGGGGTTTTAATTAGAAAGAGATTTCAATTAATCAACCTAGAGTTAGTTGTTCTTAGTCTCAAAAGAGATATTAACATAATTTAGGGATTTTTATGGATCAAGACAAGTGAATAGATTGTTTAATTCAGAGTTAGAATAATAAGTGAAGTCTAGGTGGATTCTTCCTTGGGTATTGTCTTTATTCATTGGTTTATTCGATTACTTTCTTCACTCTCTGTTGCGTTCATAGCTAATTAGTTAGTTTTAAATTAAAAACAAATCCCCTTAATTATTAGGCTAAATAATAGAAAGATAGTTATTACTAGTACTTTTAGTCCTTGTGGATACGATATTCCGGACTCACCATAGTTATACTACTGTTCAATAGGTGCGCTTGCCTTTGTTGAATTATTAGTTTGTTTCGAGACCATCAAATTTTTTGGCGCCGTTTCTGGCGACTAAGATATTAGGAACAATTAATTTTTATTACTTTAGCCATTTTTTATTTTCATTGCAATTTATTTTTGTTTTTTTTTACTAACTCTTCTTTTATTTGTTTCTGGCAGGTGCCTCTAGTTTATGATTAGAAGAAACTCGTCAAGAACTTTATTATTTGACAGTGAGATCGAGAGCACAGCTCACAGAAATTGTACAGAAGGGAGGCTAGGTCTACAGTATATAGAGGAAGAGCAAGAAGGTGATTCCAATCTTACCGAGGAGATGGCTGAAAATCCAAACAATCCGCTACCTCCTGTGGTTGCCGTGAATCCTGTGAATCAAAATCTTACTCTTCGTGCTATGTACGATTATGCTAATCATAATTTAACTGGGGTTGAATCGAGTATTGTTAGACCTGCTATTGCTGCAAATAACTTTGAATTAAAACCTAACACTATTCAAATGATTCAACTGTTTGTTTAGTTTGATGGTTTGCAAAACGAAGACCCAAATACTCATTTGGCTAATTTCTTAGAATTTTGTGATACTTTTAAAATTAATGGTGTTTCTGATGATGCCATTCACTTACGGTTATTTCCCTTTTCATTGAGGAATAAAAGCTAAACAGTGGTTGAACTCGTTGCCATGAGGTTCCATCACTACTTGGGAACAAATATCCGAAGAGTTTCTATTAAAATATTTTTCATCAGCTAAAATGGAAAATTTGAGGAATGATATCTCTTCTTTTGTGCAGATGAATTTAGAAACTCTTTACGATGCATGGGTATAAGGACTTATTGAGAAGGTGCCCTCACCATGGGTTACCTTTATGGCTACAGGTTCAAACTTTTTACAATGGTTTGAACCCCTCAACTAGGCAACTAATCGATGCAGCCACCGGTGGTACTTTGAATAATAAAACACCTGAGGAGGCTTATGAATTTATCGAATAGATGTCACTGAATACTTATCAGTGGCAAGTCACGAGGACAAAGCCTAATAAAGCAGCCGGTGTTTTCAACCTTGACGCGGTCACCATGCTATCTAACCAGGTAGAGCTTTTAAATAAAGAAATTGATGGTTTGTATGGTTCTACGCAGGTATATCCAGTGATGCAGTGCGATACAAATAGAAATTAACAACACATAATATCTATCCTACAACCTAAGCACAGAGAACGTATAAGTCAACTATATGGGTAACAATTTTAGACCTCAAAATAATCCCTATAGTAACACTTATAATGCATGTTGGAGGAACCATCTCAATTTCTCGTGGGGTGGTCAAGGTAATCAAAGACCATAACCTCCTTCAGGTTTTCAACAACCACCTTACCAGTAGGAGAAGAAGCCGAACCTTGAGGAGATGCTAACAAAATTCATCTCGGTGTTAGAACACGTTTCCAAAACACTGAAACAGCAATTAAAAATCAGCAATCATCAATTCAAGGGCTCGAGAATCAAATAGGTCAGCTTGCTAAGCTGATCTCAGAAAGACCACAAGGTAGCTTGCCTAGCAACACTGAAACTAACCCAAGAGAGCAGCTCTATACGATTACTGCTAGAGATGAATAAGGGTTAGTTGAGTTCAAACTGGAACCAAGGCAAGAAAGCATGGTAAGTAAAGGTAAGGTTGATGAAAGCCATAGTAAACAAAAATCGGTAAGTAAGGAGTATACACCTCGTGTGCCATATCCCAACGCGACAAATAAAGACCGCACAAATGAACAATTCGGTAAATTTCTTAAACTTTTGAAAAAGCTACATATTAACTTATCGTTTATTGAAGCTCTTTCGTAGATGCCCGACTCAGTTAAATTTTTAAAGGAGCTTTTGAAAAACAAACGGAAGTTAGATTGTAACATCCTTAAAATAGGGGTTCTGCATTTTGCTTGTGTTGTATGTGATGGAATTGATTATAACGTTCACTTAACATGTTTTGGGGTCTAGTTATAACCCTAAGTTAGCCTGGGTTAGGGCTAAGAATTTTATTTTGGCATTTAAAATAGTGAAGCTAAGGGAAGAGAGGGGTTAAGAGAATTTTTTTGGGAAGGTTGACACAAGAAATTAATGGGTAAAGTGTCAGAGAGGCGCCACTAGGGTGTCGGAGGAGGACGCCACATGCAGGGGGAGTGCACGTGTTCGAGCCGCAGAATTGCACTCCGCTTACTCTTTTCATGCCACACACAAGGAGAGGAGTGCTCGGTGGGACTCTCTTGATAGATGAGGATTAAGTTATCGATCTTAAAGGATGTAGATCGGGAGGAAATCTAGGAGTTTGAATTACTTCAAACTCATTGGAAGAGAGTTGGCCAAAGGATTAACTTTGGGGCAAGGGGTGCTATCGGTTTTGGGAAGTCTTTGGGGTGGCCGAATGTGCCTAGGTTGATAACTAAAATCGGCAAGACTTGGTAGGTTTTGTTCAATGTCAAACCGAAACCTCAATTGCACCCCTCCAAATCTTTCTTTTCTCTTTTCTCTTCTTGTTGTTTAAAGCCGAAATCTTCATCTCTCTCTCTTTTCTTCTTGCAACCTTGAAGCCGAAACCACCATAACCAAACCTTTACACTCATCTTGTTTTTCTCTTCTCTCAAACTCATTGCCGAATCTTCTCTTCTCTTCACCATCTTTCCCGAATCAAACCACCACCCAAGCCGAATCTTGATCCCATCTTTCCCATCCTTTCTATTTTATTTTGAAAGCTAAAAAGTTATTGTTTCTCTTTCAGTTTCATTAAGAACCTTGGCGGAATACTTGGCTCACAATATTTCTTTCCCTTGTGTTTTTCTCTTCACCATTCTAAGTGCCGAAATCAAGGTTTCTTTTAGGGGCAAAGCCGAATCTATCATTAAGGTAATGGTGCAGAAACTCTTTCTTCTTTCGGGATTTATGTTATGGCCGAATGGCCTTTAGTTCTCTAATGAAGTGATAAAACCGATTGTAAGGAAGGCTATTGCCGAATTCAGGAAACCTTCGGGATTTGGTGGTCGATCTAGGTAAGTGTATTAATATCTTAAGAATCTATCCCTTAATTGATCAAAAGCTGAAGGACTAACCTTTGTGTGTGCTAGTGTGGCCGACTACAAGGAGGATTCAGTGTGGGATTTTGGGATTTGGTAGGAGACGAAATCGGTACTAAGGTAAGAAAATAACTTTGAGTGATTCATCCTTCGGGATTTGTGATTAAGCCGAATGGCTTTAGATCTAAAAGTGGTATTGGCCGAATGTAGGTGCTGTAGGGACATACGTTTCGGGATTTCATAGAAACACGTAGTTTCAAGATTTTGCAAATAGTCAGGTGTGTAAACACTTACACACTTTATTAGTTTAGTAATGCTTATTATGTTACTGTTTAACCCTCGATATTAGTGACTTTGTCTCATGGGCATAAGCTTGGATTCTGGGTAAGTTCCCTGTTATGTGATTCTTGGTACACACCATTATGATCTATTAAATACTATGGAATATGATATTAGCATGATTAATCGATATTATGACTTGTATGTTATGACATGATGATGGGTTTGATGAGAGGAGGGAGGATGATTTGTTTGGACTGTCACCAGTGGTTTTGACCACATAACGGGTTGGCTCCATCTTGATATTTTAATTTGTGACTAAGTCCCAGTGGTTTTCACCACCAGTGGTTTTGACCACATATCGATTTGTGACTTGTCCCAGTGGTTTGGTACCACAGTGGGTTAGCCCCACGAGATTAATTACGGGATTGTCATTAGTGGTTTTGACCACACGATGGGTTGGCCCCATCACTTGATTTGTGGCTTCAGTCACCAGTGGTTTTGACCACACCGATATATTGTGACTACGGTCACTAGTGGTTTTGACCACCAGTGGTTTTGACCACACGGGGTAGTTAAGGTGTATGGATGGCTAGGTTATGGGTTGCATGTCTTGCATGGTTTGCATGTTTTTACTGATAACTTGTGTAAGTGGTTACACTATCGGGTTGGGGATTTACACTCTGAGTCTTGGTGACTCACCCCTTCCCTTATGTTTTGCAAATGAGTAGATGGCGAAGATGGAGCTGGGAGGACTCGAGGCGGCCATGCATGTTCGTTGAACTTTGAGTTTTTCTAATTATTATTTAAATCCTAAATTTTAGTTTTGGGTTATGTAATAAGGCCGCTAAGTTCTGTTTTGTTTATTTTGTTTTATTATTACTGCTATTTTTCTTTACCATGCGGGATAAATGGTTTTACTAATTAACCGGCAACACGCAATGTTTTCAAAACTATAATTCCTTCGTTCCTCTTTAAAGCATTGCTATCGGGTGACAACACTTAACATGTAATAACAAAGATAACTTCAATGGTTTCTACAAACTTGAATAATTATTAGACCGTAAGTAAGATATCCAGAAAAAAAGGGGGTTTTCTAAGAAAATTTTTCGGCAAACAAAATGTATTAAAGGGTTTTTACTCCGTAACATGCCATATCCGGTTGTGGTGTGCGGATCGAGTTTGGGGTGTTACAATTTTGGTATCAGAGCCAAGTTCAAAGGTTCGGCTGTGGGCCTGAGGCCTAAAATGTTTTAAAATAAGGTCTTTGAAAAGTTTTGTAGAAAAGGTACAGCATGGCACCGAGTCTCCGGCACCAATCCGCCCGGGTAAGTACTTCTGACTGCTTGTGTGATTTGTATGTGGGGGAAAAGGGTATTCCGGGATCGTAGATTAGTAAATAAGAATTATTGAACCCTAGGAATAGTTTATCCCAACTCAAGTACATAAGACTTAATGATCTATTAAACAAACCTGTGAGTATGTCATTGAGCCAAGGGTGTGGTAACCGTTGTGCGCATGTCTAGGAGTGGACTCGGGGAAGAGCTTGGTATTTAAGCGGTCCTAGTGACTCACCTCCTCTTCACCGAATCCTACAGTGCGTGGCGATGGTTCACCCACTAAAGGCGACTTATTCATAAAGTAAACTTTATAATTAAAACCCGAAAGGGACTAGCCATTTTGGTTCTGAAATACTATAAACCTTTGTTTTGAAAATCATCATAGTACCCCTGATTTGTAAAAAGACTAAATTACCCTTGATTTATAAGATGACCGAAATACCCCTAGATGTCAAAATTACCAAAATACCCTCAGACTTCAAAAAATTACCAAAATGCCCTCAGATTGTAAATCGACCAAAACACCCTGATTTCACAAAATCACAAAGGGATTACCTCTTTAAATTTTTTTTAAATTTACAAAAATACCCTTAGCTTATGAAATTACAAAAATACCCCCGAGTAGTGAAATGACGAGAATACCCCTACACGTGGGAATGAGGGTAGGAAATTGAACTGGAAACTGTGTGATGATCGAAAGAACCACTACAAAATTCCTCTACATAAAACTTATCTATGGGTAACAAGTGGAACAGAGACTAATTCATAAAAATCTTTTAAACAGATAAATCGCAACAATAGACATGAATTTGAGGGGACGCAGTCGTAATGTGCGTGGCCGTGGTAGAGGCCGGATGATCGTGTCAGAGCCCGTTAGATTAGGACAAGGGTCCGAAAATGTGATGCCACCACCACCAGCCGCTAATGCAGAATATTAGGATCAGACGGGAGGATCACGGTCGCAGCGATCTGCGAGTGTTGGAAAGAGTTCTTTGGGTGGTGGGTACGGAGCTCTAAGTCCGTATCTGAACGACTTCGAGCCAATGGAGCCGAGGTATTCGAGGTGTTACTGGTGTGGCTCCCAATACGGTGAGTATTACCGGAAGTAACCGAACAATTATGGATGACTTGGATCCGATTTGTTGAGGAAAAGTTGAAAGGTATAGTGTAAACTTCTCCGGATGAGGCATACTAGTGGTGGCTCACGGTTCGAGATAGTCTGCGATGGATGACCTCACTTGGGACTATTTTAAGGCGACTTATCGGAAGAAATATGTTGGGTCTAGCTACATTGATGCATAGCGGAAGGCATTCCCGAGGTGGTTCGGGGAATAAGTCCAGACGGAGTATGAGGCGAATTCTTACGGTTGAGCCGTTATGCTCGAGCATAGTGTCAACTGAGCATGAGCGGTGTGTCTGATTTGAAGACGGACTGAGAGATGATTTGAGGTCGCTAATTGCTCCACAACAAGAGAGACAGCTTTGGTCTTAGTGGAAAAGGCCAAGGTTCTTTGAGGAGGTGAAACAATCGGTAAACGAAATCGGAAAGGGATGGAATAAAAGGAATCTCGGATCGTGCAGGTCTAGCGGGAACCAACAGAAACGGGGTAGACTTAGTGGGCCATATCAAGATGCTAGGCCCACTACTGATAATACTCAGTGGCTGCCACGATGTGCTCAGTGTGGGAAGTCTCACACGGGGGAATACTTGGATCGAAACAGAGGATGTTTTGAGTGTGGGTCGATGGAGCATCGGGTGAGGATTGTCCGGTGGTCACCGGACTGCAATGAGGGATCGTAATCGCATTTTCGAATAGGAGGGATGTTCAGCAGCCACAGAGGGGCCGTGGTGCTGCTAGAGGAGGTAATGGATCTAGTAGAGGCCGTGGAGCTCCGGGCAGAGGTGTAGGTGGTGCAGAGGCTAGGCAACCTGGATTGGTTTACACGGCGAGGCGTCGGGAGGAAGGTGACGCACCGGACGTCATAACTGGTACGTTTCTAATTTTTGGAAATCCTTATAATGCTTTAATTGATGTGGGTTCGACGCGCTCGTATGTAGCCAGTGGCATAGTGGAGACTATAAACCTAGATTCTGAGCTTACTTCTAGGAAAATGACTGTGTTAAGCCCTTTAGGTCACTCTATAGAAGTAAGTAAACTATATAAGGATGTACCCCTAGAACTTCAAGGGGTCGTGTTCTTGGCTGATCTGATGGGATGGCTGTTTGGGGAGTTCGATCTAATTCTCCGAATGGATTGGCTGGTAAAGTACCAGGCTAGTTTGGATTGCGCAGCTAAGCACATGGTGTTGAGGACAATGGAAGGGTAGGAGGTGGTGATGATAGGTAATAGGAAGGAGTACCTATCGAATGTGTCTGCACTGAAGGCGGAGAAAATGGTTAGAAAATGCTGTGAGGCATTTCTGGTTCAGGTGTGTACCTTGGAGGCCAAGGAGTTAGCAGTGGAGAATGTCCGAACAGTAAAAGAATTTGCAGATGTATTCCCAGAAGAACTTCTGGGTTTACCTCCGGATCGATAAGTGGAATTTGGTATAGACTTGTTACCAGGAACTGCGCCAGTGTCTATAGCCCCATATAGGATGGCGCCAAAGGAATTGGTGGAGCTGAAGGCTCAAATTCAGGAGTTGTTGGATCGAGGTTTCATCCGACCAAGCATATCTCCTTGGGGAGCACCTGTGCTCTTTGTAAAGAAGAAGGATGGTACAATGCGGATGTGTATAGACTACCGCCAGCTGAACAAGTTGACAATCAAGAACAGGTATTCGTTGCCTCGGATTGACGACCTGTTTGATCAACTCAAGGGTGCATCAGTTTTCTCGAAGATAGATCTCAGGTCGGGGTACCATCAACTCAAAGTGAAAGAGGTTGATGTGCATAAAATGGCATTCCGTACTCAGTATGGGCACTACGAGTTTCTGGTAATGCCGTTCGGGTTAACTAATGCACCGACAGCTTTCATGGACTTGATGAATCGGGTGTTCCAGCAGTACTTAGACCAGTTTGTCATAGTATTTATAAATGACATATTGGTGTACTCAAAGACTGAGGAGGATCATGATACACACTTGCGGGTGGTATTGTAAATTCTGAGAGAGAAGCAGCTGTTTGCCAAATTCAGTAAGTGCAAATTCTGGCTTAGGGAAGCGACTTTCTTGGTTCACGTAGTGTCCGTAGAAGGGATTAGAGTGGACCCTCGTAAGATTGAAGCGGTGTTGGACTGGAAACCGCCTAGGTCGGTGGCTGAAATTTAAAGTTTTTTAGGTCTGGCAGGATATTATCGGAGATTCGTGGAAGGGTTTTCTCTGATCACGGCACCATTGACTAAGTTATTGAGGAAGGGAGTTCCATTTGTGTGGACGGAGAGACAATGCAGGAAAGTTTTGACAGTTGAGGAAGATTCGACGGAAGCTCCAGCTTCGCAATGCGACTGAAAGCGTAAAAGGTATTCACGGTCTACTGTGATGCATCACATACTGGTTTGGGATGTGTGCTGATGCAGGAAAGGAAAGTAGTAGCGTACGCGTCTCAACAGCTGAGACCGCATGAGGGTAACTACCCAACGCATGACTTGGAGTTGGCTGCGGTGATTTTTGCCTTGAAGATTTGGAGGCATTATCTGTACGGAGAAAAAGTCGGTAGTTTACATAGATCACAAAAGATAGATCACAAAAGCCTGAAGTATCTTCTGACTCAGAAGGATCTGAACTTAAGGCAACGCAGATGGATTGAGTTATTGAAGGACTACGACTATTCCATAGAGTATCATCCGGGCAAGGCCAACGTGGTGGCAGACGCGTTGAGCCGTAAGGTGGTAGTGGACTTGCGAGCGATATTCACTCACCTTAGTCTGTATGACGATGGGAGTTTGTTGGCGGAATTGCAAGTAAAGCCGACTTGGGTAGAGCAGATTAAGGAGAGAAAATTAATGGATGAGAGTTTGAATGCCCGTAGGTTGCAAGTTCAGAATGGTGGTGTAGAGGGCTATAGTGTGTCCAGTGATGGAGTACTGTGCTTCTAAGGGAGAGCTTGTATGCCAAAGGACGTGGAGTTGAGACAAAGGATTCTTCAGGATGCACATAACAGCCCATACGCTATGCATCCTAGAGGTAGCAAGATGTCTTGGGATCTCCGAAGTAGTTACGGTGGCGTGGTTGAAGCGAAATGGCGAGTTTGTAGGTAAATGTCCGACGTGTCAGCAGGTCAAAGCTGAACACCAGTTGCCGTCAGGTTTACTTCCGCCGGTGAAGATTCCTCAGTGGAAGTGGAAAAGGATTACCATGGACTTTGTCAGTGGGCTACCCCTCACGCCTAGTAAAAAGGACTCAGTTTGGGTGATTGTGGATCGTCTGACCAAGTCAGCTCACTTCATACCGGTGAGGGTTGATTATTCACTCCAGAAGCTAGCCAAATTGTATGTAGCCGAGATTGTAAGGTTGCATGGAGTGCCAGTGTCGATCATCTCGGATAGGGATCCTAGGTTCACGTCGAGGTTCTGGAGGGCTTTGCATCAAGCTTTGGGCACGAGGTTGGATTTCAACACAGCTTTTCATCCGCAGTCTGATGGACAATCGAAAAGGGTAATTCAGGTTTTAGAAGATATGCTAAGAGGCTGTATTCTGGATTTCAGTGGTAGTTGGGAGGAGTATCTACCATTTACGAAATTCGCTTATAACAATAGTTATCAAGCGAGTATCCAGATGGCACCATACGAGGCACTGTATGGACGGAAGTGTCGTACTCCTACGTGTTGGATAGAGTTGGGTGAACGGCATGTTTTGGGTCCAGAGTTGGTGGCAGAAACTGAGGATAAGGTTAAGGTGATTCGGGCTCGTCTCAAGAAAGCGTCGGATAGGCAGAAGTCTTACGCCGATCTTAAACGCAGAGATATAGAGTATGCAGTGGGTGATAAAGTTTTTCTGAAGGTATCACCATGGAAGAAGGTGCTAAGATTTAGACGGAAAGGGAAGCTAAGCCCTAGGTTTATCGGGCCGTACACGGTGTTGAAACGAGTGGGTCCGGTAGCATATCAGCTTGAGTTACTGGCAGAGTTAAGTCAGATACATGATGTCTTCCATGTTTCGATGCTTAAGCGCTACCGATCAGATCTGTCACACGTGGTGCCAGCTGCAGAGATTGAGGTAAGCTCGAATTTGTCTTTCAAAGAGGAGCCGGTACAGATCTTAGATCAGGATATCAAAATTCTGTGTAGGAAGTCAATACCTTTGGTGAAGGTGTTATGGCGAAACCATGGTACGGAGAAGGCCACGTGGGAACCCGAGGATGCGGTGAGGCAGCAATACTCTCAGCTCTTCTGATTAGGTAATTTTGAGGCCGAAATTATTTTTAAGGGGGTAGAACTGTAACATCCTTAAAATAAGGGTTCTGCATTTTGCTTGTGTTGTATGTGATGGAATTGATTATAATGTTCACTTAACATGTTTTGGGGTCTAGTTTTAACCCTAAGTTAGCTTTGAGTTAGGGCTAAGAATTTTATTTTGGCATTTAAAATAGTGAAGCTAAGGAAAAGAGGGTTAAGAGAATTTTTTGGGAAGGTTGACACAAGAAATTAATGGGTAAAGTGTCAGAGAGGCGCCACTAGGGTGTCAGAGGAGTGATACCACATGCAGAGGGGGAGTGCCTGTGTTCGAGCTGCAGGAATTGCACTCCTACTTATTCTTTTTCACGCCACACACAAGGAGAGGAGTGCTCAGGTGGGACTCTCTTGATGGATGAGGGTTAAGTTATCAGATCTTAAAAGGATGTAGATGAGGGAGGAAATCTAGGAGTTTGAATTACTTTAAACTCATTGGAAGAGAGTTGGCCAAAGGATGGACTTTGGGGCAAGGGGTGCTATCGATTTTGGGAAGTCTTTGGGGTGGCCAAATGTGCCTAGGTTGATAACTAAAATAGACAAGGCTTGGTAGGTTTTGTTCAATGTCAAACCGAAACCTCAATTGCACCCCTCCCAATCTTTCTTTTCTTTTCTCTTCTTGTTGTTTAAAGTCAAATCTTCATCTCTCTCTCTTTTCTTCTTGCAACCTTGAAGCCGAAACCACCATAACCAAACCTTTACACTCATCTTGTTTTTCTCTTCTCTCAAACTCATTGCCGAATCTTCTCTTCTCTTCACCATCTTTCTTGAATCAAACCACCACTCAAGCAGAATCTTGATCCCATCTTTCCCATCCTTTCTATTTTGTTTTGAAAGCCTCAAAGTTGTTGTTTCTCTTTCGGTTTCATTAAGAACCTTGGCCAAATACTTGGCTCACAATCTTTCTTTCCCTTGTGTTTTTCTCTTCACCATTCTAAGTGCCAAAATTAAGGTTTCTTTTAGGGGCAAAGCCGAATCTATCATTAAGGTAAGGGTGCGGCAACTCTTTCTTCTTTCAGGATTTATGTTATGGCCGAATGGCCTTTAGTTCTCTAATGAAGTGATAAAACCGATTGTAGGGCAGGCTATTGCCGAATTTAGGAAACCTTTGGGATTTGGTGGTCGATCTAGGTAAGTGTATTAATATCTTAAGAATCTATCCCTTAATTGATCAAAAGCCGAAGGACTAACCTTTGTGTGTGCTAGTGTGGCCGACTACAAGGAGGATTCAGTGTGGGATTTCGGGATTTGGTAGGAGACGAAATCGGTACTAAGGTAAGAAAATAACTTTGAGCGATTCATCCTTCGGGATTTTTGATTAAGCTGAATGGCTTTAGATCTAAAAGTGGTATTGGCCGAATGTAGGTGCTGTAGGGACATACGTTTCGGGATTTCATAGAAACGCGTAGTTTTGGGATTTTACGAATAGTCAGGTGTGTAAACACTTGCACACTTTATTAGTTTAGTAATGCTTATTATGTTACTGTTTAACCCTCGATATTAGTGACTTTGTCTCATGGGCATAAGCTTGGATTCCGGGTAAGTTCCCTATTATGTGATTCTTGGTACACACCATTATGATCTATTAAATGCTATGGAATATGATATTGGCATGATTAATCAATATTATGACATATATGTTATGACATGATCATGGGTTTGATGAGAGGAGGGGGGATGATTTGATTGGACTGTCACCAGTGGTTTTGACCACATAACGGGTTGGCCCCGTCTTGATATTTTAATTTGTGACTAAGTCCCAAAGGGTTTTGACCACCAGGGGTTTTGACCACATATCGATTTTTGACTTGTCCCGTGGTTTGGTACCACGATGGGTTGGCCCCACGAGATTAATTACGGGATTGTCATCAGTGGTTTTGACCACACGATGGGTTGGCCCCATCACTTGATTGTGGCTTCGGTCACGGTGGTTTTGACCACACCGATATATTGTGACTACACTCACCAAAGGGTTTTGACCACACGGGTAGTTAAGGTGTATGGATGGCTAGGTTATGGGTTGCATGTCTTGCATGGTTTGCATGTTTTTACTGATAACTTGTGTAAGTGGTTGCACTATCGGGTTGGGGATTTACACACTGAGTCTTGGTGACTCACCCCTTCCCTTATGTTTTGCAGATGAGTAGATGGCGAAGATGGAGCCGGGAGGACTCGAGGCGGCCATGCATGTTCGTTGAACTTTGAGTTTTTCTAGTTATTATTTAAATCCTAAATTTTAGTTTTGGGTTATGTAATAAGGCCCCTAAGTTTTGTTTTGTTTATTTTGTTTTATTATTACTGCTATTTTTCTTTACCATGTGGGATAAATGGTTTTACTAATTAACTGGCAACACGCAATGTTTTCAAAACTATAATTCCTTCGTTCCTCTTTAAAGCGTTGCCATCGGGTGACAACACTTAACATGTAATAACAAAGATAACTTGAATGGTTTCTATAAACTTGAACAATTATTAGACCGTAAGTAAGATATCCAGAAAAAAAAGGGGTTTTCTAAGAAAATTTTCAGGCAAACAAAATGTTTTAAAGGGTTTTTACTCCGTGACATGCCAGATCCGGTTGTGGTGTGCGGACCGGGTTTGGGGTGTTACATAGATGATTTATCGCACGTGGAGCTAAATGCAGTGTGCTCAGCTACCTTACAAAATAAACTACCCAACAAATTGAAGTATCCAGGGAGTTTTACTATTCCTTGTTTAGTTGGTAGTTTAAATGTAAAATAATGTTTTAGCTAATTTAGGGGAAAGTATTAATGTCATGCCTTACAAAATGTTTAAACAGCTAGGTCTTGGGAAACCCAAACAAACTAGGATGAGCATTCAATTAGCAGATAAAACCATTAGATTTCCTATTGGTATTGTTGAAGATGTACTCGTAAAAATTGATAATTCATATTTCCAGTTGACTTTGTTGTCCTAGACATGGATGAGGATAGTGATGTCCCTTTAATTTTGGGAAGCCCCTTTTTAGCAACTGCTAGAACTATCATTGATGTTCGTACATGTGAACTCACACTTCTTGTAGGTAATGATACGATCACGCTCCAAGCTCGTGATTCGGTTAGGACATCAAGTAATAAAGACGATTCTATAAATCCTATTAATAAGACTAATCATAGGATTCAATCCTCTTTACAGGAAACTCTTTCGAAAAACACAAATGAGCCATGTTCTGGTTCATGCGCCAACAATGGAACCATCCATGAAAGACGAATGCTACAGATAGATGAACTAGACGAATGGCAGACTTATGTCAAAGAGGAACAGAAGCAACACCATGTTGAGCTTAAGGATAGAACCAATCAATTTAAGGTTCGGGACTAGGTACTGTTAGATAAAATGGATCCTCGAGTTGTCACTTCGAAGTCTAATGCAAACGGAGCAATTCCCTTTACGATACTAAATGTCTTCCCATACGGTATAGTCGAGGTAACTCATTCTAAATTTGGTACTTTTAAGGTAAATAGTACTCAACTTAAACCTTATTTTGATGTTAGAACTGATAGCAGGAGAGAGGAATTTCAACTCCTCAAACCACCATGACCATGTGAATGAGAGGTAAGTCGATCATAGACTCTAAATAAGCGCTTCTCGAGAGGCAACCCAAGCACTAACCCTACTAATTAGTTTATTTTTACTTTTTTTCCTGTTTAAATGCAGGTTTTTGACCCACACGGCCTGGACACATGGGCGTATCCTTGGCCATATGGAAACAGGGCTAAAATTTTCCCAAAAATTGACAGAGACACAACTTTAAATTAAACTACACGGGCGTGCGACACGACTTTGTGGACCACACGGCCTGGACACACAGGCGTGTCCTAGGCCGTGTGAAACTTGGAACAAAATTTTTGAATTTTAAAACAAATGTCAGAGAGTTACACGGGCAATGCACATGGCCATGTGCGAGACACGACCTAGCCACACGGGCGTTTGGGAGGTCACACTGGCGTGAGAGTAGCGAAGGATGATATACATGGCCGTGCGACTCGACCATGCGAACCGCACGGCATGGACACGGCCATCTGTGTGAGACACGACCTAGCCACATGGGTGTCTGGGAGGTGACACGGGCGTGGGAGAAGCAAAAGATGATATACATGGCCGTGCGACTTGACCGTGTGAACCACACGGCCTGGACACACAGGCGTGTCCGAGGCTGTGTGAAGACTGGGCTATTTTTTTCCCTCGATGAACACGGGTTGAAAACAAGCCACACGGTCGTGTAGCCCAACAGGGACCCTCACACAACCGTGTCACCGTATAAAAACCCTAACCCCTTTTCTCTTTTCTTATTTTGTCTTCTTATTTTATCTTATTTCTATTTCTATTTTTATTTTATTTGTCTTTTATGTTTCTTATTATCTTTTAAAGACTTGTCTAATATATTTTTACTATATTTTAGTTATTATGGTTGTTCCTAATCGTGTAATCCTTTAATCTACTCCATCGGTTGTGTTTATTTTCTTAATAGCTTGCTCGAGAATCGTAATTGCATTTAGCCCTCTCTACAATTTCGCTAGTCACTAATTTGAAGAGTTCATCCAAACTTCAGGGCAGTTTCACTTCTCTTCCTCTCTTATGATATTTTACTTATACTGTCATTACATATAATCGTACATTAAGGACAATGTATATCTTAAGTGTGGGAGGTTATTTATATGATTATTAGAAAATTCTGAATTATGTCTTGTATTCAAGTAATTTTCTCATTTTACTATTAGAATGAATTCTTATCGATTTGTGATTTTTATTGATATGTTTTAGATTAAATTCATAGGTAATTGTGCATTAATTGTTTAAACTTTAAGACATTAGAGAATCAAGCATGATTTTCAGAATAAAAAAATTGCTAGGTTGTTTCCCTAAATTTAAATATTACCTTGAAGTTTGAGATTTACGAGATTGACATAAAAAACCGTAATTTTTGTGAGATTTTGAGCCTTTAGAGCATGCACTTTTCTTGCTCACTTTATTATTGGTTATGAGTGTGTCAATATTGATTTGTTATTCTAGAACTTGCTTCGATTATACACATTGAAACCACACCTTTGATTTGATATATTGAGATGATAAAGGCTCCTAGGTTTTAACCCATTTATCCCAAAAAGCCTACCTTTATAATTAACCCTTAATGAACCCCTTTGAGCCTAATAAACCACTTCTTTATCTACCCTTAATATTAACCCATAACTCATTCTTTTTGATTCATTGAGAATTTTTCCTATTATATTGGCCCCCTTTTTGTCGAGATTTGATTTGGTCAGTTGCCTAACTATGTTCTTTTGTTCCAGTTGTTAAATTATCTATTTTATCCTTAACTCAAAATAAAAAGTGAAAAAAAGTAAAAAAAAGTACATTTATTTTAATTATTACTAGTTCTATGTTATTTGAGCTTAAACGGTTAATTTCACATTTTGAGAAGAAGCTCGTGTTATTATTGATAAGTTTTCAATTGATGTAATTATTTAGTATTAGTTTATTGTTCTAGTTAGGTAAATTATCAATTCGATCTCGATTCTAATCCTCTATTTCAGCCTTTATCCACACCTTTAACCCAAACCCCATTACAACTCTTTAAAGACCTTTTGATTTGTGTATCATCTCATTTTATAGTGGTGGAGATTTGATTTACATGCAAGCCTATGGTAATGACTTTCAATGTTTGACTTTTGAGTGCTTATTTTTGAACCTTAAACACCTTAAGTGATTTGAGTGAATCTTTAGTGAGGATGTCAAATCTTGTCGATTTTAAATTAAAGATAATTACTTAGATAAGGGGAAATACCTACGTTTTCATGCTTTAAAAATGTGTGACTTGGATTGTTTGAATCTTTAGTGCTCTTTTAGTTGAACTATCAATCTGTGATTATTTGTGAATTATGATAAAACATTATTGATCAGAATTATGAATTGAGAAAGCTTAATTTTAATTGTGAGTTGAGGATTTTGCTTGAGGACAAGCAAATGATTAAGTGTGGGGATATTTTGTAACACCCCAAACCCGGTCAGCACACCACAACCGGATCTGGCATGCCACGGAGTGATAACCTTTTAAAAGCGAAAGTTTGTCGGATAATTTTCTTAGGAAACCCTTTTGTAGTACGAAAAGTTTAGAAATCCTTGCTTGAAAATCTACTTATTGTTGCAAGTTTTAGCAAACATTCAAGTTATCTTTGTTATCATCTTTTAAGTGGTGTTATCTGATGGCAACGCTTTAAAAAGCGAGGAATTATAGTTTTGAAAACATTGCTTTTTAGGTTAATTTAACAAGCCCATATAGTATAATATAATCGAATAAAACAAATAATAAAACCCAAAATAATACTTAGCGGCCTTATTACAAAACCCAAAACCAAATTTAAAGAAAATTAATAAAATTGAAATAGTAACTAAGAGAAATCAAAACCCAACGAACATGCATGGCCATCAAGTCCTCCCGACTCCATATCCGCAATCTACATCTCATCTGCAAAATATAAGGGAAGGGGTGAGTCACCAAGACTCAGTGTATAAATCCCCAACCCGATAGTGCAAGCACTTACACAAATCATTAGCAAATCATGCAAATCATGCAACCCATAACCTAACCATCCAATCTCCTTTAACTACCCCGTGTGGTCAAAACCACTGGTGGTCAAAACCACTGCAGACCGTAGTCACAAATATATATAAGTGTGGTCAAAACCACTGATGACCGAAGTCACAAATCAAGTGATGGGGCCAACCCATCATGTGGTCAAAACCACTGATGACAATCCCGTAATCAACATGTGGGGCCAACCCACTGTGGTACCAAACCACTAGGACGAGTAACAAATTCATATGTGGTCAAAACACTGGTGGTCAAAACCACTGGGACTTTGTCACAATTTATAATATCAAGACGAGGCCAACCCGTCGTGTGGTCAAAACCACTGGTGATAGTCCAAAATAAATCATCCCCCTCCTCTCATCAAACCCACCATCATGTCCATATCAATCGTGGCATAAAACATATGATGATGCAAATAACGTATGACATAGTATTAACAACGACATGATAGCATACATCGAGATCCATAATCAGGGGACTTACACGGAGTCCACGCTTATGCCCATAAGGCAAAGTCACTAATTCCAACGATTATAACAGTAACAAAATAAGCATATTATACTAATAAAGTGTGTAAGCGTTACACACCTGACTATTCGTAAATCTAAGCGAATCCCGAAACTACGCAATCTAACGAGATCCTAAACGTTGCTCCCTCCTACAATCGGCCAACTCCTAGTTAGTAACTAAAAAGCCTATTCGGCACAAATAGAAATCCCGAAGGATATGCCACCCAAATGTAGCACTTACCTTAAGCCGTTTGGTTTCCAACCAAATCCAAAGCCACACAATGAGTCCCCTTGCAATCACCACACACTAATACACATAAACGATTAGCCTTGACTTTTGAGCGATTAAGAAATAGATCTTGAAGTGTTAAAACCTTACCTAGATCGACCACCAAAACCCGAGACTCATTGTATTCAAAGAATGCCCTCCCTTGATGAATGATTGGTTCCTAACCACCACGATCGGCACCCTTAATGATGTTAGGGGTTTCGGATACCTTTAAAGAACAAGGATAGAATTCAACATATATATCTAAAATAGAAAAGAAGATAGAAAAGGGGTGGGATTTCGGTCATTACCCTAATTGATCAAGAAGAGAAAAAGATATTATCTACCAATAGATTCGGCTAACCCAAATGACCGAAAAAGAACACGCAAGAGGAGTGGGCTTATGAGCAAGGTATTCACCAATCACGAGAAAGAAAAGAAGAAGAAGAACCCAACCATATTTCAGCTTTTCAAAATAATGAAAAAGATGGAAGAAGGTGGAATCAAGATTCGGCTTTTGAAGATGGTAGTGAAGAAGAAGAAAATCGAATAGAATAATTTCAGCACAATGAAAGGGGTTTTGAGAGAATGAAAAGAAAAGTGCCGAATGGGGGTGAGGTTGTTGGTTTCGACTATGAGCAAAAAGAAGAAGAAGAAGTGAACAAGGGTGGATTCGACAAAGAGGGAGTTTTTCGGCTCTTCAATGGGGTTGCTAAAATGAATCGGCCAAGTGCCCAAATTGTCAAAAGAGAAAAAGAGAGAAAAGCACCTAAGGTTCGGGTTTTAGCATAAAATGCAAGAAGGGAAAACCATCTAAGCTAGCCAAAAAATGCACTCTTACTTGGCTATTGAGATTCGACACTCCCCTAGCTTCCCAAACCGCTTACACCTCCTCCCCCACAGTCCATAATTCAGCCAACACTTTAAGACTCCCACTCATAGTCATCCCCCTCATCTTGCCTTGAATTCCTCTCATCCACTTATTCAAACAAGTTTGAATAAGTCCTACACCTATCACTTAAAGTTAGCCTAATCCATATCCCTCCAACAGAGTCCTACCCGAGCACACCTCTGCTTAACTGTGGCGTCAAAAAAAAATGAGCAGAAAGGGATTTCTGCAGCTCAAACCAAGGCCCTCCTTGCTCTCTGTGGCGTCATCACCCAAGCACCTTAGTGACACCTCCTTTACCACTTCACCAAGGTAGTTCTTGTGTCCAAATCCTCCAATAAATTCCTTTAACCCCTAATTCTTCTAGCTCATTCTTAAGTGCTAAAACAAAATTTTTAGCCATGACCCAGGACTAACCCAAGGTCATGCCTAGACCCCAAAACATATCAAACCAACACAGCATACTTACCAACACATGCAACCACATGCAAAATGTAGAGACCCCGTTTTAAGGATGTTACAGTTCTACTCCCCTTAAAAATAATTTTGACCTCGAAATTACCTGATCAGAAGAGCTGAGGGTATTGCTGCTGCATCACATCCTCGGGTTCCCACGTGGCCTCCTCCGTATCATGGTTCCGCCATAAAACTTTCACCAAGGGAACTGACTTCCTACGCAAGACCTTGACATCCCGATCCAAAATCTGTATCGGTTCCTCCTCAAAAGACAAGTCCGAGCTCACCATAATCTTCACAACTGGCACAACGTGTGATAGATCTAATCAATAACGCCTAAGCATCGAAACATGGAAGACGTCGTGAATCTGACTTAATTCTGCCAGTAGCTCGAGCTGATAAGCTACCGGTCCTACCCGCTTCAACACCGTGTATGGCCCGATAAACCTAGGGCTTAGCTTCCTTTTTCACCCAAATCTCAGCACTTTCTTCCATGGCGATACCTTTAGAAAAACCTTATCACCCATTGCATACTTTATATCTCTGCATTTTAGATCGGCGAAGACTTACGCTTTGTCGACGCTTCCTTAAGACGAGCCCAATCACCTTAACCTTATCCTCGGTTTACGCCACCAACACCGACCTAATATCGGCCTGCTCACCCAACTCATCCAACACGTAGGAGTGCGACATTTTCGTCCATCTGATTGCCTCATATGGTGCCATCTGGATACTCGCTGATAACTATTATTATAAGTTTAATTCCACCAATGGTTGATACTCCTCCCAACTACCACTGAAATCCGAACATAGCCCTTAGCATATCCTCTAAAATCGGATTACTCTTTCAGATCGCTTCATCGATGCGGGTGAAAAGTTGTCTTTGAAATCAACCTCATTCCCAAAGCTTGATGCAAAGCTCTCGTAACCTCGACGTGAACCTAGGATCCCTATCCAAGATAATTGACACCGCACTCCATGCAACTTTACTATCTCGGCCACATACAACTTAGCTAACTTCTGGAGTGAATAATCAACCCTCACCGTATGAAATGAGTTGATTTGGTCAGGCGGTCCACAATCACCCAGACTGAGTCCTTCTTACTAGGCGTAAGGGGTAGCCCGCTGACAAAGTCCATAGTAATCCATTCCCACTTCCACTGAGGAATCTTCACCGACTGAAGTAAACTCGACGGCGGTGATGTTCGACTTTGACCTGCTGACACGTCAGACACTTACCCACAAATTCAGTCACTTCTCGCTTTAGCCGACCACTGTAATCGCTCTCGCAAATCCCAGTACATCTTGCTACCTCTAGGATGCATAGCGTATGGGCTGCTATGTGCATCCTGAAGAATATTTTGCCTCAACTCGACGTCTTCCGGCATACAAGCCCTCCTTTGAAAACACAACACTCCATCGTGAGTCAAGCTGTAACCTTCCAAACCACTATTCTATACTTGCAACCTCCGAGCATTCAAACCCTCATCCACTAACTGTTTCTCCTTAATCTGCTCTACCCAAGTCGGCTTTACTTGTAATTCCACCAACAAACTCCCATCGTCATACAGACTAAGGTGAGCAAACATCGCTCGCAAGTCTACTACCACCTTACGGCTCAACGCATCAGCCACTACGTTAGCCTTACCCGGATGGTATTCAATCGAACAGTCGTAGTCCTTCAACAACTCAATCCACCTTCGTTGTCTCAAATTTAAATCCTTCTGCGTTAAAAGATACTTCAGACTCTTGTGGTCCGTGTAGACTATCGACTTTTCCCCATACAAATAATGCCTCCAAATCTTCAAGGCAAAAACCACCACAGCTGACTCCAAGTCATGCGTCGGGTAGTTACCCTCATACGGTCTCAAATAGCCGAGACAGCAGATGCCACTACTTTCCTTCCTCAGACAAGACACATCCCAAGCCAGTATGTGATGCATCACGATGGTGTGAATACCTTTCCGCCTCAGTCGTACATGTAACCGGAGCTTCCATCAAAATCTTCCTCAACTTGTCAAAACTTTCCTGTTGTTTTTCCGACCACACAAATGGAACTCCTTTCCTTAATAATTTGGTCAGCAACACGCAATCGGAGAAAATCCTTCCACAAATCTCCGGTAATACCCATGCCGCACCTAGAAAACTCTGAATTTCTACAATTGACCTAGGCGATTTCCAATCCAACACCGTCTCAATCTTACGAGGGTCCACTCTAATCCCTTCAGTAGACACTACATGGCCTAAGAAAGTCACTTCCCTAAGCCAGAACTCGACTTCTTGAACTTGGCAAATAAGCGCTTCTCCTCGAATTTGCAAAACCACCCGCAAGTGCATATCATAATCCTCCTCGTCGTCTTGAGTACACCAATATGTCGCCTATAAATACTACAACAAAGCGGTCCAAGTCTTCACCGAACACCCGATTCATCAAGTCCATGAATGCTGCTGGTGCATTAGTTAACCCGAACGGTATCACCTGAAACTCGTAATGCCCATATGGAGTATGGAATGCCGTCTTATGAATATTAGCCTCCTTCACATTGAGTTGATGGTACCCCGACCTGAGATCTATCTTCGAGAAAACTGATGCACCCTTAAGTTGATCAAACAAGTGGTCAATCCTGGGCAACAGATACTTGTTTTTGATCGTCAACTTGTTCAGCTGGCGGTAATCTATACACATCCGTATTGTACCGTCTTTTTTCTTAACAAAGAGCATGGGTGCTCCTCAAGGAGATATACTTGGTCGAATGAAACCTCGATCCAACGACTCCTAGATTTGAGCCTTCAGCTCCACCAATTCCTTTGGCGCCATTCTATACGGGGCTATAGACACTGGTGCAGTTCTGTGTAACAAATCTATACCGAATTCAACTTCTCGGTCCGGAGGCAGACCTGAAAGTTCTTCAGGGAATACGTCAGCAAATTCCTTCACTATTCGGACATTCTCCACTGTTGACTCCTTGGCCTCCAAGGCACACACCCAAACCAGAAACGCCTCACAGCCCTTCCTGACCATTTTCTCCGCCTTTAGTGCAAAGACCACGTTAGATAAGTAATCTCTCCTATTACCTATCATCACCACCTCCTCACCTTTCATTGTCCTCAACACCATGCACTTAGCCGCGCAATCCAAACTGGCCTGGTACTTCACCAGCCAATCCATCCTGAGAATCAGATCGAACTCCCTAAACGGCAGTTCCATCAAATCTGCCAAGAACACTACCCCTTGAAGTTCTAAGGGTACATCCCTATATAGTTTACTTACTTCTGAGTGACCTAAAGGGCTTATCACGGTCATCTTCCTAGAAGCAATCTCGGACTCTAAGTTCATAGTTTCCACTATACTCTCGGCTACATCTGAAAAGGCCGAACCCACATCTATCAAAGCATTATAAGGAAATCTAAAGATTAAGAACGTACCGATTATGATGTCTGATGCGTCACCCTCCTCACAATGCCTCGCTGCATAAACTAGTCCAGGCTGTCTAGCGTCTGTACCACCTACACCTCTGCCTGGTGCTCCTCGGCCTCTACTAGAGCCATTACCTCCCCTACCAGCATCACGGCCCCTCTGTGGCTGCTGACCATCCCTCCTATTCTGAGTACGATTCTGATCCCCAGACTGTCACCTAGTTGACCTCTGTGGACAATCCCTCACTCGGTGCCCCATCGACCCACACTCAAAGCATCCCTTATTTTCAGTCAACATTCTCCCATATTAGACTTTCCACATCGAGCACATCGTGACGACCACTGAGTATCAGCAGCAGTAGGCCTAGCAGCTTGATTCAGCCCACTATATCTACCCCATTTTTGTTGATTCCCGGTAGACCCAGATGATCCAAAATTCCTTTTACTCCATCCCCTGTCCTGTTTCGTCTTACCGACTATTTCACTTCCTCAGTAACTTTGGCCTTTTCCACTAAGACTGCAAATTCTCTCTCCTATTGTGGAGCAATCAGCAACCTCAGATCATCCCTTAACCCGTCCTCGAACATGACACATCGCTCATGCTCTATTGCTATGATGCCCTGAGCATATTGGCTCAACCTTAAAAATTTTGCCTCGTATTCCGATACGAACTTACTCCCCTGAATCAGCCTCAAGAACGCCTTCCTCTGTGCATCAATGTAACTGGTCCCGACATACTTCTTCTGATAAGCTGCCTTGAAATAATCCCAAGTGAAATCATCTGTTGTAGCCCCATCCCGAACCGTGAGCCACCAGTGGTATGACTCATCTCAAAGAAGCGACACTACTCCTTTTAGCTTCTCCTCAGCTGTCAGACCCAAATCATCCATGATTCATTCCGTCGCTTCCAACCAATACTCAGCTGTATTGGGCGCCACACCAGACACATCTTAGAATACTTCAGCTCTATTGGTTTGGAGTCGCTCAGATACGGATTTTCGAGCTCCCACACCCCCACCTACTCCAGCCACTCTCTCAAGCACTCACAAAGATCGCCTCGACCTTTGCATCATCCCCGTCGATCCACGGTACTCAACGCCCGATGGTGGTGGTGGTGGTATCTCATTTTCTGACCCTTGTCCAGACCTAACCGGTTCTAACACGGTCATTCTACCTCTACCGCGTCCTCGCACATTACGACCACGTCCCCTAGTACTCATATCTATAATCGCGATTTATCTGCTTAAGAAATTTTTATGAATTAGCTTCTGTTTCACTGATTATCCACGAATAAGTTTTATGTAAAGAAATTTGGTAGTGGTTCTTTCGATCATCACATAGTTTTCAGTTCAATTTCCTACCCTAATACAGTGAATCACATTTACTCATCAACAACCTCCTCCACCCATACTCTACATGTAGGGGTATTCTCGTCATTTCACTACCCGGCTGTATTTCTGTAATTTAACCATCGGGGTATTTTTAGTAATAAAATAGGGTTAATTAGAAAACCTTTACAAATTGTAGATATTTAAAAAATTCTAGAAATAGGGGGTATTTTGGTAATTTCATAAACTAGGGGTATTTTCATAATTTTTTTTCCAAAATACGGTTCCAGGTGATTTTACAAAATAAGGGTGTTTTGAAAATTTTCACTTTGAGGTACTTGGTAATTTTCCATCTTTGAGGTATTTTGGTATTTTTTACAAGTCAGGGGTAATTTGGTCATTTTTCAAATCAGGGGTATTTTGGTCATTTTCTAAATCAGGGATACTGTGGTAATTTCAAAACTACGGTTTAAAGTGTTTCAAAATAAATGGCTAGTCCCTTCGGGTTTTAGTTATTAAATTTAGCTTTGTGAATAAGTCGTCTCGATTAGGATGAACCGTCACTATGCACTGTAGGATTCGAATGCGGATAGGAGGTGAGTCACTAGGATCGCTTAAATACCGAGCTCCCCTAATCCATTCCTAGACATGCGCTGCTGGTTGCCACACCCTTAACTTAGCGGCGTACTCACTGTGTTTGTTTAGTGGATCTTTAAGTCTTATGTAATTTATGTTGGAGTAAGCTATTCCTAGGGTTCAATAACTCCTAAACTACTAGTCTACGATCCCGAAATACCCATTTTCCCCCAAATATAATTCACATAATGATTAGGGATACTTACTCAAGCGATTGGTGCTTGAGACTCGGTGCCATCTTGTTCAACCCATATACCTTTTCCTCAAAACTTTTCAAAGCCCTTCCTTAAAACATTTTGGGCTCGCCCACAGCCGAGCTTTTGAACTTGGCTCTGATACCAAAATTGTAACACCCCAAACCCATCAGCACACCACAACTGGATCTGGCATGCCACGGAATGATAACCTTTTAAAAGCAAAAGTTTGTCAGATAATTTTCTTAGGAAACCCTTTTGTAGTACGAAAAGTTTAGAAATCCTTGCTTGAAAATCTACTTATTGTTGCAAGTTTTAGAAAACATTCAAGTTATCTTTGTTATCATCTTTTAAGTAGTGTTACCTGATGGCAACGCTTTAAAAAAATGAGGGAATTATAGGTTTGAAAACATTGCTTTTTACCGGTTAATTTAACAAGCCCATATAGTATAATATAATCAGAATAAAACAAATAATAAAACCCAAAATAATACTTAGCGGCCTTATTACAAAACCCAAAACCAAATTTAAAGAAAATTAATAAAATTGAAATAGTAACTAAGAGAAATCAAAACCCAACGAACATGCATGGTCAGCCTCAAGTCCTCCCCTACCCATATCTCGCAATCTACGCCTCATCTACAAAATATAAGGAAGGGTGAGTCACCAAGACTCGGTGTATAAATCCTCAACCCGATAGTGCACGCACTTACACAAATCATTAGCAAATCATGCAAATCATGCAACCCATAACCTAACCATCCAATCTCCTTTAACTACCCCGTGGTCAAAACCACCGGTGGTCAAAACCACCGTGACCGTAGTCACAAATATATATAAGTGTGGTCAAAACCATCGATGACCGTCACAAATCAAGTGATGGGGCCAACCCATCGTGTGGTCAAAACCACTGATGACAATCCCGTAATCAACATGTGGAGCCAACCCACTATGGTAACAAACCACTGGGATGAGTCACAAATTCATATGTGGTCAAAACCATCGGACTTAGTCACAATTTATAATATCAAGACGGGCCAACCTGTCGTGTGGTCAAACCATCGTGACAGTCAAAATAAATCATCCCCTCCTCTCATCAAACCCACCATCATGTCCATATCAATCGTGGCATAAAACATATGATGATGCAAATAACGATGACATAGTATTAACAAGACATGATAGCATACATCGAGATCCATAATCGGGGACTTACCCGAGTCCACGCCATGCCCACAAGGCAAAGTCACTAATTCCAATGGTTATAACAAGAACAAAATAAGCATATTATACTAATAAAGTGTGTGTTGCGTTACACCGACTATTTGTAAATCTAAGCGAATCCGAAACTACATAAACTAACGAGATCCCTAACGTTGCTCCCTCTTGCAATCAGCCAACTCCTAGTTAGTAACTAAAAAGCCTATTCGGCACAAATAGAAATCCCAAAGATATGCCGCCCAAATGTAGCACTTACCTTAAGCCGATTTGGTTTCGAGCCAAATCTCAAAGCCACACACCGAGTCCCCCTTGCAATCGGCCACACACTAGTACACATAAACGATTAGCCTTCGGCTTTTGAACAATTAAGAAATAGATCTTGAAGTGTTAAAACCTTACCTAGATCGACCAATCGAAACCCGAGACTCATCAGATTCGCCATGCCCTCCCTTGATGAATGATTCGGCTCCTAACCACCACAGATCGGCACCCCTTAATGATGTTAGGGGTTTCACTACCTTTAAAGAACAAGGATAGAATTCAACATATAGATCTAAAATAGAAAAGAAGATAGAAAAGGGGTAGGATTTTGGTCATTACCCGAATTGATCAAGAAGAGAAAAAGATATTACCTACCAATAGATTCGGCTAACCCAAATGACCCAAAAAGAACACGCAAGAGGAGTGGGCTTATGAGCAAGGTATTCGGCCAATCACAGAAAGAAAAGAAGAAGAAGAACCCAACTAGATTTCGGCTTTTCAAAACAATGAAAAAGATGGAAGAAGGTGGAATCAAGATTCGGCTTTTGAAGACGGAAGTGAAGAAGAAGCAAATCGAATAGAACAATTTCTGCACAATGAAAGGGGTTTTGAGAGAATGAAAAGAAAAGTGCCGAATGGGGGTGAGGTTGTTGGTTTCAGCTATGAGCAAAAGAAGAAGAAGAAGTGAACAAGGGTGGATTCGGCAAAGAGGGAGTTTTTCGCTCTTCAATGGGGTTGCTAAAATGAATCGGCCAAGTGCCCAAATTGTCAAAAGAGAAAAAGAGAGAAAAGCACCTAAGGTTCGGGTTTTAGCATAAAATGCAAGAAGGGAAAACCATCTAAGCTAGCCGAAAAATGCACTCTTACTTGGCTATTGAGATTCGGCACTCCCTTAGCTTCCCAAACCGCTTACACCTCCTCCCCTACAGTCCATAATTCAGCCAACACTTTAAGACTCCCACTCATAGCCGTCCCCCTCATCTTGCCTTGAATTCCTCTCATCCACTCATTCAAACAAGTTTGAATGAGTCCTACACCTATTACTTAAAGTTAGCCTAATCCATATCCCTCCAACAGAGTCCTACCTGAGCACACCTCTGCTTGCCTGTGGCGTCAAAAAAAAAAAAGAGCAGAAAGGGATTTCTGCAGGTTGAACCAAGGCCCTCCTTGCTCCCTGTGGCATTATCACCCAATCACCATAGTGGCGCCTCCTTTGACACTTCACCAAGGTAGTTCTTGTGTCCAAATCCTCTAATAAATTCCTTTAACCCCTAATTCTTCTAGCTCCTTCTTCTTAAGTGCTAAAACAAAATTTTTAGCCATGACCCAGGACTAACCCAAGGTCATGCCTAGAGCCCAAAACATATTAAGCCAACACAGCATACTTGCCAACACATGCAACCACATGCAAAATGCAGAGACCCCGTTTTAAGGATGTCACATATTTGATAAACCATAAATGTAACATTTTTTAATTCCATGCTTGGCATATTTTTTGATAATTTATGATGAGAATTAGTGAATTTGATGCTCCTAATCCCTTAAATTCATGTTTCTATACTTAGGAGAGTATTTGGGAGCAAAAGGAGCGAAAAAAGGGGCCAGAATCAGAATTTTCAGGATCCACACGGGCTGGGCAAACGCCCATGTGAGTCACACGGGTTGGCCACACGCCCATGTGCCAGCCCGTGTCGATTTCGCACCCTTCTTTCTTGTTACGCAAAAAAAACCCAATTTTTAAGGTTTCTAAGCATTCTAAAGTCTATAAATACACACTAGAAGAGGATCAAAGGGGGGACGCAGAGTAGAACGAAGAAATTACTCGAAGGAAGCGATTGAAATCGTCTCGAAAGTAGATCCACTCCAAGATTGAAGATCTCCAGTTGAATTTCCTTCGAAGTTTTATTGGGTTTTTCAGGTCTTGTTGTTTTCTTTATTTTGAGATGTTTTCATCTATGAGTATGAACTAAACTCCCTAAATACCTATTGTAACACCCCTTAACCTTAAACCATCACCGAAACAGGATTACGAGGTATTACCGGAGTTAAACATAAATAAACGAGTAAATTGGGATATAATCCCAAGGCACAATTTAAAATTTTTCAAATTTCATCTTTATGACCCTAATATGGCCCTACAAACCCAAAATATGATTAGGAAATGATTTGGGACTAAAATAGAAACTTTAGAAACTTTTTGTTAAAATAGGGGCACATGCCCGTGGATTTGGACATGCCCATGTGGTGCGCCTGGGGAAATCACATGGTAGTGGGCAGCCCGGTGGGCGATCGACTTACTACACACAGTAGTGGGACTAGCCCGTGGGCAATTCCTTTGATTTTGACTTTTGCCACACGGCCTGGGCACACGCCCATGTGTCTAGGCCATGTGAAAACTTCAATATTCACCATTTTTAGGCTATTAAAACACACCAAATACACCTAATTCATACACAATTAAAATCATCCATTGTTTAAACAAAACTTAACCATTTCATATGCATCAACTCATATCAAAATTTGTATCATAAAGCTCATTCATTTAAGCATTTATCAACTCAAAACTTGTCAAAACACATAACCTAAATTCACTTCAAAGTTATATACACATATCTAGCCTATACATGCCATATTTAGCTAAATACATTTTAAAAAAGGGTACCAAAAAGTTTAGAAGTGTGATGATGATCCTTGACGGTCCCGAGCCTACTGTAGCCTTAACGACCTATAAACAGAGAAAACACACATATAGAGTAAGCTTTCCAAAAGCTTAGTAAGTCAATATACAAACAAACTTAGCAAGGGAGGCATATTTGTGCAAATAAATACATTAACACATATCAATCACTTAGCAAATTATCACATATATGCTTTGATTCATATACCTTTCATCACATTTTCTATATTCACAATTCAATAATCACATAAACTTATAACTCATTTAACCAAAACTTTACATATCATATTATCAATTCCATATTCATAGCACCATAATAAGATTATATAGATGCTTACCTTGTATACACAATTAGTGTATGATCAACATACCTGAAATGGTTTTATTATCACATATTTGTTCATAGCTCGGATTTGCCATATGTATCACAAATTTGCCCGTTGAACCAATAGGAAACTAATAGGATACTCAGAAAGCTCAGAATAGTTGTACAATGCCAACATCCCAGACGAGGTCTTACATGCACTTGGATATCAGTGCCACTACCAGACAGGGTCTTACACAAATCAATACGATGCCGATGTCCCAGACATGGTCTTACACGTAAATGTCATATTGATGCCAACGTTTCCGATGTGGTCTTATTCATAAAGCTTATATCGATGCCAACGTCCCAAACGTAGTCTTACTCGTAAAATTTATATTGATGCCAACGTCCCAGATGTGGTCTTACACGAGTCTCAAATCAACGCCAACATCCCAAACGTGGTCTTACATGATAAACAGAACAGACACATATGTCATGACATAGCTAATCCTATCTATTCCTAGGTTCACACGGGACTTCTCGGACTTAGTCACTATATCAGATTTTTTCTCATAATTCATAAGCATGGCTTCTCAATAGCATTCATGATCAACATCAATCACAAAAACAATTATAATTGCATACATATACATTTATTTGCATAGTGACTTATCTCGGATTCAGTTTATCGAAATGAAAACGGCTACTCGTTTACTTTCGCTTTCCTGCGATCTAATTTCGTTTTCTTCTGTTCTTGATCTAAACATATTCAGAATTAACCCTTTTAATCACTAATTCATTCAATTCAATCCATACACACATATTTTGGGCAATTTATAATTTAGCCCTCACATTTGCACATTTTATCATTCTAGTCCATTTTTCACAAAACATCAAATTCACAAAATCCACACATACACATGCTTGGTCAATATATATACAACACATACAAGCCCACACTTTTCGTCAAATTTGCTATTTAATCCCTCAATTTATCACTTTCGCAATTTATCTCTATTTAGCTAAATTCATCAAAACTCCAAGAACAAAGTATGTTTATCTAACTTATACCTTTCATTTAACACCAAAAATCATCAAAAGCTTAACTTATCATCCATGGCAACTTACACAAACATCATCAATTCACAAAATTAAGACATGGGTTTTGTAGCTCTCAAAGCAACGATTATAAAAGCGTAAAATTATCAAGAACGGATCAAAACTAACCTTTGATTTAAACTTGTAATAGCTCAAAATTTGAAAGCTTTTGTTCTTTCTTTTCTTTCCCAAGTTCGATGGAAAATGGATGAGAAAATGTCCATTTTCATTTTTATCAAATATATCATACACAATAATCTATTTACTAATTTAGCCTTTAAATAATCATATAGATTTAACATAAACAATGGCTATCATGTCATTCCACCATCCACTAAATTTCTTTTATTATAAAATAATTACAACTTAATGAATAAGTAATAAAACAATTATAATATATAATATAAACTAATAATCATATAAAATATACAAGTGTCACATTTATTACCATCCACTACTTATAATAATGGCTTAATTGCCATTTAAAGCCTTTAGCTTTACAAGGCCACAGCACTTTGGCACTTTAGCAAATAGCAAACAACTTTCACATTTCATGCAATTTAATCCTTTTGTCAATTTAATCACACAGACAATCAAATTAAAATATGGAAATTTAACACATGCTAAACCACATATCAACAGTACAGAATATAATATTAAATTATTATACGGACTCAGATTTGTGGTCCTAAAACCACTGTTTCGACTAGGGTATAAACCGGACTGTTACAATTCTCCCCCCTTAGGGATTTTCGTCCCCGAAAATCTTACCATTAAATAGAGTCGGATATTGCTGTTTCAATGAATCTTCCAGTTCCCACATTGCTTCTTCAATTCCATGTCGATTCCACAATACTTTCACTAATGGAATTTTCTTGTTCCTTAACTCTTTCACTTCACGAGCTAAGATACGGATTGGTTCTTCTTCATATGTCATATTAGATCGGATTTCAATTTCAGACGGAGCAATCACATGTGACGAATTAGGTCGATATCTACAGAGCATTGAGACATGAAATACATTATTGATCATTTCTAGTTCAGAAGGCAACCTTAATCTATACGCAATCGGCCCGACACGTTCAATGATCTCATACGGTCTGATGAATCTCGAACTTAACTTACCTTTTCGTCCAAATCGAAGCACTTTATTATTGATCCTTTCTAGTTCAAAAGGCAAGCTTAATCTATACGCAACCGGCCCGACAAGTTCAATGATCTCATATGGTCTGATGAATCTCGAACTTAACTTACCTTTTCGTCCAAATCGAAGCACTTTCTTCCACAGTGACACTTTTAGAAATACTTTGTCACCGATCTCAAATTCTATATCTTTTTTTTTTCAAGTCTGCATAGGACTTCTGACGATCGGATGCTGCTTTCAAACAATCTCTGATCAGTTTCACTTTTTGTTCTGTATCTTTTATCAAATCAACCCCGTGTAACTTATTCTCACTGAGTTCAGTCCAATACAAAGGTTTACGACATTTACGTCCGTACAAAGCTTCATAAGGTGCCATTTTGATACTTGACTGAAAACTGTTATTATACGCAAATTCGATCAATGGCAGATACTGTTCCCACGAACCATTAAACTCAAGTATACAGCATCGCAACATATCCTCTAAAATCTGAATGATCCACTCAGATTGGCCATCAGTTTGCGGATGAAAACCTGTACTAAAACGGAGTTTTGTGCCCAAGGCTTCTTGCAATTTCTTCCAGAACCGCGATGTAAATCCTGGGTTTCTATCTGACACAATAGATAGTGGCACCCTGTGTAATTTCACAATCTCAGAAATATAAAGCTCGACTAATCTCTTGAGTGAATAGTCAAATCTTACCAGAATAAAATTGGTAGATTTCGTCAATCGGTCAACTACGACCCAAATCGCATTTTTCTTTCTCTGAGTTAGAGACAATCCAGAAACAAAATCCATTGTTACTCTATCCCATTCCCACTCAGGAATCAGAATCGGCTGTAGCAATCCAGACAAAACTTGATGTTCGGCTTTCACTTGCTGACAGACTAAACATTTAGAAACAAAGTCAGAAATGTCTCGTTTCATACCAGACCACCAATAATGTTGCTTCAAATCATGGTACATTTTAGTACTTCCTAGATGAATAGATAAACGACTATTACGGGTTTCGTTCAAAATCAACTGAATCAACTCCAGATTTCTTGGAACACAAATACGATCATGAAATCTCAAGCAATCATCAACAATCAAAATTCAGATTCAGAATTCGATTCACATTGAGCCCGTTTCAATAATAATTCATTATCAATCTTCTGAGCATCACATATTTGTTGTACAAACAACAATTTTGCTTTTAATTCTGCTATCACAAAACTATCATCAGACAAGTCTAACTGAGCATTCAAATCATGTAGTGCAAACAATGATTTTCTACTCAGAGCATCTGCAACAACATTTGCTCTACCCAGATGATAATCTATCATAAGCTCATAATCTTTCAATAACTCAAGCCATCTTCTCTGATGCAAGTTAAAATCTTTCTGAGTCATCAAATATTTCAAACTTTTATGATTTGAAAATACGTGACATTTCTCACCGTACAGATAATGACGCCAAATCTTAAGTACAAACACAATTGCAGCTAATTCAAGATCATGAGTCGGATAATTCTTTTCATGAGGCTGCAACTGTCTTGAGGCATATGCTACAACTTTGTCATCCTGTATCAAAACACATCCCAGACCATTTAACGAAGCATCACTGTAAACAACAAATTTTTTACCCGATTCTGGCTGAACTAACACTGGAGCTTCTGTTAACAGAGTTTTTAATTGATCAAAATTTTTCTGACACTTATCTAACCATTCAAATATAACATCTTTCTGAAGTAGTCTAGTTAACAGAGTAGCTATCACTAAAAATCCTTTTACAAATCCACGGTAATAACTAGCCAAACCCAGAAAACTACAGACTTTAGACACATTTTTCAGAGGTTTCCAATTCAAAATAGCAGAAATCTTACTCGGATCCACTCGGATTCCAGAAGTCGACACTATATGTCCCAGAAAACTAACCTCTTTCAACCAGAATTCACATTTGCTAAATTTCGCGTACAATTGCTTTTCTCTCAGAGTTTGCAATACAATTCTCAAATGTTCAGTATGCTCACTTTCATGCGTGAATAAATCAATATGTCATCTATGAATACTACAACAAATCGATCTAAATACAATCTAAAATTCTATTCATCGATCCATAAAAACAACAGAGCATTGGTTAGTCCAAATGGCATAACTAAAACTCATAATGCCTGCACTCGCTCGAAAGAAGTCTTGAATGTCTCAATCTTTAACTCTCAACGGTAGTATCCCGATCTCGATCAATTTTGGAAAACATGGTAGCTCCTTTTACCGATCAAACAAATCGTCTATTCGGGGCAACAGATATTTATTCTTTATTGTCACTTTATTCAACTGACGATAATCGGTACAAATTCTCATCGTGCCATCTTTCTTTTTCACAAACATAACAGGAGCACCCCAAGGTGAGAAACTCGATCTAATAAATCCTTTATCGGTCAATTCTTGCAACCGAGACTTTAACTCTTTCAACTCGGTTGGTGCCATTCTATACGGAGCTATCGAAATAGGTGTAGTACTAGGCAACAAATCAATACCAAACTCAACTTCACGAATCGGAGGTAAGCCAGATAACTCTTCAGGGAACACATCAGAAAATTCATAGACAATGGGCACTGATTCAACTTTCTTCTCAGACACTTTCAAATCAATTACATAAGCAAAATATGCCTCGTAACCCTTTTTCACATAATTCTGAGCTTTTAAAACAGATATCAAAGTAGACAATCCATTCAAATCATCAGACTTAATCCGTACAATCTCATCATTCAGACATTTCAAATCTATAGTCTTTCTTTTGCAGTTAACAACAGCATCATGCTTAAACAACCAATCCATACCCAGAATTATATCGAATTCATCAAATGGCAAAAGCATCAGATTAGCAGGGAAACAAATATCTTGAAACATTAACGAATAGTTCTTGCATACTTTGTCAACAAGGACACTTTTACCTAAGGGGTTCGATACTTTTATAGCAAACTCAGTAGACTCTACAGGCAAAGTCTTGCTGAATACTAAATTCATGCATATATACAAATGCGTAGAACCAGGGTCTATCAAAGCAATCACAGAAGTATCATAAAGAGTAAAAGTACCAGTTATCACATCAGGTGATGAAGCTTCCTCACGAGCTCGGATAGCATATACTCTAACAGGCGCTCTAGCTTCAGATCCGACGACATTGTCTCTCGAAATTCTCTGACTGCCACTGACATTTCTTACATTCTTCGTTGGTTTACCTCTCGCAGGTGTATTATCAAATCTCGATTCGCAGGTCTCGCCTCGACAGACTCAGGACAATCTCGGATAAAATGATCAAGTGATCCACATCTAAAACAAGCCCTGTCGTTAAGTCTACAACTTTTTGGATGTCTTTTTCCATAATGTTTACATCCGGGTCTCTGATCGAACATTCCCAACGCTGGCTACTGAAGTTGTTGGAGTTTTGGAACTCATTTACGATCTAGCTCGATTTCTGTTCAAATGTCCCACATTATCTCTAAAACGAATTTGATCATCTCGAAATCTTTTTAGAGTAGACTGAAATGATTTATTCTAAAACCTCTTTCTCACATCTCGGGCTTCAGACTCCACTTTTCTTTGGTCTTTAGCCTCAACTTTGCAAGCTCGATCTACAAGTACAACAAACTCTTTTATTTCTAAAATCTCGACTAGTAAACGAATGTCTTCATTAAGGTCATCTTCAAACCTTTTGCTCATTATAGCTTCAGATGATACGCATTCTCGAGCATACTGACTTAGTCTCACAAATTCTCGCTCGTATTCTAAAACAGTCATTCGGCCTTGTTTAAGTTCCAGAAATTCCTTCCGTTTCTGATCGACAAATCTCTCACTGATATACTTCTTCCGAAATTTAATCTGAAAGAAGTCCCACGTGACCCGCTCTTTCGAAACAACAAAATTAGAGTTTTCAACCATTGGTATGCTACATCTCGAAGTAATGATACAACACACTTTATACATTCTTTCGGAGTCAAAGACATTTCATCAAATACCCGGATAGTATTTTCAATCCAGAATTTAGCTTTTTCAGCATCATCATCCTTAGTTGCCCGGAACTCTTTAGCCGCATATTTACGAATCTTATCAACCAGAAGCTTATTCAATAGATTCGAATGCATAACTGGTGGCACATCTGTAGTTTGAGGGAGATTAATCGGGGGCGGGGGTTGTGAAACAGTCGAGTTATTTCTTACGAATTGAGTGAACCACTCACTCATCATCTGGAAGAAAGCTTGTTTAACTTCTCCCTCTTGACCGCTCGTAACCAGTCTCGAGTTAGAAGGCGCTGTCCCTTGCGCGAGATCAGGTGCATGACTTTCTACGTCGTCAGCTACGGCTCTTTCGAGATCCATTACTATACGAAAATCACATTTTATACGTCAAGATTCATCACACTATCACAATTTAGATATATGGCATGTATAGCTAGACTCTAACACGCTACGTTATTTCAAGAATCGGCTAAATTGTAGCTCGGATACCAATCAAATGTAACACACCTTAACCTTAAATCGTCACTGAAACAGGATTACAAGGTATTACCGGAGTTAAACATAAATAAACGAGTAAATTGGGATATAATCCTGAGGCACAATTTAAAATTTTTCAAATTTCATCTTTATAACCTTAATATGGCCCTACAAAACCCAAAATATGATTAGGAAATGATTTGGTACTAAAATAGAAACTTTAGAAACTTTTTCTTGAAAATAGGGGCACATGTCCGTGGGAAATCACATGGCCGTGGGCAGCCTGTGGGCAGATTCTGACTTACTACACACGACCGTGGGACTAGCCCTTAGGCAATTCCTTTGATTCTGACTTTTGCCACACAGCCTAGGCACATGCCCATGTGTCTAGGCCGTGTGAAAACTGCAATATTCACCATTTTTAGGCTATTAAAACACACCAAATACACCTAATTCATACACAATCAAAATCATCCATTATTTAAACAAAATTTAACCATTTCATATGCAACAACTCATATCAAAATTTGTATCATAAAGCTGCATTAATCCACTCAAAACTTGTCAAAACACATGACCTAAATTCACTTCAAAGTCATATAAACATATCTAGCCTATACATGCCATATTTAGCTAAATACATTTTCAAAAAGGGTACTAAAAAGTTTAGAAGTGTGGTGATGATCCTTGACGGTCCCGAGCCCATGTAGCCTTAACGACCTATAAACAGAAAACACACATATAGAGTAAGCTTTCCAAAAGCTTAGTAAGTCAATATACAAACAAAATTAGCTAGGAGGCATATTTGTGCAAATAAATACATTAACACATATCAATCACTTAGCAAATTATCACATATATGCTTTGATTCATATACCTTTGATCACATTTGCCATATTCACAATTCAAGAATCACATAAACTTATAACTCATTTAACCAAAACTTTACATATCATATTATCAATTCCATATTCATAGCACCATAATAAGATTATATAGATGCTTACCTTGTATACACAATTAGTGTTAATCAACATACCTGAAATGGTTTTATTATCACATATTTGTTCATAGCTCGAATTTTCCATATGTATCACAAATTTGCCCGTTGAACCAATAGGAAACTAATAGGATACTCAAAAAGCTCAGAATAGTTGTACAATGCCAACGTCCCAAACGAGGTCTTTCATGCACTTGGATATCAGTGCCACTGTTCCAGACAGGGTCTTACACAAATCAATACGATGCCGATGTCCCAGACATGGTCTTACACGTAAAAGTCATATTGATGCCAAAGTCCCCAACGTGGTCTTCTTCATAAGGCTTATATCGATGCCAATGTCCCAGACGTGATCTTACTCATAAAATTTATATTGATGCCAATGTCCCAGACGTGGTCTTACATGAGTCTCAAATAAACGCCAACATCCCAGACGTGGTCTTACATGATAAACAGAACAGACACCTATGTCATGACATAGCTAATCCTATCTATTCCAAGGTTCACACGGGAATTCTCGGACTTAGTCACTATATCGAATTTTTCCTCAGAGTTCATAAGAATAGCTTCTCAATAGCATTCATGATCAACATCAATCACAAAAACAACTATAATTGCATACATATACATTCATTTGCATAGTGACTTACCTCAGATTCGGTTTATCGAAATGAAAACGGCTACTCGTTTACTTTCGCTTTCCCAGGATCTAATTCCGATTTCTTCTGTTCTTGATCTAAACATATTCATAATTAACCCTTTTAATCACTAATTCATTCAATTCAATCCATACACACATATTTTGGGCTCTTTATAATTTAGCCCTCACATTTGCACATTTTATCATTCTAGCGCATTTTTCACAAAACATCAAATTCACAAAATCCACACATACTCATGCTTGGCCGAATATATATACAACACATCAAGCCCACACTTTTTGTCAAATTTGCTATTTAATCCCTTAATTTATCACTTTTGTAATTTAGCTCTATTTAGCTAAATTCATCAAAACTCCAAGAATAAAGTTTGTTTATCTAACACATACCTTTCATTTAACACCAAAAATCATCAAAAAGCTTAACTTATCATCCATGGCAACTTACACAAACATCATCAATTCACAAAATTAAAACATGGGTTTTGTAGCTCTCAAAGCAACGATTACAAAAACATAAAAATTATCAAGAACGCATCAAAAACTAACCTTTGATTTAAACTTGTAATAGCTCAAAATTTGAAAGCTTTTGTTCTTTCATTTCTTTCCCAAATTTGATGGAAAAATGAATGAGAAAATGTCCATTTTCATGTTTTTATCAAATATATCATACATAATAATCTATTTACTAATTTAGCCTTTAAATAATCATATAGGACAAGCATAAACAATGGCTATCATGTCATTCCACCATCCACTAAATTTCTTTTCTTATAAAATAATTATAACTAAATGAATAAGTAATAAAACAATTATAATATATAATATAAACTAATAATCATATAAAATATACAAGTGTCACATTTATTACCATCCACTACTTATAATAATGGCTTAATTGCCATTTAAAGCCTTTAGCTTTACAAAGCCACAACACTTTGGCACTTTAGGAAATTGTAAACAACTTTCACATTTCATGCAATTTAATCCTTTTGTCAATTTAATCACACAGACAATCAAATTAAATTATGAAATTTAACACATGCTAAACCACATATCAACAGTACAGAATATAATATTAAAATATTTTACATATTCGAATTTGTGGTCCCAAAACCACTATTCCGTCTAGGGTATAATCTGGACTGTTACACCTAGGGAGGATGAAACCTACGAAGGATCTTATTATTTAATTGTCTGAATTACATGATAAATACTTGTTCTTGTTCTTAATTCTTGCTTTAATATTTTCAGGGTATTAATTCAAGTTTGATGTACTTCTTCAATGGAGTAAAAGTCCCCGTTTAAGTGTAGATCTAGCATAATTAAGCGAAGTTGATTGCAACCCTAGAAATAGGATGACATAAATCTATCAGATTAGAGTAAAATCTAATAAGGGAATCCATAAATCGAGTTAATGCGATGATAGGGGTTTTAATTAGAAAGAGATTTCAATTAATCAACCTAGAGTCAGTTGTTCTTAGTCTCGAAAGAGATATTAACATAATTTAGGGATTTCTACAGATCAAGACAAGTGAATAGATCGTTTAATTCAGAGTTACAATAAGAAGTGAAGTCTAGTGGATTCTTCCTTGGGTATTGTCTTTATTCATTGGTTTATTCAATTACTTTCTTCACTCGCTGTCTTGTTCATAGTTAATTAGCTAGTTTTAAATTAAAAACAAATCCCCTTAATTTTTAGGCTAAATAATAGAAAGATAGTTATTACTAGTACTTTTAGTCCTTATGGATACGATATTCCAGACTCACCATAGCTGTACTACTGTTCGATAGGTGTGCTTGAAACACCCCAAACCCGACCCACAAGCCCTGACCGGATCTGGCATGCTTCTAAAGAAAATCCGTTCAAATCTTGTTTGAAACTTTGTTAAAAACTTGCGTGTTTTTGAAATCAGTAGTTGATTTTGGTTGGGCTCGAAATTTTAAAGCCCATGTCGCTTAGGTGTTTAAACATTTAATATCATCACTTAAGAAAATTTTATTTTTAACTTTAATTTGATAATAATTGGATCATACTAAGTAATTTAAAATCATGCTTAACAAGTTAGTACCGAAGGCCTTATTACATCAAATAAACCCGAAATAATTCAAAACTTAAATATAGAAAGAAAACTAATAAAATAAAGCAGTCTCTGGGCTTTGCATTACCTCTTCTGAGCTACTGCCGACCTGGTCCATCAATGGTCATCACCTGAAAAGTAGTCCCATAAGGGGTGAGTCAAACAAACTCAATGTGTAACCACAACACTAAGGCCCAACAGATTATGGCATACAAAATCATATATACAAATATAAAAGCATAAATGATGATGCAAACCCGAACCCAAACCTAAATGCCATCCGCTACACGTCTTTCGTACCAACCATCACACCGTGGGGACTACTAAGTCAACCCTCCATCTGCTATACACCATTAAAGACAGTCACTGCAGTCGACGTGCTCATCGCCCTTATGATTTCGTGGCATAGCCACCATATATAAATTCGTGACATAAGTCACCACATTCTTATATTGTGACAAAAGTCACCACATTCTTATATTGTGACATAAGTCACCACATACTTATATTGGGGTATAAAACCACCAATTCACTTCCCCTTTACATATCACCCATATGCCCACGTCATACAATTATGCTAACCATATCATATTCCTTATTCACATTCTTATAATTTCATGTATATGCCATAGCAAAACTTATCATACTCATAGTAGGAGTAGGAAAACGTACCTGAGTACTTTGTACCATTACATGGTAACTTAGCCATAATCTTACACTTTTATATTAGCACATATAATAAATTAAAGCCGTGAATCTATCAAGATTTAATGTGGTGTACACACCTGATTTACTTAACAAATTCACTCCAAATCCCGAAAATCCAATCTACTGCTTTAGATCTTTAATGCCTATATTCGGCCAATCCCATTCGTATTAGAAAAAAGCCATTCGGCTATAAAACCAAATCCTAGTAGGATTGTTGTAATCAAATTCTTACCTTGGTGCCGATTGGATTAAAAATCAAATCCCGAAACTTTGAAATCCTTCTACCTTGTATTCGGCCAACATTAGATCACCTAAAGGATTAGTTTCGGCTTTCTAAACGAATAAGGAATAGACTTAAAGCATCAAATATGGCCTTGGCCGATTGTACTTATGCACTTACCTTATGATTTTCAAATCTCGAAAAGTATCCCTTGCCTTAGGTGTGCATCAAATCCCCAGTTACATGGTAGATCAATTTCTAACATTTAAACACATTAAGAATGGCATATGGCCGAATATCATCTTACCTTGAATCTTAAAAATCCTGAAAGATCTTTTCTTGAAGTCGACACACCTTTGCTTGAATTCCACAAGGTTTCGACTAGATGATAATAGGGAGATTCGGCTTCTAGTGCTAAAGAGGAGATGTTGATTGGTTTAGACAATTGATTTGTATTAGATCTTGATGGAAAGAAAAGAAGAAATCACAAAGAAAAGAAATCCCAAAACTTACCGAATCACTAAGGAACATGCGGCCTATGGTGCACCTTCAGGAAACTAAACCACCCTTGTAGATTCAGTTTTGAGGCTTAGAGAAATTCAGCTATGGTGGTTTTTGATTAACAATCGGCTACTACTAGAAAAAGGCTTATCTTCGGCTTTTGATGAGTTGTGAAAAGAAAAAGAGAGTTGATGATGAAGATTCGGCTAGAGGAAGAGTTGAAAGAAAAAGTTTGAGAGAAAGTAAGAAAGATGGTAGGAAATTCGGCAATGGCTTAGGATGAGCTTGTTTTTAGCTTTTGACAAAAGAAGAGAGGAAGAGAAGAGAATTCGACAGAGAGAAAAGGAGAATGTTGAATGGCCTTAGTTTTCCTCCTTTTGCCGAAATTACTAGGCCTAGAGAGTCCCATTTTCGGCCATCACTTATTTTCCTACCTTAGTCGAAATTCCAAAGGAGTTTGACCTCATCTAAGACTCTTTCCTCAGTCTCCCTATGCCGTCCATCTCCTTACCTTAGGAGTGCCAAAATTTTAACCCATTATTTTGGGCTTCATGTGGCCATACTAGGCCCAAATCATCCTCCTAAGTAACGCCACCCTCATGCCCTATTTAACGTTACTAAATTTTTGGGTCGCAAGCCCAACTTGCTACTAATTTAATAATCCAACATCAATTACTACTAATACTTATTTTTCAGCCTCTTAACCTAGGTTTTAAAGTCCAAACTTGAGCCCAATTATATGTCTTATTTCCCTTATTTATTTTCTTAAGGCCTTATCAAGCTTAGCTCCCCTTTTCAATTCAAAATCCATAATGCACATTTACAACACCCATAATCATGCTATTTCATATAATTTAGCAATAGTGCATGAGCCCTAATCCGGGATATTACAGTTCTACCCCCTTAAAATAATTTCATCCTCGAAATTACCTAGCTAGAATAGGTGGGGGAATTACTGTCGCATTGCTTCTTTCGGCTCCTACGAGGCTTCCTCCGATCCATGATTTCGCCACAATACCTTGACCAAAGGAACCGATTTCCTTCATAGCACTTTCACATCTCATTCTAGGATCTGAATCGGCTCTTCCTCGTAGGACAAGTCTGGCCAACTCTTCAACCAAAATTACGTGAGATGGATCCGATCGGTATCAACGTAGCATGGAAACATGGAATACGTCGTGCGTCTGCTTTAATTCTGGTGGCAACTCTAATTGGTATGCCACTGATCCGATTCGCTTCAATACCCGATAGGGTCCTATGAACCTTGGACTTAGCTTCCCTTTTCGACCAAATCTCATCACCTTCTCCCAAGGCGATACTTTAAGGAACACTTGATCTCCCACATCAAATTCAATCTCCTTCTGTTTGAGATCTGCGTACGACTTTTGTCTATCGAATGCCTTTTTTAATCGAGCTCGAATTACACTAACCTTCTCTTTAGATTCTGCCACATTTTTTGGACCCAAAATCTGAAGTTCTCCTAACTCCGGCCAACATGTAGGAGTGCAGCATTTTTGACCATACAACGCCTCGTATGGTGCCATCCATATACTAGCCTGATAGCTGTTGTTGTAAGCAAATTCCGCTAGAGGCAAATATTCTTCCCAACTTCCTCTGAAATCTATCACGTAGCCTCTTAGCATATCCTCTAACACTTGAATTACTCGTTCAAACTGACCGTCTGACTGTGGATGGAAAGCCATATTAAAATCCAATCTAGTGCCTAAAGCCTGATGTAATGCTTTCCAAAATCAAGACGTGAACCTCGGATCCCTATTCGAGATAATTGACATCGGTACTCCATGCAACCTTACAATTTTTACCACATACAACCTTGCCAACTTTTGTAGGGAGTAGTCAACCCGTACTAGAATAAAATGTGCAGACTTTGTCAGCTGATCCACTATCACCCATATCGAGTTCTTCTTAGTGGGCGTAAGGGGAAGCCCACTAACAAAGTCTATGGTAATTCTCTCCCATTTTCCATTGGAGAATCTGTATTGGCTGAAGCAATCCTGACGGAACTTGGTGTTTAGCCTTAACTTGCTGACATGTCAAGCACTTCCCTACAAATTCGGTCACTTCTCGCTTAAGATTAGGCCACCAAAATTGTTCCCTTAAATCTCTGTACATTTTATTACCTCCGGGATGCATAGCATAGGGGCTACTATGCGATTCCCGAAGAATTCTTCGCCTAAGTTCCATATTCTTCGACATCTGAGACCTTACCCTTGAAGCACAATACTCCTTCATCATTAACACCATAACCTTCCAACTCTCCATTCAGACTTGTCAGAGCTTAGCACTTAGGTCCTCATTAGCCAACTGTCCTTCTTTCACCTCATTCAACCACGTCAGCTTGACTTGCAACTCTGCCAATAGGCTTCCATTATCATACAAACTCAAGTGTGCGAACATCTCCCTCAGATCTGACACAACCTTCTGACTTAGGGCATCCACCACTACATTCGCCTTGCCCGGATGGTACTCTATTGAACAATCATAGTCCTTCAGTAACTCCACCCACCTTTGCTGCCTTAAGTTTAACTCCTTCTGAGTCAACAGATACTTAAGACTTTTATGGTTTGTGTAGATCACTGACTTTTCTCCATAAAGATAATGTCTCCACACCTTAAGGGCAAAGACAACTGCTGCCAATTCCAAGTCGTACGTCGGGTAGTTAACCTCATGTGGCCTTAGCTGTCGAGACGCGTAAGCGACTACTTTTCCATCTTGCATAAGGACACCTCCCAATCCTGTATGGGAAGCATCACAATACACTACAAAATCCTTTCTCGCCTCGGTCAATCAAAATCGAGCTTCAATCAAGACCTTCTTGAGCTTCTCAAAGCTCTCCTTGTTTATCACCCATATGAAAGGCACTTCCTTCCTTAACAACTTTGTCGAGGCGCGGCTATCAACGAGAACCCTTTCACGAACCGTCTGTAATAGCCTGCCAATCCTAAGAAACTTCAAACTTTCGTCACTAACTTAGGAGGTTTCCAATCCAAAACGGCCTCAATCTTCCGAGGATCCACCCTTATTCCTTCAGCAGATACTACATGTCCTAAAAACGTCACCTCCTTCAGCCAAAATTTACACTTGTTGAATTTAGCGTAGAGCTTCTTCTCCCTAAACACTTGCAACACAACTCGGAGGTGCTCATCATGTTCATCCTCAAACTTCGAGTACACCAAAATATCGTCTATGAACACAACAACAAGCTGATCCAGATAGGGTTGGAAAATCTAGTTCATCATGTCCATAAACGCGGCTGGGGAATTGGTCAAACCGAACGGCATTACCAAAAACTCATAATGCCCGTACCTTGTTCGAAAAGTCGCCTTATGGATGTCACCTCCTTCACCTTAAGTGATGATATCCGGACCTTAGGTCGATCTTGAGAATATGCGGCCCTTGTCGATCGAACAAGTCATCTATCCTTGGCAATGGATACTTGTTCTTGATGGCCACTTATTCAATTGATGATAATCTATGCACATGCGCATAGTTAGTCTTTTTCTTCACAAATAAGACCGGTGCTTCCCATGGAGACACACTGGGTCGAATGAACCCACAGTCAAGCAATTCTTGGATCCGAGCCTTGAGCTCCACCAACTCCTTTTGGTGCCATTCTCAGATGGGGCAATGGACACGGAGTCGCATCTTGCAGAAGTCAATTCCAAACTCCACCTCCACATCTGGGGTATTCACAGTAATTCTTCCGAAACACATCTTCAAATCCTTACCGCTTCTAACTCCACTAACACCCTCTTCCTTTCCATCTAACGCACTTACGAAGGCTAAAAATGCCTCGCACCCTTTACGAACCATCTTTTTAGCCTTTAGCGCTGAAACTACATTAGACAAGTAGTTTCTTCTTTCTCCTATCATAATGACCACCTCATCCTCCGGGATCCTTAACTCTATCTGCTTAGCTGCACTAGCCAATCCATTCCAAGTATGAGATGGAATTCTCCAAAAGGTAATTCCATTAAATCGGCTGGAAATACCGTTTTTTGAAGCTCCAAAGGTATTCTCCGAAACATCTTATTCACCACTACAGTTTGACCTAGTGGGCTTACTATGATCATCTCCCTACTGGATAGTTCAGAGGCTATGCCTAGAGTTTCAACTACTCTACATGCAACATAAGAATGGGCCGAGCCCACATATATATATATATATATATATCATCTTGGTTTAGAGTACTTACCGCGAACTTGGCTCTGAGATGCAAAAGCCATCTTGAGCTAATAAACCTTTACTAATAAAAATCCATGTTTTAAAAACCCATTTTTAGAAAATCTTTTGGGCCCAAAATCCCAAAGTCGAGTTTTGAACCGGGCTCTGATACCAATTTGTAACACCCCAAACCCAAATTTCAAACACTACTAATGGATCCGGTTTGTCACTAAGAAAATTTTAGTAAAACAAATCGTGTTGACAAAAAGCCCAAATAGAAAATTACATAAAGAGTGCCTTAATAATCAAAAGCCAAAACTTAATTACATGTCCTTGAAAGAAATTAAAGCGAGAATAAATACTAAAGGCCCATTTTAAATCTAAACGTAAACAAATGGCCTAAGGCCTTATTACAATGTATTTTAAATCCATCATATAAAGTACTTTAAAAAAAAACTAATATGGGGAAACTTTGTTGCCTGATCCACCTTCTTTTGCATGGCCACCTTGCGCTTCACTCCCATTCGGTCCGATGCACTAATCGTCACCGAAAGGTTAGTTTAAAGGGGTGAGTCATGGGACTCGCATGTGCAACCCTCATGCATCACTAGATTTGGGCCTCATTAAACATAATAATAAATTCATTTACATGGAATCATATAATATGCAAAGCCCAACCCATTTGCCTAGGTTTCCATCTGCTACATGCCCCGCACCAACCAATACACCATTGGGGATTTCTACAATCAACCCACACCACTATTTCCAAGATGGCGTCAAGTCGCTCATCAACATATATTGGTCAAGCCCTTATAACATATAGTGGTGAAGCTCAGATAATAACGATTCACGGCATTAGCCGCTACAGTAGTTCACGGTAAAAATCGTTACTCATATACATGTACATATAACTTCCTCCTTTCATCACCCACCCCATGCAACATGTACAATAATTTAAAACATGTACGACAGTTTACTTGTAACATATAGTCAGATTATTTACTAACCTGAGGGTCCGTCGTTTAAATCCGAGATTTCGGCTTTTAATGTAACATATAAATCTTGTGAACACATATACATATATATATATATATACATTTATTATTAATCAGATCTAGACGGTGGGGAAGTGTTACACACCTAATTCACGTACTAAGGCTTTCACTATGTCTACGCTACTATCACTCGAAACAACTACTATTGGCCCAGGATTTTACTTTGATTTTGGCCCACACCCCGTTGGCCAATCTCGCACTACCGAAATAGATCGCTTCTTGAATTTGGGCGACGGTTTTACATATCCAACCTTCTCTGCTTGACTGTTAGTTTAGTCCATATCAATCCCTTAATCACTAAACCAAATAACGATGAGATCTAACTTATTAGTTAAATGTAACCTTTAAAATGAACACTTACCTAGTTAGCCGAATCTCGAATATCCTTTAGAAATTGTCACTACCAACCTTCCTACATTCGGCCATTCCCCAAATATTACACGAATCGAAAATCATAACCATTCTAACCTATATGCCATTCGGCTAAATGGAAAGAATCATGGAAGACCATTCGGCCATACTTACCACTTCTTACCTTCGATTTTTCCACCAAATCGGCTTTAATGGGATAGTTTTGGCTTCTAGGAGTAAAGAGTATAATCGAAAGGACCTTGGAACAATGGTTTAGATTAGGAGTTTGATAAAAGTAAGGGAATCACAGAAAAGGAAAAATCCTAAAACTTACCGGATTACTAAGGAGTATATGGCTTACAATGCCCCTTAGGGAAAATAGAGATCTCACTTGTAGATTCAGCTATGGGAGATGAGGGTATGAATAAAGGAATTCGGCTCTTAGAAAAAGAAAAAGAGAAACTGTAGAGAAGGCTTGGAAATTTTGGCAGAGAATGAGAGAAGAATAGGGTTTCAAGATATCGAAATTGAAGAATACTACTCCCTATTTATAGAGAAATTTCGGCATACCCATACACACAGAGTTGAAATTTTGGCCAACTCTCCCCTCCCAGAGTTGGATTTTCGGCCAACTCTGCTGTCATCTGATAGCTTTTAACTCTCCTGATAACTCAATCCTTATCTTACCTTTAGGAGAGCCCACCTTAAAACCAACTCCTCCTTATTAATTATCAACTTTTAAACACTTAAAATAAAAGAAATAACTCCTAAAATGTAGCCAAATTTCCATCCACCCCCTTCCCATTTAAGTGCCGAATTTGACCCATTTCCTAAGGCCCAATCGGTCACTCAGGGCCCAAATTCCTCCTCCTTTAAGGCGCCACCTTATGCCTACTTAATGCACTTTAATCCTTTGGGCCACAAGCCCAGCTTGTCACTTAATTATCCATCTTCTTAAATTATAAGCTAACACCATTTATTAACCACCTAACCCAATTTTTTTAAAGCCTAATATTTCACTTTAAATTATCCAGAGCACTAACTTTAATCCTAATCCAAATATTTAATCAAAAAGTCAGCCTAACCTTTACAATCCCAACTTATCATATTAGACTATCATATAAATGAGTAGGCCCACTTTGAGGATGTTACAGTTCTAACCCCCTTAAAAAAAATTTCATCCTCGAAATTTCCAACTAACTAGAAATCATACTATTTAAGTCTCACCACTAGACTTTCGCTACGCACTCTAATTCTAAAGCCAAAATAAACACTTAGTATATTATGGTAGGATACGCACCATTATTCGCTTCTGGAGCGTCTTCGTCCCCTTGTACTAATACTACCGATTCGCGTTTATCTGATTAAGAATTTTATGAATTATTAGTTTTCTTTCACTGATTAACCACGAACATTCTTATGAATAATAGTTTTAAAAGTGATTCTTTCGAATTCGAACCATGCACATTCAACATCCATACACACCAACATACAAATAGCATCCCTCACTTAAGGGTATTTCTATCATTTCATTACCCAGGGGTATTTTTGTAATTTTAACCTACAGGGTTATTTTCGTAAATTTTCAAAATATGGTTCCGGTGATTTTACTGAAATAAGGGTATTTTGGTAATTTTTAATTAGGGGTATTTTGGTAATTTTTCATACCGAGGTATTTCGGTAATTTTCATATCGAGGTATTTCGGTAATTTTACAAGTCGGGGTAATTTGGTCAATTTGCAAATCGAGGTATTTTCGTCATTTTTAAATCGAGAAATTTTACTGAATCAAGGGTACTTTAGTGATTTCAAAACCAAGGTTTACTTTGTACAAAACAAGGTGGTGGTCCCTTGGGTTTTAATTATAAATTTTGGCCCGTCAACAAGTCCTTATGGTTAGGGTGAGCAAATACCACGCACTGTAGGATTCAACAAAGAGGAGGTGAGTTACTAGAATTGCTTAAATACCAAGCTCTCCCTGAATCCAATCCTAGACATGCGTATGCCTGTTGCCACACCCTAACTCGGCGACTAGTTCACATGATTTGTTTCGATAAATTAAGTCTTATGGAATTTAAGAAGTTGTTTAAGTTAAGCCTATAGTCCATCAAAGTCTAATTAAACTAGCCTACGTCCCATAAAGCCCATCAAGCCCACATATATATATCACATAATGGTTTAGAGTACTTACAGCGAACTTGGCCGAGAGGCAGTCTTGCGCTAAGCTAATAAACCTTTACTAGTAAAAATCCATGTTTTAAAACCCATTTTTAGAAAATTTTTTGGGCCCAAAATCTCAAAGCCGAGTTTTGAACCGGGCTCTGATACCAATTTGAAACACCCCAAACTCGGCCCACAAGCCCTCGATAGGATCTGCATGCTTCTAAAGAAAATCCATTCAAATCTTGTTTGAAACTTTGTTAAAAACTTGTGTGTTTTTGAAATCGATGAGTTGATTTGGGTTGGGCTCAAATTTTAAAGCCCATGTCGCTAGGTGTTTTAACATTTAATATCATCACTTAAGAAAAATTTATTTTTAACTTTAATTTGATAATAATAGGATCATACTAAGTAATTTAAAATCATATTTAACAATTTAGTATCAAGGCCTTATTACATCACTGGTCATCACCAAAAGTAGTCCCACAAAGGGTAAGTCAAACAAACTCAATGTGTAACCAAAACACTAAGGCCCAACATATTATGGCATACAAAATCATATATACAAATATAAAAGCATAAATGATGATGCAAACCCGATCCCAAACCTAAATGCCATCCGCTACACGTCTCCCGTACCAACCATCACACCGTGGGGACTACTAAGTCAACCTCCATCCGCTACACACCATCGAAGCGATCATTGCAGCTTGACGTGCTCATTGCCCTTATGATTTTGTGGCATAGCCACCATATATAAATTCGTGACATAAGTCACCACATTCTTATATTGTGACAAAAGTCACCACATTCTTATATTGTGACATAAGTCACCACATACTTATATTGGGGTATAAAACCACCAATTCACTTCCCCTTTACATATCACCCATATGCCCATGTCATACAATTATGCATTAACCATATCATATTCCTTATTCACATTCTTATAATTTCATGTATATGCCATAGCAAAACTTATCATACTCATAGTAGGAGTAGGAAAACGTACCTGAGTACTTTGTACCATTACATGGTAACTTAGCCATAATCTTACACTTTTATATTAGTACTATAATAAATTAAAGCCGTGAATCTATCAAGATTTAGTGTGGGTACACACACGATTTACTTAGCAAATTCACTCCAAATCCAGAAAATCCAATCTACTACTTTAGATCTTTAATGCCTATATTTGGCCAATCCCATTCAGATAGTAAAAGCCATTCTACTATAAAACCAAATCCTAGTAGGATTGTTGTAATCAAATTCTTACCTTGGTGCCGATTGGATTAAAATCAAATCCGAAACTTTAAAATCCTTCTACCTTGTATTCTACAACATTAGATCACCTAAAGGATTAGTTTCGACTTTCTAAATGAATAAGGAATAGATTTAAAGCATCAAATATGGCCTTGGCCGATTGTACTTATGCACTTACCTTGCGATTTTCAAATCCCGAAAAGTATCCCTTGCCTTAGATCAATCTCTAACATTTAAACACATTAAGAATGGCCTATGGCCGAATATCATCTTACCTTGAATCTTAAAAATCCTGAAAGATATTTTCTTGAAGTCGACACACCTTTGCTTGAATTCCACAAGGTTTTGGCTAGATGATAATAGGGAGATTCAGCTTCTAGTGCTAAAGAGGAGATGTTGATTGGTTTAGACAATTGATTCGGATTAGATCTTGATGGAAAGAAAAGAAAAAATCGTAAAGAAAAGAAATCCCGAAACTTACCGAATCACTAAGGAGCATGCAGCCTATGGTGCACCTTCGAAAAACTAAACCACCCTTGTAGATTCGATTTTGAGGCTTAGAGAAATTCAACTATGGTGGTTTTGATTAACAATCGACTCTCGCTAGAAAAAGGCTTATCTTGACTTTTGGTGAGTTGTGAAAAGAAAAGAGAGTTGATGATAAAGATTCTGCTAGAGGAAGAGTTGAAAGAAAAAGTTTGAGAGAAAGTAAGAAAGATGGTAGGAAATTCGGCAATGGCTTAGGATGAACTTATTTTCGGCTTTTGACAAAAGAAGAGAGGAAGAGAAGAGAATTCGGCAGAGAGAAAAGGAGAATGTTGAATGGCCTTAGTTTTCCTCCTTTTGCCGAAATTACTAGGCTTAGAGAGTCCCCTTTTCGGCCATCACTTATTTTTCTACCTTAGCCGAAATTCCAAAAGAGTTTGACCTCATCTAAGACTCTTTCCTCAGTCTCCCTATGCCGTCCATCTCCTTACCTTAGGAGTGCCAAAATTTTGACCCATTATTTTGGGCTTCATGTGGCCATACTAGGCCCAAATCATCCTCCTAAGAACGCCACCCTCATGCCCTATTTAACGTTACTAAATTTTTGGGTCGCAAGCCCAACTTGCTACTAATTTAATAATCCAACATCAATTACTACTAATACTTATTTATCAGCCTCTTAACCCTGGTTTTAAAGTCCAAACCTGAGCCCAATTATATGTCTTATTTCCCTTATTTTTTTTCTTAAGGCCTTATCAAGCTTAGCTCCCCTTTTAAATTCAAAATTCATAATGCACATTTACAACACACATAATCATGCTATTTCATATAATTTAGCAATAGTGCATGAGCCCTAATCCGGGATATTACAGTGCTTGCCTTTATCGAATTATTAGTTAGTTTGAGACCATCGTGGTATTATGTATGTTAGCATGTAACCATTTATAACTAAAGCTTAATATAGACTCTAAATGTAACACTCCAAACTCAGTGTAGACGTTATGGCTGGATCAAGCGATGTCACATGGTAGTGTGTTTGAAAATCGTAACTTTGCTTAAAATAATTCACATTTTGAAAATTTTTATTATTGCTTATTAATTCTAAAATCAGGTTATTTAATCACTCAAAAGTTTTCAAAATGTTTATTCAATGTGGAAGCTTTTAGAACAGTTTATGATTTGTGAATGTTTTGTTAAAATGTTTGTTTCTTTTGAAAACCCGAGATATCCTAATACTAGCAGTTATAAACCATAACCAATAAAAATCCCAAACTAAAATAAAAATCCACAGAGGCCATATTTACAATAAAATACCCAAATAAAATTTAAGATCATAAGTAAGTATGAAATAGTTTCAAAGAAGTTGTGTGGCCACCGTTGAGTCCTCCGCCGCACCGATCCGTCTAAGTTTGGGGGTTACCTATACAGATTAGATAGAAATGGTGAGTTTATGTAAACTCAGTGTGTAATCCCCATAAAGATAAACAGATAGTATACAATTAATCACAGTCTGGGTCTAAGCCCTATTTTAGTAACAGTATCATTTTGGGCCTTAGCCCATTTCAAGATGTAAGAAGTCAAGTAGTAGGAATTAGCCCTCTCAATAACAAAGAATGATAATAGATATGCGCTTGATGTGTCTTTAACTAACTATGATCACAAGAATGGCAAGCGCAATTTATCGCTTAATAGTATAGTTATGGTAAGACCGAAAATATCGTATCCACAAGGACCAAGAGTATTAGTAATTACTATCTTCCTATTATCTAGCCTAAGAATTGGAGTGATTTCTTTTAAACTAAAATTAATTAAAAGCACGACAGAGAATGAATTGGGAAAATACTTTTAGACAACTTTATGAAAGAGGCAATACTCAAGGAAGAATCCACCTAGACTTCACTTATTACTTCTGATTCATACGATTTATTCACTTAACTTAATCCGTATAAATCCTTGGTTTATGTTAATATCTCCGTTGAGACTAAGAATAACTGATTCTAGGTTGAGTAATTGAAATTTCTTTCTAATTAAAACCCCTATTGTCGAATTAACTCGATCTATAGATTCCCTTATTAGATTTGACTCTAATCCGAAAGATTTACGTTGTCCTATGTCTATGTAATATCTGAAATTTAGGGGTTATGCATTTTCACCTAAATGAATGTGATTGCATGCTTGAGTGTGTTTTGAATGTGTTTTGGGGCTTCAAGAACCTTGTGATGTAGGTAGAAGCCTTAGAAAAATATCTGATTTTTAAGCCTAAAAAGGGGAAACTAAGGGAGCTAGGCCTTAAGGAGCTTATTGTGTGGCTTAGGACACAAGAAAAGCCTTGGTAAAGTGGCAAGGAGGCGCCACATAGGGCCTTAGTCAGTGACGCCACAAGGAGTGTGAAGGGGCCTAGGTTCGAGCAGCAAGGGAAGCGTTTTGGAGCTTTTATTTTTCAGCAAGGAAGGGCGGTGTTGGATCAAGACAGGACACTTCATGGATGAAGTATAGATTGGGTCAATAGCTTAAAGATTCGGCTAAGTAGGAGTGAAAAGGGGGATTTGGATAAGGGAGGAAGAGTTGGCCGAATGGAGGGGTCTTGTTGTGGTATTTTCGGCCAGGAGGGAAGTGAGAGGCCATTTTTCTCTCTTTTCTTTTTCAATTGTACCTCTGCTGAAATTCTCTTCTCATTTGACCAAAAACCAAAAGTGAAATTGTGCATCTTCTCTTCTCCTCTTATTCTGCTAAAGCCTAAAATCTTCTTTTTCTTTTTCATTCTTGCCAAAACTCCCTTTACCTCTTTTCTCTAAACCAAAGCCGAATACCATTTATTTTTCTCCTATTCTCTCCTTTCACTTTGGCCGAATCTCCATAGTTTTTCCTAAAGCCATTGTCGAAATCTCTTAGACTCATCCCTTCTTAGTTTTTGGCCGAATATCAACAAAGTAAAAATCTCCCTTGATTTCTTCTCCAAAACGGTTTGGAATAGGTAAGTTTGTCATAACCGAATCTCCACTATTCCCCCTTATTTCTTCTCTGTCAACATGTGTAGGACGAAAGCCAAATTTTGACATTTGTCTTGACTTTTAATCAACCATGCAATTGGTTACTTTCAGGATCTCTGGGATTTTGAAACAGTAGACCAGAATCATCTTTTCCCTAATCAATAGTTTTCGGTAAGTCAGTGGTAAGGTTTCGTACTGATTCAATTCGTCTCTTAGTTATCTGAAAAGCCGAAGGCTAATTGTTTCTATGCATTAGTGCTAGGCCGATTGCAAGGGAGGTGCACTACGTAGTTTCGAGATTTGGTTGGTAACCAAATCAGCATCAAGGTAAGGATTGTGGTTGCGTTAACCCTTCGAGATTTGTTGTATAGCCGAATGGCCTCTTTGTTAATGTTCTTAGTGTTGGCCGAATATAGGAAAGGGGATCTAGTGCGTGAGATCGAGATTTTTGGGATTCGCTAATCGTGTTAGTAACCAGGTGTGTAACCCACCCTAAATTCCCGTTTGATAATAATAATGATTATGTATATGTTAATAAGGCAATAAATGAATACGGCTAAGGGTACCATTCAATGGTGCAGTGTAATCAGGTATGTACCCCATATTGCTCGTTAATAATGTTTATGAACATTGGTATGAAAATATGAAAAAGTTTGTTATGGCCATGGGGTAAGGTAGATTGCATGATATCTGTATGACTTGTATGTTGCATGGGCATATGGGTGATAATGATAAAGGGGAAGTGTTCTGGTGGTTTTTACCACATTATCTGGTGACCTATGTCACATAATATGAATCTGGTGACTCTGTCACGTTATCTGGTGGCTATGCCACAATTATAAGGGTGATAAGCAGCTGATTGCAATGACGCCTTCGATGGTGTGTAGCGGATGGAGGGTCGATTTAGTAATCCCCACGTTGTGATTGGTAGGTATGGGTGATGTGTAGAGGATGGATATCTAGGTGGGTTTGGGTTGCATCATCGCCTATGATTAATATATGTGATATAATATGTTTTATCAATTGGGAATCTATGATGGCTGTTACACACTGAGTCTGTTGACTCACCCTTCGTGGGCTAACATTTTGCAGGTGATAATCAGTAAATGGACCGGGTTGGCAGGGACTTAGGGGTAGCCATGCTCAGCTCAGCATTTTCAGATTTTTCTTATTAAGTTTATTTGATTTATTTTGGGTATGTTTTGATGTAATAAGGACATTATCATTTAGCTATTTTAAGTTTACGTTTTAATTTTTATTATGATACGAACACACAAACAAACGATTAAACATTTTTCGTAAAACAACTTCAATTATTTTGACACCCAAACACCTACGGTTTTCAAGTTAATAATAAAAAGCTCTAAAATTCGGCAATTCTATTAACTTGTAACTTTTGAAACATGATAATATCGTTTCAATACAAACTTTAAAAACAACACGATTTTCAAATTGATCATAACTCAAACCAATTTTCTTCAAAACCACTAGTTTTCCAACATGACAAAGCGAGGATTTGCTACGTTTTACTCAAGGAGCATGCGGATCCGGTCGTGGGCTTGTGGGTTGGGTTTGGGGTGTTTCAGTTTGGTATCGAGCCGATTCAAAACTCACCTTGAGGGCTTTTTGGGCCCAAACGTTTTTCTTATTTTGAACTTGAGTTTACTAAAAGATGAGCGGGGTTTACGGCATGGCACCCGAGTCTCGGCAAAGTCCACTGGTAAGTACCGCTAACCATTGTTTGATTTGTATGTGGGTATTATGGGGCGAGATTAGTAGATTAGGAGCTAATGAACCCTAGGATTAGCTTACTCCAACACGTAATTACATAAAATTTAAAGTCTAATCAAACAAACCTGTGAGTGAGTCGCTGAGTTAAGGGTGTGGCAACCATTGTGCGCATGTCTAGGATTGGATTCAGGGGGATCTTGGTATTTAAGCAGTCCTAGTGACTCACCTCCTCTTCGCTCGGATCTTACCTGGTGCGTAGTGACGGTTCACCCTAACCAAGATGACTTATTCACAGGCTAAATTCAATGATTAAAACCCGAAAGGGACTAGCTACACTGTTTCATAAAAACCTTAGTTTTAAAAATCACTGAATTATCCCTTTGATTTGTAAAAAACTATTTTAGATTTTGAAAAAAAAATTTTGAAATATCCCCGGTTTACAAAATTACCAAAATACCCCTAGTTTGTAAAATTACAAAAATACCCTCAATTTATAAAATTACCGTACTACCCTCGATTCCTTTTTATCAAAATATTCCTATTTTGAAAAAATATTAAAAACCCTATTTTGCAAAATTTTAAAATGCCCTGATTTGGAAAATTACTAAAATACCCCTATAGGACAAATTACGAAAATACCCCTGTAGGATAAAATTATGAAAATACCCCTGGGTAGTGGAAAACAACAACAATGACAACCACAACACTTTTCTGTAATGAACACGAGTTCATGAATGTTGATGATTGAATGAATGAACTTGAGACTGTAGTGGTATATGAATTCGAAGGAACTACTTTTTAGACCTATTAATCATAAGACTGTTCACGATAAATCAGTGGAAAGAAATAATGAATCATAAAATTCTTAATCAGATAAACGTAACTCGAAAGAATGAGTTCTAGGAGACGTGGTCGTAATGTGCGAGGGCGTGGTAGAGGTAGAATGACCGTATCAGAACCCGTTAGGTCTGGTCAAGGGTCCGAAAATGAGATGCCACCACCACCAGCTGCTGGTGCTGAATATCAGGATCAGATGGGGGATGATACAGTATCGCAGGTGATGCTGCGAGTTCTTGATAGGGTGGCTGGAGCAGGTGGAGGTATGGGAGCTCAAAAATCTGTACCCGAGTGACTCCGAGCTAACAGAGTTGAGGTGTTCTGAGGCGTATCGGGTGTGGCGCCTAGTACGGTTGAGTATTGGTTGGAGGCGACGGAGCAAATTATGGACGATTTAGACCTGACTGCTGAGGAGAAACTGAAAGAGGTGGCGTCGCTTCCCCGCGATGAGTCATACCAGTGGTGGCTCACGGTTCAGGATGGTGCTGTAGCAGACGATCTTACTTGAGAGTATTTTAAGGCAGCGTATCAGAAGAAGTATATTAGGACTAGCTATATTAATGCACAGAGGAAGGTGTTTTTGAGGTTGGTTCAGGGGAATAAGATTGTAGCTGAGTACGAGGTGAAATTCTTAAGGTTAAGCTGGTATGCTCGAGGTATTATGGCTACGAAGCATGAACGGTGTGTTCGGTTTGAGGACGAACTGAGGGATGACCTAAGACTACTGATAGCTCCACAGAAGGAGCGGGAGTTTACCGTGTTGGTGGAGAAGGCTAAGGTAGTCGAAGGGGTTAAGAAATCTGTGGGACAGAATTCTGATAGGAATAGTCAGAAGAGAGGTTTTGGATCATCAAGATCATCCGGGAATGTTCAAAAGAGACCTAAAACTGACGGATCGTGAGGTCAAGAGTTATTCTGGAGGACGATCTGTGCTTGTGCTCAGTGTGGAAAGATGCACCTAGGAGAGTGTTGGAAGAAGATAGGAGGATGTTTTAAGTGTGGGTCCAAGGATCACGTGATTAGGGATTGCCCTATGAAAATAGACGGGAGCTGACCAATAAGTCAGGGTCTTAATCAGGCTGGAAGAGGCGGACAGCAGCCACCGAGGGGTCGTGGTCCGGTTGGTAGAGGTATTGGCTCTGGAAGAGGTCGGGGAACACCGGGCAGAGGTGTTGGTAACACAGAGGCGAGACAGCCAGGTCTGGTGTATGCGGTTCATTGGTGGGAGGATGGTGATGCACCGGACATCATAACTGGTACGTTCCTTATAGCTGACAAGCCTTACTTTACTTTAATTGATGTTGGCTCGACCCACTCATATGTTGCATGTAGAGTAGCTGAAACACTAGGTGTAGCATCTGAACTGTCTGTTAGGGAGATGACTGTAGTAAGCCCGTTAGGTCAAATAGTAGTGGTGAATAGGATATTTCGGAATGTACCTCTAGAGATTCAGGGAGTGTTATTTCCTGCCAACTTGATGGAACTACCTTTCGGAGAATTTGATCTCATTCTAGGCATGGATTGGCTAGTGGAACATCGTGCTAAATTGGATTGTGCAGCTAAGCGAATGGAGTTGAGGACTCCGGAGAATGAGGAGATAGTTATGATAGGAGAAAGAAGAAATTATTTGGCTAATGTAGTCTCCGCATTAAAGGATGATAAGATGTGCGAAAAGGGTGCAAGGCGTTTCTGGCCTTCACCAGTGTTTTGAATGCCAAAGGAGAGGGAGTTAGTGGAGTGAGAACAGTAAGAGAATTCATGGATGTCTTTTTGGAGGAGCTGCCTGGGTTACCCTCAGACATGGAGGTAGAGTTTGGAATTGATTTCTTTGTCAGATGCAGACTCTGTGTCAATTGCTCCGTACTGAATGGCACCAAATGAGTTAGTAGAGCTTAAAGCCCAGATCCAAGAGTTACTCGATCGTGGGTTTATTCGACCTAGTGTGTCTCCATGGGGAGCACCGGTCCTATTCGTGAAGAAGAAGGATGGGACTATGCGCATGTTCATAGATTACCGGAAGTTGAATAAGCTGACCATCAAGAACAAGTACCCATTGCCGAGGATAGACGACTTGTTCGATCAGCTTAAGGGGGCCGCGGTATTTTCAAATATAGATCTGTAGTCTGGATATCATCAGTTTAAGGTGAAGGAAGCAGATATCCATAAGACAGCTTTCCAGACAAGGTACGGGCATTATGAATTCTTAGTAATGCCGTTCGGATTGACGAACGCCCCAGTTGCGTTCATGGATATGATGAACCAGATTTTTCAACCCTACTTGGATCGGTTCGTCGTTGTGTTTATAGATGACATCCTAGTGTATTCCAAGTCTGAAGAAGAACATGATGAGCATCTCCGGGTAGTGTTGCAAGTGTTAAGGGAAAAGAAGCTATATGCCAAGTTCAGCAAGTGCAAATTTTGGCTAAAGGAAGTTATATTCTTAGGGCATGTGGTGTCTATGGAAGGAATAAGGGTAGATTCTCGGAAGATTGAGGTAGTAGTAGATTGGAAACCACCTAAGTCTGTGGCTGAGGTTCATAGTTTCTTGGGGTTAGCAGGCTACTATAAGAGATTTGTCGAAGGGTTCTCGACTATAGCAGCACCTCTAACGAAGTTGTTAAGAAAGGAGGTATCTTTCGTATGGGCGGATAAGCAGCGGGAGAGTTTTAGGAAGCTTAAGAGAGTATTGACAGAGGCTCCAATTTTGATTCAGTCGGAAGTAGGGAAAGACTTTGTGGTGTATTGTGATGCTTCTCATATAGGATTGGGATGTGTTCTTATGCAAGACGGGAAAGTGGTCGCCTATGCGTCTCGACAGTTGAGGCCACATGATGTTAACTATCCGACGTATGATCTGGAGTTGGCGACGGTGGTATTCGCTCTAAAAGTGTGGAGGCACTACTTTATAGGGAAAGGTCGGTGATCTACATGGACCACAACAGTTTGAAGTATCTGTTGACTCAAAAGGAGTTAAATTTGAGACAGCGAAGGTGGGTGGAGTTGTTGAAAGACTATGATTGCTCAATAGAGTATCACCCGGGCAAGGCGAATGTGGTGGCAGATGCCCTAAGTCGAAAAATGGTATCGGATCTAAGGGCGATGTTTGCACATCTTAGCCTTTATGATGATGGAAGTTTGTTAGCAGAGTTGCAAGTGAAGCCGACGTGGCTAAGTCAGGTGAAGGAGAAACAATTGGTAGATGGTGAACTCAGTGCTAAGCTGCTACAAGTACAAAACGGGGAGTTGGAGGACTATGGTGTAAACGGTGATGGAGTGCTATGTTTTCGGGGCAAGGTCTGTATGCCAAAGGATGAGGAATTAAGGCAGAAAATTCTTCAGGAATCGCATAGTAGCCCTTATGCTATGCATCCTAGAAGAAGTAAGTTATACAGGGATCTACGGGATCAGTTTTGGTGGCCTGGTCTTAAGCGAGAAGTTACAGAATTTGTAGGGAAGTGCTTAACGTGTTAGCAAGTCAAGGCTGAATACCAAGTATAATCAGGATTGCTTCAACCGATAAAGATTCCACAATGGAAGTGGGAGAGAATTACCATGGACTTCGTTAGTGGGCTTCCTCTTACGCCTACTAAGAAGGACTCGGTATGGGTGATAGTAGATCGGTTGACGAAGTCGACACATTTCATACCAGTGCGGGTTGACTATTCCTTGTAGAGATTGGCAAAGTTGTATGTAGCAGAAATCGTGAGGCTACACAGAGTGCCGGTGTCGATTATCTCGGATAGGGATCCGAGGTTTACGTCTCGATTTTGGAAAGCATTACATCAAGCATTGGGCACCAGGTTGGACTTCAGTACGGCATTTCATCCGCAATCGGACAGCCAATCTGAGTGGGTAATTCAAGTGCTAGAGGATAAGTTGAGGGGTTGCGTGATGGATTTAAGAGGAAGTTGGGAGGAGTTCTTGCCTTTAGCAGAATTTCCGTACAATAACAGCTATCAAGCAAGTATTCGGATGGCACCGTACAAAGCACTGTATGGAAAGAGGTGTCGCACTCCTACATGTTGAACAGAATTGGGGGAACGTCAAGTTTTAGGCCCAGAGATTGTGGCAGAATCGGAAGAAAAGGTTAAGGTAATTCAAGTACGGTTGAAGGAGACATCTGACAGGCAAAAGTCATATGCAGATCTTAAGCGGAAAGAGATAAAGTTTGCTGTGGGGGATCAAGTGTTTCTGAAAGTTTCACCGTGGAAGAAGGTGATGAGATTTGGTCGCAAGGGAAAGTTGAGTCCTAGGTTTATAGGACCTTATCGGATTTTGAAGCGAGTTGGACCAGTAGCATATCAGTTAGAGCTACCTTCGGAATTGAAGCAAATGCACAATGTGTTCTACGTTTCGATGCTACGTCATTACTGATCGGATCCATCTCATGTAATACCGGTTGAGGAGGTAGAGCTAAGACCAGATTTGTCCTATGAGGAGGAGCCGATTCAGATTCTGGAACGGGATGTGAAGGTGCTTCGGAGGAAATCAGTTCCTCTAATCAAAGTGTTATGGCATAACCATGTATCGGAAGAAGCTTTATAGGAGCCGGAGGAAGCAATGAGACAGTAATACCCTCACCTATTTTAGCCAGGTAATTTTGAGGTCAAAATTATTTTAAGGGGGTAGAACTGTAATATCCGTAATTTAAGGGTTATGCATTTTCACCTGAATGAATGTGATTGCATGCTTGAGTATGTTTTGAATGTGTTTTGGGGCTTCAGGAACCTTGTGATATAGGTAGAAGCCTTAGAAAAATATCTGATTTTTAAGCCTAAAAAGGGGAAACTAAGGGAGCTAGGCCCTAAGGAGCTTACTGTGTGGCTTAGGACACAAGAAAAGCCTTGGTAAAGTGGCAAGGAGACGCCACTTAGGGCCTTAGTCAGTGACGCCACAAGGAGTGTGAAGGGGCCTAGGTTCGAGCAGCAAGGGAAGCGTTTTGGAGCTTTTATTTTTCAGCAAGGAAGGGCAGTGTTGGATGGCACAGGGACACTTCATGGATGAAGTATAGATTGGGTCAATAGCTTAAAGATTCGGCTAAGTAGGAGTGAAAAGGGGGATTTGGATGAGGGAGGAAGAGTTGGCCGAATGAAGGGGTCTTATTGTGGCATTTTCGGCCAGGAGGAAAGTGAGAGGCCATTTTTCTCTCTTTTCTTTTTCAATTGTACCTCTGCCAAAATTCTCTTCCCATTTGACCAAAACCAAAAGTGAAATTGTGCATCTTCTCTTCTCCCTTATTCGCTAAAGGCTAAAATCTTCTTCTTCTTTTCATTCTTGCGAAACTCCTTCACTTCTTTTCTCTAAACCAAAGTCAATACCATTTATTTTTCTCCTATTCTCTCCTTTCACTTTGGCCGAATCTCCACGCTTTTTCCTAAAGCTATTGCAAATCTCTCAAACTCATCCCTTTCGCTTTTGGCGAATATCAACAAAGCGTAAATCTCCTTGATTTCTTCTCTAAATGGTTTGGAATAGGTAAGTCCATCATAATCGAATCTCCACTATTCTCCTTATTTCTTCTCTGTCGACATGTGTAGGACAAAAGTGAATTTGGCATTTGTCTTGACTTTTAATCAACCATGCAATTGGTTTCTTTTAGGACTCACTGGATTTTGGAGCAGTAGATCGGAATCATCTTTTCCCTAATCAATAGTTTTCAGTAAGTTAGTGGTAAGGTTTCGTACTGATTCAATTCGCCTCTTAGTTATCTGAAAAGCCAAAGGCTAATTGTTTCTATGTATTAGTGCTAGGCCGATTGCAAGGGAGGTGCACTACGTAGTTTTGGGATTTGGTTGGTAACCAAATCAGCATCAAGTTAAGGATTGTGGTTGCGTTAACCCTTCGGGATTTGCTGTATAGCCGAATGGCCTCTTTGCTAATGTTCTTAGTGTTGGTCAAATATAGGAAAGGGATCTAATGAGTGAGATCGGGATTTTGGGATTCGATGTCGTGTTAGTAACCGTGTGTAACCCACCCTAAATCCCGTTTAATAATAATAATGATTATGTATATGTTAATAAGGCAATAAATGAATACGCTAAGGGTACCATTCAATGGTGCAATGTAATCGGTATGTACCCATATTGCTCGTTAATAATGTTTATGAACATTGCTATGAAAATATGAGGAAGTTTGTTATGGCCATGGGGTAAGGTAGATTGCATGATATCTGTATGACTTGTATGTTGCATGGGCATATGGGTGATAATGATAAAGGGAAGTGTTCGGTGGTTTTACCACATTATCTCGGTGACCTATGTCACATAATATGAATCCGTGACTCATCACGTTATCGTGGCTATGCCACAATTATAAGGACGATGAGCGGTTGACGGCGGTGGCGCGCCGATGGTGTGTAGCGGATGGAGGGTTGATTTAGTAATCCCCACGGTGTGATTGATAGGTACGGGTGATGTGTAGCGGATGGATATCTAGGTGGGTTTGGGTTACATCATCGCCTATGATTAATATATGTGATATAATATGTTTTATCGATTGGGAATCTATGATGGTCATTACACTTCGAGTCATTGACTCACCCTTCGTGGGCTAACATTTTGCGGTGATAATCAAGAAATGGACCGGGTCGGCGAGGACTTAGGGGTGGCCATGCTCATTTCAACATTTTCAATTTTTCTTATTAAGTTTATTTGATTTAATTTGGGTTATGTTTTGATGTGATAAGGCCATTATCATTTAGCTTTTTTTAAGTTTACGTTTTAATTTTTATTATGATACTGAACACACAAACAAACAATTAAACATTTTTCGTAAAACAACTTCAATTATTTTGACACCCAAACACCTACGGTTTTCAAGTTAATAATAAAAAGCTCTAAAATTCGGCAATTCTATTAACTTGTAACTTTTGAAACATGATAATATCATTTCAATACAAACTTCAAAAACAACACGATTTTCAAATTGATCATAACTCAAACCGATTTTTCTTCAAAACCACCAGTTTTCCAACATGACAAAATGAGGATTTGCTACGTTTTACTCAAGGAGCATGCCAGATCCGGTCAGGGCTTGTGGGCCGGGTTTAGGGTGTTTCAGTCTAGGATTGCGTTCAACTCCGCTTAATTGTGTTGATCTACTCTTAAACAAGGACATTTGCTCCTCTGAATTAGCACATTCATCTTGAATCAATAACCTGAATTACTAAGGCAAGAATAAGAACTCACAATTAAGAATAAGAACAAGTATTTATCTTATAAATCAAATAGTAATAATGTAATGTTCTGCTTAGACCCTAGTCGAACAATTGGTTTCGAGACCATAAATGAGGTCAAAAAATATTTTAATATTATTTTTGAGTTTATAGTATGTGGTTTAGCTTGTGTCAAAGTTTCATGTGGAAATTTTATCAACTGTGTGTCGAATTGTGAGAAAGGATCTAATCGCATAAAGTGTAAAAAGTCGTGTCTGATTGTAAGTGCTTAGTTGTTGTTGTTTTTATAATGTGGAGGCCTTATGAGGCAATTAGTCCATTATTAAAGTTAAGTGGATGATAGATGGACATAAATGACCTAATATTTGATAGATAAATGATTGATTCATTAAGGAAAATTTGTAAACATAAAATAAGTTGACATTAAAATAAAACAAAAGCTAAATAATGCTCATCTTTCTTTCTATCAATCGAAAATAAGGAAAGAAAATGAGGGTTTGAGGCTTTGTGATTTTTGACTAGCAATTGGCTTGATTTAAGGTATGTTTTGACTTTGGTTTTTAATGATTTTTATGTTTTTTAGATTGTTGCTTAGTCTACTATTAAGCCCATGTTGTAATTTGAGGAATTGATGATGTTTAAGAGATGTACCATTGATGAAATGGTGAGTTTTGTGATGAGTATTGGTGTTAAATGAAAGATATGTGTTTAGTGAACATGTTTTGTTCTTGAATCCTTGGTGAATTTAGCTAATTAGGGCTAAATCGTGATAATAATATTTTAAAGGACTAAATTGTGGAATAAATGAAATGTGTGGGCTTGTATTAGCATGGGAAGAATTCGACTAAGCATATGTGATATGAAATTGCGTGTATTTGATAATTTTATGAAATAGGGACTAAAGTGTCGAAATATGAAAATGTGAGGGCTATTTTATAAAATGCCCTAAATATGTGTATGAGGACTCAACTGAATGAATTGGTGATTGAATGAGTTGAATTTGAATGTGTATAAACCAAGAAAGGAGAAGTTCGAATCGATATCGAGGCAAAGACAAAGTGTTTGATTTAATCGACTATTTTGGTATATCGACGTCCGAGGTAAGTTCAGCTATAATACTAGTTGTAAATTATATCTATGTGATGTGAATTGAATGAACAAATATAACATCTTTCTGAAGTAGTCTAGTTAACGGAGTAGCTATCGCTGAAAATCCTTTTACAAATCCACAGTAATAACTGGCCAAACCCAGAAAACTACAGACTTTAGACACATTTTTCAGAGGTTTCCAATTCAAAATAGTAGAAATCTTACTCGGATCCACTTCAGTTCCGTGTTTACACTATATGTCCCAGAAAACTAACCTTTTTCAACCAGAATTCACATTTGCTAAATTTCGCGTACAATTACTTTTCTCTCAGAGTTTGCAATACAATTCTCAAATGTTCAGTATGCTCACTTTCATGCGTGAATAAATCAATATGTCATCTATGAATACTACAACAAATCGATCTAAATAAAGTCTAAAAATTCTATTCATCAGATCCATAAAAACAACAGGAGCATTGGTTAGTCCAAATGGCATAACTAAAAACTCATAATGCCCGTACCTCGTTCTGAAAGCAGTCTTTGGAATGTCTGAATCTTTAACTCTCAACTGGTAGTATCCCGATCTCAGATCAATTTTGGAAAACATAGTAGCTCCTTTTAATTGATCAAACAAATCGTCTATTCGGGGCAACAGATATTTATTCTTTATTGTCACTTTATTTAACTGACGATAATCGGTACACATTCTCATCATGCCATCTTTCTTTTTCACAAACATAACAGGAGCACCCCAAGGCGAGAAACTCGATCTAATAAATCCTTTATCGGTCAATTCTTGCAACTGAGACTTTAACTCTTTCAACTCAGTTGGTGCCATTCTATACGGAGCTATCGAAATAGGTGTAGTACCAGGCAACAAATCAATACCAAACTCAACTTCACGAATCGGAGGTAAGCCAGGTAACTCTTCAGGGAGCACATCAGAAAATTCATAGACAATGGGCACTGATTCAACTTTCTTCTCAGACACTTTCAAATCAATTACATAAGCAAAATATGCCTCGTAACCCTTTTTCACATAATTCTGAGCTTTTAAAACAGATATCAAAGTAGACAATCCATTCAAATCATCAGACTCAATCCGTACAATCTCATCATTCAAACATCTCAAATCTATAGTCTTTCTTTTGCAGTTAACAACAGCATCATGCTTAAACAACCAATCCATACCTAGAATTATATCGAATTCATCAAATGGCAAAAGCATCAGATCAGCAAGGAAACAGATATCTTGAAACATTAACGAATAGTTCTTGCATACTTTGTCAACAAGGAAACTTTTACCTAAGGGGTTCGATACTTTTATAGCAAACTCAGTAGACTCTACAGGCAAAGTCTTGCTGAATACTAAATTCATGCATATAAACAAATGCGTAGAACCAGGGTCTATCAAAGCAATCACAGAAGTATCATAAAGAGTAAAAGTACCAGTTATCACATCAGGTGATGAAGCTTCCTCACGAGCTCGGATAGCATATGCTCTGACAGGTGCTCTAGCTTCAGATCCGACAACATTGTCTCTCGAAATTCTCTGACTGCCACTGACATTTCTTACATTCTTCGTTGGTTTACCTCTCGTAGGTGTATTATCAAATCTCAGATTCGGAACAGTCTCTGGCTTGACAGACTCAGGACAATCTCAGATAAAATGATCAAGTGATCCACATCTAAAACAAGCCCTGTCGTTAAGTCTACAACTTTTTGGATGTCTTTTTCCACAATGTTTACATCCGGGTCTCTGATCGAACATTCCCAACGCTGGCCACTGAAGTTGTTGGAGTTTTGGAACTCATTTACGATCTAGCTCGATTTCTGTTCAAATGTCCCACATTATCTCTAAAACAAATTTGATCATCTCGAAATCTTTTTGGAGTAGACTGAAATGATTTATTCTGAAACCTCTTTCTCACATCTCGGGCTTCAGACTCCACTTTTCTTTGGTCTTTCCCGAGAGCCTCAACTTTGCAAGCTCAGTCTACAAGTACAACAAACTCTTTTATTTCTAAAATCTCGACTAGTAAACGAATGTCTTCATTAAGGCCATCTTCAAACCTTTTGCACATTATAGCTTCAGATGATATGCATTCTCGAGCATACTGACTTAGTCTCACAAATTCTCGTTCGTATTCTAAAACAGTCATTTAGCCTTGTTTAAGTTCCGAAAATTCCTTCCGTTTCTGATCGACAAATCTCTCACTGATATACTTCTTCCGAAATTCAATCTGAAAGAAGTCCCACGTGACCCGCTTCTTTCTAACAACAAAATTGAAGTTTTCCACCATTGGTATGCTACATCTCAAGTAATGATACAACACACTTTATACATTCTTTGAGTCAAAGACATTTCATCAAATACCCTGATAGTATTTTCAATCCGAATTTAGCTTTTCAAATCATCATCCTTAGTTGCGGAACTCTTTAGCCGATATTTATTTAATCTTATCAACCGAGGCTTATTCAATAGATTGAATGCATAACTGTGGCACATCCGTAGTTTGAGGAGATTAATCGAGGCGGGGTTGTGAAACAGTCGAGTTATTTCTTACGAATTGAGTGAACCACTCACTCATCATCTGGAAGAAAGCTTTTTTAACTTCTCCCTCTTGACCGCTCGTAACCAGTCTCGAGTTAGAAGGCGCCGCCCTTGCGAGATCAAAGCATTACTTTCTCGTCGTCACTCTGGCTCTTTCGAGATCCATTACTATCGAAAATCACATTTTATACATCGAGATTCATCACACTATCACAATTTAGATATATGGCATGTATAGCTAGACTCTAACACGCTACATTATTTAGAATCGGCTAAATTGTAGCTCGATACCAATCAAATGTAACACCCTTAACCTTAAATAAATCACCTAAACAGATTATGAGGTATTACCGGAGTAAAACATAAATAAACGAGTAAATTGGGATATAATCTCGAGGCACAATTTAAAATTTTTCAAATTTCATCTTTATGACCTTAATATGGCCCTACAAAACCCAAAATATGATTAGGAAATGATTTGGGACTAAAATAGAAACTTTAGAAACTTTTTCTTGAAAATAGGGGCACATGTCCGTGGGAAATCACATGGTAGTGGGCAGCACAATGCGGTCGACTTACTACACACGCACAGTGGGACTAGCCCTTAGGCAATTCCTTTGATTTTGACTTTTGCCACACAGCCTAGGCACACGCCCATGTGTCTAGGCCATGTGAAAACTGCAATATTCACCATTTTTAGGCTATTAAAACACACCAAATACACCTAATTCATACACAATCAAAATCATCCATTATTTAAACAAAATTTAACCATTTCATATGCAACAACTCATATCAAAATTTGTATCATAAAGCTCATTCATTCAAGCATTAATCCACTCAAAACTTGTCAAAACACATGACCTAAATTCACTTCAAAGTCATATAAACATATCTAGCCTATACATGCCATATTTAGCTAAATACATTTTCAAAAAGGGTACCAAAAAAGTTTAGAAGTGTGATGATGATCCTTGACGGTCCCGAGCCTACTGTAGCCTTAACGACCTATAAACAGAGAAAACACACATATAGAGTAAGCTTTCCAAAAGCTTAGTAAGTTAATATATAAACAAAATTAGCTAGGGAGGCATATTTGTGCAAATAAATACATTAACACATATCAATCACTTAGCAAATTATCACATATATGCTTTGGTTCATATACCTTTGATCACATTTGCCATATTCACAATTCAAGAATCACATAAACTTATAACTCATTTAACCAAAACTTTACATATCATATTATCAATTCCATATTCATAGCACCATAATAAGATTATATAGATGCTTACCTTGTATACACAATTAGTGTTAATCAACATACACGAAATGGTTTTATTATCACATATTTGTTCATAGCTCGAATTTTCCATATGTATCACAAATTTGCCGTTGAACCAATAGGAAACTAATAGGATACTCAAAAGCTCGAAATAGTTGTACAATGCCAACGTCCCAAACGAGGCCTTACATGCACTTGGATATCAGTGCCACTGTTCCAGACAGGGTCTTACACAAATCAATACGATGCCGATGTCCCAGACATGGTCTTACACGTAAAAGTCATATTGATGCCAACGTCCCCAACGTGGTCTTATTCATAAAGCTTATATCGATGTCAACGTTCCAGACGTGATCTTACTCATAAAATTTATATTGATGCCAATGTCCCAGACGTGGTCTTACACGAGTCTCAAATAAACGCCAACATCCCAGACGTGGTCTTACATGGTAAACAGAACAGACACCTATGTCATGACATAGCTAATCCTATCTATTCCAAGGTTCACACGGGAATTCTCGGACTTAGTCACTATATCGAATTTTTCCTCAGAGTTCATAAGCATAGCTTCTCAATAGCATTCATGATCAACATCAATCACAAAAACAACTATAATTGCATACATATACATTCATTTGCATAGTAACTTACCTCGGATTCGGTTTATCGAAATGAAAACGGCTACTCGTTTACTTTCGCTTTCCCAGGATCTAATTTTGATTTCTTCTGTTCTTGATCTAAACATATTCAGAATTAACCCTTTTAATCACTAATTCATTCAATTCAATCCATACACACATATTTTGGGCTCTTTATAATTTAGCCCTCACATTTGCACATTTTATCATTCTAGCGCAATTTTCACAAAACATCAAATTCACAAAATCCACACATACTCATGCTTGGCCGAATATATATACAACACATACAAGCCCACGCTTTTCGTCAAATTTGCTATTTAATCCCTTAATTTATCACTTTCGTAATTTAGCTCTATTTAGCTAAATTCATCAAAACTCCAAGAACAAAGTTTGTTTATCTAACACATACCTTTCATTTAACACCAAAACTCATCAAAAAGCTTAACTTATCATCCATGGCAACTTACACAAACATCATCAATTCACAAAATTAAAACATGGGTTTTGTAGCTCTCAAAGTAACGATTACAAAAAACATAAAAATTATCAAGAATGGATCAAAAACTAACCTTTGATTTAAACTTGTAATAGCTCAAAATTTGAAAGCTTTTGTTCTTTCTTTTCTTTCCCAAATTTGATGGAAAATGGATGAGAAAATGTCCATTTTCATGTTTTTATCAAATATATCATACATAATAATCTACTTACCAATTTAGCCTTTAAATAATCATATAGGACAAGCATAAACAATGGCTATCATGTCATTCCGCCATCCACTAAATTTCTTTTATTATAAAATAATTATAACTAAATGAATAAGTAATAAAACAATTATAATATATAATATAAACTAATAATCATATAAAATATACAAGTGTCACATTTATTACCATCCACTACTTATAATAATGGCTTAATTGCCATTTAAAGCCTTTAGCTTTACAAAGCCACAACACTTTGGCACTTTAGCAAATAGCAAACAACTTTCACATTTCATGCAATTTAATCCTTTTGTCAATTTAATCACACAGACAATCAAATTAAATTATGAAATTTAACACATGCTAAACCACTTATCAGCGAAGATGAATATAATATTAAAATATTATACATATTCAAATTTGTGGTCCCAAAACCACTATTCCGACTAGGGTATAATCTGGAATGTTACACCTAGGGAGGATGAAACCTACGATGGATCTTATTATTTAATTGTCTAAATTAAATGATAAATACTTGTTCTTGTTCTTAATTCTTGCTTTAATATTTTCAGGGTATTAATTCAAGTTTGATGTACTTCTTCAATGGAGTAAAAGTCCCCGTTTAAGAGTAGATCTAGCATAATTAAGCGAAGTTGATTGCAACCCTAGAAATAGGATGACATAAATCTATCGGATTAGAGTAAAATCTAATAAGGGAATCCATAAATCGAGTTAATGCGACGATAGGGGTTTTAATTAGAAAGAGATTTCAATTAATCAACCTAGAGTCAGTTGTTCTTAGTCTCGAAAGAGATATTAACATAATTTAGGGATTTCTACGGATCAAGACAGGTGAATAGATCATTTAATTCAGAGTTACAATAAGAAGTGAAGTCTAGTGGATTCTTCCTTGGGTATTGTCTTTATTCATTGGTTTATTCAATTACTTTCTTCACTCGCTGTCTTGTTCATAGTTAATTAGCTAGTTTTCAATTAAAAACAAATCCCCTTAATTATTAGGCTAAATAATAGAAAGATAGTTATTACTAGTACTTTTAGTCCTTATGGATACGATATTCCAAACTCACCATAGCTATACTACTGTTCGATAGGTGTGCTTGAAACACCCCAAACCCGACCCACAAGCCCTGACCGGATCTGGCATGCTTTTAAAGAAAATCCATTCAAATCTTGTTTGAAACTTTGTTAAAAACTTGTGTGTTTTTGAAATCAGTAGTTGATTTGGGTTGGGCTCGAAATTTTAAAGCCCATGTCGCTTAGGTGTTTAAACATTTAATATCATCACTTAAGAAAAATTTATTTTTAACTTTAATTTGATAATAATCGGATCATACTAAGTAATTTAAAATCATGCTTAACAATTTAGTACCGAAGGCCTTATTACATCAAATAAACCAGAAATAATTCAAAACATAAATATAGAAAGAAAACTAATAAAACAAAGCAGTCTCTGGGCTTTGCATTGCCTCCTCTGAGCTCCTGCCAACCTGGTCCATCACTGGTCATCACTTGAAAAGTAGTCCCATAAGGGGTGAGTCAAACAGACTCAATGTGTAACCACAACACTAAGGCCCAACAGATTATGGCATACAAAATCATATATACAAATATAAAAGCATAAATGATGATGCAAACCCGAACCCAAACCTAAATGCCATCCGCTACCGTCTCCCGTACCAACCATCACACCGTGGGGACTACTAAGTCAACCCTCCATCTGCTATACACCATCGAAGACAGTCGCTGCAGTCGACGTGCTCGTCGCCCTTATGATTTCGTGGCATAGCCACCATATATAAATTCGTGACATAAGTCACCACATTCTTATATTGTGACAAAAGTTACCACATTCTTATATTGTGACATAAGTCACCACATACTTATATTGGGGTATAAAACCACCAATTCACTTCCCCTTTACATATCACCCATATGCCCACGTCATACAATTATGCATTAACCATATCATATTCCTTATTCACATTCTTATAATTTCATGTATATGCCATAGCAAAACTTATCATACTCATAGTAGGAGTAGGAAAATGTACCTGAGTACTTTGTACCATTACATGGTAACTTAGCCATAATCTTACACTTTTATATTAGCACATATAATAAATTAAATCCATGAATCTATCAAGATTTAGTGTGGGGTACACACCTGATTTACTTAGCAAATTCACTCCAAATCCCGAAAATCCAATCAACTGCTTTAGATCTTTAATGCCTATATTCGGCCAATCCCATTCGTATTAGTAAAAAGCCATTCGGCTATAAAACCAAATCCTAGTAGGATTGTTGTAATCAAATTCTTACCTTGGTGTCGATTGGATTAAAAATCAAATCCCGAAACTTTGAAATCCTTCTACCTTGTATTCGGCCAACATTAGATCACCTAAAGGATTAGTTTCGGCTTTCTAAATGAATAAGGAATAGACTTAAAGCATCAAATACGGCATTGGCCGATTGTACTTATGCACTTACCTTATGATTTTCAAATCCCGAAAAGTATCCCTTGCCTTAGGTGTGTGTCAAAATCCCCTGGTTACATGTTAGATCAATTTCTAACATTTAAACACATTAAGAATGGCCTATGGCCGAATATCATCTTACCTTGAATCTTAAAAATCCCGAAAGATCTTTTCTTGAAGTCGACACACCTTTGCTTGAAATCCACAAGGTTTGGCTAGATGATAATAGGAGATTAAACTTCTAGTGCTAAAGAGGAGATGTTGATTGGTTTAGACAATTGATTTGTATTAGATCTTGATGGAAAGAAAAGAAGAAATGCAAAGAAAAGAAATCCCAAAACTTACCGAATCACTAAGGAACATGCGGCCTATGGTACACCTTCGAGAAACTAAACCACCCTTGTAGATTCAATTTTGAGGCTTAGAAATTCAGCTATGGTGGTTTTGATTAACAATTAGCTCTTGCTAGAAAAAGGCTTATCTTCGGCTTTTGGTGAGTTGTGAAAAGAAAAAGAGAGTTGATGATGAAGATTCGGCTAGAGGAAGAGTTGAAAGAAAAAGTTTGAGAGAAAGTAAGAAAGATGGTAGGAAATTTGGCAATAGCTTAGGATGAACTTGTTTTTAGCTTTTGACAAAAGATGAGAGGAAGAGAAGAGAATTCGACAGAGAGAAAAGGAGAATGTTGAATGGCCTTAGTTTTCCTCATTTTGCCGAAATTACTAGGCCTAGAGAGTCCCATTTTCGGCTATCACTTATTTTCCTACCTTAGTCGAAATTCCAAAGGAGTTTGACCTCATCTAAGACTCTTTCCTCAGTCTCCCTATGCCATCCATCTCCTTACCTTAGGAGTGCTGAAATTTTAACCCATTATTTTGGGCTTCATGTGGCCATACTAGGCCCAAATCATCCTCCTAAGTAACGCCACCCTCATTCCCTATTTAACGTTACCAAATTTTTGGGTCGCAAGCCCAACTTGCTACTAATTTAATAATCCAACATCAATTACTACTAATACTTATTTTTCAGCCTCTTAACCCAGGTTTTAAAGTCCAAACCTGCGCCTAATTATATGTCTTATTTCCCTTATTTATTTTCTTAAGGTCTTATCAAGCTTAGCTCCCCTTTTAAATTCAAAATCCATAATGCACATCTACAACACACATAATCATGCTATTTCATATAATTTAGCAATAGTGCATGAGCCCTAATTTGGGATATTGCAGTTCTACCCCCTTAAAATAATTTCATCCTCCAAATTACCTGGCTAGAATAGGTGGGGGTATTACTGTCGCATTGCTTCTTCCTGCTCCTACGAGGCTTCCTCCGATCCATGATTTCGCCATAATACCTTGACCAAAGGAACCGATTTCCTTCGTAGCACTTTCACATCTCATTCCAGGATCTGAATCGGCTCTTCCTCGTAGGACAAGTCTGGCCTTAGCTCCAACTCTTCAACCAAAATTACGTGAGATGGATCCAATCGGTATCGACGTAGCATGGAAACATGGAATACGTCGTGCGTCTGCTTTAATTCCGGTGGCAACTCTAATTGGTATGCCACTGGTCCGATTCGCTTCAATACCCGATAGGGTCCTATGAACCTTGGACTTAGCTTTCCTTTCGACCAAATCTCATCACCTTCTCCCAAGGCGATACTTTAAGGAACACTTGATCTCCCACATCAAATTCAATCTCCTTCTGTTTGAGATCTGGGTACGACTTTTGTCTATCGAATGCCTCTTTTAATCGAGCTCGAATTACACTAACCTTCTCCTTAGATTCTACCACATTTTTTGGACCCAAAATTTGAAGTTCTCCTAACTCCGGCCAACATGTAGGAGTGCAGCATTTTTGACCATACAACGCCTCGTATGGTGCCATCCATATACTGGCCTGATAGCTGTTGTTGTAAGCAAATTTCGCTAGAGGCAAATATTCTTCCCAACTTCCTCTGAAATCTATCACGCAACCTCTTAGCATATCCTCTAACACTTGAATCACTCGTTCAAACTGACCGTCTGACTGTGGATGGAAAGTCGTACTAAAATCCAATCTAGTGCCTAAAGCCTGATGTAATGCTTTCCAAAATCGAGACGTGAACCTCGGATCCCTATTCGAGATAATTGACATCGGTACTCCATGCAACCTTACAATTTCTGCCACATACAACCTTGCCAACTTTTGTAGGGAGTAGTCAACCCGTACTGGAATAAAATGTGCGGACTTTGTCAGCTGATCCACTATCACCCATACCGAGTCCTTCTTAGTGGGCGTAAGGGGAAGCCCACTAACGAAGTCTATGGTAATTCTCTCCCATTTTCCATTGGAGAATCTGTATTGGCTGAAGCAATCCTGACGGAACTTGGTGTTTAGCCTTAACTTGCTGACATGTCAAGCACTTCCCTACAAATTCGGTCACTTCTCACTTAAGGTTAGGCCACCGAAATTGTTCCCTTAAATCTCTGTACATTTTATTACCTCCGGGATGCATAGCATAGGGGCTACTATGCGATTCCCGAGGAATTCTTCGCCTAAATTCCATATTCTTCGGCATACAGACCTTACCCTTGAAGCACAATACTCCTTCATTATTAACACCATAACCTTCCAACTCCCCATTCTGTACTTGTTGTAGCTTAGCACTTAGGTCCTCATTAGCCAACTGTCCCTCTTTCACCTCATTCAACCACGTCGGCTTGACTTGCAGCTCTGCCAATAGGCTTCCATCATCATACAAACTCAAGTGTACGAACATCTCCCTCAGATCTGACACAACCTTCCGACTTAGGGCATCCGCCACTACATTCGCCTTGCCCAGATGGTACTCTATTGAGCAATCATAGTCCTTCAGTAACTCCACCCACCTTTGCTGCCTTAAGTTTAACTCCTTCTGAGTCAACAGATACTTAAGACTTTTATGGTCTGTGTAGATCACTGGCTTTTCTCCATAAAGATAATGTCTCCACACCTCAAGGGCAAAGACTACTGCTGCCAATTCCAAGTCGTGCGTCGGGTAGTTAACCTCGTGTGGCCTTAGCTGTCGAGATGCGTAAGTGACTACTTTTCCATCTTGCATAAGGACACCTCCCAATCCTGTATGGGAAGCATCACAATACACTACAAAATCCTTTCCTACGTCGGGTTGAATCAAAACTGGAGCTTCAGTCAAGACCTTCTTGAGCTTCTCAAAGCTCTCCTGTTGCTTATTAGTCCATATGAAAGGCACTTCATTCCTTAACAACTTTGCCAGAGGCGTAGCTATCGACGAGAACCCTTTCACGAACCGTCTGTAATAGCCTGCCAATCCTAAGAAACTTTGAACTTTAAATCAACGACTTAGGAGGTTTCCAATCCAAAATCGCCTCAATCTTCCGAGGATCCACCTTATTCCTTGATGGATACTACATGTCCTAAAAATGTCACCTCCTTCAGCCAAAATTTACACTTGTTGAATTTAGCGTAGAGCTTCTTCTCCCTAAACACTTGCAACACAACTCGGAGGTGCTCATCATGTTTATCCTCAGACTTCGAGTACACCAAAATATCATCTATGAACACAACAACAAACCGATCCAGATAGGGTTGGAAAATCTAGTTCATCATGTCCATAAACGCGACTGGGGAATTGGTCAAACCGAACGGCATTACCAAAAACTCATAATGCCCGTACCTTGTTTGAAAAGCCGTCTTATGGATATCAGCCTCCTTCACCTTAAGCTGATGATATCCAGACCTTAGGTCGATCATCGAGAATACTACGGCCCCCTTAAGCTGATCGAACAAGTCATCTATCCTTGGCAATGGATACTTGTTCTTGATGGTCAGCTTATTCAATTGACGATAATCTATGCATATGCGCATAGTTTCATCCTTTTTCTTCACAAATAAGACCGGTGCTTCCCATGGAGACACACTGGGTCGACTGAACCCACGGTCAAGCAATTCTTGGATCTGAGCCTTGAGCTCCACCAACTCCTTTGGTGCCATTCTGTATAGGGCAATGGACACAGAAGCTGTACCCGGCAGCAAGTCAATTCCAAACTCCACCTCCACATGCAGGGGTATTCACAGTAATTCTTCCTAAACACATCTTCAAAATCCTTACCATTCTAACACCACTAACACCCTCTTCCTTTCCATCTAACGCACTTACGAAGGCTAAAATGCCTCGCACCCTTCTGAACCATCTTTTCAGCCTTTAGCGCCGAAACTACATTAGACAAGTAGTTTCTTCTTTCTCCTATCATAATGACCACCTCATCCTCCCAAATCCTTAACTCTATCCACTTAGCTGCACAGTCCAACATGGCCCGATGCTCCACTAGCCAATCCATTCCAAGTATGAGATGGAATTCTCCAAAAGGTAATTCCATTAAATCGACTGGAAATACCGTTCCTTGAAGCTCCAAAGGTATTCTCCGAAACATCTTATTCACCACTACAGTTTGACCTAGTGGGCTTACTACGGTCATCTCCCTACTGGATAGTTCAGAGGCTATGCCTAGAGTTTCAACTACTCTACATGCAACATAAGAATGGGCCGAGCCCACATATATATATATATATCACGTAATGGTTTAGAGTACTTACTTGGCGAACTTGGTCGGAGATGTAGGTGCCATGCTGAGCTAATAAACCTTTACTAATAAAAATCCATGTTTTTAAAACCCATTTTTAGAAAATCTTTTGGGCCCAAAATCCCAAAGCTGAGTTTTGAACTGGGCTCTGATACCAATTTGTAACACCCCAAACCCAGCCCAAACACTACTACCGGATCTGGTTTGTCACTAAGAAAATTTTAGTAAAACAAATTGTGTTGACAAAAAGCCCAAATAGAAAATTACATAAAGAGTGCCTTAATAATCAAAAGCCCAAAACTTAATTACATGTCCTTGAAAGAAATTAAAACGAGAATAAATACTAAAGGCCCATTTTAAATCTAAAATGTAAACAAATGGCCTAATGCCTTATTACAATGTATTTTAAATCCATCATATAAAGTACTTTAAAAAAAACTAATATGGGGAAACTTTGTTGCCGGATCCACCTTCTTTTGCATGGCGACCTTGTGCTTCACTCCGGCCCGGTCCGATGCACTAATCGTCACCTGAAAGGTTAGTTTAAAGGGGGTGAGTCGCGAGACTCAGTGTGCAACCCTCATGCACCACTAGATTTGGGCCTCATTAAACATAATAATAAATTCATTTACATGGAAACATATAATATGCAAAGCCCAACCCATTTGCCTAGGTTTCCATCCGCTACATGCCCCCGAACCAACCAATACACCATTGGGGATTTCTACAATCAACCCACACCGCTACTCTCCAAGATGGGAGTCAAGCTGCTCATCAACATATATTGGCCGAAGCCCTTATAACATATAGTGGCTGAAGCCCGTATAATAGTTCACGGTATTAGCCGCTACAGTAGTTCACGGTAAAAATCGTTACTCATATACATGTACATATAACTTCCTCCTTTCATCACCCACCCCATGCAACATACACAATAATTTAAAACATGTACAACAGTTTACTTGTAACATATAGTCAGATTATTTACTAACCTGAGGGTCCGTCGTTTAAATCTGAGATTTCGGCTTTTAATGTAACATATAAATCTTGTGAACACATATACATATATATATATACATTTATTATTAATCAGATCTAGACAGTGGGAAAGTGTTACACACCTAATTCACGTACTAAGGCTTTCACTATGTCTACGCTACTATTACTCGAAACAACTACTATTGGCCCAGGATTTGACTTTGATTTTGGCCCACACCCCGTTGGCCAATCTCGCACTATCGAAATAGATCGCTTCTTAAATTTGGGCGACGATTTTACAGATCCAACCTTCTCTGCTTGACTGTTAGTTTAGTCCATATCAATCCCTTAATCACTAAACCAAATAACAATAAGATCTAACTCATTAGTTAAATGTAACATTTAAAATGAACACTTACCTAGTTAGCCGAATCTCGAATATCCTTTAGAAATTGTCACTACCAACCTTCCTACATTCGGTCATTCCCCAAATATTACACGAATCAAAAATCATAACCATTCTAACCTATATGCCATTCGGCTAAATGGAAAGAATCATGGAAGACCATTCGGCCATACTTACCACTTATTACCTTCGATTTTCCACCAAATCGGCTTTAATGGGATAGTTTTAGCTTATAGGAGTAAAGAGTATAATCGAAAGGACCTTGGAACAATGGTTTAGATTAGGAGTTTGATAAAAAGAAGGGAATCACAGAAAAGGAAAAATCCTAAAACTTACCGAATTACTAAGGAGTATACGGCTTGCAGTGCACCTTAGGGAAAATAGAGATCTCACTTGTAGATTCAGCTATGGGAGATGAGGGTATGAATAAAGGAATTCAGCTCTTAGAAAAGAAAAAGAAAGCGTAGAGAAGGCTTGAAAATTTTGGCGGAGAATGAGAGAAGAATAGGGTTTCAAGATATCGAAATTGAAGAATACTACTCCTATTTATAGAGAAATTTGGCATACCCATACACACGAGTTGAAATTTTGGCCAACTCTCCCCCGAGTTGGATTTTCTACCAACTCTGTTGTCATCGATAGCTTTTAACTCTCCTGATAACTCAATCCTTATCTTACCTTTAGGAGAGCCCACCTTAAAACCAACTCCTCCTTATTAATTATCAACTTTTTAACACTTAAAATAAAAGAAATAACTCCTAAAAGGTAGCCTAATTTCCGTCCACCCCCTTCCCATTTAAGTGCCAAATTTGACCCATTTCCTAAGGCCCAATCGGTCACTCAGGCCCAAATTCCTCCTCCTTTAAGGCACCACTTATGCCCACTTAATGCACCTTAATCCTTTGGGCCACAAGCCTAGCTTGTCACTTAATTATCCATCTTCTTAAATTATAAGCTAACACCATTTATTAGCCACCTAACCCAATTTTTTAAAGCCCAATATTTCACTTTAAATTATCCGAGCACTAACTTTAATCCTAATCCAAATATTTAATCAAAAAGTCATTAACCTTTACAATCCCAACTTATCATATTAGACTATCATATAAATGAGTAGGCCCACTTTGAGGATATTCTGCCTAACCCCTTAAAAAAATTTCATCCTCGAAATTTCCAACTAACTAGAAATCATACTATTTAAGTCTCACCACTAGACTTTCGCTCGCACTCTAATTCTAAAGCCAAAATAAACACTTAGTATATTATGGTAGGATCGCACCATTATTTTCTTCCGAGCGTCTTCGTCCCTTGTACTAATACTCTGGATTCGCGTTTATCGATTAAGAATTTTATGAATTATTAGTTTTCTTTCACCGATTAACCACGAACAGTCTTATGAATAATAGTTTTAAAAGTGATTCTTTCGAATTTGAACCAATCTACAGGTTTTAGTCTTCTTAATTCTAGGAACCATGCACATTCAACATCCATACACACCAACATACAAATAGCATCCCTCACTTAAGGGTATTTCTGTCATTTCATTACCGAGGGGTATTTTCGTAATTTTAACCTATAGGGGTATTTTCGTAAATTTCCAAAATATGGTTCCAGGTGATTTTATGAAATAAGGGTATTTTGGTAATTTTTAATTAGGGGGTATTTTGGTAATTTTTCATATCGAGGGTATTTTGGTAATTTTTCATACCGAGGGTATTTTGGTAATTTTACAAGTCAGGGGTAATTTGCTCAATTTGCAAATCAGGGGTATTTTGGTCATTTTTCAAATAAGAGAAATTTTTACGAATCAAGGGTACTTTAGTGATTTCAAAACCAAGGTTTACTTTGTACAAAACAAGGTGGCTGGTCCCTTTCGGGTTTTAATTATAAATTTTGGCCCGTCAACAAGTCCTTATGGTTAGGGTGAACAGTCGCTACGCACCAGGTAGGATTCCAACAAAGAGGAGGTGAGTCACTAGGACTGCTTAAATACCAAGCTCTCCCTGAATCCAATCCTAGACATGCATATGCCTGTTGCCACACCCTAACTCGGCAACTAGTTCACATGATTTGTTTCGATAAATTAAGTCTTATGGAATTTAAGAAGTTGTTTAAGTTAAGCCTATAGTCCATCAAAGTCTAATTAAACTAGCCTACGTCCCATAAAGCCCATCAAGCCCACATATATATATCACATAATGGGTTTAGAGTACTTACTTGGCAAACTTGGCCGGAGACGCAAGTGCCATGCTAAGCTAATAAACCTTTACTAGTAAAAATCCATGTTTTAAAAACCCATTTTTAGAAAATCTTTTGGGCCCAAAATCCCAAAGCTGAGTTTTGAACCGGGCTCTGATACCAATTTGAAACACCCCAAACTCAGCCCACAAGCCCTGACCGGATCTGGCATGCTTCTAAAGAAAATCTATTCAAATATTGTTTGAAACTTTGTTAAAAACTTGTGTGTTTTTGAAATCAGTAGTTGATTTGGGTTGGGCTCGAAATTTTAAAGCCCATGTCGCTTAGGTGTTTTAACATTTAATATCATCACTTAAGGAAAATTTATTTTTAACTTTAATTTGATAATAATCGGATCATACTAAGTAATTTAAAATCATGCTTAACAATTTAGTACCGAAGGCCTTATTACATCACTGGTCATCACCTGAAAAGTAGTCCCACAAGGGGTGAGTCAAACAGACTCAATGTGTAACCACAACACTAAGGCCCAACATATTATTGCATACAAAATCATATATACAAATATAAAAGCATAAATGACGATGCAAACCCAAACCCAAACCTAAATGCCATCCGCTACACGTCTCCCGTTCCAACCATCACACCGTGGGGACTACTAAGTCAACCCTCCATCCGCTACACACCATCGAAGGCAGTCGCTGCAGTTGACGTGCTCATCACCCTTATGATTTCGTGGCATAGCCACCATATATAAATTCGTGACATAAGTCACCACATTCTTATATTGTGACAAAAGTCACCACATTCTTATATTGTGACATAAGCCACCACATACTTATATTGGGGTATAAAACCACCAATTCACTTCCCCTTTACATATCACCCATATACCCATGTCATACAATTATGCATTAACCATATCATATTCCTTATTCACATTCTTATAATTTCATGTATATGCCATAGCAAAACTTATCATACTCATAGTAGGAGTAGGAAAACGTACCTGAGTACTTTGTACCATTACATGGTAACTTAGCCATAATCTTACACTTTTATATTAGCACTATAATAAATTAAAGCCGTGGATCTATCAAGATTTAGTGTGGGGTACACAACTGATTTACTTAGCAAATTCACTCCAAATCCCAAAAATCCAATCTACTGCTTTAGATCTTTAATGCCTATATTCGGCCAATCCCATTCGTATTAGTAAAAAGCCATTCGGCTATAAAACCAAATCCTAGTAGGATTGTTGTAATCAAATTCTTACCTTGGTGCCGATTGGATTAAAAATTAAATCCCGAAACTTTAAAATCCTTCTACCTTGTATTTGGCCAACATTAGATCACCTAAAGGATTAGTTTTGGCTTTCTAAGTGAATAAGGAATAGACTTAAAGCATCAAATATGGCCTTGGCCGATTGTACTTATGCACTTACCTTACGATTTTCAAATCTCGAAAAGTATCCCTTGCCTTAGATCAATATCTAACATTTAAACACATTAAGAATGGCCTATGGCCGAATATCATCTTACCTTGAATCTTAAAAACCCGAAAGATCTTTTCTTGAAGTCGACACACCTTTGCTTGAATTCCACAAGGTTTTGGCTAGATGATAATAGGGAGATTCGGCTTCTAGTGCTAAAGAGGAGATGTTGATTGGTTTAGATAATTGATTCGGATTAGATCTTGATGGAAAGAAAAGAAGAAATCGCAAAGAAAAGAAATCCCAAAACTTACCGAATCACTAAGGAGCATGCAGCCTATGGTGCACCTTCAGAAAACTAAACCACCCTTGTAGATTCGATTTTGAGGCTTAGAAATTTGGCTATGGTGGTTTTGATTAACAATCTGACTCTTGCTAGAAAAAGGCTTATCTTCGGCTTTTGGTGAGTTTTGAAAAGAAAAAGAGAGTTGATGATGAAGATTCGGCTAGAGGAAGAGTTGAAAGAAAAAGTTTGAGAGAAAGTAAGAAAGACGGTAGGAAATTCGGCAATGGCTTAGGATGAACTTATTTTCATCTTTTGACAAAAGAAGAGAGGAAGAGAAGAGAATTCGGCAGAGAGAAAAGGAGAATGTTGAATGGCCTTAGTTTTCCTCCTTTTGCCAAAATTACTAGGCTTAGAGAGTCCCCTTTTCGGCCATCACTTGTTTTCCTACCTTAGCCGAAATTCCAAAGGAGTTTGACCTCATCTAAGACTCTTTCCTCAGTCTCCCTATGCCGTCCATCTCCTTACCTTAGGAGTGCCGAAATTTTGACCCATTATTTTGGGCTTCATGTGGCCATACTAGGCCCAAATCATCCTCCTAAGAATGCCACCCTCATGCCCTATTTAACGTTACTAAATTTTTGGGTCGCAGGCCCAACTTGCTACTAATTTAATAATCCAACATCAATTACTACTAATACTTATTTATCAGCCTCTTAACCCTGGTTTTAAAGTCCAAACCTGAGCCCAATTATATGTCTTATTTCCCTTTTTTTTTCTTCTTAAGGCCTTATCAAGCTTAGCTCCCCTTTTAAATTCAAAATTCATAATGCACATTTACAACGCACATAATCATGCTATTTCATATAATTTAGCAATAGTGCATGAGCCCTAATCCGGGATATTACAGTGCTTGCCTTTATCGAATTATTAGTTAGTTTCGAGACCATCAGGGTATTATGTATGTTAGCATGTAACGACGATAACTAAAGCTTAATATAGACTCTAAATGTAACACTCCAAACTCAGTGTAGACGTTATGGCTGGATCAAGCGATGTCACATGGTAGTGTGTTTGAAAATCGTAACTTTGCTTAAAATAATTCACATTTTGAAAATTTTTATTATTACTTATTAATTCTAAAATTAGGTTATTTAATCAGTCAAAAGTTTTCAAAATGTTTATTCAATGTGGAAGCTTTTAGAACAGTTTGCGTATTTGTGAATGTTTTGTTAAAATGTTTGTTTCTTTTGAAAACCCGAGATATCCTAATACTAGCAGTTATAAACCATAACCAATAAAAATCCCAAACTAAAATAAAAATCCACAGAGGCCATATTTACAATAAAATACCCAAATAAAATTTAAGATCATAAGTAAGTATGAAATAGTTTCAAAGAAGTTGTGTGGCCACCGTTGAGTCCTTCACCGCACCGATCCGTCTAAGTCTGGGGGTTACCTATACAGATTAGATAGAAATGGTAAGTTTATGTAAACTCAGTGTGTAATCCCCATAAAGATAAACAGATAGTATACAATTAATCACGATGCAGGTCTAAGCCCTATTTTAATGTGATGTCGGTTTGGGCCTTAGCCCATTTCAGTACAGAAGAAGTCAAGTAGTAGGGAATTAGCCCCTCTCAATAATAGTAACAGTAATAGATATGCAGTTGATGTGTCTTTAACTAACTATGATCACAGTAATGGCAAGCGCACTTATCGTTTAATAGTATAGTTTTGGTAAGACCGAAAATATCGTATCCACAAGGACCAAGAGTATTAGTAATTACTATCTTCCTATTATCTAGCCTAAGAATTGGAGTGATTTCTTTTAAACTAAAATTAATTAAAAGCACGATAGAGAATGAATTGGGAAAATACTTTTAGACAACTTTATGAAAGAGGCAATACTCAAGGAAGAATCCACCTAGACTTCACTTATTACTTCTGATTCATACGATTTATTCACTTAACTTAATCCGTATAAATCCCTGGTTTATGTTAATATCTCCGTTGAGACTAAGAATAACTGATTCAAGGTTGATTAATTGAAATTTCTTTCTAATTAAAACCCCTATTGTCGAATTAACTCGATCTATAGATTCCCTTATTAGATTTGACTCTAATCTGAAAGATTTACGTTGTCCTATGTCTATGTAATATCCAAAATTTAGGGGTTATGCATTTTCACCTAAATGAATGTGATTGCATGCTTGAGTGTGTTTTGAATGTGTTTTGGGGCTTCAGGAACCTTGTGATGTAGGTAGAAGCCTTAGAAAAATATCTAATTTTAAGCCTAAAAGGGAAACTAAGGAGCTAGGCCTTAAGGAGCTTATTGTGTGGCTTAGGACACAATAAAAGCCTTGGTAAAGTGGCAGGGGAGGCGCCACATAGGGCCTTAGTCGGTGGCATACAAGGAGTGTGAATGGGCCTAGGTTCGAGCAGCAAGGGAAGCATTTTGGAGCTTTTATTTTTCAACAAGGAAGGGCAGTGTTGGACGGCACAGGGACACTTCATGGATGAAGTATAGATTGGGTCAATAGCTTAAAGATTCGGCTAAGTAGGAGTGAAAAGGAGGATTTGGATGAGGGAGGAAGAGTTGGTCAAATGGAGGGGTCTTGTTGTGGCATTTTCGGCCAGGAGGGAAGTGAGAGGCCATTTTTCTCTCTTTTCTTTTTCAATTGTACCTCTGCCGAAATTCTCTTCTCATTTGACCAAAAACCAAAAGTGAAATTGTGCATCTTCTCTTCTCCTCTTATTCTGCTAAAGCCTAAAATCTTCTTTTTCTTTTTCATTCTTGCCAAAACTCCCTTTACCTCTTTTCTTTAAACCAAAGCCGAATACCATTTATTTTTCTCCTATACTCTCCTTTCACTTTGGCCGAATCTCCATAGTTTTTCCTAAAGCCATTGCCGAAATCTCTCAGACTCATCCCTTCTCAGTTTTTGGCCGAATATCAACAAAGCAAAAATCTCCCTTGATTTCTTCTCCAAAACGGTTTGGAATAGGTAAGTTTGTCATAACCGAATCTCCACTATTCCCCTTATTTCTTCTCTGTCAACATGTGTAGGACGAAAGCCAAATTTCGGCATTTGTCTTGACTTTTAATCAACCATGCAATTGGTTTCTTTCAGGATCTCTGGGATTTTAAAGCAGTAGACCGAAATCATCTTTTCCTTAAGCAATAGTTTTCGGTAAGTCAGTGGTAAGGTTTCGTACTGATTCAATTCGCCTCTTAGTTATCTGAAAAGCCGAAGGCTAATTGTTTCTATGTATTAGTGCTAGGCCGATTGCAAGGGAGGTGCACTACGTAGTTTCGGGATTTGGTTGGTAACCAAATCATCATCAAGGTAAGGATTGTGGTTGCGTTAACCCTTCGAGATTTGTTGTATAGCCGAATGGCCTCTTTGCTAATGTTCTTAGTGTTGGCCGAATATAGGAAAGGGGATCTAGTGCGTAAGATCGAGATTTTTGGGATTCGGTAATTGTGTTAGTAACCAGGTGTGTAACCCACCCTAAATTCCCGTTTGATAATAATAATGATTATGTATATGTTAATAAGGCAATAAATGAATACGGCTAAGGGTACCATTCAATGGTGCAGTGTAATCAGGTATGTACCCCATATTGCTCGTTAATAATGTTTATGAACATTGCTATGAAAATATGAGAAAGTTTGTTATGGCCATGGGGTAAGCTAGATTGCATGATATCTATATGACTTGTATGTTGCATGGGCATATGGGTGATAATGATAAAGGGGAAGTGTTCTGGTGGTTTTTACCACATTATCTGGTGACCTATGTCACATAATATGAATCTGGTGACTCTGTCACGTTATCTGGTGGCTATGTCACAATTATAAGGGTGATGAGCGATTGATTGCAATGAACGCCTTCGATGGTGTGTAGCGGATGGAGGTCGATTTAGTAATCCCCGGTGTGATTGGTAGGTATGGGTGATGTGTAGAGGATGGATATCTAGGTGGGTTTGGGTTGCATCATCGCCTATGATTAATATATGTGATATAATATGTTTTATCGATTGGGAATCTATGATGGCTGTTACACACTGAGTCTGTTGACTCACCCTTTGTGGGCTAACATTTTATAGGTGATAATCAGTAAATGGACCGGGTCGGCAGGGACTTAGGGGTAGCCATGCTTAGCTCAGCATTTTCAAATTTTTCTTATTAAGTTTATTTGATTTATTTTGGGTTATGTTTTGATGTAATAAGGCCATTATCATTTAGCTATTTTAAGTTTACATTTTAATTTTTATTATGATACGAACACACAAACAAATGATTAAACATTTTTCGTAAAACAACTTCAATTATTTTGACACCCAAACACCTACGGTTTTCAAGTTAATAATAAAAAGCTCTAAAATTCGGCAATTCTATTAACTTGTAACTTTTGAAACATGATAATATCGTTTCAATACAAACTTCAAAAACAACACGATTTTCAAATTGATCATAACTCAAACCAATTTTTCTTCAAAACCACTAGTTTTCCAACATGACAAAACGAGGATTTGCTACATTTTACTCAAGGAGCATGCGGATCCGGTCAGGGCTTGTGGGTTGGGTTTGGGGTGTTTCAGTTTGGTATCAGAGCCCGATTCAAAACTCAGCCTTGAGGGCTTTTTGGGCCCAAAACGTTTTTCTTATTTTGAACTTGAGTTTACTAAAAGATGAGCAGGGTTTCTGGCATGGCACCTGAGTCTCCGGCCCGAAGTCCACCAGGTAAGTACCCCTAACCATTGTTTGATTTGTATGTGGGTATTATGGGGACGTAGATTAGTAGATTAGGAGCTAATGAACCCTAGGATTAGCTTACTCCAACACGAATTACATAAAATTTAAAGTCTAATCAAACAAACCCGTGAGTGAGTCATTTGAGTTAAGGGTGTGGCAACCATTGTCGCATGTCTAGGATTGGATTAGGGGAGCTTGGTATTTAAGCGGTTCTAGTGACTCACCTCCTCTTAGCTCGAATCCCGCACTGGTGCATAGTGATTTGCTCACCCTAACCAAGATGACTTATTCACAAAGCTAAATTCAATGATTAAAACCCGAAAGGGACTAGCTACACTGTTTCATAAAAACCTTAGTTTTAAAAATCACCGAATTATCCCTTTGATTTGTAAAAAACTATTTTAGATTTTGAAAAAAATTTTTTGAAATATCCCCGGTTTACAAAATTACCAAAATACCCCTAGTTTGTAAAATTACAAAAATACCATGAATTTATAAAATTACCGTACTACCCTCGATTCCTGTTTATCAAAATATTCCTATTTTGCAAAAATACTAAAAACCCCTATTTTGCAAAATTTTAAAATGCCCTGATTTGGAAAATTACTAAAATACCCCTATAAGATAAATTACGAAAATACCCCTGTAGGATAAAATTACAAAAATACCCCTGGGTAGTGGAAAACAACAACAATGACAACCACAACACTTTTCTGTAATAAACACGAGTTCATGAATGTTGATGATTGAATGAATGAACTTGAGACTGTAGTGGTATATGAATTCGAAAGAACTACTTTTTAGACCTATTAATCATAAGACTGTTCACGATAAATCAGTGGAAAGAAATAATGAATCATAAAATTCTTAATCAGATAAACGTAACTCGAAAGAATGAGTTCTAGGGGACGTGGTCGTAATATGCGAGGGCATGGTAGAGGTAGAATGACCGTATCGGAACCCGTTAGGTCTGGTCAAGGGTCCGAAAATGAGATGCCACCACCACCAATTCTTTGGTCTTTGAATATCGAGATCGGATGGGGATGATCTGATATCGCGAGCAATCTGCGAGTTCTTGAGAGGGTGGCTGGAGCAGGTGGAGGTATGGGAGCTCGAAAATTTGTACCCGAGTGACTCCGAGCTAACAGAGTTGAGGTGTTCCGAGGTGTATCGGGTGTGGCGCCTAGTACGGCTGAGTATTGGTTGGAGGCAACGGAGCGAATTATGGATGATTTAGACCTGACTGCTGAGGAGAAACTGAAATGGGTGGTGTCGCTTCCCCGCGATGAGTCATACCAGTGGTGGCCATGCTCAGCTCAGCATTTTCGTATTTTTCTTATTAAGTTTATTTGATTTAATTTGGGTTATGTTTTGATGTAATAAGGCCATTATCATTTAGTTGTTTTAAGTTTACGTTTTAATTTTTATTATGATACTGAACACACAAACAAACGATTAAACATTTTTCAGTAAAACAACTTCAATTATTTTGACACCAACACCTACGGTTTTCAAGTTAATAATAAAAGCTCTAAAATTGGCAATTCTATTAACTTGTAACTTTTGAAACATGATAATATCATTTCAATACAAACTTCAAAAACAACACGATTTTCAAATTGATCATAACTCAAACCGATTTTCTTCAAAACCACCGGTTTTCCAACATGACAAAATGAGGATTTGCTACGTTTTACTCAAGGAGCATGCGAGATTCGATCGAGGGGCTTGTGGGTAGGGTTTAGGTGTTTGATCTAGGATTGCGTTCAACTCCGCTTAATTGTGTTGATCTACTCTTAAACAAGGACATTTGCTCCTCACGAATAAGCACATTCATCTTGAATCAATAACCTAAATTATTAAGGCAAGAATAAGAACTCACAATTAAGAATAAGAACAAGTATTTATCTTATAAATCAAATGTAATAATGTAACAGCCCGGTTTAGACCCTAGTCAGAACAGTGGTTTTGAGACCATAAATCTGAGGTCAAAAAATATTTTAATATTATTTTTTGAGTTTATAGTATGTGGTTTAGCTTTGTGTCAAAGTTTAGGTGTGGAAATTTTATCAACTGTGTGTCGAATTGTGAGAAAGGATCTAATCGCATAAAGTGTAAAAAGGCGTGTCTTGATTGTAAGTGCTTAGTTGTTGTTGTTTTTATAATGTGGAGGCCTTATGAGGCAATTAGTCCATTATTAAAGTTAGTGGATGATAGATGGACATAAATGACCTAATATTTGATAGATAAATGATTGATTCATTAAGGGCAAATTTGTAAACATAAAATAAGTTGACATTAAAATAAAACAAAAGCTAAATAATGCTCATCTTTCTTTCTATCAATTGAAAATAAGGAAAGAAAATGAGGGTTTGAGGCTTTGTGATTTTTGACTAGCAATTGGCTTGATTTAAGGTATGTTTTGACTTTGGTTTTTGATGATTTTTATGTTTTTTAGATTGTTGCTTAGTCTACTATTAAGCCCATGTTGTAATTTGAGGAATTGATGATGTTTAAGAGATGTACCATTGATGAAATGGTGAGTTTTGTGATGAGTATTGGTGTTAAATGAAAGATATGTGTTTAGTGAACATGTTTTGTTCTTGAATCCTTGGTGAATTTAGCTAATTAGGGCTAAATCGTGATAATAATATTTTAAATGACTAAATTGTAGAATAAATGAAATGTGTGGGCTTGTATTATCATGGGAAGCATTCGACTAAGCATATGTGATATGAAATTGTGTGTATTTGATAATTTTATGAAATAGGGACTAAAGTGTCGAAATATGAAAATATGAGGGCTATTTTATAAAATGCCCTAAATATGTGTATGATGACTCAATTGAATGAATTGGTGATTGAATGAGTTGAATTTGAATGTGTATAAACCAAGAAAAGAGAAGTTTGAATCGAGATCGAGCCAAAGACAAAGTGTTTGATTTAATCGACTGTTTCGGTATATCGACGTCCGAGGTAAGTTCAGCTATAATACTAGTTGTAAATTATATCTATGTGATGTGAATTGAATGAATATATATATATATATAATTATGAGTTCGGAAATGCTATGTGTGGAATTGAATTAGAGGGCACTAAGTGTGCAAAATTAGAAACGAAACGGATATGATTAGCACTATGTGTGCGAAAAGATAGAAGCTTCAACTTATTGAATTGGCACTGTGTGTGCGATACCGATATAAGTTTGGTTTAATATATTGGCACTAAGTGTCCGATGACGATTATGTTTCGGTTATAAAATTGGCACTAAGTGTGCGAATAAATCAGAGGAATAGCAAAGGTTGAACAAGAGGTAATATCGAGCAATTGAGTAGCATGAATGGTGAGTAACTATGTGTTGATCAAGGTATGTTTGAACCTATGTGGTTGATGATAGCCTTAAGAATTGAATGAATAGATACTTGAACATATGGTTGAGATTGATGATGAGCCTAATTGTGCAATTTATTTATGATATGGTTTAATTATGTTTTGATGTGGTATTATTGGGTAATATGTATTATATTACGAACTTACTAAGCTTTTGAAAGCTTACTGTGTGATTTGTTTCTCTATTTTACAGTGTCAGTAAAGCTACCTTGGATTCCGGGATCGTCAGCATCTCTATCACACTAGCGGTAATCTATTTTGGGGTACTTTTGGAAAGATTGTATATGGTTGAAATATGACATGTATAGGCTAGAAAATTATGACATGTTTTGAAAGGCTTAATCCTTGCCGTGTGATTTAGCTTGGAAGTTGAATGATGTTGAATTTATGAATGATCTATGAATATGGTATTTTTCATGACTATGTGGTTGATGAAATATGTGGTTTGAAAATGAATTATGGCATGAATTACATGATGCTTAAATTGTATACTTTAGGTTTTGAAATTGGTAATTGGATGGACTTATTTGTGTTGATTTTGAGTAAGAAAATGGATGATGTTGTTGATGATTATTTGGTGTATATGATGGTATGTTTTGGTTGCCAATTGATGTTTAAATAAATGAGATTTAAGCTTATAGAGATGACCCTTATGTGTGTGGCAAATTGGTCATGCAAATGGCCTATTTAAGCTTACTGACCAAGCATTACAGGTGTGTGTCTCTGTAGTGTGGCTCAAGGGCCACCTCGAAGTGTGCTGGGCGGTTACACACTTTGTGGTACATGGGCGTGCACGTGGCGATGTGACCAAGTCGATGGCTAAGCAATTACACACGACGCCATGGCACACAAGCGTGCCTAGTGGCCGTGGGAACAAGTCAAGATATATGCTTTGTTTTGGTACGGTCAGGTAGTCGTGTCGTGCACACGGCCGATTGCAACTTAAGATGTGACCTTTGGAAGATTGAAGAATGTTTAAATTTCTAGAAATTTTCATAACTGCTTGGTTTAGTCCCAACCTCTTTCTAACACGTGTCCGAGGTCTCGTAGACCTCAATAAATGACTATATGCTAGTAATTGAGTATGTTTGATTAATGATTGACTTTATGTCGTAAAATGAAAGTGAAATGCTTTGATTGTTTGGTAATGCCTCTTAACCCTATTTTGGTGACGATTTTGGGTTAGGGATGTTAAAAATAAGACCCATCTTAGGTTTCATCCCCTCAGGTGTGTAAGGGATTTAGTTCATACTGATAGAGGGAAACATCTTAAAATAAGGAAAACTACAAAACATAAGAAAACACAAAAACTTCAAGAGAAATTGATAGGAGATCTACAGTCTTGATGGAAATCATTCTTCCAAGCTGCTCCCAATGGTTGTCTTCGAGTACTTTGTAACATCCTTAAATAGGGGGTTATTGTGTTTGAACTTCTTTGCATGTGTGTGGTTGTTGTGTTGTTGCTTGAGTTGTTCTAGAGGCTAGTTATAAGCCAAAGGAAGGCCCGAAATGTAGGAAAAATTTTGTTTTAAGTGTTAGTTAAAGGGAGTCAAATGCACTAGGGGTTAAGTATATTTCAGTGGGAAGTTAAGCACAAGAACTACCTTGGTGAAGTGGCAAAGGCGCCACTAAGGTGTCTAGAGAGTGACACCACAGTGCGGTGGGAGAACTCGCCGAGCGATAAAAATTCTATTTTCTCGCTTACCATTTTGACGCCAAGGAGGGAAGGAGTTGTGCTCAACACAAACTCAACTCTGTCAGATAAAATTTGGAGAAGAGGGATTTAGGAGTTTGATTAATTCAAACTCCTTTGAATGGTTGGCTAGGAGAGATTCGGGAGTTTTGCCAAAATCTGGACTCGGTGTGAGAGGAGTAACCTAGGTTGGGAGACTTAAGGGGGCTAGGTGACATTTTCTACTAGCAAAGCCTTGGTACATTCGGTTGAGAAGCAAACCAAACCCTCTTGAATTCTCTCTTTCTTCTTTGAAACCAAATCCCACTTGACATCTTTTTACTCTTCTCGCTTTCAAAAATTAAGGTGTTTGGTAGAACCTTCTTCCTCCCATCTCTTCTTTTCTTTCTTCCATTTTTGCTCAAAACCAAAAACATTCCCCTACCCCTTCATTTGTTTTTTTTCTTCTCAAACCCTTGTTCCGAAACTCTCTCCTTTCTCCTTTGCCGAATCTTTCCTCTCCCATTACACTTTTTTTCTATTTTCTACATCCATTCTAGCCTAATCTCTTTTGTTGCTCTCCACCATTGCCGAAATTCCCCTATTTTCTTCTTGTTTATTTTGGCCGAATATCAGTCTAGCATAGACCTTCTTTGGGTTCTTCTTCAATCGATTTTGAAAAAGGGTAAGTGGTCTTGGCCGAAACTCTGTTCTCACTTCCTCTTTTTCTCTGTCGACATGTGTAGACAAAAGCCAAATTTTGACATTTGTTGATATTATTTCTAATCATCTATAGGAACTGACTTCTCCTAGGTTCTTCGGGTTTTTGGAAGCAGTCGATCTAAGCCCTCTAGTCTCTGACAATCAAATTTGGTAAGTCAAGTGGAAAGGATTCATGTTAGTTTAATCACTCTTTTAGTTGTTTGAAAAGCCGAAGGCTATTGAAGTAAGTGTTAATGGTTGCCGATTGTAGGGGAAGGTTCGATCTCGCACATCTTGTGTGGTGGCTAGTATTCAAGGGGCATTAAGGTAAGGTTTGGGGTTCCATGCATTAACCCTTCATGATTTATTGGTATGGTCGAATAGCCTTGTTAATGGTTTTGGGTTGGCCGAATGTAGGATCAAGGGGATCTAGTGCAGTAGATCGGGTCTTTGGGATTCAGCGTTTGCGTTAGTACAGGTGTGTAACTTACACACTTCATAACTTAGTAAATATGTTAATAACCTGAATATGTTAAAAGCCGAAAAACTGTGTAGATCTTGATATGATACCTTAATGGGTATGAGCAAGGATTCGGGTAAGTCTGTTTTGATATGATTTTGCTATATGTTGTTTAATACTATAATCTATGATATAATTGTTGTATGTTTCATATTAAAGCATGATGGCATGATTTGCATAAATATTGCATTGTCATGGGTGATATGAGAGGAGGGGAAGATTTGATATCCGTGTCTTTGGGACACGGAGGTTTGGCACCTCGGTGGTTTGGTACCACAGCTTGATTTAGTGACTTTGGGTCACCGAGGTTTAGCACCTCATAGCGACTCGTCCCAGTGGCATAGCACCACAGTGGGTTGGCCCCATATTTGATATTACGGGATTATCGCCAGTGATTTGGTATCACAACGTGGGTTGGCCCCACAGATGAAATAATCGTGACTTTGGGTCACCAGTGGTTTGGCACCACTTTATTATTGGATATCGTGACTTTGGGTCACTAGTGGTTTGGCACCACCAGTGGTTTGGTACCACACGGGGTAGAAACGGAGTTATGGATGGCTAGGTTTGGGTGCATGATATATTGCTTGGTTATGATTTGTGTAAGCTTGTTGCATTAGCCGGAGGGGGATTATGCATCGAGTCTTGGTGACTCACCTTCTCCTTATCTTTTCATTGATTCAGTAGATCGCGGATGAGGAGTCGGATGGACTCGGGCGGCCATGCTTTAAATACATTCGATTATACATGGACTTTGATTTGGGTATTATTTTTTAAATTTCAATTTTTATTTGGGTTTGTAATAAGGCCTTTAAATTATGTTTTTGGATTAATTTGCATGTTTTAGATTTGATTTCAAACTGTCAAAGTAAATTATTTGACTTGTTTAAACAATTTGAACACAAGGTTTTCTAAACTATATCACGCAATGTTTTTTTTAAACTTTACCATCGGGTAATACAAATCGCTTGACAATAACGACAACTCAAATTATTTTCAAACCTAAGTTTTCCAAAACGCTAAGCAACACTAGGGTTTTCACTAAAGGTAAAAACGGTGACTCATTCACTTCGAAACGTTTTTACTCTGTAATACGCCGAACTCGGTCGTGGTGTGTTGACTGGGTTTGGAGTGTTACAATTTTGGTATCAGAGCCAGGTTCAAAGGCTCGGCTATGGGCTCGAGGCCCAAAATGTTTTAAAGTATGGTTTTAAAATGTTCTTGTTTGAAAATATATGGTTTGAGAAGCATGGCACCGAGTCTCCGGCACCAATCCACCCAGGTAAGTACTTCTGACTGTTGTGTGAATTACATGTGGGAAAACGGGTATTTCGGGATCGTAGATTAGTAGAATAGGAATTATTGAACCCTAGGAATAGCTTACTCCAACACAAATTGCATAAGACTTAATGATCCACTAAACAAACTTGTGAGTACATCACTGAGCTAACGGTGTGGCAACCGTTGTGCGCATGTCTAGGAGTGGATTCAGGGGGGAGCTTGGTATTTAAGCAGTCCTAGTGACTCACCTCCTCTTCACCCGAATCCTACCTGGTGCGTAGTGATGGTTCATCCTAGCTGAGACGACTTATTCACAGGCTAAATTTAATAACTAAAACCCGAAAGGGACCAGCCATTTTAGTTCGAAACACTTTAACCTTTAGTTTTGAAATTACCACAGTACCCCTGATTTGGAAAAAGACCAAATTACCCTTGATTTGCAAAATGACTGAAATACCCCCGAACTTCAAAATTACCGAAATACCCCCCAGATTGCAAAAATTACCAAAACACCCTTATTTCACAAAATACCAAGGAACCATATTTTGAAAAAAAATTAATTATGAAAATATCCCTGGTTTATGAAATTACCAAAACACCCCGATTTAAAAAATTTTTGGGAAATATCTACGATTTGTAAAGGTTTTGAATTAACCTATTTTATTACTAAAATACCCCGATAGGTTAAATTACAAAATACCGGGTAGTAAAATGGCGAGAATACCCTACACGTGGAATGAGGGTAGGGAATTGAAATGAAAACTTTGTGATGACCGAAAGAATCACTGCCAAATTACTTTACATAAAACTTCATCGTGGGTAATCAGTGAAACAGAAGCTAATTCATAAAAATCTATTAAATAGATAAATCGCGACTATAGACATGAGTTCTAGGGGACGTGGTCGTAATGTGCGAGGACGCAGTAGAGGTAGAATGACCATATCGAAATCAGTCAGGTCTGGTCAAGGGTCTGAGAATGAGATACCACCACCACCAGCTGCTGGTGTGGAGTACCAGGATCAGACCACCACCACTAGCTGCTGGTGTGGAGTACCGAGGATCGAGACGGGGATGATCAGATGTCGCAGCGACGATCTTGCGAGTCTTTGGAAAGAGTGGCTGGAGCAAGTGGAGGCACGAGAGCTCAAAAATCCATATCTGAGTGACTCTGAACCAATAGAGCTGAGGTATTTCGAGGTGTTTCTGGTGTGGCTCCAAATACGGCTGAGTATTGGTTAGAGGCGACGGAGCGAATTATGGATGACTTGGATCTGACTGCTGAGGAAAAAATAAAAGGGATAGTGTCACTTCTCGGGATGAGTCATACCAAGTGGTGGCTCACGATTCGAATAGTCAAAGACGGATGAACTCACTTGGGACTATTTTAAAGCGACTTATCGGAAAAAAGTATGTCGAGACCGGTTATATTGATGCTTGTGAGCGTTCGATAGAACTACCGTTTGGGGAGTTCGATCTAATTCTTGGGATGGATTGGATGGTGAGGTACCAAGCAAGTTTGGATTGCACGGCTAAGAGCATGGTTTTGAGATCAGCTGAGGGTGAAGAAGTGGTGATGATAGGTAATAGAAGAGATTATCTATCCAACGTGGTATCTGCGTTGAAAGCTGAGAAGATGGTCAGGAAGGGTTGTGAGGCGATTTTGGTTCGTGCATGTGCTTTGGAGGCTAAGGAGTCTGCTGTAGAGAATGTCTGAACAAAGAAAGGAATTTCTTGGCGTATTTTGAGAAACTTTCAGTGCGCCTCTGGATCGAGAAGTTGAATTTGGTATAGATTTGTTACCCAAATAGCATGTGTCCATTGCCCCGTATAGAATGGCGCCGAAGGAATTGGTAGAGCTAAAGGCTTAGATTCAGGAGTTGTGGATCGAGGTTTTATTCGGGCAAGTGTTTCGCCTTGGGGAGCGCCGGTACTCTTTGTCAAAAAGAAAGATGGTACAATGCAGATGTGTATAGACTATCGCCATTGAACAAGTGACGATAAAAACAAATATCCGTTCTTGAGGATAGATGACTTGTTCGATCGACAAGGGAGCATCAATTTTCTCAAAGATTGAATTAAGGTGCAGGTATCATCGACTAAAGGTGAGGAGGTTGATATCCACAAGACGATGTTTCGTACTCAGTATGGGCATTACGAGTTTCTGGTGATGCCGTTTGGGTTAACCAATGCACCGACAGCATTCATGGACTTGATGAATCTGGTGTTTTAACAGTACTTGGACCAATTTATCGTAGTATTTATAGACGACATATTGGTGTACTCAAAGACGGAAGAGGATCATGATGCTCATTTGCGAGTAGTTTTACAAATTCTGAGGGAGAAGCAGCTTTTTGCCAAGTTCAGTAAGTGCGAGTTCTGGCTTAGGGATGTGACTTTTTTAGGTCACGTAGTGTCCTTGAAAGGATTAGAGTGGACCCTCGCAAGATTGAGGCAGTGTTGGATTGGAAATCGCCTAGGTCGATGGCTAAAATTGAGCTTTCTAGATGCAGCGGGGTATTCTGGAGATTTGTGGAAGGATTTTCTCTGATCGTGACACCGTTGACCAAGCTATTGAGGGAGGAAGTTCCATTTGTGTGGTCAGAAAAATAGCAGGAAAGTTTCGACAAGCTGAGGAGGATTTTGATGGAAGCTTACATTGCAGTACGACTAAGGCGGGGAAGGTATTCACGGTCTATTGTGATGCATCACATCTTGGCTTGGGTGTGTCTTGATGCGGGAAGGAAAGTAGTGGCATATGCTTCTCGGCAATTTGAGACCGCATGAGGTTAACTACGAAGCACGACTTGGAGTTAGCTATAGTGGTTTTCATACGAAAATTTGGAGACACTATTTGTGCGGAGAGAAGTCGATAGTCTACACAGATCACAAGAGTGCAAGTATCTTGACTCAAAAGTTAAACTTGAGACAACGGAGATGGATTGAGCTGTTAAGGACTATGATTATTCGATTGAGTATCATCCGGGCAAGGCTAACGTGGTGGCGAACGCGTTAAGCGTAAGGTAATGTGAACTTAAGAGCGATGTTTGCTCATCTTAGCTTGTATGACGATGGGAGCCTTTTGGCGAATTACGAGTTAAGTGACTTGGGTTGAGCGGATCAAGGAGAAAGCAGTTAGGGGATGAGGCTTGAATGCTCGTGAGGTTGCAAGTTCGAATGGTGGTTTAGAGGATTACATCTTGTCCGATGATGGAGTATTGTGTTTCCAAGGGAGAGTGTGTATCTTAGAAGGATGCGAGTTAAAGCGGAGGATTATTCGGGGCGCACATAGCAACCCATCGCTATGCATCCCGGAGGTAGCAAGATGTACCGAGATTTGCGAAGCGATTCGGTGGCGAATGAAGTGGGAAGTGGCCGAGTTTGTGGGTAAGTGTCGGCGTGTCAACAAGTCAAAGTGAGCATCATCTGCCGTCAGGTTTACTTTAGCCGGTAAAGATTCATTAATGGAAATGGGAAAGGATTACTATGGACTTTATCAGTGGGTTACCCCTCACGCTTAGCAAGAAAGACTCAGTCTGGGTGATTGTGGATCGTTTGACCAAATCAGCTCATTTCATACCAGTGAGGGTTGATTATTCACTTCAGAAGTTAGCTAAGTTGTATGTGGTCGAGATAGTAAGGTTGCATGGTGTGCCAGTATCAATTATCTTGGATAGGGATCCGAGGTTCACGTCAAGGTTCTGGAGAGCTTTGTATCGAGTTTGGGAGCGAGGTTGGATTTCAAACATAGCATTTCACCCTTGATCGGCGAGGCGGTCAGTGAAAGGTTATCTAAATTTTAGAGGACATCTTTGAGGGTTGTGTTCTGGACTTTAGAGGCAGTTGGGAAGAATTTTTACCATTAGCTGAGTTTGAATACAATACTAGTTACCAGGCAAGCATTAAGATGGCACTATATGAGGCGTTATATGGTCGGAAGTGTTGCACACCTACATGCTGGATGGAGTTGGGTGAGCGTCAGATGTTGGGGCGAGTTGGTGGCGAGGCTGAGGCTAAGGTTAAGTTGATTCGAGCTCGTCTCGAAGGAAGCTTCGACGAGCAAAAGTCATATCTTGATCTTAAGCGGAGAGATATAGAGTTTGTCGTGGGTGATAAGGTCTTTTTAAAGGTCTCATACGGAAGAAAGTGTTGAGATTTAGAAGGAAAGGCAAGTTAAGTCCAAGGTTTATTGGGCGTATAAGGTGTTGAAGCAGTGGGACGGTAGCTTATCATTTCGAGTTGCCAGAGTGAGTGATTCACGATGTGTTCCATGTCTCCATGCTCAGCGCTTATCGTTCGGTTCCATCACATGTCGTGGCAGATGAAGGAAATAGAGGTGAGTCCAGTTTGACTATGGAAGAGGAACCGGTCAGATCTGGATCGAGATGTGAAGGTTTTGCGCAGAAGTCGGTTCCATTAGTGAAAGTGCTATAGGCGTAACCATGGCGTGGAAGAAGCTACGTGGGAACGAGAGGATGTGATGAGACAATAATACCCTCAACTCTTTTGACAAGGTAATTTGGTAGAAATTATTTTTAAGAGGTAAAGCGTAACATCCTTAAATAGGGGTTATTGTGTTTGAACTTCTTTGCATGTGTGTGGTTGTTGTATTGTTGTTCGATGTGTTCTAGAGGCTAGTTATCGCCAAAGGAAGGCCCGAAATGTAGGAAAAATTTTGTTTTAAGTGTTAGTTAAAGGGAGTTGAAGGAGCTAGGGGTTAAGTATATTTAGTGGGAAGTTAAGCACAAGAACTACCTTGGTGAAGTGGCAAAGGAGGCGCCAGCGAGGTGTCTAGAGTGGCGCCATAGGCGGTGGGAGAACTCGAGTTCGAGCGTGAAATTCTATTTTCGCTTACCATTTTGACGCCTAAGGGGAAGGAGTTGTGCTCGGCACAAACTCTGTCGAGATAAAATTTGGAGAAGAGGGATTTAGGAGTTTGATTAATTCAAACTCCTTTAAATGGTTGGCTAGGAGAGATTCGGGAGTTTTGTAAAATCTGGACTCTGGTGTGAGAGGATGTAGGTTGGGAGACTTAAGGGGCTAGGTGACATTTTCTGCTAGCAAAAGCCTTGGTACATTGGTTGAGAAGCAAACCAAACCCTCTCTTAAATTCTCTCTTTTCTTCTTTGAAAACCGAAATCCCACTTGACATCTTTTTACTCTTCTCTTTTTCGGCAATTAAGGTGTTTAACCAAACCTTCTTCCTCCCCATCTCTTCTTTTTCTTTCTTCCATTTTTGCTCAAAACTGAAAATATTCCCCTACCCCTTCAATTATTTTTCTCTTCTCAAACCCTTGTGCCGAAACCCTCTCCGCTCTCCTTTGCCGAATCTTTCCTCTCCCATTACACTTTCTTTTCTATTCTCTGCATCCATTCTAGCCTAATCTATTTTGTTGCTCTCCACCATTGTCGAAATTCCCCTATTTTCTTCTTGTTTATTTTGGCCGAATATCAGTCTAGCATAGATCTTCTTGGGGTTCTTCTTCAATCGGTTTTGAAAAAGGTAAGTGGTCTTGGCCGAAACTCTGTTTTCATTCCTCTTTTTCTCTGTCGACATGTGTAGACAAAAGCCGAATTTCGGTGTTTGTTGATATTATTTCTAATCATCTGTAGGAACTGATTTCTCTTAGGTTCTTCGGGTTTTTGGAAGCAGTTGATCTAAGCCCTCTAGTCTCTGACAATCGAATTTGGTAAGTCAAGTGGAAAGGATTCATGTTAGTTTAATCACTCTTTTAGTTGTTTGAAAAGCCGAAGGCTATTGAAGTAAGTGTTAATGGTTGCCGATTGTAGGGGAAGGTTCGATCTCGCACATCTTGTGTGGTGGCTAGTATTCAAGGGGCATTAAGGTAAGGTTTAGGTTCCATGCGTTAACCCTTCGGGATTTATTGGTATGGCGAATGGCCTTGTTAATGGTTTTGGGTTGGTAGAATGTAGGATCAAGGGATCTAGTGCGATGGATCTGGTCTTGAGATTCAGACATTTGCGTTAGTACAGTGTGTGTAACACACACTTCATAACTTAGTAAATATGTTAATAACTGAATATGTTAAAGGTCGATTGTAACACCCCAAACCCTACCATTCGCTATAATAGAATTTGAAATGCCATCTGCGAAAATGTTTGAAAAAACTTTTGACTTAGAGTTAAAAATATAAAATTTATTGTCTTAAGTAAAACATTGTTTGTTTAAAATTCTAAGTAAAACTTTATTATTACAATGTCCAAATTGAAAATCGTAATGCATATTTTTAAGGTATAAATTGCCGAGAATAAAAAATTTTCAAATAATACTTTAATCGTCAATCCACTTTAAACATAATAATAAACCTCAAACCCTTAAAGGCCCTTATTACAATAAACCTTACTTAAAAATACTGAAAATATAAAATAATGTAAATAATTAAAAACATCTTACATGGGCCCCTCGTATCCACTCCAACCCTGGTCCAAGTTGTATGCATCACCGCAATGTTGGTAAAAATTGGGTGAGTCAAACAGACTCAGTGCATAGTTATTTCACATGTCTCCACATATGGGCTTGGCCCATATCCACATAGTCCACTTACATAAATATGCAACATGAAGCCCAACCCAACCTAGTGTCCATCCGTTACACCTACCTTGGCAGACCCACTACCCAAGGCCATGGCTAATCCACCGATCAACCAAGTGATCCACATATCTCACCTTGGCAGACCTGCTGCACAAGGCCGTGGCTGAGCCATCGATCACATAAGTGATCCCACATATCAATCGATCCACGATGATGCACACGACTATCAACCGCCGAGATGTGGCACCTAGCCAACACCTCCCTTGATGAGGCACATAGCCAACATCAAGCGCCAATGTAACACAAGGCTAACATTAGACCACGTACATAAAGTACACCTTTCCTTCGATAGTCACACCCAAGTCCCATGCATACATATATATCATGGCAACATATCACTTGAACAATTATACATCACATGCCATCACATTCATACATATATCAAATGTAAATCAACGTCATAAAATCTTGACTGGTTGAGCGATTACCCATCATGGGTATCCACCATTTTAGCCCTTACTTGGCTACCATTCATCATATCACATATACATAAATATAACACATACACATAACAAGAGAACGGTCACGATAACTACGCTTTTGTTTAGCATAGTTTACTCAATCCGAACTACTTGTATCTACCACGATGAGCAGGGTTTTCCTCCTCCCTTAACGCCAATTTGGTCTCCTACCAAATCTCGAAGGCTTTGCTTATTCTGACGATTAGCCCCTACGGATCTAAATCCAAAAGCTTTCCTTAATCTAGCCGACTTGCCCTAAAAGCTATAATCGAAAATAGTCAACACTTAAATACCCAAATTATGGCCCTTGGCCGAATGTTATCAATCACTTACCTTGATGTTCCAAAACCCGATAGATCTCTTTTAAGGCTCCTTAGCGTCACACACAAAAGAACACATAATCATGGCTTAAAGAATATTCGGCCATCCCTAGGCCTATCCTTATGATTTCGGCACACTAGCAAAAAGAGCTCAAAACCGAATGATAAAGAAGGAACTTACCACTACACGTTGAAGAGAATAAAAGATCACAAGCACGTAGTCGACAGCCCCTCCAATAAAGATTCGACTATTGTGTTTCGGCACTTTTAATAATGGAAAGAAATAGAGTAGAAAATAAGGTTATATGGTTCGGATATGGCCCTTAAAAGAGGGTTGAAATATTCGGCTATCAAAATAAAAGAAGAGAGTTTCTGAACGAGGGGTAGGTTCGGCCAAAACACCAAATAGAAGAGAAGAAGAAAACACCAATGGCTTTAAGGGTCTTTGAAGTTTCGGTCACAAAACAAAAGCCAAAACTAGGTGGCTGTTTCACAAAAAGAAATCGGCATAATGGAGGATTTCAATTTCGACACAAAGGAAATAAAGAAACAAAAAAAAAAAGATGCCAAAGAAGATCACCCTCTTATTTATACTATACATTTTCTACTTAACTCCCCCTTCCTAGCAATTTTGCCAACCAAAGAGACCCATAATTGGCCACTAAAAGCACTCTATCATATCCCAAAATTTTCTCCTTTATCCCTTAATCAAATAATCAAAATAAAATCACAATTATCATTCACCTAATTTCCTATGTTATCTCTTATCCTATCATATTCCCTTAATCATCTCCTCATTTATCACCTTAATTAAAATAACAATAATCAACATTAATCCCTTATCACCCTCTAACTTATCTCTTATCATATCATCTAAAATAAAATGAATAAAGTAATCATCAATTATCCTACCTTAGCGGATTCCAAAATAAAAGCAAGCTTAATCCTCATCCAATTAAAAGTCCCATGTGCGTCCACTACTCCTTCTCCCTAGCGCTGAATGCAAAATAAAAACACTCCCCATGCTGCTAACAAGAATCGAACCCTTCCTTGGATCCCTATTTGGCGCAATTCTCCTAGCACCTTAGGTAGCGTCCTAAGCCACTTTGCCAAGGCACTTTTGTGACATGATCCACCGAATTTCTTTTAAGACCTCCTTGCAGCGCCTTCTTGGCGCAAAAATAAATGTCCATTTGCTTCCCACTTTGGAATCTCCTACCTTCCTCCCACTTATGGCGTCACTTGCCCAAGCCTTAAGTGGCGCCTTGCAGCCACTTTACCAAGGTGATTCTTATGTCCAAGAACTCCCAAAATTTTCCTTAAGGCCTCCTTCACCCAGGTCCCCCCTAATTAATACTTAAAACCAAATTTTCTCCTATAGCTCAGGCCTTCCCTTAGCTTATAACTAGCCCCTAAAATACCTCAATCAATACCACAACAACCACACTTATGCAAAATACTTTAATAAAAATTAACCCCTATTTCAGGATATTACAGCTGGAAAACTGTGTAGATCTTGATATGATACCTTAATGGGTATGAGCAAGGATTCGGGTAAGTCTGTTTCGATATGATTTTGCTATATGTTGTTTAATACTATAATCTATGATGTAATTGTCAGATGTTTCATATTAAAGATGATGGCATGATTTGCATAAATATTGCATTGTCATGGGTGATATGAGAGGAGGGGGAAGATTTGATATACGTGTCTTTGGGATACCAGAGGTTTGGCACCTCCAGTGGTTTGGTACCACAGTTGATTTCGTGACTTTGGGTCACCAAAGGTTTGGCATCTCATAGCGACTCGTCCCAGTGGCTTAGCACCACAGTGGGTTGGCCCCAGATTTGATATTACGGGATTGTCGCCAGTGATTTGGTATCACAACGTGGGTTGGCCCCACAGATGGAATAATCGTGACTTTGGGTCACCAGTGGTTTGGCACCACTTTATTATTTGATATCGTGACTTTGGGTCACCAGTGGTTTGGCACCACCAGTGGTTTGGTACCACACGGGGTAGAAACGGAGTTATGGATGGCTAGGTTTAGGTGCATGATATATTGCTTGGTTATGATTTGTGTAAGCTTGTTGCATTAGTCGGGATGGGGATTATGCACCGAGTCTTGGTGACTCACCTTCTCCCTTATCTTTTCAAGTGATTCGTAGATCGCGGATGAGGAGCCGGATGGACTCGGGGTGGCCATACTTTAAATACATTCAGTTATACATGGACTTTGATTTGGGTATTATTTTTAAATTTCAGTTTTTATTTGGGTTTCTAATAAGGCCTTTAAATTATGTTTTTGGATTAATTTGCATGTTTTAGATTTGGTTTCAAACTGTCAAAGTAAATTATTTGACTTGTTTAAGCAATTTGAACACAAGGTTTTCTAAACTATATCACGCAACGTTTTTTTTTTAAACTTTACCATCGGGTAATACAAATTGCTTTACAATAACGACAACTCAAATTATTTTCAAACCTAAGTTTTCCAAAACACTAAGCAACATTAGGGCTTTCACTGAAGGTAAAAACGGTGACTCATTCACTTCGAAACGTTTTTACTCATGTCATAAACTCGATCGTGGTGTGTTGACCGGGTTTGGGGTGTTACATATTTTCTACTTTCTACTCTATATGTCCTTTTAGGTCCTCCCCTAGGGTGTTTATATAGGCTTTGGAGCACCTTTCTTGGCCCACAAGTAGTCTTTTCTGAATAGAATTAGACTTGGGTTTGGCAGGGACACACTCATGTGTGATAGCTTAGGCCGTGTTCGATTCTGCTCATCACACATGGTCGTATGGTCTGCCCGTGTGCGATAGTCCAGGCCGTGTTGATTTCTGAGGTAGGCCCATTTTGTCCCTTTTGGCCTGTTTCTTGTTCTTTTCGACTCCCTAAGCTCTCCTGAGTGTAAAACATGAATTTAAAGGATTAGGAACATCGAATTCATCAAATCTAATGAGAATTCATCCAAAAATAAGCCAAGCATGGGGTTAAAATATGTGTATATTGAGGTTTATCAAGGAGAAACGTCAAGAGACTTCAAGCAAGAATGGGAGAAATCAAAAATTGAGAAGAAAACCAATTCCACCTTATTTCACTTACCGTACAGACAGAAATGAAGGTTGCCACAAAAGAACGATTGAAGCAAAGAAAAGCAAAAAGAAACATCAAGAGTGGGGGAAGAGAAGAAAAATTCAGCAGCAAGGGAAAGAATTGAGGAATGAAAATGGTAGAGATGGGGGAGAGAAATCGTCAGAACGATAGAGAGAAATCTGACTCTTTTTACAAAAAAGAAAAGAAAATGATCTGATTTTGGATATTCCCCTATAATCCCCTAATTTTCTCCCACTTATCCCTAAATTCACTTCCACACTTCCCTACACCCCTCAAACACTCCAAAACCGTCCACTACTTGCCCACACACCTCAAAGACTCAGCATTTTACCACACTTCAAACTCTTACATGGTAAGTACAAATATATATAAGTGTGGTCAAAACCACTGATGACTGAAGTCACAAATCAAGTGATGGGGCCAACCCATCATGTGGTCAAAATCGCTGATGACAATCCAGTAATCAACATGTAGGGCCAACCCACTGTGGTACCAAACCACTGGGACGAGTCACAAATTCATATGTGGTCAAAACACTGGTGGTCAAAACCACTGGGACTTAGTCACAATTTATAATATCAAGACGAGGCCAACCCGTCGTGTGGTCAAAACCACTGGTGATAGTCCAAAATAAATCATCCCCCTCCTCTCATCAAACCCACGATCATGTCCATATCAATCGTGGCATAAAACATATGATGATGCAAATAACGTATGACATAGTATTAACAACGACATGATAGCATACATCGAGATCCATAATCAGGGGACTTACCCGGAGTCCACGCTCATGCCCACAAGGCAAAGTCACTAATTCCAACGATTATAACAGTAGCAAAATAAGCATATTATACTAATAAAGTGTGTAAGCGTTACACACCTGACTATTCGTAAATCTAAGCGAATCCCGAAACTACGCAAACTAATGAGATCCCAAATGTTGCTCCCTCCTACAATCGCCAACTCCTAGTTAGTAACTAAAAAGCATATTCGAACAAATAGAAATCCCGAAGGATATGCCGCCTAAATGTAGCACTTACCTTAAGCAGATTTGGTTTCCAACCAAATCCAAAACCACACCTTGAGTCCCCCTGCAATCACCACACACTAATACACATAAGCGATTAGCCTTGACTTTTGAGCGATTAAGAAATAGATCTTGAAGTGTTAAAACCTTACCTAGATCGACCACCAAAACCAGAGACTCATCAGATTCTGGCTATGCCCTCCCTTGATGAATGATTGGCTCCTAACCACCACAGATCGGCACCCTTAATGATGTTAGAGGTTTGGCTACCTTTAAAGAACAAGGATAGAATTCAACATATAGATCTAAAATAGAAAAGAAGATAGAAAAGGGGTGGGATTTGATCATTACGAATTGATCAAGAAGAAAAAGATATTACCTACCAATAGATTAGGCTAACCCAAATGACCCAAAAAAACGCAAGGGGTGGGCTTATGAGCAAGGTATTGACCAATCACGAAAAGAAAAGAAGAAGAAGAACCCAACCAGATTTTGGCTTTCAAAATAATGAAAAAGATGGAAGAAGGTGGAATCAAGATTCGGCTTTTGAAGATGGTAGTGAAGAAGAAGAAAATCGAATAGAACAATTTCAGACAATGAAAGGGGTTTTGAGAGAATGAAAAGAAAAGCGCCGAATGGGGGTGAGGTTGTTGGTTTCAACTATGATCAAAAGAAGAAGAAGAAGTGAACAAGGGTGGATTAAACAAAGAGGGAGTTTTGGCTCTTGAATAGGGTTGCTAAAATGAATCGGCCAAGTGCCCAAATTGTCAAAGAGAAAAAAGAGAAAAGCACCTAAGGTTCAGGTTTTAGCACAAAATGCAAGAAGGGAAAACCATCTAAGGTAGCCAAAAAATGCACTCTTACTTGGCTATTGAGATTCGACACTCCCCTAGCTTCCCAAACCGCTTACACCTCCTCCCCCATAGTCCATAATTCAGCCAACACTTTAAGACTCCCACTCATAGTCGTCCCCCTCATCTTGCCTTGAATTCCTCTCATCCACTCATTCAAACAAGTTTGAATAAGTCCTACACCTATCACTTAAAGTTAGCCTAATCCATATCCCTCCAACAGAGTCCTACCTGAGCACACCTCTGCTTGCCTATGGCGTCAAAAAAAATGAGCAGAAAGGGATTTCTGCAGCTTGAACTAAGGCCCTCCTTACTCCCTATGGCATCATCACCCAAGCACCTTAGTGGCGCCTCCTTTGCCACTTCACCAAGGTAGTTCTTGTGTCCAAATCCTCCAATAAATTCCTTTAACCCCTAATTCTTCTAGCTCCTTCTTAAGTGCTAAAACAAAATTTTTAGCCATGACCCAGGACTAACCCAAGGTCATGCCTAGACCCCAAAACATATCAAACCAACACAGCATACTTACCAACACATGCAACCACATGCAAAATGCAGAGACCCCGTTTTAAGGATGTTACAGTTCTACTCCCCTTAAAAATAATTTTGGCCTCGAAATTACCTGATCAGAAGAGCTGAGGGTATTGCTGCCGTATCACATCCTCGGGTTCCCACGTGGCCTCCTCCGTATCATGGTTCCGCCATAAAACTTTCACCAAGGGAACTAACTTCCTGCGCAAGACCTTAACATCTCGATCCAAAATCTGTACCGGTTCCTCCTCAAAAGGCAAGTCCGAGCTCACCACAATCTTTGCAACTGGCACAACATGTGATAGATCTGACTGATAACGCCTAAGCATCGAAACATGGAAGACGTCGTGAATCTGACTTAACTCTACTAGTAGCTCGAGCTGATAAGCTACCGGTCCTTACCCGCTTCAACACCATGTACGACCTGATAAAACTAGGGCTTAGCTTCCCTTTTCACCCAAATTTCAACACTTTCTTCCATGGCAATACCTTTAGAAAAACCTTGTCACCCACTGCATACTTTATATCTACGCATTTTAGATCGGCGTAAGACTTACGCTTGTCCGATGCTTCCTTAAGACGAGCCCGAATCACCTTAACCTTATCCTCAGTTTCTGCCACCAACACCAGACCTAATATCAGCCGTTCACCCAACTCTGTCCAACACGTAGGAGTGCGACATTTTCGTCCATACAGTGCCTCATATGGTGCCATCTGGATACTCGCTGATAACTATTGTTATAAGCGAATTAAATCAATGGTTGATACTCCTCCCAACTACCACCAAATCGAACATAGCCCTTAGCATATCCTCTAAATCTGGATTACTCTTTGAGTGTCCATCGATTACGGGTGAAAAGTCGTCTTTGAAATCAACCTCATTCCCAAAGCTTGATGCAAAGCTCTCCGAACCTCGGCGTGAACCTAGGATCCCTATCCGAGATAATTGACACTGGCACTCCATGCAACTTTACTATCTCGGCCACATACAACTTAGCTAACTTATGGAGGGAATAATCAACCCTCACCGGTATGAAATGAGCTGATTTGGTCAGGCGGTCCACAATCATCGGTGAGTCCTTCTTACTAGGCGTGAGGGTAGCCCACCGACAAAGTCCATGGTAATCCTTTCCCACTTCCACTGAGGAATCTTCACCGATGAAGTAAACTTGACGGCAGCTAATGTTCAGCTTTGACCGCTAACACATCGACACTTACCCACAAATTCGATCACTTCGCTTCAAATTTCCTTCCATCGAATCGCTCTCAAAATCTCGGTACATCTTGCTACTTTCAGGATGCATAGCGTATGGGCTGCTATGTGCATCCTGAAGAATATTTTGCCTCAACTCGACGTCTTTCGGCATACAAGCCCTCCTTTGAAAACACAACACTCCATCTTGAGTCAAGCTATAACCTTCCAAACCACTATTCTATACTTGCAACCTCCGAGCATTCAAACCCTCATCCACTAACCGTTTCTCCTTAATCTGCTCTACCCAAGTCGGCTTTACTTGCAATTTTGCCAACAAACTCCCATCGTCATACAGACTAAGGTGAGCAAACATCGCTCGCAAGTCTGCTACCACCTTACGGCTCAACGCATCAGCCACTACGTTAGCCTTACCCGGATGGTATTCAATCGAATAGTCGTAGCCCTTCAACAACTCAATCCACCTTCGCTGTCTCAAATTTAAATCCTTCTGCGTTAAAAGATACTTCAGACTCTTGTGGTCCGTGTAGACTATTGACTTTTCCCCATACAAATAATGCCTCCAAATCTTCAAGACAAAAGCCACCACAGCCAACTCCAAGTCATGCATCGGGTAGTTACCCTCATGCGGTCTCAGCTGTCGAGACGCGTACGCTACTACTTTCCCCTCAGACAAGTACATCCCAAGCCGGCATGTGATGCATCACGATATCTTGTGAATACCTTTCTGCCTCGGTACATACGAGCTGGAGCTTCCATCAAAATCTTCCTCAACTTGTCAAAACTTTCCTGTTGTTTCTCCAACCACACAAATGGAACTCCTTTCCTTAATAATTTGGTCAGCGGCGCCGCAATCAGAGAAAATCCTTCCACAAATCTCTGGTAATACCCTGCCAAACCTAGAAAACTTCGAATTCCTACAATCAACCTAGGCGGTTTCCAATCCAACACCGCCTCAATCTTACGAGGGTCCACTCTAATCCCTTTAGCATACACTACGTAACCTAAGAAAGTCACTTCCCTAAGCTAGAACTCGCACTTACTGAACTTGGCAAATAACTGTTTCTCCCTCAGAATTTGCAAAACCACCCGCAAGTGCATATCATGATCCTCCTCCGTCTTTGAGTACACCAATATGTCGTCTATAAATACTACAACAAAGCTGGTCCAAGTACTCTTTGGAACACAGATTCATCAAATCCATGAATCTTTGTCGATTGTATTGGTTAACCCGAACGGTATCACCAGAAACTCATAATGCCCATACCGAGTATGGAATGCCGTCTTATGAATATCAGCCTCCTTCACTTTGAGTTGATGGTACCCTGACTGAGATCTATCTTCGACAAAACTGATGCACCCTTAAGTTGATCAAACATGTCGTCAATCATGGGCAACGGATACTTGTTTTTGATCGTCAACTTGTTCAGCTGGTGGTAATCTATACACATCCGCATTGTACCGTCTTTTTTCTTAACAAAGAGCACGGGTGCTCCCCAAGGAGATATACTTGGTCGAATGAATCCTCAGTCCAACAACTCCTGGATTTGAGCCTTTAGCTCCACCAATTCCTTTGGCGCCATTCTATACGGGGCTATAGACACTGGCACAGTTCTGAGTAACAAATCTATACCAAATTCAACTTCCCGGTCCGGAGGCAGACCTGAAAGTTCTTCAGGGAATACGTCAGCAAATTCCTTCACTATTCGGACATTCTCCACTACTGACTCCTTGGCCTCCAAGGCACACACCCAAACCAGAAACGCCTCACAGCCCTTCCTGACCATTTTCTCCGCCTTTAGTGCAGAGACCACGTTAGATAAGTAATCTCTCCTATTACCTATCATCACCACCTCCTCACCTTCCATTGTCCTCAACACCATGCGCTTAGCCACGCAATCCAAACTGGCCTGGTACTTCACCAGCCAATCCATCCTGAGAATTAGATCGAACTCCTTAAACGGTAGTTCCATCAAATCTGCCAAGAACACGACCCCTTGAAGTTCTAGGGGTACATCCCTATATAGTTTACTTACTTCTACAGAGTGACCTAAAGGGCTTATCGCAGTCATCTTCCTAGAAGTAATCTCAGAGTTTAAGTTCATAGTTTCCACTATGCTACTAACTACATACGAGTGTGTCGAACCCACATCTATCAAAGCATTATAAGGAAATCTGAAGATTAAGAATGTACCGGTTATAACATCTGGTGCGTCACCCTCCTCTCGATGCCTCACTGCATAGACCAGTCTAGGCTGTCTAGCCTCTGTACCACCTGCACCTCTGCCTGGTGCTCCTCAGCCTCTACCAGAGCCATTACCTCCCTACCAAAGACCACGACCCTCTGTGGTCACCGACCATCCCTCCCTCCTACAGTGCGATTCTAATCCCGGGCCCGACTAGTGACCTCGTGGACAATCCCTCACTCGGTGCCCCATCGACCCACACTCAAAGCATCCCCTATTTCTAGTCCAACATTCTCCCGGGTGAGACTTTCCACATCGAGCACATCGTGGCGACCACTGAGTATCAGCAGCAGTAGGCCTAGTAGCTTAATTCGGCCCACTATATCTACCCTATTTTTACTGATTCCTGGTAGACCTAGATGATCCAAAATTCCTTTTACTCCATCCCCTGTCCTGATTTCGTCTTACCGACTGTTTCACTTCCTCAGCAACTTTGGCCTTTTCCACTAAGATCGTAAATTCTCTCTCCTACTGTGGAGCAATCAGCAACCTCAGATCATCCCTTAACCCGTCCTCGAACCTGACGCATCGCTCATGCTCTATTGCTATGATGCCCAGAGCATATCGGCTCAACCTTAAGAATTCTACCTCGTATTCCGATACAAACTTACTCCCCTAAACCAGCCTCAAGAATGCCTTCCTCTGCGTATCAATGTAACTGGTCCCGACATACTTCTTTTGATAAGTCGCCTTGAAATAATCCCAAGTGAGATCATCCGTTGCAGCCCCATCTCGAATCGTGAGCCACCACTGGTATGACTCATCTCGAAAAAGTGACACTACTCCTTTTAGCTTCTCCTCAGTCGTTAGATCCAAATCATCCATGATTCGTTCTTCTAACCAATACTCAGCTGTATTGGGCGCCACACCAGACACACCTTGGAATACTTCAGTTCCATTGGTTCGGAGTCGCTCAGATATGGATTTTCGAGCTCCCGTACCCCCACCTACTCCAGCCACTCTCTCAAGCACTTTCATGACATCGCTCAGTGACCTTTGCATCATCCCGTCGATCCACGGTACTCAACGCCATGAGTTGGTGGTGGTATCTCGTTTTCTGACCCTTGTCCAGACCTAACCGGTTCCGACATGGTCATTCTACCTCTATCGCGTCCTTGCACATTATGACCACGTCCCCTAGTACTCATATCTATAATCGCGATTTATCTGCTTAAGAAATTTTTATGAATTAGCTTCAGTTTCACTGATTATCCACGAATAAGTTTTATGTAAAGAAATTTGGTAGTGGTTCTTTCGATCGTCACATAGTTTTCGCTTCAATTTCTTACCCTAATGCGGTGAATCACATTTACTCATCAACAACCTCCTTCACCCATACTCCACATGTAGGGGTATTCTCGTCATTTCACTACCCGAGGGTATTTTAGTAATTTAACCTATTAAGGTATTTTTAGTAATAAAATAGGGTTAATTAGAAAACCTTTACAAATTATAGATATTTCAAAAATTTTAAAAATAGAGGGTATTTTGGTAATTTCATAAACTAGGGTATTTTCATAATTTTTTTCCAAAATACGGTTCCAGGTGATTTTACAAAATAAGGGTGTTTTGAAAATTTTCACTTTGAGGGTACTTCGGTAATTTTTCATACTGAGGGTATTTTGGTAATTTTTACAAGTCAGGGGTAATTTGGTCATTTTCAAATCAGGGGTATTTTGGTCATTTTCCAAATCAGGGATACTGTGGTAATTTTAAAACAAAGGTTTAAAGTGTTTCAAAACAAAATGGCTGGTCCCTTTCGGGTTTTAGTTATTAAGTTTAGCCTGTGAATAAGTCATCTCAGTTAGGATGAACCGTCACTATGCACCGGGTAGGATTCGAGCGGATAGGAGGTGAGTCACTAGGACTGCTTAAATACCAAGCTCCCCCTGAATCAATTCCTAGACATGCACGCAACGGTTGCCACACCCTTAACTTAGCGACGTACTCACAGGTTTGTTTAGTGGATCTTTAAGTCTTATGTAATTTATGTTGGAGTAAGCTATTCCTAGGGTTTAATAACTCCTAAACTACTAGTCTACGATCCCGAAATACCCATTTTCCCCCAAATATAATTCACATAACAGTTAGGGATACTTACCTGGGCAGATTGGTGCTGGAGACTCGGCGCCATGCTATTCAACCCATGTACCTTTTCCTCAAAACTTTTCAAAGCCCTTCCTTAAAACATTTTGGGCCTCGGCCCACAGCCGAGCTTTTGAACTTAGCTCTGATACCACAATTGTAACACCCTAAACCCGGTCAGCACACCACAACCGGATCTGGCATGCCACGGAATGATAACCTTTTACAAGCGAAAGTTTGTCGGATAATTTTCTTGGAAACCATTTTATAGTACGAAAAGTTTAGAAATCCTTGCTTGAAAATCTACTTATTGTTGCAAGTTTTAGAAAACATTCAAGTTATCTTTGTTATCATCTTTTAAGTGGTGTTACCGATGTAGCGCTTTAAAAAAAAAACGAGGGAATTATAGGTTTGAAAACATTGCTTTTCTGGGTTAATTTAACAAGCCCATATAGTATAATATAATCGAATAAAACAAATAATAAAACCCAAAATAATACTTAGCGACCTTATTACAAAACCCAAAACCAAATTTAAAGAAAATTAATAAAATTGAAATAGCAACTAAGAGAAATCAAAACCCAACGAACATGCATGGCCGCCTCAAGTCCTCCCCGGCTCCATATCCGCAATCTACGTCTCATCTACAAAATATAAGGGAAGGGGTGAGTCACCAAGACTCAGTGTATAAATCCCCAACCCGATAGTGCAATCACTTACACAAACCATTAGCAAATCATGCAAATCATGCAACCCATAACCTAACCATCCAATCTCCTTTCACTACCCCATGTGGTCAAAACCACTGGTGGTCAAAACCACTGGTGACCGTAGTCACAAATATATATAAGTGTGGTCAAAACCACTGATGACCGAAGTCACAAATCAAGTGATGGGGCCAACCCATCGTGTGGTCAAAACCACTGATGACAATCCTGTTATCAACATGTGGGGCCAACCCACTATGGTACCAAACCACCGATGAGTCACAAATTCATATGTGGTCAAAACCACCGGTGGTCAAAACCACCGACTTAGTCACAATTTACAATATCAAGGCAGGGCCAACACGTCAGTGTGGTCAAAACCATCGGTGACAGTCCAAAATAAATCATCCCCTCCTCTCATCAAACCCACGATCATGTCCATATCAATCGTGGCATAAAACATATGATGATGCAAATAGCGATTATGACATAGTATTAACAACGACATGATAGCATACATCGAGATCCATAATCAGGGGACTTACCCGGAGTCCACACTCATGCCCACAAGGCAAAGTCACTAATTCCAATGGTTATAACAGTAACAAAATAAGCATATTATACTAATAAAGTGTCTAAGCGTTACACACCTGACATTCGTAAATCTAAGCGAATCCCGAAACTACGCAAACTAACGAGATCCCGAACGTTGCTCCCTCCTGCAATCGGCCAACTCCTAGTTAGTAACTAAAAAGCCTATTCGGTACAAATAGAAATCCCGAAGGATATGCCACCCAAATGTAGCACTTACCTTAAGCCGATTTGGTTTCCAACCAAATCCCGAAGCCACACACTGAGTCCCCCTTGCAATCGGCCACACACTAATACACATAAACGATTAGCCTTCGGCTTTTGAACAATTAAGAAATAGATCTTGAAGTGTTAAAACCTTACCTAGATCGACCACCAAAACCCAGAGACTCACTGTATTTGGCTATGCCCCTCCCTTGATGAATGATTCGGCTCCTAACCACCACAGATCGGCACCCCTTAATGATGTTAGGGGTTTCGGCTACCTTTAAAGAACAAGGATAGAATCCAACATATAGATCTAAAATAGAAAAGAAGATAGAAAAGGGGTGGGATTTTGGTCATTACGCGAATTGATCAAGAAGAAAAAGATATTACCTACCAATAGATTGGCTAACCGGATGACCCAAAAAGAACACGCAAGAGGTGGGCTTATGAGCAAGGTATTGACCAATCACGAGAAAGAAAAAAGAAGAAGAACCCAACCAGATTTGACTTTTCAAAACAATGAATAAGATGGAAGAAGGTGGAATCACGACTTTGAAGATGGTAGTGAAGAAGAAGAAAATCGAATAGAACAATTTCGGCACAATGAAAGGGTTTTGAGAGAATGAAAGAAAAGCGCGAATGGGGGTGAGGTTGTTGGTTTCGACTATGAGCAAAAAGAATAAGAAGAAGTGAACAAGGGTGGATTGACAAGAGGAGTTTTCGACTCTTCAATAGGGTTGCTAAAATGAATCGGCCAAGTGCCCAAATTGTCAAAAGAGAAAAGAGAAAAGCACCTAAGGTTGGGTTTTAGCATAAAATGCAAGAAGGAAAACCATCTAAGCTAGCCGAAAATGCACTCTTACTTGGCTATTGAGATTGGCACTCCCTAGCTTCCCAAACCGCTTACACCTCCTCCCCAGGTCCATAATTCACCAACACTTTAAGACTCCCACTCATAGCCGTCCCCTCATCTTGCCTTGAATTCCTCTCATCCACTCATTGAAACAAGTTTGAGCAGGTCCTACACCTATCACTTAAAGTTAGCCTAATCCATATCCTCCAACGAGTCCTACACAGAGCACACCTCTGCTTGCACGTGGCTAAAAAATGAGCGAAAGGATTTATGCAGCTCGAACCAAGGCCCTCCTTGCTCTCTGTGGCGTCATCACCCAAGCACTATAGTGGCGCCTCCTTTGCCACTTCACCAAGGTAGTTCTTGTGTCCAAATCCTCCAATAAATTTCTTTAACCCCTAATTCTTCTATCTCCTTCTTCTTAAGTGCTAAAACAAAATTTTTAGCCATGACCCAGGACTAACCCAAGGTCATGCCTAGACCCCAAAACATTTCAAGCCAACACAGTATACTTACCAACACATCCAACCACATGCAAAATGCAGAGACCCCATTTTAAGGATGTTACATAATTGATAAACCATAAATGTAACATTTTTTAATTCGATGCTTGGCATATTTTTGGATGATTTATGATGAGAATTAGTGAATTTGATTCTCCTAATCCTTAAATTCATGTTTCTATACTTAGGAGAGAATTTGGGAGCAAAAGGAGCGAAAAAGGGGCCAAAATTGGAGTTATCAGGATCCACACGTGCTGGGCAAACACCCATGTGAGTCACACGGGTTGGCCACATGCCCATTTGCCAGCCCGTGTCGATTTCGTACCCTTCTTTCTTGTTACGAAAAAAAACCCAATTTTTAAGGTTTCTAGGCATTCTAAAGTCTATAAATACACACTAGAAGAGGATCGAAGGGGGACGTAGAGTAGAACGAAGAAATTACTCGAAGGAAGCCATTGAAATCATCTCAAAAGTAGATCCACTCCAAGATTGAAGATCTCCAGTTGAATTTCCTTCGAAGTTTTATTAGGTTTTTCAGGTCTTGTTGTTTTCTTTATTTTGAGATGTTTTCCTCTATGAGTATGAACTAAACTCCCTAAATACCTAGTGTAACACCCCTTAACCTTAAACCATCACCGGAACAGGATTACTAGGTATTACCGGAGTTAAACATAAATAAACGAGTAAATTGGGATATAATCCCGAGGCACAATTTAAAATTTTTCAAATTTCATCTTTATGACCCTAATATGGCCCTACAAAACCCAGAATATGATTAGGAAATGATTTGGGACTAAAATAGAAACTTTAGGAACTTTTTCTTGAAAATAGGGGCACATGCCCGTGTGGATTTGGACATGCCCATGTGGCCTGCCCGTGGGAAATCACATGGCCGTGGGCAGCCCGTGGGCAGATTTTGACTTACTACACACGGCCGTGGGACTAGCCTGTGGGCAATTCCTTTGATTTTGACTTTTGCCACACGGCCTGGGCACACGCCCATGTGTCTAGGCCATGTGAAAACTTCAACATTCACCATTTTTAGGCTATTAAAACACATCAAATACACCTAATTCATACACAATCAAAATCATCCATTGTTTAAACAAAACTTAACCATTTCATATGCATTAACTCATATCAAAATTTGTATCATAAAGCTCATTCATTCAAGCATTTATCAACTCAAAACTTGTCAAAACACATAACCTAAATTCACTTCAAAGTCATATACACATATCTAGCCTATACATGCCATATTTAGCTAAATACATTTTAAAAAAGGGTACCAAAAAAGTTTAGAAGTGTGATGATGATCCTTGATGATCCCGAGCCTACTGTAGCCTTAACGACCTATAAACAGAGGAAACACACATATAGAGTAAGCTTTCCAAAAGCTTAGTAAGTCAATATACAAACAAACTTAGCAAGGGAGGCATATTTGTGCAAATAAATACATTAACACATATCAATCACTTAGCAAATTATCACATATATGCTTTGATTCATATACCTTTCATCACATTTTCCATATTCACAATTCAAGAATCACATAAACTTATAACTCATTTAACCAAACTTTACATATCATATTATCAATTCCATATTCATAGCACCATAATAAGATTATATAGATGCTTACCTTGTATACACAATTAGTGTATAATCAACATACCTGAAATGGTTTTATTATCACATATTTGTTCATAGCCCGGATTTGCCATATGTATCACAAATTTGCCCGTTGAACCAATAGGAAACTAATAGGATACTCGAAAGCTCGAAATAATTGTACAATGCCAACATCCTGCACGAGGTCTTACATGCACTTGGATATCGGTGCCCTTTGTCCCAAACAGGTCTTACACAAATCAATACGATCCGATGTCCCGGACATGGTCTTACGTAAAAGTCATATTGATGCCAATGTTTAAGACGTGGTCTTATTCATAAAGCTTATATCGATGCCAGCGTCCCAGACGTGGTCTTACTCGTAAAATTTATATTGATGCCAACGTCCCTGCGTGGTCTTACAGTCTCAAATCAACGCCAACATCCCGATGTGGTCTTACATGATAAACAGAACAGACACCTATGTCATGACATAGCTAATCCTATCTATTCCTAGGTTCATACGGGACTTCTCGGACTTAGTCACTATATCAGATTTTTTCTCATAATTCATAAGCATAGCTTCTCAATAGCATTCATGATCAACATCAATCACAGAAAAAATTATAATTGCATACATATACATTTATTTGCATAGTGACTTACCTCGGATTCGGTTTATCGAAATGAAAACGGCTACTTGTTCACTTTTGCTTTCCCGCGATCTAATTTTGTTTTCTTCTGTTCTTGATCTAAACATATTCAGAATTAACCCTTTTAATCACTAATTCATTCAATTCAATCCATACACACATATTTTGGGCAATTTATAATTTAGACCTCACATTTGCACATTTTATCATTCTAGTCCATTTTTCACAAAACATTAAATTCACAAAATCCACACATACACATGCTTGTCCGAATATATATACAACACATACAAGCCCACACTTTTCGTCAAATTTGCTATTTAATCCCTCAATTTATCACTTTCGCAATTTATCTCTATTTAGCTAAATTCATCAAAACTCCAAGAACAAAGTATGTTTATCTAACTCATACCTTTCATTTAACACCAAAAATCATCAAAAAGCTTAACTTATCATCCATGGCAACTTACACAAATATCATCAATTCACAAAATTAAGACATGGGTTTTGTAGCTCTCAAAGCAACGATTATAAAAACATAAAAATTATCAAGAACGGATCAAAAACTAACCTTTGATTTAAACTTGTAATAGCTCAAAATTTGAAAGCTTTTGTTCTTTCTTTTCTTTCCCAAGTTCGATGGAAAAATGGATGAGAAAATGTCCATTTTCATTTTTTATCAAATATATCATACATAATAATCTATTTACTAATTTAGCCTTTAAATAATCATATAGGACGAACATAAACAATGGCTATCATGTCATTCCACCATCCACTAAATTTCTTTTATTATAAAATAATTATAACTTAATGAATAAGTAATAAAATAATTATAATATATAATATAAACTAATAATCATATAAAATATACAAGTGTCACATTTATTACCATCCACTACTTATAATAATGGCTTAATTGCCATTTAAAGCCTTTAACTTTACAAAGCCACAAAACTTTGGCACTTTAGCAAATAGCAAACAACTTTCACATTTCATGCAATTTAATCCTTTTGTCAATTTAATCACACAGACAATCAAATTAAATTATGGAAATTTAACACATGCTAAACCACATATCAACAGTACAGAATATAATATTAAATTATTATACAAACTCGAATTTGTGGTCCCAAAACCACTGTTCCGACTAGGGTATAAATCGGACTGTTACAATTCTCCCCCCTGAGGGATTTTCGTCCCCAAAAATCTTACCATTAAATAGAGTCGGATATTGCTGTTTCATTGAATCTTCCAGTTCCTATGTTGCTTCTTCAATTCCATGTCGATTCCACAATACTTTCACTAATGGAATTTTCTTGTTCCTTAACTCTTTCACTTCACGAGCTAATATAACGGATTGGTTCTTCTTCATATGTCATATCGATCGGATTTCAATTTGATTTGAGCAATCACATCCGATGATCAGTCGATATCTACGAGCATTGAGACATGAAATACATTATTGATCCCTTCTAGTTCAGAAGGCAACCTTAATCTATACGCAACCGGCTCGACACGTTCAATGATCTCATACGGTCCGATGAGTCTCGAACTTAACTTACCTTTTCGTCCAAATCGAAGCACTTTATTATTGATCCTTTCTAGTTCAGAAGGCAAGCTTAATCTATACGCAACTGGCCCGACAAGTTCAATGATCTCATACGGTCTGATGAATCTCGAACTTAACTTACCTTTTCGTCCAAATCGAAGCACTTTCTTCCACGGAGACACTTTCAGAAATACTTTGTCACCGATCTCAAATTCTATATCTTTTATTTCAAGTCCGCATAGGACTTGACGATCGGATCTTTGCTTTCAAACAATCTACGATCGCTTTCACTTTTGTTCAGATCTTTATCAAATCAACCCGTGTAACTTATTCTCACCGAGTTCATCCAATACAAAGGTTTACGACATTTACGCCCATACAAAGCTTCATAAGGTGCCATTTTGATACTTGATTGAAAACTGTTATTATACGCAAATTCGATCAATGGCAGATATTGTTCCCACGAACCATGAAACTCATGTATACAACATCTCAACATATCCTCTAAAATCTGAATGATCCGCTCAGATTGGCCATCAATTTGTAGATGAAAAGCTGTACTAAAATAGAGTTTTGTGCCCAGAGCTTCTTGCGATTTCTTTCAGAACCATGATGTAAATCTCGGGTCTCTATCTGACACAATAGATAGTGGCACCCCGTGTAGTTTCACAATCCCAGAAATATAAAGCTCGACTAATCTCTTGAGTGAATAGTCAGATCTTACCAGAATAAAATGGGTAGATTTCATTAATCACCAACTACGACCCAAATCGCATTTTCTTTCTCCGAGTTAGAGGCAATCCGAAACAAAATCCATTGTTACTCATCCCATTTCCACTCAGAATCGAGAATCGGTCAGAGTAATCCGCATAAAACTTGATGTTCGGCTTTCACTTGTCGATGACTAAACATTTAGAAACAAAGTCGAAATGTCTCGTTTCATACCGCACCACCAATAATGTTGCTTCAAATCATGGTACATTTTAGTTCTTCCTGGATGAATAGATAAACGACCATTACGAGCTTCATTCAAAATCAACTGAATCAACTCCAGATTTCTCGGAACACAAATACGATCATGAAATCTCAAGCAATCATCAACAATTCAAAATTCAGATTCAAAATTCGATTCACATTGAGCCCGTTTCAATAATAATTCATTGTCAATCTTCTGAGCATCACATATTTGTTGTACAAGCAACAGTTTTGCTTTTAATTCTGCTATCACAAAACTATCATCAGATAAGTCTAACTGAGCATTCAAAGCATGTAGTGCAAACAATGATTTTCTACTCAGAGCATCTGCAATAACATTTGCTCTACCTAGATGATAATCTATCATAAGCTCGTAATCTTTCAATAAATCAAGCCATCTTATCTGATGCAAGTTCAAATCTTTCTGAGTCATCAAATATTTCAAACTTTTATGATCTAAAAATACGTGACATTTCTCACCGTACAGATAATGACGCCAAATCTTAAGTGCAAACACAATTGCAGCAAATTCAAGATCATGAGTCGGATAATTCTTTTCATGAGGCTTCAACTGTCTTGAGGCATACGCTACATGTAACACCCCAAACCCGGTCAACACACCACGACCGAATCTGGTATGTCACAGGGAAAAAGGGTTTTGAGAGGTTTAGGTTTAAGTTTAAAAGTTTGAGGAAAATACTTCGCTAAATTGTATATTTGAATAAAACTTGAGTAGGTTTGGTTGAAATCTGATGATGTATTTGAAAACTCAGAAATTTTGAAAACTTACTCGATGGGTAGGTAAAAGCAGGTTTATCTCGTTAAGAAGTTTAAGTTGTCTCTTATTATTCTTGTAACATTTTGACTTAGTAGAAAATCGAGTTTAAGTTAGAAAAACATTTGAGTTCTTTTTATCCCGTTTATAGTGTGATACAGATGGTATAGCTTAAAAATATCGCTTTTGTAGTTTTGAAATCGTTGTCTTTCCAAGTTTTAGCACATTTTAACCCAATTAATTTGTTAAGGCATATTAAAATCTACTTAAAGCATAAACATAGCAAAACATAATTTTAAAAGGCCATTTACAAACCCAAATATAACAAAATAGAAATAAATCATTTAGTGTACCAAATTTTATAAAGAGTCTAAGCAAATCTTTATTTAATCATGGCATGAGCACCTCGAATCCATCCCATTCGTGTCCGCGTCTAAGTGTCACTGAAAAGTCAAAGGAGAGAGTGAGTCGCAAGACTCAGTGTATAAACCCTCTCCCAGATAACATGCCAACACACATCATAACAAAATAATGCAAGTAATGCACCCGATCCTAGCCAACCATATCACCTTTTCTACCCCGTGGTACCAAACCACCGGTGGTGCCAAACCACCGTGACCCAAAGTCACGATATCCATAATGTGGTGCCCAACCACCGTGACCAAGTCACAAATAATCCAATGATGGGGCCAACCCATCGTGTGATACCAAATCACTAGCGACAATCCCAGATCTCATAAGTGGGGCAACCCACGGTGGTGTCAAACCACGGGACGAGTCGCAATGAGGTGCTAAACCTCGGTGTCCCAAAGACACAGCAGATACCAAATCACTTTGGTGACCGCAATCCACAAATCCGATGATGGGGCCAACCCATCGTGTGATACCAAATCACCGGCGCCAATCCGTATAATCAATCTGTGGGGCCAACTCACCGTGGTACTAAGCCACTGGGATGAGACGCCGAGGTGCCAAACCTCTGGTGACCCAAAGTCACAAAACATGTGGTACCAAACCACCGAGGTGCCAAACCTCGGTGTCCCAAAGACACAAAGGTCCCAAAGACACGGATATCATACTCCCCTCTCTCATATCACCCAATCACATATCATACTAGATGCAAAACGTGCAATCATGCTATCATACTCACATGCTTAATATGGCATCTCAACGAATATACACCCATTATCATGATATCATATATCATCACATATCTCATAATGTAACGGACTTACCCGAATCCGTATCTATACCTCAATAGGTACCAAAATAGTCAACCACACTGTTTCATTTACACAAACAGGTTATCACATTACTCAGTTAAGAAAGTGTGTTGTTTTACACACCTGAAATAGCGAAGATGTTAATCCTAAGAATCGGTCTACGTCCCTCGATCACCTCGACAACCCTAAGCCTACAATCGACCAACAATAGATTAACACTTAAACCATTCGGCCAAAACAGAACATACCAAAAAGTGTCAACACTTGGAACCTGAGACCTACCTACACGCTTTTGAACACTAGCCCCCACCAAGTGCTCCTGCTCCACTTCCTACAATCGGCAACCAACCAAAGATAATAGCCTTCGGCCAAAATAAATACCAAACGATTAGACTGATAAAACAATCCCTTACCACCACTTACCGATGGCTTAACAGAGTAAGAAGGCTCTCCTTACTTGATTTCAAACTCCAAAGGCCCTATCTGAAAACGATTACCAAAACAAGTGACTAACTCCTTTCAACAAATGCCAAAATCGCTCTTAACCAAATCCGAATTGACATAGAACAAGGGGAAAAGAATAACATTGACCATGTACTTACCTTCTAACGATTGAACAACCAAATGAGATTATCACCACACACAAAATCAGCCACAATATAACTACTAGGAGAGGAAAGTTTGGCTATGATTGCAAATAACAACCACCAAGATTGACCTTACACAAAGAAAGAACACAAGAGAAAGTTGTAAAGAAGAAGGAGTTGCTATTAAATACAACAAAATGGAAAAAAGAAAAAGATGCTTTCGATTTTTGAGAAGAAACAAAAATAGAGGAAGGTATTTTCGGTTTTGGAAGAAAAGAAAAAAAAAAGAAGGTGTTTTGAAGAACAACTTCCGGCTATCAAGGCTTCAAGGAAAGAAAGAAAAAATATGAGAGAAAAAGAGAATACCAGTTTCGGCTTAGTGAAAATGGAAAAAGAAAGAGAGAGATAGGAGGGTATATGGTTCGGCCAAAGTTAGCAAAGAAATAATAGCTTGAGCACTCCAAGAACATTCGGCTACTAGAGAAAATGAAAGAAGGACCAAGCAAGTTCAGCAAGGTATATGTTGCTTGGGGTTTCGGTTTAAAGAAGCAAAAAAAAAAAAAGGTTTCGGCTTAGGCTATTTGCAAGTGAAGAGATCTTTTGCTAGCTTTTGACTAAACGAAAATTAGCTTACCAAAAAAAAATTGTGACCGAAAATGCACATTTGCCTAAGTGGAAATTTGGCACTCTCCTCACTCCTCACAACACTCACCAACCGCCAAACTCCCCAAAGAATCGACTAAAATCCGCCAACCTCCCCAAACACTCCCAAGCCACTAATTCAAATCACCTTGACCAAGTCTTCCTCCACCATTTGCTCTCCACCCATCATTTGAATGTGTTGACTTAGTCCATGGTAGAGTTTGAACTACCAACAACTCCTCCTCCCCATGCCGTCAAAATGAAACAAAAAGGGGGCACTCTGCGGCTTGAACTCAAGACCTCTCCCCCCTTCCAATTGACGCCAACCACCAACTCCAAGTGGCGCATGCCTTGCCACTTTGCTAGCTCATCTCTTGTGCAACAACTCACCAAATAATATATATAACCCCCAACTCCTTCAGCTCCTCTCACCCAAAGGCTTAAAACTAAAATTTTCCCACCTACTTAGGCATACTCCTAGCCTACAACTAAGCCCCGAAACCACACAAACAACAACATAGCAAGCCAATAACATGTAGACAATGCCAAAACAAAATAGCCCTTAACCCGGGATATTACAGTTCTACCCCCCTTAAAATAATTTTGACCTCGAAATTACCTGGTCAGAAGAGTTGCGGGTATTGCTGTCTCATCATATCCTCGGGTTCCACGTAGCTTCTTCCACGCCGTGATTCCGCCAAAGAACCTTAACCAAAGGCACAGACTTCCTACGCAGAACCTTCACATCCCGATCTAAAATCTGTACAGGCTCTTCCTCCATGGACAAATCTGGGTTTACCTCGATCTCTTCCATTGCTACCACATGCGATGGATCAGAACGATAACGCCGAAGCATCAAAACGTGGAACACATCGTGAATCTGACTTAGCTCTGCGGCAACTCAAGTTGATGTGCAATCGGTCCCACTCGCCTCGATTACCTACTGCCCAATAAACCTCGGACTTAGCTTGCCTTTCCTCCCTAACCTTAATACTTTCTTCCACGGTGAGACCTTCAAAAAACTTGATCTCCCATAGCAAATTCAATATCTCTCCGCTTAAGATCGGCATAGGACTTACGTCGGTCCAAGCTTCTTTCAACCGAGCTGAATCAACAACCTTGTCTTGGTCTCAAAGAACCAACTCTGGCCCCAACAATCGACGTTCACTTAACTCGGCCCAACAAGTAGGTGAGCGACATTTCCTACCGTCTAACGCCTCATATGGTGCCATCTTGATGCTCGCTTGGTAACTATTGTTGTAGGCGAATTCATTAACAGTAGATACTCCTCCCAACTACCCACGAAGTCCAATACATAACCTCGTAACATGTCCTCCAAGATCAGATAACCTTTTCCGATCGCCCTTCTTCTGCGGATGAAATACTGTCTTTGAAATCAATCGTGTACCCAGAGCTCGATGCAACGCTTTCAAAACCTTGACGTAATTGGATCCCTATACGAGATGATCGATCATCGCACCCGTGCGCCTCTCACTATCTCGACACATACAACGCCAACCTCTGAAGTGGGTAATCCACCTCACGAATAAAGTGAGTGATTTAGTCGATCGATCGACAATTACCCAAATCAATCCTTCTTGCTCGGTGTAGCGATAATCCACCGACAAAATCCATAGTTATCCTTTCCCACTTCCATTGTGGAATCTTCATTTGGTCAAGCAACCACGACGGTGGCGATACTCACCTTGACTCTGGCGACATGTCGACACTTCCTACAAACTCTGTCACTTCCTTTTTTAGACCCGCCACAGGCTATGCTCTTCGAGATCCCTATACATTTTGCTACCTCCGGGATGCATAGCGTGGGTGCTATGTGCATCTGAAGAATCTTTTGCTTTAACTTCGGTGTCTCTCGGCATATCGGCCTTCCCCGAAAACACAAAGACCCCATCACTAGACAAGCTATAACCCTTCAACCCATCGTTCGCACTTGTGTCCTCTGCGCGCTCAAAACCTCATCCAACAACTGTTTTCTCGATCCGCTCAACCCAAGTAGCAACACGCAGCTCTGCAAGAATACTCCGTCGTCATACAAACTCAAGTGGGCAAACAACGCTCTTAAATCTGAAACAACCTTACGGCTCAGCGCGTACGCCTGGCGTTAGCCTTACGGATGATACTCAATTGAGCAATCGTAGTCTTCGGCTCAATCCATCTGCTACATCTCGATTCAAGTCTTTTTGAGTCGGAAGGTACTTGAGACTCTTATGGTCCGTGTAGACTATCGATCTCTCTCCGTATAAGTAATGCCTCCATATCTTTAAGGCAAATACTACATTTGCTAACTCCGGATCGTCGTTGGATAATTGACCTCATGTGGCCTCTCTTTGTCGAGATCGTAAGCCACAACCTTCCTTCCTCGCATCAAGACACAACCCAAACTCAGATGTAATGCATCGCGATACATCGTGAATTCCTTACCAACTTCAGTTGAATCGAATCGGAGCTTGGTCAAAATCTTCTTCAACTTATCGAAGCTCTCCTGCGCTTCTCGGTCAAATAAGCGGAACCCCTTTTCTTAATAATTTGGTCATCGGTCTTTGCGTTCACGAGAATCCTCTACAAATCTTGGTAGTAACCGCCAAACCCGAAAACTTGAATCTACGCTCTCGACCTAGGCGGCTTCCAATCCAAGACTGCCTCAATCTTACGAGGGTCCACTCTAATCCCCTCAGCCGATACTACATGACCCAAGAACGTCACCTCCCTAAGCCAGAACTCGCATTTACTAAACTTCGCATAAAGTTGTTTCTCCCTTAGAATCTGCAATACCACCCGTAAATGCATCATGTTCCTCCTTAGTCCTTGAATATACCAAGATGTCGTCGATAAAACCACTACTGGTCGATCCAAATACATTTGAAACACCCTATTCATCGGATCCATGAAGGTGGCGCATTAGTCAACCCAAGCGGCATAACTAAGAACTCAAAGTGCCCATCTCGAGTACGAAATGCCGTCTTGCAGATATCCACCTCCTTCACCTTTAGCGGGTGATACCCAGACCTTAAGTCGATCTTCGAGAAAACTGACGCGCCCTTCAGCTGATCAAACAAGTCATCTATCCGAGGCGGTGGATACTTGTTTTGATCGTCAACTTATTCGGTTGGCGGTAGTCTATACACATCCGCATAGTACCGCTTTCTTCTTGACAAAATGTAAAGCGCTCCCAAAGCGAAACACTTGGCGTAATAAAGCCTCGGTCCAACAACTCTTGGATTTGGGCCTTAAGCTCCACTAACTCTTTAGGTGCCATCATGCGAACAATGGATCTTGGCGCGATTAAGATATGATCTATCCGAACTCTACCTCCGATCGGTGGCAAACCCTAAGCTCCTCAAAAACACATTAGCAAACTCCCTCCTTTGTCCGAACCGTCTCCACAAAGCAGACTCTTTAGCCTCCAAGGCATACACATGAACCACATATGCTTCACCACTTTTCGACCATCTTCTCAGGCTTTGGGCGGATACCACATTAGACGGATAATTTCTCCCATTACCAATCGAACTACCTCATCACCTCGGTACGTACTCGAGAACCATGCGCTTAGCAGTGCAATCCAACTTTGCCGTGACTTAACCACCATCCATCCCAAGAATCAGATCGAACTCCCCAAATGGCAGTTCCATCAGATCAGCCACGAACACTACCCCTTGGAGTTCTAGAGGTACGTCTCTATACAACTTATCTACAACTACAGAGTGACCCAGAGGGCTTATTACGGTCATCGCCTAGAAGATATCTCGAGTCTAAGTCCATGGTCTTCACTATGCTACTTGCAACATATGAATGTGTTGAACCCACATCAATCAAAGCGATAAATGGAGAACCAAAGATTAAAACGTCATTCTGATGGCGTCCGGTGCGTCGCCCTCCTCTCGGCGCCTCACCGCATACACCAACCCCTACCGTCGGCCTCAAACTACTGCACCTCACGTCAGGTGCTCCACGGCCCACCGAACCATTACCTCCTCTGCCATTACCTCGACCCTCTGCGGTGGTGGTCCATTATTCCTATCTTGAGTACGGCCGACTCTCTGGTCGAATCCTAGCCATCTTGCTTGACAGGTCCCTCACACAGTGGTCCAATGAGCCACACTCAAAATAGCCTCTACCATCACCCAACATCCTCCCAATGAGCCTTTCTACAACGGTTACCTGCGGCGGTCCACGCCTGCAATGACAAACCTACCGTGATTCGCCCACTCGGTCTAGCCCTTTTTGTCGATTCCCGATGACCCGGAAGATCCAAAACTCCTCTTATGTCGGTTCCTATCCATGCCTTGCCTCACGACTTCTTTAATACCCTCGACCACCTTTGCCTTTTCAGCGAACTACAAATTCACGCTCTCATGGCGGCGCAATCAACAATTTTAATTAGTCTCGTAGGCCATCCTCGAACCGAGCGTACCTCTCATGTTCATAGCCACCATACCCACAGCATCTTGACTCGGCTGAGAAACTACGCCTCGTGCTCGACCGCAGTTGCTCCCTGAACTAACCTCGAAATGCTTTCCACGCTCATTAATGTAGTTAGCTCCCACGCACTTTTTCCGATAAGCGACCCAAAATAGTCCCAAGTCGGATCTTCTGCTGCGGTTGTCAACAATGGTGCCACCACCGGTATGACTCATCTCGAGAAGTGATCGATCCCTTTAATTTTTCTTGGCGATCGGTCTAGATCATCCATTATCCGCTCTGTCGCTTCCACCAATATTCAAGATGCTAGGAGCAACACCCGAGACACCCGAAGAATTCACCCGTTTGCTGTTCAAGTCGCTCGAGCACGATTTCCTAGCTCTTACGCCTCCACCTACTCCGGCTACCCTTTCCGAACTCCGGCGCCGCTTTGTGACGCTGCGTCATCCCGGTCATTCACGAAACTCACCACCTCCGGTGGTGGCGGGCAAGTATCTCATTCTCGACCCACTGTAACCTACGGGCTCGAAACCGTCATCCCATCTGCGACCTCGTCCATGACCATGTCCACCTCGGTACTCATGACTAAATCTCGTCTGATTTAAGAATTTTATGCATCAGTAATTATTCCACTATTTTTAAGCAGAGTCTTATGAATATTAAAGAGGCTTTGTTTTCGCGAGTCCACAGAGTCCTATCGGTTTGGTCTCTAAGGTAGTCTTACTAGCCCTCCAATCATATCAATTAATATCATTATCACAACCAATAGTGCGAGTGCTTACAGGCGATTAGTGCAGGAGACTCGGTGCCATACCTTTCAAACCATACTTTTCAAAACATAACACTTAAAATAGACTTTTGAAAACATTTTGGGCCTCAGGCCCACAAAAGCCTTTGAACTGGCTCGATACCACAATTGTAACACTCAAACCGGTCAACACACCACGGTAGAATCGGTATGTCACAGGGAAAAAGGGTTTTGAGAGGTTTAGGTTTAAGTTTAAAAGTTTGAGGAAAATACTTAGCTAAATTGTATATTTGAAGAAAACTTGAGAAGGTTTGGTTGAAATCGATGATGTATTTGAAAACCGAAATTTTGAAAACTTACTCAGATGGGTAGGTAAAACAGTTTATCTCAAGTAAGTTTAAGTTGTCTCTTATTATTACTATAACATTTTTGACTTAGTATAAAATCGAGTTTAAGTTAGAAAAACATTTGAGTTCTTTTTATCCTGTATTATAGTGTGATACAGATGCTATAGCTTAAAAATATCGCTTTTGTAGTTTTGAAATCGTTGTCTTTCCAAGTTTTAGCACATTTTAACCCAATTAATTTGTTAAGGCATATTAAAATCTACTTAAAGCATAAACATAGCAAAACATAATTTTAAAAGGCCATTTACAAACCCAAATATAACAAAATAGAAATAAATCACTAGTGTACCAAATTTTATAAAGAGTCCGAGCAAATCTTTATTTAATCATGGCATGAGCACCTCGAGTCCATCCCGGCTCGTGTCGCATCTAAGTGTCACTGAAAAGTCAAAGGAGAGAGTGAGTCGCAAGACTCAGTGTATAAACCCTCTCCTAAGTATAACATGCCAACACACATCATAACAAAATAATGTAAGTAATGCACCCATCCTAGCCAACCATATCACCTTTTCTACCTCGTGTGGTACCAAACCACCGGTGGTGCCAAACCACCGGTGACCCAAAGTCACGATATCCATAATGTGGTACCCAACCACTTTGGTGACCAAGTCACAATAATCCAATGATGGGGCCAACCCATCGTGTGATACCAAATCACTAGCGACAATCCGTATCTCATAAGTGGGGCCAACCCACGGTGGTGTCAAACCACGGGCGAGTCGCAATGAGGTGCCAAACCTCCGGTGTCCCAAGGACACAGTGATACTAAATCACTTTGGTGACCGATCACAAATCCGATGATGGGGCCAACCCATCGTGTGATACCAAATCACTTGCGTCAATCCGTATAATCAATCGTGGGCCAACCCACCGTGGTACTAAGCCACTTGACGAGGCACGCCGAGGTGCCAAACCTACACAAAGTCCCAAAGACACGGATATCATACTCCCCTCCTCTCATATCACCCAATCACATATCATACTAGATGCAAAAGCGTGCAATCATGCTATCATGCTCACATGCTTAATATGGCATCTCAGCGAATATACACCCATTATCATGATATCATATATCATCACATATCTCGTAATGTAACGGACTTACCGAATCCGTATCTATACCTCAATAGGTACCAAAATAGTCAACCACACTATTTCATTTACACAAACAGGTTATCACATTACTCAGTTAAGAAAGTGTGTTGTTTTACACACCTAAAATAGCGAAGATGTTAATCCTAAGAATCGATCTACGTCCCTCGATCACCTCGACAACCCTAAGCCTACAATCGGCCAACAATAGATTAACACTTAAACCATTCGGCCAAAACAGAACATACCAAAAAGTGTCAACACTTGGAACCCGAGACCTACCTACACGCTTTTGAACACTAGCCCCCACCAAGTGCTCCTGCTCCACTTCCTACAATCGGCAACCAACCAAAGATAATAGCCTTCGGCCAAAACAAATACCAAATGATTAGACTGATAAAACAATCCCTTACCACCACTTACCGATGGCTTAACAGAGTAAGAAGGCTCTCCTTGCTTGATTTCGAACTCCAAAGGCCCTATACGAAAAACGATTACCAAAACAAGTGACTAACTCCTTTCAACAAATGCCGAAATCGGCTCTTAACCAAATCCGAATTGACATAGAACAAGGGGGAAAAAGAATAACATTCGGCCATGTACTTACCTTCTCTAACGATTGAACAACCAAATGAGATTATCACCACACACAAAAATCAGCCACAATATAACTACTAGGAGAGGAAAGTTTGGCTATGATTGCAAATAACAACCACCAAGATTGACCTTACACAAAGAAAGAACACAAGAAAAAGTTGTAAAGAAGAAGGAGTTGCTATTATTACAACAAAATGGGAAAAAGAAAAAGATGCTTTGGTTTTGAGAAGAAACAAAAATGGAGGAAGGTATTTTGGTTTTGGAAGAAAAGAAAAAAAAAAGGTGTTTTGAAGAACAACTTTCGGCTATCAAGGCTTCAAGGAAAGAAAGAAAAATATGAGAGAAAAAGAGAATACCAGTTTCGGCTTAGTGAAAATGGAAAAAGAAAGAGAGAGATAGGAGGGTATATGGTTCGGCCAAAGTTAGCAAAGAAATAATAGCTTGAGCACTCCAAGAACATTCGGCTACTAGAGAAAATGAAAGAAGGACCAAGCAAGTTCAGCAAGGTATATGTTGCTTGGGGTTTCGGTTTAAAGAAGCAAAAAAAAACAAAAAGGTTTCGGCTTAGGCTATTTGCAACTGAAGAGATCTTTTGCTAGCTTTTGACTAAACGAAAATTAGCTTACCAAAAAAAAAAATTGTGACCGAAAATGCACATTTGCCTAAGTGGAAATTTCGGCACTCTCCTCACTCCCTCACAACACTCACCAACCGCCAAACTCCCCCAAAGAATCGACTAAAAATCCGGCCAACCTCCCCCCAAACACTCCCAAGCCACTAATTCAAATCACCTTGATCAAGTCTTCCTCCAACATTTGCTCTCCACCCATCATTTGAATGTGTTGACTTAGTCCATGGTAGAGTTTGAACTACCAACAACTCCTCCTCCCCATGCCGTCAAAATGAAACAAAAGGGGCACTCTGCGCTTGAACTCAAGACCTCTCCCCCTTCCAATTGGCGCCAACCACCAACTCAAGTGGCGCATGCCTTGCCACTTTGCTAGCTCATCTCTTGTGCAACAACTCACCAAATAATATATATAACCCCCAACTCCTTGACTCCTCTCACCCAAAGGCTTAAAACTAAAATTTTCCCACCTACTCGGGCATACTCTAGCCTACAACTAAGCCCCAAACCACACAAACAACAACATAGCAAGCCAATAACATGCGAACAATGCCAAAACAAAATAGCCCTTAACCCGGGATATTACAGTTCTACCCTCCTTAAAATAATTTTGACCTCGAAATTACCTGGTCAGAAGAGTTGCGGGTATTGCTGTCTCATCATATCCTCGGGTTCCCACGTAACTTCTTCCACGCCGTGATTCCGCCAAAGAACCTTAACCAAAGGCACAGACTTCCTACGCAGAACCTTCACATCCCGATCTAAAATCTGTACAGGCTCTTCCTCCATAGACAAATCTTGGTTTACCTCGATCTCTTCCACTGCTACCACATGCGATGGATCTGAACGATAACGCCGAGGCATCGAAACGTGGAACACATCGTGAATCTGACTTAGCTCTGCTGGCAACTCAAGTTGATATGCAACTGGTCCCACTCGTCTCAGTACCTTATACGGCCCAATAAACCTCGGACTTAGCTTGCCTTTCCTCCCGAACCTTAATACTTTCTTCCACGGTGAGACCTTCAAAAAAACTTGATCTCCCACAGCAAATTCAATATCTCTCCGCTTAAGATCGGCATAGGACTTCTGTCAGTCTGAAGCTTCTTTCAACCGAGCCTAAATCAACTTAACCTTGTCTTCGGTCTCGAAGAACCAACTCACAGCCCCAACAATGGCGTTCACTTAACTCTGTCCAACAAGTAGGTGGCGACATTTCCGACAAATCTAGCGCCTCATATGGTGCCATCTTGATGCTCGCTTGGTAACTATTGTTGTAGGCGAATTCAAATCTAACGGTGATACTCCTCCCAACTACCCTCAAGTCCAATACACAACCTCGTAACATGTCCTCCAAGATCAGATAACCCTTTCCGATTGCCCGTCGGTCTGCGAATGAAATCTTGTCTTTGAAATCAATCGTGTACCCGAGCTGATATAACGCTTTCCAAAACCTTGGCGTAAATCAGGGATCCCTATAAAGAGATGATCGATCATCGCACCCGTGCGGTCTCACTATCTCGACACATGACTTCGCCAACCTCTGAGTGGGTAATCCACCCTCACCGAATAAAGTGAGTGATTTAGTCGATCGATCGATAATTACCCAAACTGAATCCTTCTTGCTCGGTGTAAGCAATAATCCACTGACAAAATCCATAGTTATCCTTTCCCACTTCCTCTGTGGAATCTTCATTTGGTGAAGCGACCACGGCGGTGGTGATGCTCGACCTTGACCTGCTGACATGTCAGACACTTCCCTACAAACTCTGTCACTTCCTTTTTCAGACCCGGCCACCAGAACCGTTCTCTAAGATCCCTATACATTTTGCTACCTCCAGGATGCATAGCGTAGGGGCTGCTATGTGCATCCTAAAGAATCTTTTGCCTTAACTCAGTGTCTCTCGGCATACAAGCCTTCCCCTGAAAACACAAAGACCCCATCACTAGACAAGCTATAACCCTTCAACCCATCGTTACGCACTTGTGTCCTCTGCGCTCAAAACCTCATCCAACAAGCTGTTTTATCGATCTGCTCAACCCAAGTAGGCAACCTACACTCTGCCCGAATACTCCGTCGTCATACAAACTCAAGTGGGCAAACAACGCTCTTAAATCCAAACAACCTTACGGCTCAATAAATGCGCCTGGCGTTAGCCTTACCCGGATGATACTCAATTGAGCAATCGTAGTCTTTCGGACTCAATCCATCTGCTACCGTCTCGATTCAAGTCTTTTTGAGTCAAGGTACTTGAGACTCTTATGGTCCGTGTAGACTATCGATCTCTCTCCGTATAAGTAATGCCTCCATATCTTTAAGGAAAATACTACACCACTAACTCCGGATCGTCGTTGGATAATTGACCTCATGTGGCCTCATTTGCCGAGATCGTAAGCCACAACCTCCCTTCCTGCATCGACACAACCCAAACTCAGATGTGATGCATCGCGATACTGTGGAATTCCTTACCACTTGGGTTGAATCGTAGGCGAGCTTGGTCAAAATCTTCTTCAACTTATCGAAGCTCTCCTGCCGCTTCTCGGTCCAAATAAACTAACCCCTTTTCTTAATAATTTGGTCATCGGTCTTTGCGATCAGCGAGAATCCTCTACAAATCTTGGTAGTAACTCGCCAAACCCGTAAAACTCCGAATCTCCGCTACTAACCTAGGCGGCTTCCAATCCAAGATCGCCTCAATCTTATGAAGGTCCACTCTAATCCCCACCGATACTACATGACCCAAGAACGTCACCTCCTAAGCCGAAACTCGCATTTCTCGAACTTAGCATAAAGTTGTTTCTCCTTAGAATCGCAATACCACCGTAAATGCTCATCATGTTCCTCCTTAGTCCTTGAATATACCAAGATGTCGCCGATAAAACCACTCTGAATGATCCAAATACAATGAAACACCCTATTCATCGATTCATGAAGGTCGCCGCGATTAGTCAACCCAAGCGATAACTAAGAACTCAAAGTGCCCATACCGAGTACGAAATGCCGTCTTGCGATATCCACCTCCTTCACCTTTAGCGGTGATACCTGGACCTTAAGTCGATCTTGAGAAAAGCGACGCGCCCTTGGTGATCAAACAAGTCATCTATCCGAGGTGGATACTTGTTTTGATCGTCAACTTATTCGATTGGCGGTAGTTTATACACATCCGCATAGTACCGTCTTTCTTCTTGACAAAGATCTTTGGCGCTCCCCAAAGGCGTAAACACTTGGCCTAATAAAGCCTCGGTCCAACAACTCTGGATTTGGGCCTTAAGGTCCACTAACTCTTTAGGTGCCATCCTCGCAGGAGTAATGGATCTTGCACGCCTCAATAACAGATCTATCCGAACTCTACCTCCGTCGGTGGCAAACCGGAAGCTCCTCAGAAACACATTAGCAAACTCCCTCCTTTGTCCAACCGTCTCCACAAGAGACTCTTTAGCCTCCAAGGCATACACATGAACCACATATGCTTCATAGCCCTTTTCGACCATCTTCTAACTTTGGGCGAGATACCACATTGAATGAGATAATTTCTCCATTACCAATCGAACTACCTCATCACCCTCGGTTGTGCTCGTAACCATGCACTTAGTCATAATCCAACCGCCTTGTGCCAACCAGCCAGTCCATCCCAAGAATCGGATCGAACTCCCCAAATGGCGGTTCCATCGGATCGACCACGAACACTACCCTTGGGGTTCTAGAGTGCGTCTCTGTCTGACTTATCTACAACTACTGAGTGACCTAGAGGGCTTATTACGGTCATCCGCCTGAAGATATCTCGAGTCTAAGTCCATGGTCTTCACTATGCTACTTGCAACATATGAATGTGTTGAACCCACATCAATCAAGCGATAAATGGAGAACCAAAGATTAAAAAGCGTCTGGGTGATGGCGGTAGATCGTCGCCCTCCTCTCGGCGCCTCACGCGATACACCAACCCCTACCGTCTGCCTCAAACTACTGCACCTCTTGGGTGCTCCACGGCCCGACCAGAACCATTACCTCCTCGCCATTACCTCGGCCCTCTGCGGTGGTGGTCCATTATTCCTATCTTGAGTATGGCCCCTCTCTGATGAATCCTAGCCATCTTGCGCAGACAGTCCCTCACACAGTGGTCCAATGAGCCACACTCAAAATAGCCTCTACCATCACCCAACATCCTCCCCAATGAGCCTTTCTACAACGGTTACATGCGGCGGTCCACGCTTAGCACAACAAACCTACCGATGATTCGCCCACTCGGTCTAGCCCTTTTTGTCGATTCCCGATGACCCGGAAGATCCAAAACTCCTCTTATGTCGGCCCTATCCATGCCTTGCCTCACAGACTCTTTAATACCCTCACCCACCTTTGCCTTTTCAACCAGAACTACAAATTCACGCTCCTGCTGGGGCACAATCAACAATCTTAATTCGTCTTGCAGGCTATCCTCGAACCGAACGCACCTCTCATGTTCAGTAGCCACCATACCCACAGCATCACCGACTCACTGAGAAACTCGCCTCGTACTCGACGCATTTGCTCTCCACGAACTAACATCGAAATGCTTTCACGCTCATTAATGTAGTTAGCTCCCACGCACTTTTTCCGATAGCGGCCCAAAAATAGTCCCAAGTCGGATCTTCTGCTGCGGTATTGTCCCGAATAGTGTGCCACCACTGGTATGACTCATCTCGAGAAGTGATCGATCCCTTTAATTTTTCTTCAAAGAATCAGTCTAGATCATCCATTATCCGCTCTGTCGCTTCCGTAATATTCAAGATGCTAGGAGCAACACCCGAGACACCGAAGAATTCAATTTTGCCGAAATCGCTCGCCAGCACGATTTCCTAGCTCTTACGCCTCCACCTACTCCACTACCCTTTCCGGAACCCACAAAGATCGCTTTGTGACATCTGCGTCATCCCGGCATTCTCGAAACTCACCACCTCCACCGGTGGCGGGCCCAGTATCTCATTCTCGACCCACACTGAACCTACGGCTCGTAAACCGCTCATCCCTCTGCGACCTCGTCCATGACCATGTCCACCTCGGGTACTCATGACTAAATCTCGTCCCGATTTAAGAATTTTATGCATCGATAATTATTCCACTATTTTTAAGCGAGTCTTATGAATATTAAAGAGGCTTTGTTTTCATGAGTCCACGAGTCCTATCGGTTTGATCTCTAAGGTAGTCTTACTAGCCCTCCAATCATGTCAATTAATATCATTATCACAACCAATAGTACGGGGTACTTACCTAGGCGGATTGGTGCCGGAGACTCGGTGCCATACCTTTCAAACCATACTTTTTCAAAACATAACACTTAAAATAGACTTTTGAAAACATTTTGGGCCTCAGGCCCACAGTCGAGCCTTTGAACCTGGCTCTGATACCACAATTGTAACACCCCAAACCCGGTCAACACACCACGACCGAATCTGGTATGTCACAAGGAAAAAGGGTTTTGAGAGGTTTAGGTTTAAGTTTAAAAGTTTGAGGAAAATACTTCGCTAAATTGTATATTTGAAGAAAACTTGAGTAGGTTTGGTTGAAATCTGATGATGTATTTGAAAACCCGGAAATTTTGAAAACTTACTCCGATGGGTAGGTAAAATAGGTTTATCTCGTTAAGAAGTTTAAGTTGTCTTTTATTATTACTATAACATTTTGACTTAGTATAAAATCGAGTTTAAGTTAGAAAAACATTTGAGTTCTTTTATCCCAGATTATAGTGTGATGCAGATGGTATAGCTTAAAAATATCGCTTTTGTAGTTTTGAAATCGTTGTCTTTCCAAGTTTTAGCACATTTTAACCCAATTAATTTGTTAAGGCATATTAAAATCTACTTAAAGCATAAACATAGCAAAACATAATTTTAAAAGGCCATTTACAAACCCAAATATAACAAAATAGAAATAAATCAACTAGTGTACCAAATTTTATAAAGAGTCCGAGCAAATCTTTATTTAATCATGGCATGAGCACCTCGAGTCCATCCGGCTCCATGTCCGCGTCTAAGTGTCACTGAAAAGTCAAAGGAGAGAGTGAGTCAAGACTCATTATAAACCCCTCTCCCAGATAACATGCCAACACACATCATAACAAAATAATGCAAGTAATGCACCCGATCCTAGCCAACCATATCACCTTTTCTACCGTGTGGTACCAAACCACCGGTGGTGCCAAACCACCGTGACCCAAAGTCACGATATCCATAATGTGGTGCCCAACCACCGGTGACCAAGTCACAAATAATCCAATGATGGGGCCAACCCATCGTGTGATACCAAATCACTAGCGACAATCCGTATCTCATAAGTGGGGCCAACCCACGGTGGTGTCAAACCACGAGGACGAGTCGCAATGAGGTGCTAAACCTCGGTGTCCCAAAGACACAATGTGATACCAAATTCTCGTGTGACCGGTCACAAATCCGTTGATGGGGCCAACCCATCGTGTGATACCAAATCACTGGCGTCAATCCGTATAATCAAGCGTGGGGCCAACCCACCGTGGTACTAAGCCACTGGACGAGGCAGAGGTGCCAAACCTCCGGTGACCCAAAGTCACAAAACATGTGGTACCAAACCACCGAGGTGCCAAACCTCTGGTGTCCCAAAGACACGGTGTCCCAAAGACACGGATATCATACTCCCCTCTCGCATATCACCCAATCACATATCATACTAGATGCAAAAACGTGCAATCATGCTATCATGCTCACATGTTTAATATGGTATCTCAACGAATATACACCCATTATCATGATATCATATATCATCACATATCTCATAATGTAACGGACTTACCCGAATCCGTATCCATACCTTAATAGGTACCAAAATAGTCAACCACACTGTTTCATTTACACAAACAGGTTATCACATTACTCAGTTAAGAAAGTGTGTTGTTTTACACACCTGAAATAGCGAAGATGTTAATCCTAAGAATCGGTCTACGTCCCTCGATCACCTCGACAACCCTAAGCCTACAATCGGCCAACAATGGATTAACACTTAAACCATTCGGCCAAAATAGAACATACCAAAAAGTGTCAACACTTGGAACCCGAGACCTACCTACACGCTTTTGAACACTAGCCCCCACCAAGTGCTCCTACTCCACTTCCTACAATCGGCAACCAACCAAAGATAATAGCCTTCGGCCAAAACAAATACCAAACGATTAGACTGATAAAACAATCCCTTACCACCACTTACCGATGGCTTAACAGAGTAAGAAGGCTCTCCTTGCTTGATTTCGAACTCCAAAGGCCCTATACGAAAAATGATTACCAAAACAAGTGACTAACTCCTTTCAACAAATGCCGAAATCGGCTCTTAACCAAATCTGAATTGACATAGAACAAGGGGGAAAAAGAATAACATTTGGCCATGTACTTACCTTCTCTAACGATTGAACAACCAAATGAGATTATCACCACACACAAAAATCAGCCACAATATAACTACTAGGAGAGGAAAGTTTCGGCTATGATTGCAAATAACAACCACCAAGATTCAGCCTTACACAAAGAAAGAACACAAGAGAAAGTTGTAAAGAAGAAGGAGTTGCTATTCGGCCACAACAAAATGGGAAAAAGAAAAAGATGCTTTCGATTTTTGAGAAGAAAAAAAATGGAGGAAGGTATTTTCGGTTTTGGAAGAAAATAAAAAAAAAGAAGGTGTTTTGAAGAACAACTTTCGGCTATCAAGGCTTCAAGAAAAGAAAGAAAAAATATGAGAGAAAAGAGAATACGGTTTGAACTTAGTGAAAATGGAAAAAGAAAGAGAGATAGGAGGGTATATGGTTAGGCCAAAGTTAGCAAAGAAATAATAGCTTGAGCACTCCAAGAACATTCTACTACTAGAAAATGAAAGAAGGACCAAGCAAGTTCAAGAAGGTATATGTTGCTTGGGGTTTGGTTTCAAGAAAAAAAAACAAAAGGTTTGACTAGGCTATTTGCAAGTGAAGAGATCTTTTGCTAGCTTTTGACTAAGCGAAAATTAGCTTACCAAAAAAAATTGTGACCAAAATGCACATTTGCCTAAGTGGAAATTTGGCACTCTCTCACTCCCTCACAACACTCACCAACCGCCAAACTCTCCCAAAGAATCTCCTAAAAATCCGGCCAACCTCCCCCCAAACACTCCCAAGCCACTAATTCAAATCACCTTGACCAAGTCTTCCTCCACCATTTGCTCTCCACCCATCATTTGAATGTGTTGACTTAGTCCATGGTAGAGTTTGAACTACCAACAACTCCTCCTCCCCATGCAGTCAAATGAAACAAAAAGGGGCACTCTGCGGCTTGAACTCAAGACCTCTCCCCCTTCCAATTGGCGTAACCACCAACTCAAGTGGCACATGCCTTGCCACTTTGCTAGCTCATCTCTTGTGCAACAACTCACCAAATAATATTTATAACCCCCAACTCCTTCAGCTCCTCTCACCCAAAGGCTTAAAACTAAAATTTTCCCACCTACTCAGGCATACTCCTAGCCTACAACTAAGCCCCGAAACCACACAAACAACAACATAGCAAGCCAATAACATGCAGACAATGCCAAAACAAAATAGCCCTTAACCCGGGATATTACACTACCACTTTGTCTTCCTGTATCAAAACACATCCCAGACCATTTAACGAAGCATCACTGTAAACAACAAATTCTTTACCCATTTTGGCTGAACTAACACTGGAGCTTCTGTTAACAGAGTTTTCAATTGATCAAAATTTTTCTGACACTTATTTGACCATTCAAATATAACATCTTTCTAAAGTAGTCTAGTTAACGGAGTAGCTATCGCTGAAAATCCTTTTACAAATCCACGGTAATAACTGGCCAAACCCAGAAAACTACGGACTTTAGACACATTTTTAGAGGTTTCCAATTCAAAATAGCAGAAATCTTACTCGGATACACTCGGATTCCAGAAGCTGACACTATATGTCCCAGAAAACTAACCTCTTTCAACCGGAATTCACATTTGCTAAATTTCGCGTACAATTACTTTTCTCTCAGAGTTTGCAATACAATTCTCAAATGTTCAGCATGCTCACTTTCATCGCGTGAATAAATCAATATGTCATCTATGAATACTACAACAAATCGATCTAAATATAGTCTAAAAATTCTATTCATCAAATCCATAAAAACAACAGGAGCATTGGTTAGTCTAATTGGCATAACTAAAAACTCATAATGCCCGTACCTGTTCAAAGCGCCTTGAATGTACGAATCTTTAACTCTCAATGGTAGTATCCCGATCTCAGATCAATTTTGGAAAACACAGTAGCTCCTTTTAACTGATCAAACAAATCGTCTATTCGGGCAATGATATTTATTCTTTATTGTCACTTTATTCAACTGACGATAATCGGTACACATTCTCATCGTGCCATCTTTCTTTTTCACAAACATAATAGGAGCACCCCAAGGCGAGAAACTCGATCTAGTAAATCCTTTATCGGTCAATTCTTGCAACTGAGACTTTAACTCTTTTAACTCGATTGGTGCCATTCTATACAGAGCTATCGAAATAGGAGTAGTACCAGGCAACAAATCAATACCAAACTCAACTTCACGAATCGGAGGTAAGCAGGTAACTCTTCAGGGAACACATCAGAAAATTCATAGACAATGGGCACTGATTCAACTTTCTTCTCGGACACTTTCAAATCAATTACATAAGCAAAATATGTCTCAGAACCCTTTTCACATAATTACGAGCTTTTAAAAGGATATCAAAGTAGACAATCCATTCAAATCATCGACTCAATCAGTACAATCTCATCATTCAGACATCTCAAATCTATAGTCTTTCTTTTGCAGTTAACAACAGCATCATGATTAAACAACCAATCCATACCCAGAATTATATCGAATTCATCAAATGGCAAAAGCATCAGATCAGCAGGGAAACAGATATCTTGAAACATTAACGAATAGTTCTTGCATACTTTGTCAACAAGGACAATTTTACCTAAGGGGTTCGATACTTTTATAGCAAACTCAGTAGACTCTACAGGCAAAGTCTTGCTGAATACTAAATTCATGCATATATACAAATGCGTAGAACCAGGGTCTATCAAAGCAATCACAGAAGTATCATGAAGAGTAAAAGTACCAGTTATCACATCAGGTGATGAAGCTTCCTCACGAGCTCGGATAGCATATGCTCTGACAGGCACTCTAGCTTCAGATCCAACAACATTGTCTCTCGAAATTCTCTGACTGCCACTGACATTTCTTACATTCTTCGTTGGTTTACCTCTCGCAGGTGTATTATCAAATCTCAGATTCAAAACAATCTCTGGCTCGACAGACTCAGGACAATCTCGGATAAAATGATCAAGTGATCCACATCTAAAAGAAGCCCTGTCGTTAAGTCTACAACTTTTTGGATGTCTTTTTCCACAACGTTTACATTCGGGTCTCTGATCGAACATTTCCAATGCTGGCCACTGAAGTTGATGGAGTTTTGGAACTCATTTACGATCTAGCTCAATTTCTGTTCAAATGTCCCACATTATCTCTAAAACGAATTTGATCATCTCGAAATCTTTTTAGAGTAGACTGAAATGATTTATTTTGAAACCTCTTTCTCACATCTCGGGCTTCAGACTCCACTTTTCTTTGGTCTTTCCCGAGAGCCTCAACTTTGCAAGCTCGATCTACAAGTACAACAAACTCTTTTATTTCTAAAATCCCGACTAGTAAACGAATGTCTTCGTTAAGGCCATCTTCAAACCTTTTGCACATTATAGCTTCAGATGATAAGCATTCTCGAGCATACTGACTTAGTCTCACAAATTCTCGTTCGTATTCTAAAATAGTCATTCAGCCTTGTTTAAGTTCCAGAAATTCCTTCCGTTTCTGATCGACAAATCTCTCACTGATATACTTCTTCCGAAATTCAATCTGAAAGAAGTCCCACGTGACCCTCTCTTTGGGAACAACAAAAATTAGAGTTTTCCACCATTGATATGCTACATCTCGAAGTAATGATACAACACACTTTATACATTCTTTCAGAGTCAAAGACATCTCATCAAATACCCGGATAGTATTTTCAATCCAGAATTCAGCTTTTTCAGCATCATCATCCTTAGTTGCCCGAAACTCTTTAGCCCCCATATTTACGAATCTTATCAACCAGAGGCTTATTCAATAGATTCGAATGCATAACTGGTGGCACATCTGTAGTTTGAGGGAGATTAACCGAGGGCGGGGGTTGTGAAACAGTCGAGTTATTTCTTACGAATTGAGTGAACCACTCACTCATCATCTCGAAGAAAGCTTGTTTAACTTCTCCCTCTTGACCGCTCGTAACTGGTCTCAAATTAGAAGGCGTTGTCCCTTGCGCGAGATCAGGTGCATTACTTTCTACGTCAACAGCTACGGCTCTTTCGGGATCCATTACTATACGAAAATCATATTTTATACGTCAGGATTTATCACACTATAACAATTTAGATATATGGCATGTATAGCTAGACTCTAACATGCTACGTTAGTCCAAGATTCGGCTAAACTGTAGCTCTGATACCAATCAAATGTAACACACCTTAACCTTAAACCGTCACTAGAATAGGATTACGAGGTATTACCGGAGTTAAACATAAATAAACGAGTAAATTGGGATATAATCCCGAGGCACAATTTAAAATTTTTCAAATTTCATCTTTATGACCTTAATATGGCCCTACAAAACCCAAAATATGATTAGGAAATGATTTGGGACTAAAATAGAAACTTTAGAAACTTTTTCTTGAAAATAGGGGCACATGCCCGTGGGAAATCACATGGTCGTGGGCAGCCTGTGGGCAGATTCTGACTTACTACACACGACCGTGGGACTAGCCCGTAGGCAATTCCTTTGATTCTGACTTTTGCCACACAGCCTAGGCACACGCCCATGTGTCTAGGCCGTGTGAAAACTGCAATATTCACCATTTTTAGGCTATTAAAACACACCAAATACACCTAATTCATACACAATCAAAATCATCCATTATTTAAACAAAATTTAACCATTTCATATGCATCAACTCATATCAAAATTTGTATCATAAAGCTCATTCATTCAAGCATTAATCCACTCAAAACTTGTCAAAACACATGACCTAAATTCACTTCAAAGTCATATAAACATATCTAGCCTATACATGCCATATTTAGCTAAATACATTTTCAAAAAGGGTACCAAAAAAGTTTAAAAGTGTGATGATGATCCTTGACGGTCCAAGCCTACACATAGCTTTAACGACCTATAAACAGTGAAAACACACATATAGAGTAAGCTTTCCAAAAGCTTAGTAAGTCAATATACAAACAAAATTAGCTAGGGAGGCATATTTGTGCAAATAAATACATTAACACATATCAATCACTTAGCAAATTATCACACATATGCTTTGATTCATATACCTTTGATCACATTTGCCATATTCACAATTCAAGAATCACATAAACTTATAACTCATTTAACCAAAACTTTACATATCATATTATCAATTCCATATTCATAGCACCATAATAAGATTATATAGATGCTTACCTTGTATACACAATTAGTGTTAATCAACATACCTGAAATGGTTTTATTATCACATATTTGTTCATAGCTCAAATTTTCCATATGTATCACAAATTTGCCTGTTGAACCAATAGGAAACTATTAGGATACTCAAAAAGCTCAGAATAGTTGTACAATGCCAACGTCCCAAACGAGGTCTTACATGCACTTGGATATCAGTGCCACTATTCCAGACAGGGTCTTACACAAATTAATACGATGCCGATGTCCCAGACATGGTCTTACACGTAAAAGTCATATTGATGCCAACGTCCCCAACGTGGTCTTATTCATAAAGCTTATAACGATGCCAACGTCCCAGCCGTGATCTTACTCATAAAATTTATATTGATGCCAACGTCCCAGACGTGGTCTTACACGAGTCTCAAATAAATGCCAACATCGGGGCGTGGTCTTACATGATAAATGTAATGACACCTATGTCATGACATAGCTAATCCTATCTATTCCTAGGTTCACACGGAATTCTCGGACTTAGTCACTATATCGAATTTTTTCTCGGGATTCATAAGCATAGCTTCTCAATAGCATTCATGATCAACATCAATCACAAAAACAACTATAATTGCATACATATACATTCATTTGCATAGTGACTTACCTCGGATTCGATTTATCGAAATGAAAACGGCTACTCGTTTACTTTCATTTTCCCATTATCTAATTCTGTTTTCTTCTGTTCTTGATCTAAACATATTCAGAATTAACCCTTTTAATCACTAATTCATTCAATTCAATCCATACACACATATTTTGGGCTATTTATAATTTAGCTCTCACATTTGCACATTTTATCATTCTAGCGCATTTTCACAAAACATCAAATTCACAAAATCCACACATACTCATGCTTGGCCAAATATATATACAGACATACAAGCCCACACTTTTAATCAAATTTGCTATTTAATCCTCAATTTATCACTTTATAATTTAGCTCTATTTAGCTAAATTTATCAAAACTCAAGAACAAAGTATGTTTATCTAACACATACCTTTCATTTAACACCAAAAATCATCAAAAGCTTAACTTATCATCCATGGCAACTTACACAAACATCATCAATTCACAAAATTAAAACATGAGTTTTGTAGCTCTCAAAGCAATGATTACAAAAAACATAAAAATTATCAAGAACGGATCAAAAACTAACCTTTGATTTAAACTTGTAATAGCGAAAAATTTGAAAGCTTTTGTTCTTTCTTTTCTTTCCCAAATTCGATGGAAAAATGGATGAGAAAATGTCCATTTTCATGTTTTTATCAAATATATCATACATAATAATCTATTTACTAATTTAGCCTTTAAATAATCATATAGAACAAGCATAAACAATGGCTATCATGTCATTCCACCATCCACTAAATTTATTTTATTATAAAATAATTATAACTTAATGAATAAGTAATAAAACAATTATAATATATAATATAAACTAATAATCATATAAAATATACAAGTGTCACATTTATTACCACCACTACTTATAATAATGGCTTAATTGCCATTTAAAGCCTTTAGCTTTACAAAGCCACAACACTTTGGCACTTTAGCAAATAGCAAATAACTTTCACATTTCATGCAATTTAATCCTTTTGTCAATTTAATCACACAGACAATCAAATTAAATTATGGAAATTTAACACATGCTAAACCACATATCAACAGTACAGAATATAATATTAAAATATTATACAGACTCGAATTTGTGGTCCCAAAACCACTATTCCGACTACGGTATAATCTGGACTGTTACACCTAGGGAGGATGAAACCTACGATGGATCTTATTATTTAATTGTCTGAATTACATGATAAATACTTGTTCTTGTTCTTAATTCTTGCTTTAATATTTTCAGGGTATTAATTCAAGTTTGATGTCCTTCTTCAATGGAGTAAAAGTCCCCGTTTAAGAGTAGATCTAGCATAATTAAGCGGAGTTGATTGCAACCCTAGAAATAGGATGACATAAATCTATCGAATTAGAGTAAAATCTAATAAGGGAATCCATAAATCAAGTTAATGCGACGATAGGGGTTTTAATTAGAAAGAGATTTCAATTAATCAACCTAGAGTCAGTTGTTCTTAGTCTCGAAAGAGATATTAACATAATTTAGGGATTTCCACGGATCAAGACAAGTGAATAGATCGTTTAATTCAGAGTTAGAAGAAGAAGTGAAGTCTAGTGGATTCTTCCTTAGGTATGGTCTTTATTCATTGGTTTATTCAATTACTTTCTTCACTCGCTGTCTTGTTCATAGTTAATTAGCTAGTTTTAAATTAAAACAAATCCCTTAATTATTAGGCTAAATAATAGAAAGATAGTTATTACTAGTACTTTTAGTCCTTATGGATCGATATTCGGACTCACCATAGGCGTACTCTTTGTTACGATAGGTGTGCTTGAAACACCCAAACACAGCCCACAAGCCCCGACCGGATTTGGCATGCTTCTAAAGAAAATCCATTCAAATCTTGTTTGAAACTTTGTTAAAAACTTGTGTGTTTTTGAAATCGTAGTTGATTTGTGTTGGGCTCGAAATTTTAAAGCCCACGTCGCTTAGGTGTTTAAACATTTAATATCATCACTTAAGAAAAATTTATTTTTAACTTTAATTTGATAATAATCGGATCATACTAAGTAATTTAAAATCATGCTTAACAATTTAGTATCAAGGCCTTATTACATCAATAAACCGAAATAATTCAAAACTTAAATATAGAAAAAAACTAATAAAATGAAGCGGTCTGGGCTTTGCATGGCTTCCTCCGAGCTCCCTGCCGACCCGGTCCATCACTGGTCATCACCTGAAAAGTAGTCCCACAAAGGGTGAGTCAAACAGACTCAATGTGTAACCACAACACTAAGGCCCAACAGATTATGGCATACAAAATCATATATACAAATATAAAAGCATAAATGATGATGCAAACCCGAACCCAAACCTAAATGCCATCCGCTACACATCTCCGTACCAACCATCACACCGTAGGGACTATTAAGTCAACTCTCCATCCGCTACACACCATCGAAGGCGATCATTGCGGTCGGCGTGCTCATCGCCTCTTATGATTTAATGGCATAGCCACCATATATAAATTCGTGACATAAGTCACCACATTCTTATATTGTGACAAAAGTCACCACATTCTTATATTGTGACAAAAGTCACCACATTCTTATATTGTGACATAAGTCACCACATACTTATATTGGGGTATAAAACCACCAATTCACTTCCCCTTTACATATCACCCATATGCCCGTGTCATGCAATTATGCATTAACCATATCATATTCCTTATTCACATTCTTATAATTTCATGTATACGCCATAGCAAAACTTATCATACTCATAGTAGGAGTAGAAAAACGTACTTGAGTACTTTGTACCATTACATGGTAACTTAGCCATAAACTTACACTTTTATATTAGCACATATAATAAATTAAAGCCGTGAATCTATCAAGATTTAGTGTGGGGTACACACCTCATTTACTTAGCAAATTCACTCCAAATCCTGAAAATCCAATCTCTTTGCTTTAGATCTTTAATGCCTATATTCACCAATCCCATTCAGATTAGTAAAAAGCCATTCATTATAAAACCAAATCCTAGTAGGATTATTGTAATCAAATTCTTACCTTGGTGCCGATTGGATTAAAAATCAAATCTGAAACTTTAAAATCCTTCTACCTTGTATTCGCCAACATTAGATCACCTAAAGGATTAGTTTTGGCTTTCTAAGCGAATAAGGAATAGACTTAAAGCATCAAATATGGCCTTGGTGATTGTACTTATGCACTTACCTTACGATTTTCAAATCTCGAAAAGTATCCCTTGCCTTAGGTGTCATCGAAATCCCCATGGTTACATGTTAGATCAATTTCTAGCATTTAAACAAATTAAGAATGGCCTATGGCCGAATATCATCTTACCTTGAATCTTAAAAATCCCGAAAGATCTTTTCTTGAAGTTGACACACCTTTGCTTGAATTCCACAAGGTTTTGGCTAGATGATAATAGGGAGATTTGGCTTCTATTGCTAAAGAGGAGATGTTGATTGGTTTAGACAATTGATTCGGATTAGATCTTGATGGAAAGAAAAGAAGAAATCGCAAAGAAAAGAAATCTAAAACTTCACCGAATCACTAAGGAACATGCGCCTATGGTGCACCTTGAAAAACTAAACCACCCTTGTAGATTCGGTTTTGAGGCTTAGAAATTGACTATGGTGGTTTTGATTAACAATCGGCTACTACTAGAAAAGGCTTATCTTGACTTTTGGTGAGTTGTGAAAAGAAAAGAGAGTTGATGATGAAGATTGACTAGAGGAAGAGTAGAAAGAAAAGTTTGAGAGAAAGTAAGAAAGATGGTAGGAAATTCAAGAATGGCTTAGGATGAACTTGTTTTGACTTTTGACAAAAGAAGAGAGGAAGAGAAGAGAATTGGCGAGAGAAAAGGCGAATGTTGAATGGCCTTAGTTTTCCTCCTTTTCTTTGAAATTACTAGGCCTAGAGAGTCCCCTTTTCGCTATCACTTATTTTCCTACCTTAGCCAAAATTCAAAGGAGTTTGACCTCATCTAAGACTCTTTCCTCGGTCTCCCTATCTCCGCCCATCTCCATACCTTAGGGTGCCAAAATTTTCACCCATTATTTTGGGCTTCATGTGGCCATACTAGGCCCAAATCATCCTCTAAGTAGCATACCCTCATTCCCTATTTAACGTTACTAAATTTTTGGGTGCATAAGCCCAACTTGCTACTAATTTAATAATCCAACATCAATTACTACTAATACTTATTTATCGACCTCTTAACCTGGTTTTAAAGTCCAAACACGAGCCCAATTATATGTCTTATTTCCTTATTTATTTTCTTAAGGCCTTATCAAGCTTAGCTCCTTTTAAATTCAAAATCCATAATGCACATTTACAACACACATAATCATGCTATTTCATATAATTTAGCAATAGTGCATGAGCCCTAATCGGGATATTCGATGCTTGTCTTTATCGAATTATTAGTTAGTTTGAGACCATCGGGTATTATGTATGTTAGCATGTAACAGCGATAACTAAAGCTTAAGATAGACTCTAAATGTAACACTCCAAACTTAGCGTGAGCGTTATGCATTTGGATCAGCGATGTCACATGGTAGTGTGTTTGAAAATCGTAACTTTGCTTAAAATAATTCACATTTTGAAAATTTTATTATTACTTATTAATTCTAAAATCGGGTTATTTAATCACAAAAGTTTTCAAAATGTTTATTCAATGTGGAAGCTTTTAGAATAGTTTACGTATTTGTGAATGTTTTGTTAAAATGTTTGTTTCTTTTGAAAACCCGAGATATCCTAATGCTAGAAGTTATAAACCATAACCAATAAAAATCCACAGAGGCCATATTTACAATAAAATACCCAAATAAAATTTAAGATCATAAGTAAGTATGAAACAGTTTCAAAGAAGTTGTGTGGCCACCGTTGAGTCCTCCACCACACCGATCCATCTAAGTCTGGGGGTTACCTATACAGATTAGATAGAAATGGTGAGTTTATGTAAACTCAGTGTGTAATCCCCATAAAGATAAACAGATAGTATACAATTCATCACAGTCTAGGTCTAAGCCCTATTTTAGTAACAGTATCAGTTTGGGCCTTAGCCCATTTCAGTATAGAAGAAGTCAAGTAGTATGGAATTAGCCCCTCTCAATAACAGTAACAGTAATAGATATGCAGTTGATGTGTCTCTAACTAACTATGATCACAGTAATGGCAAGCGCACTTATCGTTTAATAGTATAGTTATGGTAAGACTGAAAATATCGTATCCACAAGGACCAAGAGTACTAGTAATTACTATCTTCCTATTATCTAGCCTAAGAATTGGAGTGATTTCTTTTAAACTAAAATTAATTAAAAGCACGACAGAGAATGAATTGGAAAAATACTTTTAGACAACTTTATGAAAGAGGCAATACTCAAGGCCTAGACTTCACTTATTACTTCTGATTCATACGATTTATTCACTTGACTTAATCCGTATAAATCCCTGGTTTATGTTAATATCTCCGTTGAGACTAAGAATAACTGATTCTAGGTTGATTAATTGAAATTTCTTTCTAATTAAAACCCCTATTGTTGAATTAACTCGATCTATAGATTCCCTTATTAGATTTGACTCTAATCTGAAAGATTTACGTTGTCCTATTTCCATGTAATATCCAGAATTTAGGGGTTATGCATTTTCACCTAAATGAATGTGATTGCATGCTTGAGTGTGTTTTGAATGTGTTTTGGGGCTTCAGGAACCTTGTGATGTAGGTAGAAGCCTTAGAAAAATATCGATTTTTAAGCCTAAAAGGAAACTAAGGGAGCTAGGACTTAAGGAGCTTATTGTGTGGCTTAAGACACAAGAAAAGCCTTAGTAAAGTGGCAAGGAGGCCCCACATAGGGCCTTAGTCAGTAACGCCACAAGGAGTGTGAAAGGGCCTAGGTTCGAGCAACAAGGGAAGCGTTTTGGAGCTTTTATTTTTCAGCAAGGAAGGGCAGTGTTAGACGGCACAGGGACACTTCATGGATGAAGTATAAATTGGGTCAATAGCTTAAAGATTCAGCTAAGTAGGAGTGAAAAGGGGGATTTGGATGAGGGAGGAAGAGTTGGCCAAATGGAGGGGTCTTGTTGTGGCATTTTTGGCTAGGAGGGAAGTGAGAGGCTATTTTTCTCTCTTTTTTTTTCAATTGTACCTCTGTCAAAATTCTCTTCTCATTTGACCAAAAACCAAAAGTGAAATTGTGCATCTTCTCTTCTCCTCTTATTCTGCTAAAGCCTAAAATCTTCTTTTTCTTTTTCATTCTTGCCAAAACTCCATTTACCTCTTTTCTCTAAACCAAAGTCGAATACCATTTATTTTTCTCCTATTCTCTCCTTTCACTTTGGCCGAATCTCCATAGTTTTTCCTAAAGCCATTGCCGAAATCTCTCAGACTCATCCCTTCTCAGTTTTTGGCTGAATATCAACAAAGTAGAAATCTCCCTTGATTACTTCTCTAAGCGGTTTGGAATAGGTAAGCTTGTCATCACCGAATCTCCACTATTCCCCCTTATTTCTTCTCTGTCGACATGTGTAGGACAAAAGTCGAATTTCGACATTTGTCTTGACTTTTAATTAACCATGCAACTGGTTTCTTTTAGGATCTCTAGGATTTGGAAGCAGTAGACCGGAATCATCTTTTCCCTAATCAATAGTTTTTGGTAAGTCAGTGGTAAGGTTTCGTACTGATTCAATTCACCTCTTAGTTATCTAAAAAGCCGAAGGCTAATTGTTTCTATGTATTAGTGCTAGGCCGATTGCAAGGGAAGTGCACTACATAGTTTCGAGATTTTGTTGGTAACCAAATCGGCATCAAGGTAAGGATTGTGGTTACGTTAACCCTTCGAGATTTGTTGTATAGCCGAATGGCCTCTTTGCTAATGTTCTTAGTGTTGGCTGAATATAGGAAAGGGGATCTAGTGCGTGAGATCGGGATTTTCAGGATTCGATAATCGTGTTAGTAACCAGGTGTGTAACCCACCCTAAATTCCCGTTTAATAATAATAATGATTAAGTATATGTTAATAAGGCAATAAATGAATACGGCTAAGGGTACCATTCAATGGTGCAGTGTAATCAGGTATGTACCCCATATTGCTCGTTAATAATGTTTATGAACATTGCTATGAAAATATGAGAAAGTTTGTTATGGCCATGGGGTAAGGTAGATTGTATGATATCTGTATGACTTGTATGTTGCATGGGCATATGGGTGATAATGATAAAGGGGAAGTGTTCTGGTGGTTTTTACCACATTATCTGGTGACCTATGTCACATAATATGAATCTGGTGACTCTGTCACGTTATTTGGTGGCTATGCCACAATTATAAGGGCGATGAGTAGTTGACTGTAGTGATTGCCTTCGATGGTGTGTAGCGGATGGAGGGTCGATTTAGTAATCCCCACGGTGTGATTGGTAGGCACAGGTGATGTGTAGAGGATGGATATCTAGGTGGGTTTGGGTTGCATCATCGCCTATGATTAATATATGTGATATAATATGTTTTATCGATTGAGAATCTATGATGGTTTGTTACACTCTGAGTCTGTTGACTCACCCTTCGATGAGCTAACATTTTGCGGTGATAATCGATAAATGGGTGGGTCGGCGAGGACTTAGGGGTGGCCATGCTCATTTCAAAGATTTTCAATTTTTCTTATTAAGTTTATTTGATTTATTTTGGGTTATGTTTTGATGTAATAAGGCCATTATCATTTAAATTTGTTTTAAGTTTACGTTTTAATTTTTATTATAATCTGAACACACAAACAAACGATTAAACATTTTCTTAAAACAACTTTAATTATTTTGACACCCAAACACCTACGGTTTTCAAGTTAATAATAAAAGCTCTAAAATTCGGCAATTCTATTAACTTGTAACTTTTGAAACATGATAATATCGTTTCAATACAAACTTCAAAAACAACACGGTTTTCAAATTGATCATAACTCAAACCAATTTTTCTTCAAAACCACGAGTTTTCCAACATGATAAAACAAGGATTTGCTACGTTTTACTCAAGGAGCATGCCAGATCTGGTCAGGGCTTGTGGGTCGGGTTTGGGGTGTTTGATTTTGGTATCGAGCCGATTCAAAACTCAGCCTTGAGGGCTTTTGGGCCCAAAATGTTTTCTTATTTTGAACTTGAGTTTACTAAAGGATGGCGGGGTTTACGGCATGGCTTTGAGTCTCGGCCCAAGTCCACCAGTAAGTACCCTAACCATTGTGTGATTTGTATGTGGGTATTATGGGGATGTAGATTAGTAGATTAGGAGCTAATGAACCTAGGATTAGCTTACTCCAACACGAATTACATAAAATTTAAAGTCTAATCAAACAAACACATGAGTGAGTCATTTGAGTTAAGGTGTGGCAACCATTGTGCGCATGTCTAGGATTGGATCCGGGGAGCTTGGTATTTAAGCGGTCTAGTGACTCACCTTCTCTTAACTCGAATCCTACAGTGCGTAGTGACGGTTCACCCTAACCAAGATAACTTATTCACAAAGCTAAATTCAATGATTAAAACTGAAAGGGACTAGCTACACTATTTCATAAAAACCTTAGTTTTAAAAATCACGAATTATCCTTTGATTTGTAAAAACTATTTTAGATTTTGAAAAAAATTTACGAAATATCCCCGATTTACAAAATTACCAAAATACCACGGTTTGTAAAATTACAAAAATACCTCAATTTATAAAATTCTGGTACTACCTCGATTCCTTTTATCAAAATATTCCTATTTTGCAAAATACTAAAACCCTTATTTTTCAAAATTTTAAAATACCCTGATTTGGAAAATTACTAAAATATCGCTATAGGACAAATTACGAAAATACCCCTATAGGATAAAATTACGAAAATACCCCTAGGTAGTGGAAAACAACAACAATGACAACCACAACACTTTTTTGTAATGAACGAGAGTTCATGAATGTTGATGATTGAATGAATGAACTTGAGACTGTAGTGATGTATGAATTCGAAGGAACTACTTTTTAGAACTATTAATCATAAGACTGTTCGCGATAAATCAATGGAAACAAATAATGAATCATAAAATTCTTAATCAGATAAACGCAACTCGAAAGAATGAGTTCTAGGGATGTGGTCGTAATGTGCGGCGTGGTAAAGGCGAATAATAAATATCGAAACTCGTTAGGTTTGGTCAAGTGCGAGAATGAGATGCCACCACCACCACCTGTGTCTTTGAATATCGAGATCGATGGGGATGATCTGACATCGCAGCGATCTGCGAGTTCTTGAGAGGGTGGTGGGCGGTGGAGGTATGGGAGCTCAAAATCATGCAGTGACTCTGAGCTATGAGTTGAGGTGTTCCGAGGTGTATCGGGTGTGGCGCCTAAATGCGGTTGAGTATTGGTTGGAAGCGGCAAGCGAATTATGGACGATTTAGACACGATTCTTTGAGGAGAAAAAAGGGTGGTGTCGCTTCTCGCGATGAGTCATACCGATGGTGGCTCCGCGGTTCGGATAATCTTCTGTGCAGACGATCTTACTTGAGAGTATTTTAAGGCGTATCGGAAGAAGTATATTGGGACTAGCTATATTAATGCTTGAGAGGAAGGCGTTTAAAGAGGTTTGGTTCGAGGGAATAAGGCCGTAGCGAGTCTGGCGTAATTCTTAAGGTTGAGTTGGTATGCTCGAGGTATTATGGCTCTGAAGCATGAGCGGTGTGTCCGATTTGAGGACGGACTAAGGATGACCTAAGGCTAGCGATAGCTCCACAGTAGGAGCGGGAGTTCTACGTATTGGTAGAAAGCTAAGGTACCGAAGGGGTTAAGGAATCGTGGGACGAATTACGATAGGAATAAGCGAAGAGGTTTTGGATCATCGAGGTCATCAGGAATGTTCAAAGAGACCTAGAATCGGCGGGTCGTGAGGTCAGGTTATTCTGGGAGGGCGATCTGTACTTGTGCTCGGTGTGGAAAGATGCACCTAGGAGAGTGTTGGAAGAAGGCAGGAGGATGTTTTAAGTGTGGGTCCAAGGATCACATGATTAGAGGCGCCTATAAAATGCAGACGGAGGTGACCAATAAGTCGGGGTCTTAATCAGTGGAAGAGCGGACATCGACCACCATGGGTCGTGGTCCGGTTAGCGGAGGTATTGGCTCTAGAAGGTCGAGAACACTGGCGAGGTGTTGGTAACACGAGGCGAGACAACCAGTCGATGTATGCGGTTCGTCGGTGGGAGGATGGTGATGCACTTTGGGCGTTATAAGCTGATACGTTCCTTATAGTTGACAAGCCTTACTTTACTTTAATTGATGTTGGCTCGACCCACTCATATGTTGCATGTAGAGTATTTGAAACACTAGGTGTAGCATCTGGCTATGCATTAGGGAGATGATAGTAAGCCCGTTAGGTCAAGCGGTAGTGGTGAATAGGATATTCTAGAATGTACCTCTAGAGATTCAAGGAGTGTTATTTCATACCAACTTGATGGAACTACCTTCGGAGAATTTGATCTCATTCTAGGCATGGATTGGCTAGTAGAACATCGTGCTAAATTGGATTGTGCAGCTAAGCGAATGGAGTTGAGAACTCTGGAAAATGAGGTGATAGTTATGATAGGAGAAAGAAGAAATTATTTGGCTAATGTAGTCTCCGTATTAAAGGCTGATAAGATGGTGCAAAAAGGGTGCAAGGCGTTTCTGGCCTTCATTAGTGTTTTGGATGCCAAAGGAGAGGAGTTAGTGGAGTGAAACGATAAGAGAATTCGTGGATGTCTTTAGGAGGAGTATGCAGGTTACCCGATAGGGAGGTGGAGTTGAATTGATTCTTGTCAGTGCGACTCTGTGTCAATTGCTCCATGCGAATGGCACCAAAGGAGTTAGTAGAGCTTAAAGCCCGGATCCAAGTGTTACTCGATCGTGGGTTTATTAGACCTAGTGTGTCTCCATGGGAGCACCGGTCCTATTAAATGAAGAAGAAGGGCGGGACTATGCGCATGTGCATAGATTACTGGCGATTGAATAAAGTGACCATCAAGAACAAGTACCCATTGCCGAGGATGAGCGACTTGTTCAATCGACCAAGGGGCGTGTATTTTCAAAGATAGATCTCTGATCGGATATCATCGACAAGGTGAAGGCGGAGATATCCATATGACGACTTTCGGGACAAAGTGCGAACATTATGAATTCTTAGTAATGCCGTTAGGATTGATGAGCATGACCGCGTTCATGGATATGATGAACCGATTTTCTAACCCTACTTGGATCGGTTCATTGTTGTGTTTATAGGCGACATCCTAGTGTATTCCAAGTGCGAAGAAGAACATGATGAGCATCTCGGGTGGTGTTGCAAGTGTTAAGGAAAATAAGCTATATGCCAAGTTGACAAGTGTGAATTTTGGTGAAAGAATTCGTTCTTAGGGCATGTGGTGTGCATGGAAGGAATAAGGTGGATTCTCGGAAGATTGAGGCGGTAGTAGATTGGAAACCACCTAAGTCTGCATGGTGAGGTTCGTAGTTTCTTGGGGTTAGCGAGGCTACTCTGAGGAGATTTGTCGATCGACTATAGCAGCACCTCTGACGAAGTTGTTAAGAAAGGAGGTATCTTTCATATGGGCGGATAAGTAGCGGGAGAGTTTTGGGAAGCTAAAGAGAGTATTGACAGAGGCTCCGATTTTGATTCAGCCGGAAGTAGGGAAAGACTTCGTGGTGTATTGTGATGCATCCCATACAGGATTGGGATGTGTCCTTATGCAAGACAGGAAAGTGGTCGCTTATGCGTCTCGACAGTTGAGACCACATGATGTTAACTATCCGACGCATGATCTGGAGTTGGCAACGGTGGTATTTGCTCTAAAAGTGTGGAGGCACTACACTATGGGGAAAGGTCGGTGATCTACACAGACTACAAGAGTTTGAAGTATCTGCTGACTCAGAAGGAGTTAAATTTGAGACAGCAAAGGTGGGTGGAGTTGTTGAAAGACTATGATTGCTCAATAGAGTATCACCCGGGCAAGGCGAATGTGGTGGCAGATGCCCTAAGTCGAAAAGTGGTGTCGGATCTAAGGGTGATGTTTGCACATCTTAGCCTTTATGATGATGGAAGTTTGTTAGCAGAGTTGCAAGTGAAGCCGACATGGCTAAGTCAGGTGAAGGAGAAATAATTGGTAGATGGTGAACTCAGTGCTAAGCTGCTACAAGTACGAAACGGGAGTTGGAGGACTATGGTGTAAATGGTGATGGAGTGCTATGTTTTTGGGGCAAGGTCTGTATGCCAAAGGATGAGGAATTAAGGCAGAAAATTCTTTAGGAATCGTATAGTAGCCCTTATGCTATGCATCCTGGAAGAAGTAAGTTATACAGGGATCTACGGGATCAGTTTGGGTAGCCTAGTCTTAAGCGAGAAGTTACAGAATTTGTAGGGAAGTGCTTAACGTGTCAGCAAGTCAAGGCTAAATACCAAGTATCGTCGAGGATTGCTTCAGCAGATAAAGATTCCACAATGGAAGTGGGAGAAAATTACCATGGACTTAGTTAGTGGGCTTCCTCTTCGCCTACTAAGAAGGACTCGGTATGGGTGATAGTAGATCGGTTGTGAAGTTGGCACATTTCATACCGATCTGGGTTGACTATTCCTTGTAGAGATTGGTAAAGTTGTATGTAGCGAAATCGTGAGGCTACACAGTGCCGATGTCGATTATCTCGGATAGGGATCAGGGTTTCGTCTCGATTTTGGAAAGCATTACATCAAGCATTGGGCACCGAGTTGGACTTTAATGCGGCATTTCATCCATGATCGACGCTAATGTCGGCGGGTAATTCAAGTGCTAGAGGATATGTTGAGGGTTGCGTGATGGATTTAAGAGGAAGTTGGGAGGAGTTTTGCCTTTAGAAGAATTTTACGTACAATACTTGACTATCAAGCAAGTATTCGGATGGCACCGTATAAATGCAGTATGGAAGGAGTTATCGCACTCCTCGTGTTGGAGCGGAATTAGGGGCGTCAAGTTTTAGGCCCGAGATTGTGGCGAATCGGAAGAAAAGGTTAAGGTAATTCGGGCATGGTTGAAGGAGGCATCGGCGAGCAAAAGTCATATCTCAGATCTGAAGCGGAAGGAGATAGAGTTTCTTTGTGGGGATTAGGTGTTTACGAAAGTTTCACGTGGAAGAAGGTGATGAGATTTGGTCGCAAGAGAAAGTTGAGTGCTAGGTTTATAGGACCTTGCTCCATTTTGAAGCGGGTTGGACCAAAGACATATCGATTAGAGCTACCTTGAAATTGAAGCAAATGCGATGTGTTCCACATTTCGATGCTACGTCATTATTGATCGGATCTATCTCAGGTAATATCGGTTGAGGAGGTAGAGCTAAGACCAGATTTGTCCTATGAGGAGGCCGATTCATATTGCAGAGCGGGATGTGAAGGTGCTTCAGAGGAAATCAGTTCCTCTAGTCAAAGTGTTATGGCATAACCATGTATCGGAAGAAGCTTCATAGGAGCCGGAGGAAGCAATGCAACAGCAATACCCTCACCTATTTTAGCCAGGTAATTTTGAGGTCAAAATTATTTTAAGGGGGTAGAATTGTAATATCCGTGATTTAGGGGTTATGGATTTTCACCTGAATGAATGTGATTGCATGCTTGAGTATGTTTTGAATGTGTTTTGGGGCTTCAAGAACCTTGTGATGTAGGTAGAAGCCTTAGAAAAATATCAATTTTTAAGCCTAAAAAGGGGAAACTAAGGGAGCTAGGCCTTAAGGAGCTTATTGTGTGGCTTAGGAAACAAGAAAAGCCTTGGTAAAGTGGCAAGGAGGCGCCACTTAGGGCCTTAGCAGTGATGCCACAAGGAGTGTGAAGGGCCTAGGTTAGAAGCAAGGGAAGCGTTTTGGAGCTTTTATTTTTGACAAGGAAGAAGCGGTGTTGGGCCAACACGAGGACACTTCATGGATGAAGTATAGATTGGGTCAATAGCAAAGATTGGCTAAGTAGGAGTGAAAAGGGGATTTGGATGAGGAGGAAGAGTTGGCGAATGGAGGGTCTTGTTGTGGCATTTTACGCAGGAGGAAGTGAGAGCCATTTTCTCTCTTTTCTTTTCAATTGTACCTCTTAGAAATTCTCTTCTCATTTGACCAAAACCAAAAGTGAAATTGTGCATCTTCTCTTCTCCTCTTATACGCTAAAGCCTAAAATCTTCTTCTTCTTTTTCATTCTTGTCGAAACTCCTTCACCTCTTTTCTCTAAACCAAAGCGAATACCATTTATTTTTCTCAATTCTCTCCTTTCACTTTGGCGAATCTCCATAGTTTTCCTAAAGCCATTCTTGAAATCTCTCAAACTCATCCCCTTTCAGTTTTTGGCCGAATATCAACAAAGCAGAAATCTCCCTTGATTTCTTCTCTAAACGGTTTGGAATAGGTAAGTCTGTCATAATCGAATCTCCACTATTCTCCCTTATTTATTCTCTGTCAACATGTGTAGGACAAAAGCTGAATTTTGACATTTGTCTTGACTTTTAATCAACCATGCAACTGGTTTCTTTTAGGATCTCCGGGATTTTAAAGTAGTAGATCGGAATCATCTTTTCCCTAATCAATAGTTTTCGGTAAGTTAGTGGTAAGGTTTTGTACTGAGTCAATTCGCCTCTTAGTTATCTGAAAAGCCGAAGGCTAATTGTTTCTATGTATTAATGCTAGACCGATTGTAAGGGAGGTGCACTACGTAGTTTCGAGATTTGGTTGGTAACCAAATCGGCATCAAGTTAAGGATTGTGGTTGCGTTAACCCTTCGGGATTTGATGTATAGCTAAATGGCCTCTTTGCTAATGTTTTTAGTGTTGGCCGAATATAGGAAAGGGGATCTAGTGCGTGAGATCGGGATTTTTGGGAAATCGTGTTAGTAACCAGGTGTGTAACCTACCCTAAATTCCCGTTTAATAATAATAGTGATTATGTATATATTAATAAGGCAATAAATGAATACGGCTAAAGGTACCATTCAATGGTGCAGTGTAATCAGGTATGTACCCCATATTGCTCGTTAATAATGTTTATGAACATTGCTATGAAAATATGAGAAAGTTTGTTATGGCCATGGGGTAAGGTAGATTGCATGATATCTGTATGACTTGTATGTTGCATGGGCATATGGGAGATAATGATAAAGGGGAAGTGTTCTGGGGGTTTTTACCACATTATCTAGTGACCTATGTCAAATAATATGAATCCGGTGACTCTGTCACATTATCTGATGGCTATACCACAATTATAAAGCGATGAGCGATTGGTGCGATGGCGCCTTTGATGGTGTGTAGCGGATGGAGGGTTGATTTAGTAATCCCCTCAGTGTGATTGGTAGGTACGGGTGATATGTAGAGGATGGATATCTAGGTGGGTTTGGGTTACATCATCGCCTATGATTAATATATGTGATATAATATGTTTTATCGATTGGGAATCTATGATGGTTATTACACTTGAGTCTGTTGACTCACCCTTAGGTGAGCTAACATTATGCAGGTGACAATCAATAAATGGACCGGGTCGGCAGGGACTTAGAGGTGGCCATGCTCAGCTCAGCATTTTCAAATTTTTCTTATTAAGTTTATTTGATTTATTTTGGGTTATGTTTTGATGTAATAAGGCCATTATCATTTAAATTGTTTTTTAAGTTTACGTTTTAATTTTTATTATAATCTGAACACACAAACAAGCGATTAAACATTTTTCGTAAAACAACTTCAATTGTTTTGACACCCAAACACCTACGGTTTTCAAGTTAATAATAAAAAGCTCTAAAATTCAGCAATTCTATTAACTTGTAACTTTTGAAACATGATAATATCGTTTCAATACAAACTTCAAAAATAACACGATTTTCAAATTTATCATAACTCAAACCGATTTTTCTTCAAAACCACCAGTTTTCCAACATGACAAAATGAGGATTTGCTCGTTTTACTCAAGAAGCATGCGGATCCGATCGGGGCTTATATGCGAGTTTGGGGTGTTTGGTCTAGGATTAGTTCAACTCCAGTTAATTGTGTTGATCTACTCTTAAACAAGGACATTTGCTCCTCTGAATAAGCACATTCATCTTGAATCAATAATCTGAATTATTAAGGCAAGAATAAGAACTCACAATTAAGAATAAGAACAAGTATTTATCTTATAAATCAAATAGTAATAATGTAACAGCCCGGTTTAGACCCTAGTCGGAATAGTGGTTTCGAGACCATAAATCTGAGGTCAAAAAATATTTTAATATTATTTTTGAGTTTATAGTATAATAGTTTAGCACATGTCAAAGTTTAGTGTGGAAATTTTATCAAGCGTATTCGAATTGTGAGAAAGGATCTAATCGCATAAAGTGTAAAAAGTGTGTCTTGATTGTAAGTGCTTAGTTGTTGTTGTTTTTATAATGTGGAGGCCTTATGAGGCAATTAGTCCATTATTAAAGTTAGTGGATGATAGATGGACATAAATGACCTAATATTTGATAGATAAATGATTGATTCATTAAGGGCAAATTTGTAAACATAAAATAAGTTGACATTAAAATAAAACAAAAGCTAAATAATGCTCATCTTTCTTTCTATCAATCGAAAATAAGGAAAGAAAATGAGGTTTGAGGCTTTGTGATTTTGACTAGCAATTGGCTTGATTTAAGGTATGTTTTGACTTTGGTTTTTGATGATTTTTATGTTTTTTAGTTTGTTGCTTAGTCTACTACTAAGCCCATGTTGTAATTTGAGGAATTGATGATGTTTAAGAGATGTGCCATTGATGAAATGGTGAGTTTTGTGATGAGTATTGGTGTTAAATGAAAGATATGTGTTTAGTGAACATGTTTTGTTCTTGAATCCTTGGTGAATTTAGCTAATTAGGGCTAAATCGTGATAATAATATTTTGAAGGACTAAATTATTGAATAAATGAAATATGTGGGCTTGTATTAGCATGGGAAGAATTCGACTAAGCATATATGATATGAAATTGTGTGTATTTGATAATTTTATGAACTAGGGACTAAAGTCTCGAAATATGAAAATGTGAGGGCTATTTTATAAAATGCCCTAAATATGTGTATGAGGACTCAATTGAATGAATTGGTGATTGAATGATTTGAATCTAAATGTGTATAAACCAAGAAAGGAGAAGTTCGAATCGAGATCGAGGCAAAGACAAAGTGTTTGATTTAATCGACTGTTTCGGTATATCGACGTCCGAGGTGAGTTCAGCTATAATACTAGTTGTAAATTAAATCTATGTGATGTGAATTGAATGAATATATATATATATAATTATGAGTTTGGAAATGCTATGTGTGGAATTGAATTAGAGGGCACTGAGTGTGAGAAATTAGAAACGAAACGGAGATGATTAGCACTATGTGTGCGAATAGATAGAAGCTTCAACTTATTGAATCGGCACTGTGTGTGCGATACCGATATAAGTTTGGTTTAATATATTGGCACTAAGTGTGCGATGACGATTATGTTCCGGTTATAAAATTGGCACTAAGTGTGCGAATAAATCAAAGGAATAGCAAAGGTTGAACAAGAGGTAATATCGAGCAATTGAGTAGCATGAATGGTGAGTAACTATGTGTTGATCAAGGTATGTTTGAACCTATGTGGTTGATGATAGCCTTAAGAATTGAATGAATAGATACTTGAACATATAGTTGAGATTGATGATGAGCCTAATTGTGCAATTTATCTATGATATGGTTTAATTATGTTTTGATGTGGTATTATTGGGTAATATGTATTATATTACGAACTTACTAAGCTTTTGAAAGCTTACTATGTGATTTGTTTCTCTATTTTACAGTGTCAGTAAAGCTACCTTGGATTCGGGGATCGTCAGCATCTCTATCACACTAGCGGTAATCTATTTTGGGGTACTTTTGGAAAGATTGTATATGGTTGAAATATGACATGTATAGGCTAGAAGATTATGACATGTTTTGAAAGGCTTAATACTTGCCATGTGATTTAGCTTGGAAGTTGAATGATGTTGAATTTATGAATGATCTATGAATATGGTATATTTCATGACTATGTGGTTGATGAAAGATGTGGTTTGAAAATGAATTATGGCATGAATTACATGATGCTTAACTTGTATACTTTAGGTTGTGAAATTGGTAATTGGATGGACTTATTTGTGTTGATTTTGAGTAAGAAAATGGATGATGTTGTTGATGATTATTTGGTGTATATGATGGTATGTTTTGGTTGCCAATTGATGTTTAAATAAATGAGATTTGAGCTTATAGAGATGACCCTTATGTGGGTGGCAAATTGGTCATGCAAATGGCCTATTTCGCTTACATGGCCAAGCGACAAGGCGTGTCTCTGCATAGTATGGCTCAAGGCCACCTCAAAGTGTGCTGGGCGGGGTTACAGTTTGTGGTACATGGCCATGCCTCTTTGGCCGATGTGACCAAGTCGATGTAACAATCACACAAGGCCATGGCACACAGGCGTGTCTAGTGGCCATGGGTTCAAGTCAGTATATATGCTTTGTTTTGTACGAGTCTGGAAGTCGTGTAGAGAGCTGCAGCTTTGACTTGCCGACATGTGACCTTTGCAGTATTGAAGAATGTTTATATTTCTAGAAATTTTTATAACTGCTCGGTTTAGTCCCAACCTCTTTCTAAAATGTGTTCGAGGTCTCGTAGACCTCAATAAATGACTATATGCTAGTAATTGAATATGTTTGATTGATGATTGACTTTATGTTGTAAAATGAAAGTGAAATGTTTTGATTGTTTGGTACGGTTTTGGGTTAGGGGTGTTAAAAATAAGATCCATCTTAGGTTTCATCCCCTCAGGTGTGTAAGGGATTTAGTTCATACTGATAGAGGGAAACATCTTAAAATAAGGAAAATTACAAAACATAAGAAAACCCAAAAACTTCAAGAGAAATTGATAGGAGATCTTCAGTCTTGATGGAAATCATTCTTCCAAGCTGCTCCCAATGGTTGTCTTCGAGTATTTTGTAACATCCTTAAATAGGGTGTTATTGTGTTTGAACTTCTTTGCATGTGTATGGTTGTTGTGTTGTTGTTTGAGGTGCTCTAGAGGCTAGTTATAAGCCAAAGGAAGGCCTGAGCTATAGGAAAAATTTTGTTTTTAAGTGTTAGTTAAAGGGAGATGAAGGAGCTAGGGATTAAGTATATTTCGTGGGGAAGTTAAGCGCAAGAACTACCTTGGTGAGCTGGAAAGGAGGCGCCACTAAGGTGTCTAGAGAGTGGCCTTGCAGGCGGTGGGAGAACTTCGGTTTGATTGCAGAAATTCTATTTACCTTACCATTTTGGCCAAGGGGAAGGAGTTGTGCTTAGCACAAACTCAACTCTATCGAGATAAAATTTGGAGAAGAGGGGATTTAGGAGTTTGATTAATTCAAACTCCTTTAAATGAATTAGCTAGGAGAGATTAGGGGAGTTTTCCGAAATCTAGACTCGGTGTGAGAGGAGTAACGGTTGGGAGACTTAAGGGGGCTAGGTGACATTTTCATTTAGCAAAAGCCTTGGTACATTCGGTTGAGAAGCAAGCAAAACCCTCTCTTAAATTCTCTCTTTCTTCTTTGAAAACCAAAATCCCACTTGACATCTTTTTACTCTTCTCTTTTTCGAAAATTAAGGTGTTTGGCTTAACCTTCTTCCTCCCCATCTCTTCTTTTTCTTTCTTCCATTTTTGCTCAAAATCGAAAACATTCCCCTACCCCTTCATTTGTTTTTCTCTTCTTAAACCCTTGTGCCAAAACCCTCTCCTTTCTCCTTTGCCGAATCTTTCCTCACCCATTACACTTTTTTTTCTATTCTCTACATCCATTCTAGCCAAATCTCTTTTGTTGCTCTCCACCATTGCCGAAATTCCCCTACTTTCTTCTTGTTTATTTTGGCCGAATATCAGTCTAGCATAGACCTTCTTTGGGTTCTTTTTCAATCGATTTTGAAAAGGGTAAGTGGTCTTAGCCAAAACTCTGTTCTCACTTCCTCTTTTCCTCTGTCGACATGTGTAGACAAAAGCCAAATTTTGACATTTGTTGATATTATTTCTAATCATCTGTAGGAACCGACTTCTCCTAGGTTCTTTGGGTTTTTGTAAGCAGTCGATCTAAGCCCTATAGTCTCTGACAATCGAATTTGGTAAGTCAAGTGAAAAGGATTCATGTTAGTTTTATCACTCTTTTAGTTGTTCGAAAAGCCGAAGGCTATTGAAGTAAGTGTTAATGGTTGCTTATTGTAGGGGAAGGTTCGATCTACGCACATCTTGTGTGGTGGCTAGTATTCAAGGGGCATTAAGGTAAGGTTGGGGTTCCATCGTTAACCCTTGGGATTTATTGGTATGGCGAATGGCCTTGTTAATGGTTTTGGGTTGACCGAATGTAGGATCAAGGGATCTAGTCACGATAGATCGGGTCATGGGATTCGCGTTTGCGTTAGTACAGTGTGTGTAACACACTTCATAACTTAGTAAATATGTTAATAACTTTGAATATGTTAAAAGCGAAAACACATGTAGATCTTGATATGATACCTTAATGGGTATGAGCAAGGATTCGAGTAAGTCCGTTTCGATATGATTTTGCTATATGTTGTCTAATACTATAATCTATGATATAATTCTTTGTATGTTTCATATTAAAGCATGATGGCATGATTTGCATAAATATTGCATTGTCATGGGTGATATGAGAGGAGGGAAGATTTGATATCGTGTCTTTGGGACACGGAGGTTTAGCACCTCCGGTGGTTTGGTACCATAGTTGGTTTAGTGACTTTGGGTCACGGAGGTTTGACACCTCATAGCGACTACGTCCAGGTGGCTTAGCACCACGGTGGGTTGGCCCCACATTTGATATTACGGCATTATCGCGGTGATTTGGTATCACAATGTGGGTTGGCCCCAGATGAAAGAATCGTGACTTTGGGTCACGGTGGTTTAGCACCACTTTATTATTGGATATCGTGACTTTGGGTCACGGTGGTTTAGCACCACCGGTGGTTTGGTACCACACGGGTAGAAGCGGAGTTATGGATGGCTAGGTTTGGGTGCATGATATATTGCTTGGTTATGATTTGTGTAAGCTTGTTGCATTAGCAGGAGGGGATTATGCTTTGAGTCTTGGTGACTCACCTTCTCCCTTATCTTTTCGGTGATTAGTAGATCGCGGATGAGGAGCTGGATGGACTCGGGGTGGCCATGCTTTAAATACATTCAGTTATACATGGACTTTGATTTGGGTATTATTTTTAAATTTTTATTTTTATTTGGGTTTGTAATAAGGCCTTTAAATTATGTTTTTGGATTAATTTGCATGTTTTAGATTTGATTTCAAACTGTCAGAGTAAATTATTTGACTTGTTTAAGCAATTTGAACACAAGGTTTTCTAAACTATATCATGCAACTTTTTTTTTAAACTTTACCATCGGGTAATACAAATCGCTTGACAATAACGACAACTCAAATTATTTTCAAACCTAAGTTTTCCAAAATGCTAAGCAACATTAGGGTTTTCACTGAAGGTAAAAACGGTGACTCATTCACTTTGGAACATTTTTACTCATGTCTTGAACTTCGATCGTGGTGTGTTGGTGGGTTTGGAGTGTTACAATTTGATATCGAGCAGGTTCAAAGGCTCGTTTGTGGGCAAGAGGCCCAAAATGTTTTAAAGTATGGTTCTAAAATGTTCTTGTCTGAAAATATATGGTTTGAGAAGTATGGCACTGAGTCTTCGGCACCAATCCGCCTAGGTAAGTAGTTCTGACTGTTGTGTGAATTACATGTGGGAAAGCGGGTATTTAGGATCGTAGATTAGTAGAATAGGAATTATTGAACCTAGGAATAGCTTACTCCAACACAAATTGCATAAGACTTAATGATCCACTAAACAAACACAGTGAGTACATCACTAAGCTAACGGTGTGGCAGCCATTGTGCGTATGTCTAGGAGTGGATTAGGGGAGCTTGGCATTTAAGCGATCTAGTGACTCACCTCCTCTTCACGAATCCTACAGTGCGTAGTGACGGTTCATCCTAGGCGAGGCGACTTATTCACGAAGCTAAATTTAATAACTAAAACCGAAAGGACACTGCCATTTAGTTCAAAACACTTTAAACCTTAGTTTTGAAATTACCACAGTACCACGATTTGGAAAAAGACCAAATTACCCTTGATTTGCAAAATGACGAAATACCCTCGGACTTCAAAATTACAAAATACCCCGGTTGCAAAATTACCAAAACACCTTTTTTCACAAAATCACCAAGGAACCATATTTTGAAAAAAATTAATTACGAAAATACCCCTGGTTTATGAAATTACCAAAACACCCCAATTTTAAAAATTTTTGGGAAATATCTACGATTTGTAAAGGTTTTTGAATTAACCCTGTTTTATTACTAAAATACCCCGATAGATTAAATTACAAAAATACCCGGGTAGTGAAATGACGAGAATACCCCTACACGTGGAATGAGGGTAGGGAATTGAAATGAAAACTTTGTGATGACTGAAAGAATCACTGCCAAATTACTTTACATAAAACTTCTTCGTGGGCAATCAGTGAAACAGAAGCTAATTCATAAAAATCTATTAAACAGATAAATCGCGACTATAGACATGAGTTCTAGGGGACGTGGTCGTAATGTGCGAGGATGCGGTAGAGGTAGAATGACCGTACCGGAATCGGTCAGGTCTGGTCAAGGGTCCGAGAATGAGATACCACCACCACCACTCACGGTGTCAAGTACCGAGATCGACGGGGATGATGCGATGTCATGACGATCTTGTAGTCTTTGAAAAGAGTGGCTAGAGCAGGTGGAGGCACGGGAGCTTAGAAATTCGTATCTGAGTGACTCCGAACCAATGGAGCTGAGGTATTTCAAGGTGTTTCTGGTGTGGCTCCCAATACGGTTGAGTATTGGTTAGAGGCGATGAGCGAATTATGGACGACTTGGATCGACTCTTGAGGAAAAAGCGAAAGGGATAATGTAAACTTCTCAAGGATGAGTCATACCGGTGGTGGCTCACGGTTCGGGATAGTCTGGACGGATGATCTCACTTGGGACTATTTTAAATGACTTATCGGAAGAAGTATGTCGAGACCCGGTTATATTGATGCGTGACGGAAGGCATTCGATGGAACTCTTGTTTGGGAGTTCGATCTAATTCTTAGGATGGATTGGTGGTGAAGTACCAAGCAAGTTTGGATTCTTGGACTAAGCATGGTTTTGAGATCGGTGAGGGTGAAGAAGTGGTGATGATAGGTAATAGAAGAGATTATCTATCCAACGTGGTATCTACGTTGAACGCTGAGAAGATGGTCAGGAAGGGTTGTGAGGTGATTTTGGTTCGTGTATGTGCTCTGGAGGCTAAGGAGTCTGCTGTAGAGAATGTCTGAATAGTAAAGGAATTTGCTGACATATTTTCAGAGGAACTTTTGGGTCTGCCTCCGGATTGAGAAGTTGAATTTGGTACAGATTTGTTACCCAGAACTGCGCCAGTGTCTATTGCCCCATATAGAATGGCACAGAAGGAATTGGTAGAAGTGAAGGCTCGATTCGGAGTTGTGGATCGAGGTTTTATCCGGGCAAGTGTTTACGCCTTGGGGAACAAAATACTCTTTGTCAAAAAGAAAGATGGTACAATGCGGTTGTGTATAGACTACCTCCAGTTGAACAAGCTGACGATAAAAAACAAGTATCCATTATCGAGGATAGATGACTTGTTCGATCGACAAGGGCATCAATTTTCGAAAGATTGATTTAAAGTGCAGGGTGTCATCGGCTAAAGGTGAGGAGGTGATATCCACAAGACGGCGTTTCGTACTTGGTATGGGCATTACGAGTTTTTGGTGATGCCGTTCGGGTTAACCAATGCACCGGCAGCATTCATGGACTTGATGAATCCGGTGTTTCAGTAGTACTTGGACCAATTTGTCGTAGTATTTATAGACGACATATTGGTGTACTCAAAGACGGAGGAGGATCATGATGCGCATTTACGAGAAGTTTTACAAATTCTGAGGGAGAAGCAGCTTTTTGCCAAGATCAATAAGTGCGAGTTCTAGCTAAGGGAGGTGACTTTCTTAGGTCACGTAGTGTCCGCTGAAGGGATTAGAGTGGACCCTCTCAAGATTGAGGCAGTGTTGGATTGGAAACCGTCTAGGTCAGTGGCTAAAATTGAGTTTTTAGGTTTGGCGGGTATTACGGAGATTTGTGGAAGGATTTTCTCGATGGCGCTGCACGATTGACCAAGCTATTGAGGAGGGAGTTCCATTTGTGTGGTGAAACTTATGAGGAAAGTTTCGACAAGTGAGGAGGATTTTGTGGAAGCTCCGGTTACTGGTACAGCCTGAGGCAAGGAAGGTATTCACGGTCTATTGTGATGCATCACATCTTGGCTTGGGGTGTGTCTTGATGTAGGAAGGAAAGTAGTGGCATATGCATCTCGACAATGAGATCGCATGAGGTTAACTACCCTTACGACTTGGAGTTAGCTGCGGTGGTTTTGCCCTAAAATTTGGAGACACTATTTATGCGGAGAGAAGTCGATAGTCTATACAGATCACAAGAGTTTGAAGTATCTTCTGACTCAGAAGGATTTAAACTTGAGACAACGGAGATGGATTGAGCTGTTAAGGACTATGATTGTTCGATTGAGTATCATCGGGCAAGGCTAACGTGGTGGCGAGACCACGTTAAGTCGTAATGGTAATAGCGGACTTAAGAGCGAATGTTTGCTCGTCTTAGCTTATATGACGATGGGAGCCTTTTGGCGAGTGCGAGTTAAGCCGACTTGGGTTGAGCGGATCAAGGAGAAAGCAGTTAGGGGATGAGGGCTTGAATGCTCGGAGGTTGCAAGTTCGAAATAGTGGTCTAGAGGATTACGACTTGTCGATGATGGAGTATTGTGTTTCCAAGGAGAGTGTGTATCTGCGAAGGATGTCAAGTTAAGGCGGAGGATTATTCAGGCCTTTTAGCAGCCCATACGCTATGCATCCTAGAGGTAACAAGATGTGCGAGATTTGCGAGGCGATTCTAGTGGCGGTGAAGAAGGGGAAGTGGCGAGTTTGTGGGTAAGTGTCGACATGTCAACAAGTCAAAATCGAGCATCATTGCCGTCGATTACTTGATAGGTAAAGATTCCTTAATGGAAATGGGAAAGGATTACCATGGACTTTGTCAGTGGGTTACCCCTCATGCCTAGTAAGAAAGACTCAGTCTGGGTGATTGTGGATCATTTGACCAAATCAGCTCATTTCATACCAGAGAGGGTTGATTATTCACTTCAGAAGTTAGCTAAGTTGTATGTGGCCAAGATAGTAAGGTTGCATGGTGTGCCAGTATCAAATATCTCAGATAGGGATCCGAGGTTCACGTCGAGGTTCTGGAGAGCTTTGCATCAGGTTTTGGGAGCGAGGTTGGATTTATTGACTTTTCACCCATGATCGTGAGGCGGTCGAAAGGTTATCTAAATTTTAGAGGACATCTTTGAGGGTTGTGTTCTAGACTTCAGAGGCAGCTGGGAAGAATTTCTACCATTAGCTGAGTTCACATACAATAATAGTTACTAGGCAAGCATTAAGATGGCACCATATGAGGCGTTATATGGTGGAAGTGTCGCACACCTACATCTTTGAGGCGGAGTTGGGTGAGAGTTAGATGTTGGGACCGAGAGTTGGTGGCGGAGGCTAAGGTTAAGTTGATTGAGCTCGTCTCGAAGGAAGCTTGAGACGAGCAAAAGTCATATCTTGATCTTAAGCGAGAGATATAGATTTCATCATGGGTGATAAGGTCTTTTTAAAGGTCTCATACAGGGAGAAAGTGTTGAGATTTGGAAGGAAAAACAAGTTAAGTCCAAGGTTTATTGGGCCGTATAAGGTGTTGAAACGAGTGGGACCATGGCTTATCATTTCGAGTTGCCGATGAGAGTTGAGTCGATTCACGATGTGTTCCATGTCTCCATGCTCAGGCGCTATCATTCAGATCTATCACATGTCGTAGCAGTGAAGGAAATAGAGGTGAGTCCAGATTTGACTATGGAAGAGGAACCAATGCAGATCCTGGATCGAGATGTGAAGGTTTTGTGCAAGAAGTCGGTTCCATTAGTGAAAGTGCTATGGCGGAACCATGGCATGGAAGAAGCTACATGGGAACTAGAGGATGTGATGAGGCGAAATACCCTCAACTCTTTTGACGGAGGTAATTTGAGGTAGAAATTATTTTTAAGGGGGTAGAATCGTAACATCCTTAAATAGGGGGTTATTGTGTTTGATCTTCTTTGCATGTGTGTGGTTGTTGTGTTGTTGTTCGATGTGTTCTAGAGGCTAGTTATAAGCCAAAGCAAGGCCCGAGCTGTAGGAAAAATTTTGTTTTTAAGTGTTAGTTAAAGGGAGCTGAAGGAGCTAGGGGTTAAGTATATTTCGTGGAGAAGTTAAGCACAAGAACTACCTTGGTGAACTGGCAAAAGAGGCGCCACTAAGGTGTCTAGAGAGTGACGCCACAGGCAGGTGGGAGGACTCAGGTTCGAGCAGCAGAAATTCTATTTTCTACTTACCATTTTGACGCCAAGGGGGGAAGGAGTTGTGCTCAGCAAAAACCCTGTCAGATAAGCTGGAGAAGAGGGGATTTAGGAGTTTGATTAATTCAAACTCCTTTGAATGGTTGGCTAGGAGAGATTCAGGGAGTTTTCCCGAAATCTGGACTCTGGTGTGAGAGGAGTAACCGGTTGGGAGACTTAAGGGGGGCTATGTGACATCTTCGGCTAGCAAAAGCCTTGGTACATTCGGTTGAGAAGCAAACCGAAACCCTCTCTTAAATTCTCTCTTTTCTTCTTTGAAGCTGAAATCCCTTGACATCTTTTACTCTTCTCTTTTTGGCAATTAAGGTGTTTGACCAAACCTTCTTCCTCCCCATCTCTTCTTTTTCTTTCTTTCATTTTGCTCAAAGCGAAAATATTCCCTACCCCTTCATTTGTTTTTCTTCTCAAACCCTTGTGCGAAACCCTCTCCTTTCTCCTTTGCCGAATCTTTCCTCTCCCATTACACTTTCTTTTCTATTCTCTACATCCATTCTAGCCGAATCTCTTTTGTTGCTCTCCACTATTGCCGAAATTCCCCTGTTTTCTTCTTGTTTGTTTTGGCCGAATATCAGTCTAGCATAGATCTTCTTTGGGTTCTTTTTCAATCGGTTTTGAAAAGGGTAAGTGGTCTTGGCCGAAACTCTGTTCTCACTTCCTCTTTTTCTCTGTCGACATGTGTAGACAAAAGCCGAATTTCGGCATTTGTTGATATTATTTCTAATCATCTGTAGGAACCGATTTCTCCTAGGTTCTTCAAGTTTTTGGAAGCAGTTGATCTAAGCCTTCTAGTCTCTTACAATCGAATTTGGTAAGTCAAGTGGCAAGGATTCATGTTAGTTTAATCACTCTTTTAGTTGTTTGAAAAGACGAAGGCTATTGAAGTAAGTGTTAATGGTTGCCAATTGTAGGGGAAGGTTCGATCTCGCACATCTTATGTGGTGGCTAGTATTCGGGGCATTAAGGTAAGGTTTAGGTTCCATCGTTAACCCTTGAGGATTTATTGGTATGGTCGAATGGCCTTGTTAATGGTTTTAGGTTGGCGAATGTAGGATCAAGGGATCTAGAAGCGATGAGATCGGGTCTTGAGATTCACGTTTGCGTTAATGCAATGTGTGTAACTTACACACTTCATAACTTAATAAATATGTTAATAACTTTGAATATGTTAAAAGCCGATGTAACACCCCAAACCGGCCCATTCACTACTGACCGAATTTGAAATGCCACTGCGGAAGATGTTTGAAAAAACTTTTGACTTAGAGTTAAAAATATAAAAATTTATTGTCATAAGTAAAACATTGTTTGTTTAAAATTCTAAGTAAAACTTTATTATTACAAAGCGTCCAATTGAAAAGCGTAATGCAAATTTTTAAGGTATAAATTGCGAGAATAAAACATTTTCAAATAATACTTTAATCGTCAATCCACTTTAAACATAATAATAAACCTCAAACCCCTTAAAAGGCCCTTATTACAATAAACCTTACTTAAAAATACTAAAAATATAAAATCGTAAATAATTAAAAACATCTTACGCATGGGCCACCTCGTATCCACTCCAACCCGGTCCAAGCTTTATCCATCACTGCGATGTTGGTAAAAATTGGGTGAGTCAAGCAGACTCGGTGCATAGTTATTTCACATGTCTCCACATATGGGCTTGGCCCATATCCACAGTCCACTTACATAAATATGCAACATGAGCCCAACCCAACCTAGTGTCCATCCGTTACACCTATCTTGGCGGACCCATTGCCCAAGTAGTGGCTAATCCACCGATCAACCAAGTGATCCACATATCTTACCTTGGCGGACCTGCTTGTACATAAGTAGTGGTGAGCCACCGATCACATAAGTGATCCCACATATCAATCGATCCACGGTGATGCACACATCTATCAACTGCCGAGATGTGGCACCTAGCCAACACCTCCTTTGATGAGGCACATAGCCAACATCAAGTGCCAATGTAGCACAAGGCTAACATTAGACCACGTACATAAAGTACACCTTTCCTTCGATAGTCACATCCCAAGTCCCATGCATACATATATATCATGGCAACATATCACTTGAACAATTATACATCACATGCCATCACATTTCATACATATATCAAATGTAAATTAACGTCATAAAATCTTGACTGGTTGAGCGATTACCCATCATGGGTATCCACCATTTTAGCCCTTACTTGGCTACCATTCACATCATATCACATATACATAAATATAACACATACACACAATAAGAAAACGGTCGATAACTACGCACCTATTTATACGATTTACTCAATCCGAACTACTTGTATCTACACTATGAGCAGGGTTTTCCTCCTCCTTTAATGTCGATTTGGTCTCCCACCAAATCCAGAAGGCTTCTTATTCTGACGATTAGCCCTTACGGATCTAAATCTTGAAAGCTTTCCTTAATCTAGTGACTTGCCCCTAAAAGCCATAATCGAAAACAGTCAACACTTAAATACCCAAATTATGGCCCTTGGCCGAATGTTATCAATCACTTACCTTGATGTTCTAAAACCCGATAGATCTCTTTTAAGGCTCCTTAGCGTCGGCTACACATAAAAGAACACAAAATCATGGCTTCAAGAATATTCGGTCATCCCTAGGCCTATCCTCATGATTTCATCACACTAGCAAAAAGAGCTCAAAACTGAATGATAAAGAAGGAACTTACCACTACACGTTGAAGAGAATAAAAGATCACAAGCACGTAGTCGACAAACCCCTCAATAAATATTTGACTATGGTGTTTTGGAACTTTTAATAATGGAGAGAAATAGAGTAGAAAATGAGGCTATATGGTTCGGCTATGGCCCTTAAAGAGGTTGAAATATTCAGCTATCAAAATAAAAGAAGAAAGTTTCGAAAGAGGGTAGGTTCGCCAAAACACCAAATAGAAGAGAAGAAAAGCATGAATGGCTTTAAGGGTCTTTGAAGTTTGGTCACAAAACAAAAGTCGAAACTAGGTGGTTGTTTCACAAAAAGAAATCGGCACAATGGAGGATTTCAATTTCCACACAAAAGAAATAAAGAAACAAAAAAGATGCCAAAGAAGATCACCCTCTTATTTATACTATACATTTTAAGACTTAACTCCCCCTTCCTAGCGAATTTTGCCAACCAAAGATACCCATAATTGGCCACTAAAACACCTCCTATCATATCCCAAAATTTTCTCCTTTATCCCCTTAATCAAATAATCAAAATAAAATCACAATTATCATTCACCTAATTTCATATGTTATCTATTATCCTATCATATTCCCTTAATCATCTCCTCATTTATCACCATAATAAAAATAACAATAATCCAACATTAATCCTTATCACCCTCTAACTTATCTCTTATCTTATCATCTAAAATAAAATGAATAAAGTAATCATCAATTATCCTACCTTAGCGGATTCCAAAATAAAAGCAACCTTAATCCTCATCCAATTAAAAGTCCCATGTGCAGTCCACTACTCCATCTCCTAACGCGAATGCAAAATAAAAACACTCCCATGCTACCAACAAGACTCGAACCCCTTCCTTGGATCCCTATTTGGCACAATTCTCTTAGCACCTTAGGTAGCGTCCCAAGCCACTTTGCCAAGGCGCTTTTTGTGACATGGCCCACCCAGAATTTCTTTTAAGACCTCCTTAGCCAGGCGCCTTCTTGACGCAAAAATAAATGTCCATTTGCTTCCCACGCTGCTCGAACCTCCTACCTTTCTCCCAGCTTATGGCGTCACTTGCCCAAGCCTTAAGTGGTACCTTGCAGCCACTTTACCAAGGTGATTCTTATGTCCAAGAACTCTCAAAATTTTCCTTAAGGCCTCCTTCACCCAGGTCCCCCCTAATTAATACTTAAAACCAAATTTTCTCCTATAACTCAGGCCTTCCCTTAACTTATAACTAGCCTCTAAAATACCTCAATCAACACCACAATAACCACACTTATGCAAAATACTTTAATAAAAATTAACCCCTATTTCAGGATATTACAATTCTACCCTCCTTAAAAATAATTTCGTCCTCGAAATTACTCACTAATGAACAATCGTATAGTCTAACTCATCACACTACGCTACTGCTGCTCACTCTGATCTTAAGGAACTATCATACTTTCTAGGCACATTCTCTAAGTTCACAATCAAGGTTCCATACACTTTCTCTAGCAACATAAAAACAAACTGACCTTATAGCAAACAAAGCATTGAAGGTTATTCCAGAAATAAGAACTTACCCGTTGCCACCTCTGGCACATCACTATCCTCGCGACGACCGACTGCATAAACCAACCTTGGCTGCCTTGCATCTGAACCTTCAGCACCTCCGCTTGGTGCTCCATGACCTCGGTCGAAACCATTTCCTCCATGGTTCAGACCACGACCCCTCGTCACTTGTTGACCATTCCTACCCGGCTGCTCATAACCCTGGCCTACGGTCCGAGCCCTATTCAGATTCTGGAGATAGTCTTTAATCAGATGAGACTTAGATTTACACCTAAAATGCTCTCGGTCTCGATTCCATTTTCGCCAACATGATACCTCCCACATTGAGCACACAGACGGTCCGGATTTCGATGGGCGGCCTAGTAACATGAGTAGAATTCTCAACCCTCGGTCTTTTGAAAGCTCTCGAGATGAATCGATGGTCCAAAACTCCTCTTATCCGGTTCCTATCCTTATCTCTATTACATCTCGTGAGTCCTTAATCTCCTCCGCTACCTTAGCCTTTTTACTAATCTGGTGAACTCTCACTCCTGTTGCGAGCTATCAACAACCTCGAGTCATCCTTTAGTCCGTCCTCAAATCGGACACGTCGCTTTATGCTCCGTAGCCACTACTCCTCGAGCATCTGGCTCAACCTCGTGAATTGACCTCGTACTCCTACGGACTTGTTCCTTGAACCAACCCCAGAAACGCCTTTCTTTGCGCATCAATATAGTGAGTACCAACGTACTTCTTCTGGTACGCCACCTTAACATACTCCCGGGTAAGTTCCTCAGCTGTAGCACCATCCCGAACTATGAGCCACCATTGATATGCCTCATCGCGTGGCGGCGCCACCATTCCTTTCACTTTCTCCTCGGGGTCGGATCCAACTCATCCATAATCCGTTCGTTGCCTCTAACCAATACTCGGCGATCTTGGGTGCCACACTAGATACTCCACGGAACACCTCAGCCCCATTGGCTCGAAGCCGCTCGGTTACAGATTTTCTAGCTCTCATATTTCCACCTACTCCAGCCACCATCTCAAGAACTCACAGCACTGCTGCGATCTGACATCATCCCGTCGATCTTCTTTGCTCAACACCAAAAGCTGGTGGTGGTGGTAGCGGCACCTCATTCTCAGACCCTTGTCCTGATATAACGGGTTTCGATACGGTCATTCTGCCTCTACCGCGTCCACGACAACCACGTCCCCTAGAACTCATTTCTAACATCGCGATTTAATCTGTTTTAGAAGTTTTATGCATTAGTACTTTTGTTCCACTGATTATCCGCGAACAATTTTATGAAAAGAGCTTAATAGTAGTTCTTTCGATCATAATTTTAGGTTCAAGTTCACTATTCTAATTTAGAGAATCACATTTACATTCATCCACAACATTCAACACATCATTATGGGCATTTCTGACCATTCTCGACCCAGGGGTAATTTTGTCATTTTCCCTATAGGGGTATTTTCATAATTAATTGGGGTCAACTTGAAAATAATCTTCACAAATCAAGGCATTTTTAAATCTCAAAGTCTCGGGTATTTTGGAAAATATTCTTGAATCAAGGTATTGCGAAATTTTGGAAATCGGGGTTATTTTGTAATTTTAGAAGTCGAGGCATTTTAGTAAATTTCCCAATTAGGGTATCTTAACATTTTGCAAAATAGGGTTTTGGTATTTTTGTAAAGTAAGAATATTTTCATAAAAATCGAGGGTAACATGGTAATTTTATAAACCAAGGGCATTTTGTAATTTTACAACTAGGGGTATTTTAGTAATTTTGTAAATCGGTAATATTTGAAAATTTTCAAGTCTAAAAGGAGTTTTATAAATCATAGGGTAATTTGGTAACTTTAAAACTAAGATCTTTATGAAACAGTATGGCTAGTCCTTTTGGGTTTTAGTTATCGGGTTTTAGCAGTGAATAGGTCCTTTGGTTAGGGTGAACCATAGCTACGCACCGGTAGTATTCGAGTAAAGAGGAGGTGAGTCACTAGGACTGCTTAAATACCAAGCTCTTCTGAATCCACTCCTGACATGCGTACAATGGTTGCCACGCCTAACTTCGGCGACTTAGTCATGAGTTTGTTTAGTTGTTCTTAAGTCTTATGCATGTGTTTGAGTGTACTAGCCCTAGGGTTCAATAGCCTAATCTTCTAGTCTCTGAGCCCAATTATGCCCATAACATTCACATATACAAATCACTTCAATAGTCGAGGTACTTACAGCGGATTTGAATCGGAGATCTGGTGCCATGCCGAATAACTGAAAAATTTCGTGAAAATCCATATTTTGAAAAGCCCATTAAAAAATTGTTTTTGGGCCCAAAACCCTCAAAGTGAGTTTTGAACCGAGCTCGATACCAAATGTAACACCCCAAACCCGGCCCATTCACTACGATCAATTTGAAATGCCATCATGGAAAATGTTTGAAAAAATTTTGACTTAGAGTTAAAAATATAAAATTTATTGTCATAAGTAAAACATTGTTTGTTTAAAATTCTAAGTAAAACTTTATTATTACAAATTGTCCAAATTGAAAAGCTGTAATGCATATTTTTAAGGTATAAATTTAGAGAATAAAAACATTTTCAAATAATACTTTAATCGTCAATCCACTTTAAACATAATAATAAACCTCAAACCCTTAAAAGGCCCTTATTACAATAAACCTTACTTAAAAATATTGAAAATATAAAATCGTAAATAATTAAAAGCATCTTCTACATGGGCCCCCTCGTATCCACTCTAACCCGGTCCAAGCTTTATGCATCACTGCGATGTTGGTAAAAATTGGGTGAGTCAAGCAGACTCGATGCATAGTTATTTCACATGTCTCCACATATGGGCTTGGCCCATATCCACACATCCACTTACATAAATATGCAACATGAAGCCCAACCCAACCTAGTGTCCATCCGTTACACCTACCTTGGCAGACCCTTTGCCCAAGGCTGTGGCTAATCCACCGATCAACCAAGTGATCCACAAATCTCACCTTGGCGGACACTGCTTGCACAAGGTAGTGGTGAGCCATCGATCACATAAGTGATCCCACATATCAATCAATCCACGGTGATGCACACACTATCAACCGTAGAGATGTGGCACCTAGCCAACACCTCCTTGATGAGGCACATAGCCAACATCAAGCGCCAATGTAGTACAAGGCTAACATTAGACCACGTACATAAAGTACACCCTTTCCTTCGATAGTCACATCCCAAGTCCCATGCATACATATATATCATGGCAACATATCACTTGAACAATTATACATCACATGCCATCACATTTCATACATATATCAAATGTAAATCAACGTCATAAAATCTTGACTGGTTGAGCGATTACCCATCATGGGTATCCACCATTTTAGCCTTTACTTGGCTACCATTCACATCATATCACATATACATAAATATAACACATACACACAACAAGAAACGGTCGATAACTACGCTTTTGTTTATACAGATTCTCAATCTCGAACTACTTGTATCTACATGATGAGCAGGTTTTCCTCCTCCCTTAATGCCGATTTAGCCTCCTACCAAATCCCAAGGCTTTGCTTATTCTGACGATTAGCCCCTTACGGATCTAAATCCCGAAAGCTTTCCTTAATCTAGCCGACTTACCCCTAAAAGCCATAATCGAAAATAGTCAACACTTAAATACCCAAATTATGGCCCTTGGTCGAATGTTATCAATCACTTACCTTGATGTTCCAAAACCGATAGATCTCTTTTAAGGCTCCTTAGCATCGGCTACACATAAAAGAACACATAATCATGGCTTAAAGAATATTCGGTCATCCCTAGGCCTATCCTCATGATTTGGTACACTAGCAAAAGAGCTCAAAATCGAAGGATAAAGAAGGAACTTACCACTACACGTTGAAGAGAATAAAAGATCACAAGCACATAGTCGATGACCCCTCCAATAAAGATTCGACTATGGTGTTTGACGCACTTTAATAATAGAGAGAAATAGAGTAGAAAATGAGGCTATATGGTTTGGCTATGGCCCTTAAAGAGGTTGAAATATTAAACTTTCAAAATAAAAGAAGAGAGTTTCGAACGAGGGTAGGTTTGGCCAAAACACCAAATAGAAGAAAAAAAAACATAATGGCTTTAAGGGTCTTTGAAGTTTGGTCACAAAACAAAAGCCAAACTAGGTGGCTATTTCACAAAAGAAATTGGCACAATGGAGGATTTCAATTTCGACACAAAGGAAATAAAAAAATAAAAAAAAAGATGCCAAAGAAGATCACCCTCTTATTTATACTATACATTTTCGGCACTTAACTCCCCCCTTCCTAGCCGAATTTTGCCAACCAAAGAGACCCATAATTGGCCACTAAAACACCTCCTATCATATCCCAAAATTTTCTCCTTTATCCCCTTAATCAAATAATCAAAATAAAATCATAATTATCATTCACCTAATTTCCTATGTTATCTCTTATCCTATCATATTCCCTTAATCATCTCCTCATTTATAACCTTAATAAAAATAACAATAATCCAACATTAATCCCTTATCACCCTCCTAACTTATCTCTTATCTTATCATCTAAAATAAAATGAATAAAGTAATCATCAATTATCCTACCTTAGCTGGATTCCAAAATAAAAGCAACCTTAATCCTCATCCAATTAAAAGTCCCATGTGCCATCCACTACTCCTTCTCCCTAACGCGAATGCAAAATAAAAACACTCCCCATCTTGCCAACAAGACTTGAACCCTTCCTTGGATCCCTATTTGGCGTAATTCTCCTAGCACCTTAGGTAGCGTCCCAAGCCACTTTGCCAAGGCACTTTTTGTGACATGATCCACCCAGAATTTCTTTTAAGATCTCCTTAGCAAGGCGCCTTCTTGACGCAAAAATAAATGTCCATTTGCTTCCCATTTGCTCGAACCTCCTACCTTCCTCCCAGCTTATGGCGTCACTTGCCCAAGCCTTAAGTGGCGCCTTGTAGCCACTTTACCAAGGTGATTCTTATGTCCAAGAACTCCCAAAATTTTCCTTAAGGCCTCCTTCACCCAGGTCCCCCTTAATTAATACTTAAAACCAAATTTTCTCCTATATCTCAGGCCTTCCCTTAGCTTATAACTAGCCCCTAAAATACCTCAATCAATACCACAACAACCACACTTATTCAAAATACTTTAATAAAAATTAACCCCTATTTCAGGATATTACAGCCCGAAAACTGTGTAGATCTTGATATGATACCTTAATGGGTATGAGCAAGGATTCGGGTAAGTCCGTTTCGATATAATTTTGCTATATGTTGTTTAATACTATAATCTATGATGTAATTGTTGTATGTTTCATATTAAAGATGATGGCATGATTTGCATAAATATTGCATTGTCATGGGTGATATGAGAGGAGGAAGATTCAATGTACGTGTCTTTGGGACACGGAGGTTTAGCACCTCCGTGGGTTTGGTATGATGTTGATTTCGTGACTTTGGGTCACGGAGGTTTGGCACCTCATAGCGACTCGTCGATGGCTTAGCACTTCAAATGGGTTGGCCCCACATTTGATATTATGGGATTATCGCCAGTGTATTGGTATCGCAACATGGGTTGGCCCCACAAATGGAATAATCGTGACTTTGGGTCACGGTGGTTTAGCACCACTTTATTTTTGGATATCGTGACTTTGGGTCACGGTGGTTTAGCACCACCAAGGGTTCTGTACCACACGGGTAGAAACGGAGTTATGGATGGCTAGGTTTAGGTGCATGATATATTGCTTGGTTATGATTTGTGTAAGCTTGTTGCATTAGTCGGGATGGGGATTATGCACTGAGTCTTGGTGACTCACCTTCTCCCTTATCTTTTCAGGTGACTCGTAGATCGCGGATGAGGAGCCGGATGGACTCAGGGTGGCCATGCTTTAAATACATTCGGTTATACATGGACTTTGATTTGGGTATTATTTTTAAATTTTAGTTTTTATTTGGGTTTGTAATACGGCCTTTATATTATGTTTTTGGATTAATCTGCATGTTTTAGATTTGATTTCAAACTATCAAAGTAAATTATTTGACTTGTTTAAGCAATTTGAACACAAGGTTTTCTAAACTATATCATGCAACGTTTTTTTTTAAACTTTACCATCGGGTAATACAAATCGCTTGACAATAACGACAACTCAAATTATTTTCAAACCTAAGTTTTCCAAAATGCTAAGCAACACTAGGGTTTTCACTGAAGGTAAAAACGGTGACTCATTCACTTCAAAACATTTTTACTCTGTAATATGCCAAACTCGGTCGTGGTGTGTTGACCGGGCTTGAGGTGTTACATATTTTCTACTTTCTACTCTGTATGTCCTTTTAGGTCCTCCCCTAGGGTGTTTATATAGGCTTTGGAGCACCTTTCTTGGCCCACAAGTAGTCTTTTCTAAGTAGAATTAGACTTGGGTTTGGCAGGGACACACTTGTGCGTGATAGCTTAGGCCGTGTTCGATTCTGCTCATCACACATGGTCGTATGGTCTGCCCGTGTGCGAAAGTCCAGGCCGTGTTGATTTTTGAGGTAGGCCCATTTTGTCCCTTTTGGCCTGTTTCTCGTTCTTTTTGACTCCCTAAGCTTTCTTGAGTGTAAAACATGAATTTAAAGGATTAGGAACATCGAATTCATCAAATCTAATGAGAATTCATCCAAAAATAAGCCAAGCATGGGGTTAAAATATGTGTATATTGAGGTTTATCAAGGAGAAACGTCAAGAGACTTCAAGCAAGAATGGGAGAAATCAAAAATTGAGAAGAAAACCAAATCCACCTTATTTCACTTATCATACAGATAGAAACGAAGGTTGCCACAAAAGAACGATTGAAGCAAAGAAAAGCAAAAAGGAACATCAAGAGTGGGGGAAGAGAAGCAAAATTCAGCAGCAAGGGAAAGAATTGAGGAATGAAAATGGTAGAGATGGGGGAGAGAAATCTGACTATTTTTTCAAAAAAGAAAAGAAAATGATTAGATTTTGGATATTCCCCTATAATCCCCTAATTTTCTCCCACTTATCCCTAAATTCACTTCCACACTTCCCTACACCCCTCAGACACTCCAAAACTGTCCACTACTTGCCCACACACCTCAAAGACTCAACATTTTACCACACTTCAAACTCCTATACGATAAGTACAACAATAAAAAAAACAACTCCCTTGCACGCACAGAGATTCAAACTCAAGTCCACCAGCATATTGACACTCAATTTAACCACCAGACCAGTAGGCCCATTTTGACATGTTTTTACAAACAATTAAATAAAAGTCTACTGTCTAGATATAGGGCTTAATTCATATAAAAACAAAAATTTTGCCCAAGTCAAGGCTTGAACCCAGGACTTCTCAGACACTCCCAGAAGACTTAACCACTGAGGTAGATACACATTTGTGTCAATTAATACAAAATCATAAACAGGTATTTTGGGGCGTTACAACTCTACCCCCTAAAAGAAAATTTTGGCCTCAAAATTTTACCTGATTAGAACAAATGAGGATACTGTTGATGCATCGCATTCTCAGGCTCCCACGTGGCCTCCTTAGTGCTATGATTACGCCATAGAACCTTAATCAGTGGGATGGATTTTCTCCTCAGAATCTTTACATCGCAATCCAATATATGAACCAAGTCCTCCTCGAAAGCTAGACCTAGCCTAACCTCAATCTCCTCAATAGGAACAATATGCGTGGGATCAGAATGGTAGCGCCTTAGCATCGAGACATGGAATACATCATGGATCCAATCCAACTCTGGAGGTAGCTCCAACTGGTAAGCAACTTGTCCCACTGGTTTCAGAATGCGGTAAGGCCTAATAAACCTAGGGCTCAACTCTCTTCCATGGTGAGACCTTGGGAAAAATGAAGTTTCCCATTGATTACTCGATCTCGCGTCACTTAAAGTCTGCATAAGACTTTATTCTATCAGATGCCACTTTTAGTCGGTCCCGAATAAGTATAACTTTATCCTCGGTATCAGAAACCAGTTCAGAACCCAGAACTCATCGCTCGTGCAACTCAGTCTAGCATAAAAGGAGTGCGACACTTACGAATATAAAGTGCCTCGTAAGGTGCCATCTGTATACTAGATTGGTAACTGTTATTGTATGCGAACTTTTCCAATGGTAAATACTCCTCCCAACTACCTCAAAAGTCAATCACACAGCTCCTCGACATATCCTCTAGTATTGGAATCACCCTCTCAGATTGACCATCTGTCTGAGGATGGAAGCAGTACTGAAGGCCGACCTTGAACCCAGAGCCTCATGTAGCTTTTTCCAAAACTGAGACGTGAAGCGAGGATCCCTATCAGAGATGATCGAAGCCGATACCCCTTGCAGTCTCACTGTCTCAGACATATACTGTTTAGTAAGCTTTTGTAGTGAATAATCAATACGAACCGTTATGAAGTTGGCAGACTTGGTCAATCGATCACGATGACCCATACTGAATCCTTCTTAGTGGGTGTTAGAGGCAACCCACTAACAAAGTCTATAGTTACGCGCTCCCACTTCCATAGAGGAATTTTAACTGGCTATAGCAAACCCAAAGGTAACTGATGCTCAGCCTTAACCTGTTAGCATGTCAGACATTTAGCCATAAACTCGGTAACTGATCGCTGCAAAAAAGTCTAGTTTTAATATTTATAAAAGAGTGATCAAACCTGTAGACTGACTCAGGCAAGAATATCTTATCGAACCCAAGGAACCTAAAAGTACTACTACTCACTTTCTTTCTATTATTTAGCCTAAAATATGGAGTGATTGGTTTATTAATCTAAAACAAATGAAATACTTAAACTTAAATGCAAAGACAAAAGAACAAAACTTTGGGAAAAGACTTTAAGGAAAACTCAATTGATAAAAACGATACCTTCGGGAAGAATCCACCTATGACTTGACTTATTATCTACCTTTTCAATTCATATGATTTCTTTACTTAGCTTGATCCGTGAGATTCCCTAACCTATATTAAACCTTCCCTCGAAGCGAATAACGTCTAACCTTAGGTTAACTACTGGAACTCTCGTTCTCTTATAATAACTCCCTAAGGAAGTAGTAAATCGATCAATGGATTCCCATATTAGGTTTCACCTTAATCTGGCAAAATCTTGTAACCCTATCTCTAGGCGCTCGATCAACCCCGCTTAATTATGCTAGACGGTCTATTCCTCCTCCACCTAAACACATCAGATAAATTTAAGCAACATAATTAAGTACAAACTAAATATTTATCATATAAACCAAAAGAATTAAATAACAAAATCCATCATAGGTTTCATCCCCTTCAGGTATCTGAGGGGTTTAGTTCATAACAAAGTAGGAAAACATCTCAAGAGAAAAGATAAAACAAAACATAAGAAATCCTTAAAACCCCCTGAAGGAATTGAAGGAGAGATCCTCCATCTTGAATGGAGCTCCAGCTTCTTGAGATGGATCAACTGGCTATCTTCTAGTGACTCCCTAAAAGACGAAAGCTTCTGCAAAAGCCTCTGCAAGAGCCTCCTGTTTCAGCTTCTGCCGAACTCCCCTTTTTAGTTGCTACCTTGGGTGTTTATATAGGCCTTGAGATGCTTTACTTGGCTCCTAAGTATCCTAATTCAATTAGAATTCCCCTAGGATTTTTAAGTAGACTTATGAATGTGTTTCTTTGGCTTTAAGCATCCAAATGAGTAAAATTGCTCTCTCTGGTAGGGCATGCCGGGGCACACGTGTAAATCATCTTCAGACCGTGTCTCGATTCTATCGGTTGGGGCACGGCCGTGTAATTTTGGCATGGCCGTGTGGCTTGAAATCCAGGCCATGTTGATTTCCTCTTTGGACCAAATTGGCCCGTTTTAAGCCCGTTTTACATTCTTTTTATCCTTAGGTGCTTTCTTGAGTATAAACATGAAAAGAAAGGATTAAAAGCACATTTTTACATAAATCAAGGGCTAAATCATCCAAAAGCATACTAAATATGGGGTTAAAATATGTTACTTTTACAGTTTATCAAATACCCCCACACTTAAGCTATTGCTTGTCCTCAAGCAAAATTCTCAACTTACAATTAAAACGAACTTTCCATAATTCATAATTCCTATCGACAATGTCTCATCATAATTCATAGATAATTTATACATGGATAATTCAACTCAAAGAGTCCTAAAGATTCAATCACGATAAGTCATACCTTTGTAGTACGAAAACATAGGTGTCTCTCCTTATCTAAATAATTACCTTTAATTCAAAATCGACAAGGATTGACATCCTCACTAAAAATTCACTCAAATCACTCAAAGGTGTTTAAGGTTCACAATAAGGCACTCACAAGTCGAACCTGAAAAGTTAATCCCATAAGCTTGCCTGAAAATCAAATCTCCACCACTGTATATGAGATGAGACACAGATCAAAAGGTCTTTATCAGGGTTGTAACGGGGCTAAGGTTAAGGGTGTGGATACAGGTTGAATTAGAGGGTTAGAATCGAGATCGAATTGACTAATTACCTAATCTAAAAATAATGAACTGAATATGAACATTTACATCGAATGAAAACTAATAATACCACTATTGATAATTACTATATAATAAAGAATATTTTCATCACTTAAAATTTGATAATACTTTAACACGAGCTTTTCTTCAACAATTGGAGTTTAATTGCTCTAAGCTCTTTTATATACTACTACTATTGAATAGACTTGGATTTTTTTACAAACTAAAATATTACATCATAAATGATAAATGTAACTCTTGGACTAATATAATTCGATAATTTAATCAAATCAAACCTCGATTAAAGGGTAGTCAAAAGAATGGTGATAACAAATTCAAAGGGATTTTGGGTTAATATTAGTGGGTGAGTCAATAAAAGGTTGTTATGATTCAACGGGTTCACTAGTGGTTAATTTGTGAAGGTAGGCTTTTTATGCGATAAGTGGGTTAAATCCTAGGTGCCTTTATCATCTCTATATATCAAATCATTAATGTGGTCTCAACATGTATAAACGAGGCAAGTTCTTAGAATAACAGTTCAAAGTTGACACACTCATAATTAATAAAGTGAGCACGAAAAAGAATATATGCTCTATAAGGCTCAAAATCTCACAAAAATCATGGGTGTTTTTGACATCAATCCTTATAAATTCCAAATTTCAAGGTAATCTTGAAATTTAGTTCAACTGACCCATCAATTTTAATTTTTAGAAAGTAGGCTTATCATGCTTGATTCTCTAGTATTCTTCAAATTTAATCATCAATGCACAATTATCAATGAATTACTCTAAAACATATCAATAAAAATCATAAATCAATGAAATTTCATCCTAATTAGTAATATGAGAAAAATACTTGAAAATAAGACTAAATTCAAGATTTGAGAATAATGCAAAAAGTCAGGTACTTTTAACCCCCCACACTTAAGATGTACATTGCCCTCAATGTACAAAGATAGATAAACAATTATGTAATAATAAAATCAAAGAGAAGGGAAGAAGTAACATTTCTGAATTTTGGATGAAGTCTATGAAAAAAACCGGATAAGACGGAGGTGAGCGTGGAAGCGTCTCGAACCGTTTGAAATTGAATCCTCGACGTGGCAGGCTTGGTTTTATTGTATCCTAAGCTAAATCTAAATATCATAAAGAATAAGAATAAGAAAATAAAATAAAATAAAATAAAATAAAAATAATGATGAAATAAAATAAAACAAAAATAAATAATGGAAAATAAAAGACAACTAGAAAAATGGGGAATGAGGTTTAAATAGAGATGTGTGTTTTGGGATTTTGAATTTTGAATGCATTTAGGGTATTCGGGCATGGCTGTGGGTGTCGTGGCACGCCCGTGTCTTTCTTCACATAGTCATTCAATACGGGCGTGCTCCTCCGGTGTTCAATAAGTCAGAATGTTGGCACGGTTAGGAGGCACAACCGTGTTTACCCCGTGTTTGACGAGTCAGTAACCTCGCACGGGGCGTTGGCACAGGCGTGGACTAGTATCGTAGCCCGTGTTGGAGAAAGAAGTTTATTCCCTGTTCGTGCACGGCTAACGGAATGCCCATGGTTCAACCCCTAGCTTCCACATGTGCCCGTGTGTAGGGCCGTGTAGCCTAGAAATCTTCTCTTTGGTTAGTTTATGGTTAGGTACTAAAAAGAAAAAGAAAAGAAAAAATAAAAAAAAATGTAAAAATGGGGTTAGTGCTCGGGTTTCCTCCCGAGAAGCGCTCGTTTATAGTCTTAGCTAAACTTTACCTCTCATTCGTATGGTCATGGTGGTTTGAGGAGGTGGAAATCCTTTCTCATTTGATCAACTCGGTTATGGATATAATGCTTAAGTCGAGTAATCTTTACCTCAAAAGTGTTGAATTTGGGATTGCTTACCTCGACTGTGTTGTATAGGAAGACATTAAGTACCTCAAAAGTGATTTCTTCGTTTGACTTGAGTTTTGAATTGGTGATTCGAGGGTTTTCCTTATTCAACAATACCTGATCCTCTATTTTGATGTGATTTGTTGTTCCTATCAGCTCATCTGGGGTTTCCTTCGGTTTCACTTTGTGTGGCTCTAGTTCCTCATGTAATTCTTCTTTATTAGTACGAGGTCTATGATTCGGCTCAGGTTTGTTGCTTTGTGGTGTTTCCTGCAATGAAGGTTGAACAAGTTGGTTATCAATGAATTTACTTTCTCACCTTTATCACTTGATGTTACGGCGAGTCAAGATCTTGAAGAGTGACTATCTTGTCGCCATGTGAAGTATGAGTTCTCTGCATAGATATCAATTTTAGCTCTGGCAGTTGCTAAAAAGGGTCTTCCTAAAATTAAAGGGATTGTGTTGTCCTCATCTATGTCTAAAACGACAAAGTCTATTGGGAATACGAATTTATCAATTTTGATTAAAACATTTTCTATTATACCCCTAGGAATTCATATAGTTTTATCAGTTAATTGAATGTTCATCCTAGTTTGTCTAGGTTTCCCTAGAACTAGTTGTTTAAACATTTTGTAAGGCATAACATTGATGCTTGCCCCTAAATCCGCTAACGCATTATCAATAGATAAACTACCAATTAAACATGGAATTGTAAAACTCCCTGGATCTTTTAATTTACGTGGCGCTTTATTTTGTAGAATTCTTGAGCACATTGCGTTTAGCTCCACGTGGTGCTCTTTTCTAATTTGCATTTGTTGGTCAAGAGTCGTCTTAAAATTTCCTCGAGTCGGTATCCAAAAAGAGCTTCAAGGAGAGGGAAGTTAATATGTAATTTCTTTAAGAGTTTAAGAAACTTACCGAACTTTTCCTCTGAATCTTCTCTTTTCATTGCTTCGGGATAAGGTATGCGAGGTTGGTACTCCTTGATTACCGGTTTTTGCTTTTCTTGTGTTGCCTCTATCTTAACTTCGTCTACCTTATTTTCTTGTATTGAGTTTGGTTCATCTAACCCCTTACTGTCTTGAGCTGAGATGGCTTGAATTTGCTCCTTTGGGTTAACCTCGGTGTTACTTGGTAGACGTCTTAGCGGTCGTATTAGCTTTCCGAGATGTCCCACTGACCTAGTAAGTTCTCCAACTTGATTCTCGATCCCTTTGATCGATTTTTGTTGTTCATCAAATGCTGCTTTAGTCTTTTGGAGACGAAAATATGTGGCTGCCATGAAATTCGTCAGCACTCTTCAAGATTCAGCTCCTCTTCTTGTTGGTGAGGTGGTTGTTGAAATCTGGAGGAAGTTCCGATCTTTGGCTATTTTGATAATTCCACGAGAAATTGGGATGGTACTTCCAACCTGCATTATAAGTGTCACTATAAAAATTATTTTGATATCTAGAATAGTTACATGTATAGTGAGCTTGCTCGTTTTCCATGCCATATCCGTAGGGTGGGTACTCGTGGATTCGCCACACCTCCTAGATTCAAATCATATTGTATTTTGGATGTACACGCAGGGACTATACCACTCATCAATCTTTTATTCATTATCTCTAGCGATTAGATAACTTTGGTGACCACGTCGAGGTTGAAAACACTTGGTTGCTTTAGTAGGAATTGCCCCATGCCTTGCCACTAATTATTCAAGGCCATCTTTTCTATAGACTAAAATTTTACGCCAAAAGCAAAATAGAGAAAAAAATTAGCAAAGTAAAAGAAATAATAATAAATAATATTATAATAATAAATTGAAAATAAAAAATTTGGCTAAAGTAATAGGAATAAAGTTTTTAATATTTTAGTGTTCACTAACAGCAGCGTCAAAAACTTGATCATTTGCAAAAGCAGTTTAGTTTTAATATTTATAAAAGAGTGATCGAACACAGAGATCGATCATGCGACAACGATAGAGGCAAGCGCACCTATCGAGCGATAGTATAGCCCGAGCAAGAATATCTTATCGAACCTAATGAACCTAAAAGTACTACTACTCACTTTCTTTCTATTATTTAGCCTGAAATATGGAGTGATTGGTTTATTAATCTAAAACAAATGAAATACTTAAACTTAAATGCAAAGACAAAAGAACGAAACTTTGGGAAAAGACTTTGAAGAAAACTCAATTGATAAAGATGATACCTTCGGGAAGAATCCACCTATGACTTCACTTATTATCTACCTTTTCAATTCATATGATTTCTTTACTTAGCTTGATCCGTGAGACTCCCTAACCTATATTAAATCTCCTCTCGAAGCGAACAACGTCTAACCTTAGGTTAATTAGTGGAACTCTCGTTATCTTATAATAACCCCCTAAGGAAGCAGTAATCGATCAATGGATTCCCATATTAGGTTTCACCCTAATCCGAAAAAATCTCGTAACCCTATCTCTAGGCTCCCGATCAACTCCGCTTAATTATGCTAGATCTACTCTTAGGCAGTGTCTATTCCTCCTCCACCTAAGCACATCAGATAAATTTAAGCAACATAGTTAAGAACAAACTAAGTAACAAACTAAGTATTTATCATATAAACCAAAAGAATTAAATAACAAAATCCATCATAAGTTTCATCCCTTGGTGAAACACCCCAAACCCGACCCATTTGTTATGATAAATTTGAAATGCCATCATGAAAAACGCTTGAAAAACTTTTGACTTAAAGTTAAAAACATAAAATTTGTTGTCTTTACAAAATCATTGTGTAATTAAAGTTAGAATAAAATTAAGTTGTTTAAAATAAAACATTTTCAAATAATAATATAATCGACAATCCAACTTAAAACATAATAAAAGTCCTTAAATACTTAAAATGGCCCTTATTACAATAAATAACCTTTCATAAATAAAATGTGTGAAACAAATAAAATATCTTCTGCATGGGCCACCTCGTATCCACTCCAACTTTGGTCCAAGCATCACCGTAAGGTTTAAGAAAATTGGGTGAGTCACATGCACTCAATGTGTAATTAATCCACCAATTCCACCCACATGTTATCCACATATTAACCCATATAACATATAACAAGATATCATATGCACATAATAATACATTCTGGGCTTGGCCCATATTCATATCACATTATTCCACATACCATATACTGGGCTTAGCCCATTTCTTAACCCAATCCACATTCACATATTGGGCTTAACCCATTTCCACACTGATCCACATTCATATACTGGGCTTGGCCCATTTCTAATTAATCCACATATCCATTAAAATTATGCAAAATGCACCCAACCCAACCTAGGGTTCATCCTCTACACACCCCCGTATCCATCCACCACACACCAGGGGATTATCAAATCACCCTCTCCTTTTTACTCCAAAAGGCAATCAATGCCGTCCACGTGCAATTAAGCACAATAATCCACAACGCGACCTCGGTCGAATGCCAATCCACGATGTAGCCGTAGCTAACACCAAAACCATGATGGGACACATAGTCACTCATCAACCACGATATGGCACATAGCCGATATCAACCATGATGACGCACATAGCCACTCATCAAGCCACGCGAACTAAATCGCAATTAATCCACAACGTGACCTCAGTCAACGTCAATCCACGATATAGCTCACGGCTAACATCAAACCACGTACTCAAAGTACACCCGTACCTTCTTTCATATCATATCCCAACCCATGCACATGCAACATTCCATAATGACATAATATAATGATGCATGAGCATGTTCATTAAGCATATAATCACATATTCATATTAAAAATCACTTTTTAATGATTTGGTACTTACCAATTATCGACATACCCTTGAGGGTATCCATACCACTATTTCCATTACACAAGTTAGCACATAATTAATACATACGGATATAACACAAAAACCCGAGAAAAGCGGTAGGCTAACTACACACGCCTATTAGTGAAATCTCGAACTACTCGAATCTAGCACAATCTCGAAACGTGGTTCTTCCTTCTCCTTAAAAACCGATTTGGTCTCCTACTAAATTCCGAATCACACTCTGAGTTACCCTCCTTTAGCTACACACAAAAGAACACCTTTTATGGCACTAAGAACATTCGGCCAAACCACAAAATTATAAGCAAGGCCATTTCGGCCACACCAACAAATCCCGAAGGGTTATCGAACGAAATACCAAGTCTTACCTATTGACTTACCCCAAAAAGATTGTCAAAGATTTGAGGCTTAGAACGATTGCTTCCAACATCCTGAGGAGCCTATAAGAAATCTGTTCCTAGAATGGTTAGAACCTTGCAAACCAATGCCTAAAGATTCGGCCTTTGTCCACAAGAAAATAACTTGGAAAAGAGAAAAGAATTGAAGGACATTTGACCATGAATACTTACCTATTATCCAAAATTGATTGGAGAAAAACCAAAGAGAATCTACCCTTGAATATTCGGCCAAAAATAATATTAAAAGGAAGAAGAAGATTCGGCTATGGTGAAGTGAAAAGAAAGGAGAAATAGAATGGTAATGGATGTTTTAACTTTGAGTAAATGAAAAGAAATGGAATTTGAGATGAAGAATGATTCGACCAAGAGAGTGTAAAGGAAAATGTGATTATGAACCATTATCAAAGAAGAAAAAGAGAGATGTGGGAGAGAGGTTCAACCAAACACTATTTTGCCAAAGAAGAAAAGTGCACAAAATGCACAAAGTTCAAATTGTATTTTCGGATTCAAAAGAACAATAAAAGAAAGAAAAATGGTATGATTTGGTTCAACAAAATGAGGCTAAAATCAAAAGCAATTTTGCACCAAAAGCAATACACACAATCGGCCAAGGAGGGAAGTTTTTGGAGAGAAAGAAAAACAAAGCCAAAAGATACACAATTGCTAAAGTTGGCCAAATATCCCCCAAAACCACCTATCAAGAATTCGGCCACCCCCCCTAGCCATACATGCCGTCCACATACATGCACTAAAGCCTTGACAAAGTTTCCAAAACATATTCCTAAAGCCAAGCCTTTTGTCCCACCCATCTTTCCATAACCTTAAGAATCTTATCCCCAATTTCATGCTTTCCTTAAACCAAAATTCAACTTACCAAAAGAAAGAAAGTCCACCTTATCATAAATAAAGGTTGACCGTCCATTAAAGCTAGGATGTAAAAATAATACCTCTAAAATGTTAATCATGCTACTCGAACCTCTAACCTCAAGCAACTATTCCAACACCATAACCATCTTGCCACTAATTCCACATATGCTTTAATTTAACACTTAAATAAACTTAAGTGTCAAACTCACTTAATCCATTTCATTAAATATACAATACTAAGAATTATACTAGCTTCATAACTAATTCCAAACCTTCACAAAACTATACTAAGCCCACAATAAAAATTATACCCGAGCTAACACAAATAACAAAATGATACTCAAATTTTCCTAAAGCCCAAGGCCTAATCGGCCCAATCCTACTAGGCCCAAATTTGGGATATTACAATTCTACCCTCCTTAAAGAAATTTCGTCCTCAAAATTTCCAACTAACTAACAGCCGTACATCCTATCTCAACACACTACGCTCTTGTTGCGCACTCTGATAAAACTATCTTATCTTCTAGGCATAGTTCCTAAGTTCGCATCCAAGGTTTCAAGCACTTCACTAGCAACACAAGAATGAGCTATCTATAAAGAAAAACAAAGAACTTATCCGCTATCACATCCTTGGTTGACCCACATCCTAACCTTCAGCACCTCAACCAGATGTTCCACGACCTCGGCCAGAACCATTTCCTCCATGGTTTGGACCACGAACCTTCGTTGTCCGAGGACAATTCTTAACCAAATGAGCCTTAGATCCATACCGGAAACATTCCTTACTATTACCCCAACACTCTCCTGTGTGAGTTCTCCCACACTGAGCACATAAACGATTTCAATTCTCGAGAATCGATACAGTGCACGTCTGAAATTCTCGACCCTCGGTCTTTTCTGAAAGTCTTCCGGCGATTTTGCTAGGCCAAAACTCCTCTTGTTCCAATTCCTATCATTTTCTCGGTTCTCCATTACAGTCTTCTTAACTTCTTCAGCGATCCGAGCTTTCTCTACTAGAACAGCAAAGTCCCTTTCTCTTTGCGGAGCAGTCAACATTCGCAACTCATCTCGCAACCCATCTTCGAACCGGACACACCTTTCATAATCAGTGGTCATGATCCCTTTGGCGTACTGACTTAACCGCACAAATTTCACTTCAGATTCTGCTATCGACTTAGTTCCTTGCACTAAGTTGAAAGCGCCTTTCTTTGCGAGTCCAAGTAACTAGCTCCAACGTACTTTCCTTCAAATTTAACCTTAAAATAATCCCAATCCAATCGATCTGTCGGGAGACCTTGTCTGACAGTGAGCCACCTTCGATAAGCTTCATCTCGAGCAATGAAACAAAGACCTTCACTTTTCCTCATCGATGCAGGTCCAAATCGTCCATTATTCTTTCATTGCGTCTAACCAATACTCGCCACATTCGAGCTACTCCAGATATTCCTCTAAAAACTTCACCCGTTCAACTTTGAGTCGTTCAGGCATTAACTTTCGAGCTCCGCCTTACACTAGCTCTCGCCATGCGGCTCGAGCACTGCAACATGGCCCGCGATCTGCGTCCATCGCCTCTTGTGCGATCTTGATCCTCCGCGCCACTACTGGTGGCGGAACTTCATTCTAACCCATGGCGAGACCCTACCGGTTCCGATACTACCATTCTACCACTACTACGTCCACGACGACCACGTCCCCTAGAACTCATTTCTAACGTCGCGATTTAATCTGATTAAGAAGTTTTATGCATCATAATTTTGTTCCACTTATTAACCGCAAATAATTTTTTTATGAAATAAAATATTTAGAAGTAGTTCTTTCGATCACACAAAGGTTCAGTTCAAGTTCACTACTCTAATTCAGAGAGTTACATTCACATTCATAAGCAGGGACACATTCATTCACTACACCTTTATTTCAGTCCTTCCCAACCTAGGGGTAATTTCGTCATTCGTACTATAAGGGTATTTTGGTAATAATTCAGGGTCAATTCCAAAAATTTTAATAAATCAAAGCACTTTGAAGTTTTCCAAAACTCGAGGGTATTTCAAAAATTTTCCCAAATCAGAACCATGATAGAAATTTTGTCAATCAGGGGTAATTTCGTAATTTTTTAAATCGAAAATATTTTGAGAAATGTCTTCAAAATAGTTTGTACAGATCAAAAGGGTAGTTTAGTGATTTAAAAACTAGAGTTTTTATAAAACCGTGTGGCTAGTCCCTTTCGGGTTTTAGTGATTGGTTTTGCCCGTGAATAAGTCCTCTTGGTTAGGGTGAACGGTTACTACGCACTAGGTAGAATTCGAGTAAAGAGGAGGTGAGTCACTAGGACTGCTTAAATACCAAGCTCTTACTGAATCCACTCCTAAATATGCGCACAACTGTTACCACACCCCAGTTCAGTGACTTAGTCACAGGTTTGTTTGATAGTCCTTAAGTCTTATGCTCTTGTGTTTGAGTAGACTAGTCCTAGGGTTCAATAGCCCTAATCTACTAATCTACGTTCCCATAAAAGCCCATCAAATTCACATCTTCAATTCACTTCAGTAGTCAGAGGTACTTACCTGGTGGACTTCGGGTCGGAGATATAGGTGCCATGCCAGAATAGCCTGAAAAATTTCATAAAAATCCATATTTTTGAAAAGCCCATCTTTGAAAATGTTTTTGGGCCCAAAACCCTCAAAGTCAAGTTTTGAACCGGGCTCTGATACCAATCTGAAACACCCCAAACCTGGCCCATTTGTTATGACCGAATTTGAAATGCCACTACGGAAAAACGCTTGAAAAACTTTTGACTTAAAGTTAAAAACATAAAATTTGTTGTCTTTACAAAATCATTGTGTAATTAAAGTTTCGAATAAAATTAAGTTGTTTAAAATAAAACATTTTCAAATAATAATATAATCGACAATCCAACTTAAAACATAATAAAAGTCCTTAAATACTTAAAATGGCCTTTATTACAATAAATAACCTTTCATAAATAAAATGTGAAACAAATAAAATATCTTCTGCATGGGCCACCTCGTATCCACTCCAACCCGTTAGAGCATCACCGTAAGGTTTAAGAAAATTGGGTAAGTCACATGACTCATGTGTAATTAATCCACTAAATTCCACCCACATGTTATCCACATATTAACCCATATAACATATAACAAGATATCATATGCACATAATAATACATTACTGGCTTGGCCCATATTCATATCACATTATTCCACATACCATATCTTCGGGCTTAGCCCATTTCTTAACAATCCACATTCACATATTGGGCTTAACCCATTTCCACACCGATCCACATTCATATACTAGGCTTGGCCCATTTCTAATTAATCCACATATCCATTAAAATTATGCAAATGCACCCAACCCAACCTAGGGTTCATCCTATACACACCCGTATCCATCCACCACACACCGGGGATTATCAAATCACCTCTCCTTTTACTCCAAAAGGCAATCAATACCGCCCACGTGCAATTAAGCACAATAATCCACAACGCGACCTCGATCGGCGCCAATCCACGATGTAGCCGTAGCTAACACCAAAACCATGATAGGACATATAGTCACTCATCAACCACGATATGGCACATAGTCGATATCAACCATGATGAGGCACATAGCTACTCATCAAGCCACGCGAACTAAATCGCAATTAATCTACAACGTGACCTCAGTCAACGTCAATCCATGATGTAGCTCACGGTAACATCAAACCACGTACTCGAAGTACACCCGTACCTTCTTTCATATCATATCCCAACCCATGCACATGCAACATTCCATAATGACATAATATAATGATGCATGAGCATGTTCATTAAGCATATAATCACATATTCATATTAGAAATCACTTTTTAACAGATTTGGTACTTACCGAATTATCGACATACCCCTTGAGGGTATCCATACCACTATTTCCATTACACAAGTTAGCACATAATTAATACATACAGATATAACACAAAAACCCAAAAAATGGTAGGCTAACTACACACCTGCCTATTAGTGAAATCCCAAACTACTCGAATCTAACACAATCTCAAAACGTGGTTCTTCGTTCTCCTTAAAAGCCGATTTTGTCTCCTACCAAATTCTGAATCACACTCTGAGTTCCCCTCCTTTAGCTACACACAAAAGAACACCTTTTATGGCACTAAGAACATTCGACCAAACCACAAAATTATAAGCAAGGCCATTTCGGCCACACCAACAAATCCCGAAGGGTTATCGAACGAAATACCAAGTCTTACCTATTGACTTACGCCAAAAAGATTGTCAAAGATTTGAGGCTTATAACAATTGCTTCCAATGTCCTGAGGAGCTTATAAGAAATCGGTTCCTAGAATGGTTAGAACCTTGCAAACCAATGCCTAAAGATTTGGCCTTTGTCCACAAGAAAATAACTTGGAAAAGAGAAAAGAATTGAAGGACATTTGACCATGAATACTTACCTATTATCCAAAATTGATTGGAGAAAAACCAAAGAGAATCTACCCTTGAATATTCGGTCAAAAATAATATTAAAAGGAAGTAGAAGATTCGGCTATGGTGAAGTGAAAAAGAAAGGAGAAATAGAATGGTAATGGATGTTTTAACTTTGAGTAAATGAAAAAGAAATGGAATTTGAGATAAAGAATGATTCGGCCAAAAGAGTGTACAAGGAAAATGTGATTATGAACCAATATCAAAGAAGAAAAAGAGAGAGATGTGGGAGAGAGAGGTTCGGCCAAACACTATTTAGTGCACAAAAATGCACAAAGTTCAAATTGTATTTTCGGTTTCAATAGAACAATGAAAGAAAGAAAAATGGTATGATTTGGTTCAACAAAATGAGGCTAAAATCAAAAGCAATTTTGCACCAAAAGCAATACACACAATCGGCCAAGGAGGGAGGTTTTTGGAGAGAAAGAAAAACAAAGCCAAAAGATGCACAATTGCTAAAGTTGGCCAAATATCCCCCCAAACCACCTATCAAGAATTCGGCCACCCCCCTAGCCATACATGCCGTCCACATACATGCACTAAAGCCTTGACAAAGTTTCCAAAACATATTCCTAAAGCCAAGCCTTTTGTCCCCCCCCATCTTTCCATAACCTTAAGAATCTTATCCCTAATTTCATGCTTTCCTTAAACCAAAATTCAACTTACCAAAAGAAAGAAAGTCCACCTTATCATAAATAAAGGTTGACCGTCCATTAAAGCTAGGATGTAAAAATAATACCTCTAAAATGTTAATCATGCTACTCAAACCTCGAACCTCAAGCAACTATTCCAACACCATAACCATCTTGCCACTAACTCCTCAAATGCTTTAATTTAACACTTAAATAAACTTAAGTGTCAAACTCACTTAATCCATTTCATTAAATATACAATACTAAGAATTATACTAGCTTCATAACTAATTCCAAACCTTCACAAAACTATACTAAGCCCACAATAAAAATTATACCCGAGCTAACACAGATAACAAAATGATACTCAAATTTTCCGAAAGCCCAAGGCCCAATCGGCCCAATCCTACTAGGCCCAAATTCGGGATATTACATCAGGTATCTAAGGGGTTTAGTTCATAACAAAGTAGGAAAACATCTCAAGAGAAAAGATAAAACAAAACATAAGAAATCCCTAAAACCCCTCAAGGAATTGAAGGAGAGATCCTCCGTCTTGAATGGAGCTCCAGCTTCTTGAGATGGATCAACTGGCTATCTTCAAGTGACTCCTTAAAAGATGAAAGCTTCAGCAAAAGCCTCTGTAAGAGCCTCCTGTTTCAGTTTCTGCCGAACTCCCCCTTTTAGTTGCTACCTTGGGTGTTTATATAGGCCTTGAGATGCTTTACTTGGCTCCTAAGTATCCTAATTCATGTAGAATTCCTCCTAGGATGTTTAAGTAGACTTAGGAATGTGTTTCTTTGGCTTCAAGCATCCAAATCGAGTAAAATTGCTCTCTTTCGGAAGGGGGGGGCACGGCTAGGGCACACGCCTGTGTAAATCGCCTTCGTGCCTTGTCTCGATTACATCGATTGGGGCGCGTAGTGTAATTCATGGCATGGTCAGTGAAGTAATTTGATGAGGCACGGTAGTGTAACTTGAAGTCCAGTCGTGTCGATTTCTCTTTGGCCCAAATTGGCCCGTTTTAAGCTGTTTTACATTCTTTTATCCTTAGGTGCTTTCACGAGTATAAACATGAAAAGAAAGGATTAAAAGCACCTTTTTACATAAATCAAGGCTAAATCATCCAAAAGCATACTAAATATAGGGTTAAAATATGTTACTTTTACGGTTTATCAGTAACCTCTCGCTTAAGACCTAGCCACCAATATAACTCACAAAGGTCTCGGTACATCTTATTTCTGTAGGATGCATAACATAAAGTCTACTATGCACCTCCCTTAGTATAGACTACCTCAACTCGGTATCATTCGGTACACAAATTCTCTCACGAAAATAGAGTACCCTACCCATTCGCTATTCAGTTCAAAATCCACAATATTCCCATTCTCAAGCTATCGGGAGCGATGACCCAAAGACTCGTCCTCTAACTGCTTACCCTTAATTTGCTCAATCCACGTCGGTTTCACCTGAAGTTCAGCCAACAGACTACCATCATCAAATAAAATGAGGCGAGCAAACATCGCCCTTAAATCAGTCATAACCTTACGGCTCAGTGCGTCGGCCACCACATTGGCCTTACCAGAGTGGTACTCAATAGTACAATCGTAGTCCTTAAGCAACTCAATCCATCTATGCTGTTTAAGATTTAGCTTCTTCTGAGTGAGGAGGTACTTGAGGCTCTTGTGATCAGTGCAGATGATACACTTCTCACCATATAGATAATGCCTCTAAATTTTCAGTGTGAATACCACTGCGGCCAACTCCAAGTCATGCGTCGGATAATTTGCCTCATAAGTCTTAAGTTGATGAGATGCATAAGCTACAACCTTTCCCTCCTGCAGCAACACACATCCCAAATCGATATGTGATGCATCGATGTAAACAGTGAACTCGTTTCTAGACTCTGGCTGTATTAGAGCAGGGGCCTTAATTAATACAGTCTTGAGCTTCTCAAAGCTCTCTTGTAGTACATCAGTCCAGTTAAACGGCACACCCTTACATAGCAACTTAGTCAAGGATGCTGCAATCAGTGAAAGGCCCTCTACAAATCGTTGATAATACCCTGTTAGCCCCTAAAAATTACGAATCTCAGATACAGTCTTAGGTTGTTTCCAATCCACCACAGCCTCAATCTTTCGAGGATCGACCCAATTCCCTTCGCAGAAACCACATGGCCCAGAAATATTACTTCTCGTAACCAGAACTCACATTTACTGAACTTGGCATACAGTTGTTTCTCTCGCAAAATCTGCAGAACCACTCTAAGGTGTTCATCATGTTCATCCTTAGTCCTCGAATACACCAGTATGTCGTCAATAAATGCCACTATGAACCGATCCAGATATAGCTGGAACACTCGATTCATTAGATCCATGAAAGTCACCGGTGCATTAGTCAGTCCAAATGGCATTACTAGGAACTCGTAGTGACCATAGCGAGTCTTAAACGCTGTCTTATGCACGTCAGCCTCCTTAACTCTCAACTGGTGATACCCTGATCAAAGGTCAATCTTCAAGAAAACTGAAGCTTCTCGAAATTCATCAAATAGATCATCTATCCTCGGTAGGGGGTACTTATTCTTGATGGTCAACTTGTTCAGTTGCCGATAGTCAATACACATACGCATGGATCCATCTTTTTCTTCACAAACAGAACCCATGCTCTCCATAGAGACACACTAGGGTGAATGAACCCACGATCCAGGAGCTGTTGAATCTGAGCCTTAAGCTCTATAAGCTCCTTCGGTGCCATTCTATACGGAGCTATGGACACCGTAGCTATGGACACCAGAGCTATACCAGTAAGGAGTTCAATCCCAAACTCTACTTCACGACTCAGAGGTAATCTAGGTAGCTCTTAAAGAAAAACGTCTGGAAAGTCCTTTACTGTTCTGATATCTTTAATCGAAGAATCCTCAGAATATGAAACACTAATGTAGGCTAGGTATGCCTCGCATCCCTCACGAACCAACTTTTCTGCCATCAGTGCAGAAATCACATTCGTCAAATAGTTCTAACGTTCACCAATTATGACTACCTTACTATCCTCCTCGATTCTCAGTACAACCCTTTTTGCGGCACAATCCAAGCTCCCTCGGTGCTTGACCAACTAGTCCATTCCTAGTATCAGATCAAACTCTCCAAAAGGCAGTTCTATCAGATTAGCCAGAAAGATAGCCCCTTGGACCTCTAAAGGGATGTTTCTAAACAATTTATTTACCCTTATCAACTGCCCCAGCAGACTCAGTACAATAACCTCACTCGTAGTGCTCTCAACCAAGCTCCCCAAGTTTTTAGTCATAGTACAGGCTATATAGGAGTGAGTAGATCTTATATCTATCAGTGCAGTATAAGGTACATTATAAATAAAAAATGTACCAGTGATGACATCCAGAGCATCTCTATCCTCTAGGTGACGTGCAACATCAACTAGAGTCGGCTACCTCGCCTCAGTATGACCAGCACCTCTGCGCGATGCTCTCTGACTATAGCCCAACCTATTACCACCTTTGGCCTGACCACGACCTCTCGGTGGTTACTGAACTGCTCTCGGTAATGGTGTAGTACCAGTACCCGGAGCTTGCATTTGATTAGGTCTCCACAGACACTCTCTAATATGGTGCTCCAATGGACTGCACCTCAAGTAAGCCCCATTTCTTTTCCAACACTCGCCTTGATGGCGTCTACCACAGTCAGTACACGGTAGCTATTTCGTTGTAACAATAGGAGCCCCAACTCTAATCGGCCCATTAACTCTGGCCTTTTTCTTAGGCCTCTGAATGAAACGCTAGGGCTCAAATCCCTATTGCTCCTACCTCTCTCGATCAAGGCTCAAGGCTTCACTTCGTCGGGGATCTTTGCCTTATCAACCAGTGCAGCAAAGCATCACTTCCTCTGTGGAGCTATCAGAACCCTCAGATTATCACTGAGGCCATCCTCAAAGCGAACACATCATTTATACTCAGTCGCCACCATACCTCACGCATAGCGGCTCAGTCTCAGAAATTCAGTCTCATACTCGACCACTGATCTATCTTCCTGAGTCAGATTTAGGAAATCTCTCCTACGGGCATCCACATAATTGGCCCCCACATATTTCCCCTAGAAAGTGGACTTGAAAAACTCCCAGGTTAGTTGTTCGGGCTGAGTGCCCTCCTTAACAATAAGCCACCACTGGTAAGCCTCATCACGTAGCAGTGACACTGCATCCTTTAATTTCTGCTCGGGGGTGTAGTCTAGATCATTCATGATCCTTTCTGTGGCCTCAATCCAATTACTCACCACATTAGGGGTGACCCCGGGACACTCATGAATATCTCACTCCATTAGACCGAGTCGTTCAGTAACCAACCCTTGGCCTCCAGCTCTAGTATTGGGCCCAGCGACCCTCTCCAGAATCCTTAACATGGCTTGGGATAGTGCATCGTCCCCAGCCATACGATCATGAGAGCTAGACCCAGTTTCTATGACAAGCGATAGCAGCGTCTCACTATTGTCTAAATTCAGCATACCGCCCAATGAAGATGACTCAGCTCGAGCCCTTCTACGGCCTCTACCACGGCCTCTTGTACCCCGTCCTCGAGTACCTCTTGGGTTTATTATCTAACCGCGTTTTATTTGTATTAACAGTTTTGTGTATCAGTTTGCAGTTTTAGTTATTTATTAGAAAAGTTTTATGCAAATCAGTATCAGTAATTTAGTGTTCGTTTCAGTAAATCAAAGTCTCACTACAGTTTTCAGTGTACATTAACTAAAGTGTTTTCAGTATAGTATACTACCTACAGTAGTCTCAGTATATACTATTCATAGTATTTTCAGTTTAACACACATAACAGTTTTAGTGAACTTACAGGATCGACGCCAGGGACTCAGTGTACCACACGTTTAGTAGAAACATTTTAAATCACTTAAAAATTATTTTTTTTTTGGAAATCAAGTCTTAAAAGCCAAATCCACAGCCGAGTTTTGTAACCCTGCTCTGATACCACTAAATGTAACACCCTAAACCTGACCTAAATGTTATGGCTAGATCAGGTGATGTCACATAGTAGTGTGTTTGAAAACTGTAACTTTGCTTAAAATAATTCTCGTTCAAAAACTTTTTATTATTAATTATTAATTCTAAAATCAGGTTATTTAATCAGTCGAAAGTTTTTAAAATGTTTATTCAATGTGGAAGCTTTTAGAACAGTTTGCGTATTAGTAAGTATTTTGTTAAAATGTTTGTTTCTTTTGAAAACTCGAGATATCCTAATACTAGCAGTTATAAACCATAACAAATAAAAATCCATAAAGGCCATATTTACAATAAAATACCCAAATAAAATTTAAGATCATAAGTAAGTACGAAATAGTGTCAAAGAAGTCGTGTGGCCACCGCTGAGTCCTCCGTCGCACCGATCTGCCTAAGTCTGGGGGTTACCTATACAGATTAGACAGAAGGGGTGAGTTTACGTAAACTCAGTGTGTAATACCCATAAGGATAAACAGACAATATGCAATTAATCATAGTTTGGGTCTAAGCCCTTTTTAGTAATAGTATCTGTTTGGGCCTTAGCCCATTTCAAGATGTAAGAGCCATGTAGTAGAGCATTAGCCACTCTCAATAACAAAGATATGATGTGAGATATGTAGTCACAAAATCCTACCCAACAAATTTCTACACACCATCTCCGTCCAACCCTACACTCCATGTGGTGATATAATCAACCTACCCATCCCTTACACTCTAAATAGTACCGTAAACGGTACTAGATATGAGTTTGCGACTAAGCCAAAGAAGTTAGGCTCAAAGCCTTTCACCATTTCCTCGATTAACATCAACCCCAACCCAATGCAATGCAATATACTGGTTTTGACATGCTATCTAATGGTAACAGATATACAATATTAGATCAAGAGTGTAATAGGCCAATTTAGCCCAAGCCCATACAAAAAAATAATAAACCCAAAATAATAAAACAAAGTCCAATTCCAGTCCAAAATATATCATTTGGCCTGATCGGAATGGCCCATTACTTGAAAAGATTGAAGGTCCATCTACAAGCTTGACATACATGGAAACACAATCTTCAAGGATATACAATCTTAGATATGATATGCAATCCTAGAAGATATGGTATGCAATCTTAGATATGATATGCAAATCTTAGATATGATATGCAATCTTAGAAGATATGGTATGTAATCTTAGAAGATATGATTTTGTAACATTAGAGATTTAATTTGTAGATATCTTTTAATCTTAGCTGTTGATGTAATTGATCTGTACCGTTGGATTTGGGGAGGCTCAACTATAAATAGAGGTCTCTCCCATCATTGTAAAACACACTTGAGTTTTGAGTAATAAAAATTCTTGAGAGCATTCACTCAAATTTCTCTCTCTTTTGCGTTCTTATTTTCTGTGACTTGTTCTTATTTTGTTCTTTGCTCATCTTTGTTTCTTTTTGAGTTGCTTCAGTTCGAGTTAGATTTTGGTGGAGGAATTTCGTTGGATCCTCATATTGTGGGAGTTAGGTTGACTTATGCCTTTTTTTTTTACTTTTTTATTTATCCATATCATTTTCTACTTTTTTAAAAAATATTATTATAATATTCATTAATTATTTTGAGTATATTATTTACCTTATATTATTATTATTTTTATACATGAATTTAATCTTGTGAATATTTTTTTAATTTTTCATAGATTCTTTTAAAATTGCTATTATCTACTCTATATTTTTCTATTTTGATTGTTCATTTTTTTAAAAAATTCCATTATCTCTATTTAGCTTAACATTATTATTATTGTTTGTCATTCTTTTACTTAATTGTTTATGTTAGTGCTAATTGTTAATATGACTCAGTAAATTTAGTAAATTGTACTTTTGTAATAACTTAATGTTATTTTTAAATCTTTGTTTAAAATATCTATCTCTTTTAGTTACTACATTTTATCCAAAAGTTTTTCTTAAATAAGGCAATGTTTTTGTTTAGAAATTTGGGAAATTGTGCCCTAACGTCTTGGGTTTCGATTTTCCGTTTGACTAAATAACTAAATATCCTTTTAATGAATTTTGTAAATCGAGAGATGATGTTGGCTACGAAGGTTTAAAACATCATGTCCTAACGTCTTGGATGTGATGTTTGTATTCTTTCTAACAAAGGAATCTCAAGTTCCAATTCAAATTGTTCAAGTTTTTAAAGAAATCATGTTTTCAAATCTTTTGAATTTTCAACATTAAAAAATAACTAATCAATTCGGTACCAATTTTGGGCGTTACGAGGTGCTAATCCTTCCTCAATGCGTGAATCAACTCGAACCTATTTTCTTGAATTTCAGAGGCCAAAATCATTGTTTTAATAAATCAAAATATATTTTTTAAAATTATCAATTTCAAGGTGACCCGATCACACCTCGAAAAAGATTGGTGGCGACTCCATTTTCGTTTTTAAAGTCGACCCCTGTTTTTATAACAAAAACATAAAAAATGGTTTCGACAGCTTGGTGACTCCACTGGGGACATAATAAGAGAGTCAAGCCATAAAATTGATTATTTCACATCCTTTTGTCAAAATTTGAAAATTGATTTGAAAATTATGATCCTTTTATTGCATGTTGTTCTAATCTTGGAAAGTATTTATGCATTGCATTGCATGACCGTTGTGGTCACACCCTTTTAAGTGGGAGTGAGAAGCTACTCCTTCGTAAGGTTTTCACCTCCGTGCAAGATAGTGAATCACTTTTGGGATACATCCGTACCTATGTCTTCGTGAGATTTTCATCTCCGTGCAGCCATAGGAAATGTATTCCTTAAATTGAACTTCATGCAGATGAGCCTATAATGGGTGAGGATCGAGAATCACTGGTTCGGTACCTCAACTTTAGAGCTAAACCACATATAGAAAACCTAAGGGCTTACCCTAAGTAGAACTATGCCAAACCCTAGTGGTCAGCCAGATAGGTGCCCTATTTTGTTATTTATTTCTCTTGTGCTAACATGTTCTCTTTTGTTTTGATTGCATTACATTCACATCATAGAAAAGTGGTGTTGATTCAAATTCGATTGCTAAATAGAAGAGTTTGTCATGAGAAAATGGATTTCTTGATAAAGTGGATTATAATACGGTCGTTCGAATATGGTCCAAGTAAACACAATGAGAGAAGACTAATAGTCCATGAAGGAAAACAATATTTTATTGCCCAATGATTCAAGCTGACAAAGACTATTCAAGAATCACCACGCCTTGTCCTTCTTGAATAGGCTAACGAGCTTTATGGAAATAAGTGAGTGAAATGTAACATCCTGAAATTGGACCTAGGAGAATTGAGCCCAATGGGCCTTAGGCGTAGTAGCGTTTAAAATTTTTGGAGAACAGGAGATCGGCTTAAGTGCAAGTTGGACCTTTTAGATAAGTGATTTTGAAAGGTTAGAGGCTTCTATGAAGTCCGGGATCGATATTGGCTTTGGGGAAATTTTGGTTTTAGGTGAAAAAACCACGGAAGTTGGCGGTGTAGGCCTTAAGAATAAAATATGGAGAAAAATGACACAAGTGGAGTGTGTGGTGTAGTGGCAAAGTGACGCCACTTAAGGAGCAAGGGAGTGACGCCAAAAGGAAGGAAGGAGGTCCAAGGTTCAAGTCTTTCCTTTCGCATTTTGATTTTCTTTTTACTTGGATCATAGAATTTGGCCATAGTTTATATTTAGTTGCGCACGGTTTACGACACAAGAGGAGCTTGTGGCTTAGTGGCAAGTAGCGTGAATTGGCTGATGGGAGAGCTTGGGTTCGAATCTCATGAGGAGCAAGTGAGTATTTATTTTGCGGATTGGACGGTAAGAGTTTCAGTTGAATTTAAACTCTACTGACGAAGGGATCCCACATCGGAAAGATACAAGGAATGAAGGTGAAGAGCTAGCTATATAAAGAGCATGCCAGGAGGAGAGTTAACATACCTTGGTGGGCGTTGGGCACAGGAGTGATCGCAGCGCGGTTTAGCACCAGAGTCCTATAAGGTGTGTAACTCTCTCTACTCTAGTTGTAGAGCGGCAAAAGTCGAAATACCGGTCACACGACATTAGTAGCCACACGAGCGTGTGAGCGCACGTGTGGGGCTTCGACGCGATAGTTGAGGCCATCAGTAGTATTCTTGTGGGTTAGTTTGCTTGGGCGATGATGGTGAAGTGGGCCCAAATGGAATAAATTGTATGATGATATAGTATATAGTGACCTAGACTAGGTGGAACCTATATACGTGGCTAGATTTGTGTTAGGTGGGCCACACGAGCGTATGGGCCTGAATGGGCCAAAATCGGGTTTTAGGCCCAATAGTCTAGTGACGATCGAAAATGGTAGCCGAGTCGCTCAGGGTAACATTAGACCTTCAGGAGGGCCATTGTAGGTGCGAAATTACGAAAATACCCTTGGCAGGTAAATGACGAAAATACCCTTGGTAGGTAAATTACGAAAATAGTGGGTAAATTACGAAAATACCCTTGGTGGGTAAATTACGAAAATACCCTTGGTGGGTAAATTACGAAAATACCCTTAGTGGGTAAATTACGAAAATACCCTTGGTGGGTAAATTACGAAAATACCTTTGGTGGGTAAATTACGAAAATACCCTTGGTAGGTAAAATTACTGTTATACCCTTAGAGGTTGGTTAGCTTGATTATGTTGTATGTCATTATTCTGATTATGATGGTAATTCATTTCATACGTTATTTGATATATGATTTGCATACATGTCATACTGCATACACGAATTATTATAACATGTTGCATATGCATGGGATCGAGAAGTTACAACGAAAAGGGGAAGTGTTTCGGTGGTTTTACCACATTATTCGGTGACTCATGTCACAATATTATGATTCGGTGATGTTGTCACATTATCCAATGGCTATGCCACGTATTAAGGGCGATGAGCAGTTGACTGCAGCGACTGCGTTCGAGGGTGTGTAGCGGTTGAAGGGTCGATTTAGTAATCCCCTGGTGTGTAATGGTTGGTACGGGGGTGTGTAAAGGATGGATTCTAGGTTGGATTGGGTAACATATTTGCATCATCATGTGTGGTATGTGGATTGTGTGGTTTGGGCCAAGCCCATTTGGGAAACTTGTGGTTTAATTGCATTGCACTAGTTATTGATATGCCATGGCATTGGGCTAACATATTACTGTGGGCTTAGGCCCAGTTATCGTGGTAAGGGGAATTGCACACTGAGTCTCGATGACTCACCCCTTTGTTTAAATCTTGCAGGTAATCATTAGATCGCGGATTTGGGAGCGGAGGCAGACTCGAGGTGGCCATGCTCAATATTTCAGTTTTATTTTAATATTTATCATGGGAGTTATTTTACTATAAGTTTGGTGTACAAATTTGTAATAAGGCCTCTACAACGTTAATTTTGGTATTTTGGTAGGTTTTGCTTTTAATTTGACTACTGCCTACTATTATTAAATGTTCAATATGGGAATTTCCTAAGCCCTTAATAACCATTTTCCAAAATATCAATAAACCGTTTCTTATTCAAAATTACTTAAACTTGACTTTTCACAACAAATATAAAGAACACGAACTTTTTAACGAACGCACAGTTTTTTAGACATTCCTTTCATATGACATGCCAGATCCAATCGTAATATTTAGGCCGGGTTTGGGGTGTTACAATTTTGGTATCAGAGCCAAGGTTCAAAACTCGACTATGGGTTTGGGTTCAAAAATGTTTTCAAAGGATGGTTTAGAAAATATATATATCTTTTCTGTAAGTATGGCACCCGAGTCTCCGGCACCAAATCCGTAAGTTTCCTTTTTACTATATTCTGTTATATGTGGAATGATTGTATTTATTCTATGATGTGTGGATGTGATGCTGAATATAGGAATTGTATGTATGTGTGAAAAATATCATTGCTTCGGTGGTAGATAGTTGGTTATGTGAAGGGTTCCAAGATTTAGTTAGAAAGTATATTAGTTTTATTAAGATCGAGTCTTGTGACAAGAGCGTGAGTGTGGTGGGTTAGGATGTGTGATTGTTAGTAGTTGGAAATTTGAGGACGAAATTTCTTTAAGGAAGGTAGATCTCGTAACATCCCGAAATTGGGCCTAGGAGAATTGAGCCCAATGGGCCTTAGGCATAGTAGCGTTTACAATTTTGGAGAAACGGAGATAGGCTTAAGAGCAAGTTGGACCTTTTAGATAAGTGATTTTGGAAGGTTAGAGGGCTTCTGAAGTCCCGAGATCAAATAGTGGCTTTGGGGAAATTTTGGTTTTAGGTGAAAAAAACCCTGGAAGTTGGCAGGTAGACCTTAAGAATAAAATATGGAGAAAAATGACACAAGTGGAGTGTGTGGTGTAGTGGCAAAGTGACACCACTTAAGGAGCAAGGGAGTGACGCCAAAAGGAAGGAAGGAGGTCCAAGGTTCAAGTCTTTCCTTTCGCATTTTGGTTTTCTTTTTACTTGGATCATAGAATTTGGCCATAGTTTATATTTAGTTGCGCACGTGTTTAAGACACAAGAGGAGCTTGTGGCTTAGTGGCAAGTGGCGTGAATTGGCTGATGGGAGAGCTTGGGTTCGAATCTCATGAGGAGCAAGTGAGTATTTATTTTGTAGATTGGACGGTAAGAGTTTCAGTTGAATTTAAACTCTACTGACGAAGGGATCCCACATCGGAAAGATACAAGGAATGAAGGTGAAGAGCTAGCTATATAAAGAGCATGCCAGGAGGAGTGCTAACATACCATGGTGGGCGTTGGGAACAGAAGTAGTCGCAGCGCGGTTTAGCACCAGAGTCCTATAAGGTGTGTAACTCTCTCTACTCTAGTTGTAGAGCGGCAAAAGCTGAAATGCTAGTCACACGGCATTAGTAGCCACACGAGCGCACGAGCACACGTGTGGGGCTTCACGATAGTTGAGGCCATCGAGAGTATTCTTGTGGGTTGAAATTGCTTGGGCGCGATGGGTGAAGTGGGCCCAATTGGAATAAATTGTATGATGATATAGTATATAGTGACCTAGACTAGGTGGAACCTATATACGTGGCTAAATTTGTGTTAGGTGGGCCACACGAGCGTGTGGGCCTGAATGGACCGAAATCGATTTTTAGGCCCAATAGTCTAGTGATGATCGAAAATGGTAGCCGAGTCGCTCAGGGTAACATTAGACCTTCGGGAGGGCCATTGCAGGTGCAAAATTATGAAAATACCCTTGGTGGGTAAATTACAAAAATACCCTTGGTAGGTAAATTACAAAAATACCCTTGGTGGGTAAATTACTAAAATACCCTTAGTGGGTAAATTACGAAAATACCCTTAGTGGGTAAATTACGAAAATACCCTTAGTGGGTAAATTACGAAAATACCCTTGGTGGGTAAATTACAAAAATACCCTTGGTGGGTAAATTACGAGAATACCCTTGGTAGGTAAAATTACTGTTATACCCTTAGAGGTTGGTTAGCTTGATTATGTAGTATATCATTATTCTGATTATGATGGTAATTCGTTTCATATGTTATCTGATATATGATTTGCATACATGTCATACTGCATACACGAATTATTATAACATGTTGCATATGCATGGGATCTGGAAGTTACAATGAAAAGGGGAAGTGTTCCGATGGTTTTACCACATTATTCGGTGACTCATGTCACAATATTATGATACGGCGACGTTGTCACATTATCCGGTGGCTATGCCACGTATTAAGGGCGATGAACAGTTGACTGCAGCGACTGCCTTCGAGGGTGTGTAGCGGTTGGAGGGTCGATTTAGTAATCCTCTGGTGTGTAATGGTTGGTACGGGGGTGTGTAGAGGATGGATTCTAGGTTGGGTTGGGTAACATATTTGCATCATCATGTGTGGTATGTGGATTGTGTGGTTTGGGCCAAGCCCATTTGGGAAACTTGTGGTTTAATTGCATTGCACTAGTTATTGATATGCCATGGCATTGGGCTAACATATTACTGTGGGCTTAGGCTCGGTTATCGTGGTAAGGGGAATTGCACACTGAGTCTCGATGACTCACCCCTTTGTTTAAATCTTGCAGGTAATCATTAGATCGCGGATTTGGGAGCGGAGGCAGACTCGAGGTGGCCATGCTCAATATTTCAGTTTTATTTTAATATTTATCATAGGAGTTATTTTACTATAAGTTTGGTGTACAAATTTGTAATAAGGCCTCTACAACGTTAATTTTGGTATTTTGGTTGGTTTCGCTTTTAATTTGACTACTGCCTACTATTATTAAATGTTCAATGTGGGAATTTCCTAAACCCTTAATAACCATTTTCCAAAATATCAATAAACCGTTTCTTATTCAAAATTACTTAAACTTGACTTTTCACAACAAATATAAAGAACACGAACTTTTTAACGAACATACGCTTTTTAGACATTCCTTTCATGTGACATGCCGATCCGTTAAATAACGTTTAGGCCGGGTTTAGGGTGTTACATGAAGAGTTAGGGGCTGGATCAAGTAACAAGGAGCTAGAAGAGGCATCTATTGGGAAAGTTCATGGGACATGACCATAACATCCTTTGCGAAGAAGGGGATTGATGTTTTCACTTGGACTATGAGGACAAAGCCGCATATGTAATCCGTTTTGTGTAAAGAAATTTATTTTCTAGTAAAGTTTTTCTAATGGAATTGAATTCAGAATCAACACCTCTCTTTTTGCATTTCATTCCTTTGTATTGCATTTCATGCATTTGTATTACATCACATCATATGCATTTAAGTCAATAGAGAGAGCCTAATTAGTTGAAATTATCACAGAAAGAGAGATAAAGAGAGGAGAAAAATATAGAAACTAAACATCGATACGGTACTCGAGCTAAGACAAAAAAAATATGGATCAAATACTCGAATAGTTCCAGAGAGACGTGCAAGACCAGCTGCAAAAGCAATTGGTACAAATCCAACAAGATATGAGGGACTAAATAATGGAAGCCCAAAAGAATATGGTGGTTCAAATGACTTAGCTACTGAATGGGGCAATGGACAAAAGAAAAGGCCCCATGACTAATGCTGGAGAGGATAATGAAGACTATCCTTCGGGTTTCACCTCACCACATGTACAGATACAACTTGAGGTGTATCCTCAAAGGTCCTTTGTCACGATTAGGTTTCAACAAGGTCAAACTGATACTAGTGCACCCATGAATTTCCAAGTTGGCTCAGGATATAACCCAGGAGACAACCCTGCTAATCCTGTTAACCCTAATTTAGATATAGCAGAGAGGGAACCGAGGAACGAAGTTTCCAAACCCTTGCATACTTAGGAGTGTTTTGAACAATGGGACTGTGGAAGAGATCCCTATATTTTTAAAAGCTGATCTAGAGTAATATTCAAAACACGTTTGTTGCCTTAAGCCTAGAGGCAATAAGAATCCTTTTGTGAAATAGGCTTGGGTCTGGAATTTTGATTTCAATAAAATGCATTTTTTAGCAAATATTCTTTTTTTTCATTTTATATTGTACAAATAGTTGCTCTTAGTTTTTTTTTTTTTTTTTTTTGTTCTTTGGCCTTTATTTTAAATATTCTTTCATTCTTCATTCATGACCATACAAATAATCATTCTTTGAATCATTTATTTTTTGGAATCTTCCTTCGAACCTACAATAGGTCTCCAGATATCAATGATGTGAGCAACGCTGCTACTGACTCAGAGTCCCCTATTGAGTAAGATATGTGTCTAGAGGGATCTCAGGACTTTGAAGATAACAGAGATTGTGACTTATCTTTTGTGAAACACCCCACACCCAAATTTCACGAGCCTGAACCGGATCTGGTATGTTCCTAAAGTAACCAGTTTCGAAAATTTTCAGTACTTAGAGAAATTTGGAAAAAATATTTAGAAAATGTTGTTATGGATTGGGCTTAGATTGGAAACCCATTTATTTAATCTTGTAAATCCAATTTATTACGTTCAAAATAATCTTTAGCACAATATTTAAAAGCAAAGTAAAAATAAAGAATAATCCACTGGGCCTTATGGCCTTATTACATCAAGTAAAACCCAAAACAAAATTAAAGGTGCTAAATAAAATAAAGTCCAAATAAAATAAAATCTCGAATGTAGCATGGCCACCTCAAGGTCCACCCCGCCCGTCAAATCACCGCTCATCACCTAAAAATAATTCCCACAACGGGTGAGTCAAGACTCAAGGTGCACACAATACTAACATTCAACAAATCGGCATACATGGTCAAATCAAATTTACATTCAGATAAAATAAATGATGATGCAACCCAAACCCAAGCCTAATGGTCCATCCGCTACACACCACCACCGGTCCACACCGTGGGACTACTAAGTCAACCCTCCATCCGCTACACACCATCGGGCGTCATTGCAATGACGTGCTCATCGCCCATATAATTTGTGTCATAAGACACCATATACAAAATGTTGTAACCGGTTACCAAATTCAGATAATGTAACCGAGTTACCATATTCAAATATTTGTGACCGTAGTCACCATATAATGTTGGTGAGACCAAGTCAACACCTTCTTCCCTTTCACATAAACCCGAATGCCCCAAAATTAATAATCATGCATATAATTAAATTCACATTCATATTCAGATTTTCACATGTTATAGAATAACATATTTCATAATCCTATCTAAGTAGGAAACGTGCACGAAAATACCGTTGTACCACATTAGGTACTTAGCCATATTCATATTCTTATACATATTCATAAAAATAATTGCCACATGATAAATCGAAGGTTAGTGTGCGTACACACCTGATTCGCTTAAAAAGGTTCCTTGAGATCTCGAAAATCCCGATCTAACTTTAGATCTGTTAACTCCTATATTCGGCCATCATATAAGACACATTAATAAACTTATTTGGCTAATATCAAAACCAAATCCTAGTAGGATTTGTAAAAAGGCTTACCTTGAGGCCGATTGGTGTTTATTCAAATCCCGAAAACTTGGTTTTTCCTTTACCTGATATTCGGCCAACCTTGAATCTCAATATGGGTTAGTTTTCGGCTTTTTAACAATTAAAGAACTGATCTAGATAATCACACAAACATTGGCCGAATACTTTTAGATGCTTACCTTATGAACTTTAAATCCCGAAAACTTCACCTTCCTCTTTCTTGAATCGGCCAAATCCTAATTCTAATCCATTAGTTTTTGATTAACTTGATTTGAATACCTAAGATTTGGCCTTGGCGAATGTATGTATTCACTTACCTTGGATCCTTGATTCCTATATTCGAAAAGTGTAGAAACCTGAGAAACCCCTTGTAGATTCGGCCATGTACAAGATTTGGGATTAGTACTTTTACTTTCGGCATTTAGAAAAGAAAAGAGAGGAAATTGAATGGCTTAACCTTATCTTGATGCCTTTAGTTAATTGCTTCTTTACTTTAGAATCACCAAAGGTTCGGTTCTGAGAGTAGAAACAGAGAAGAAATTAAAGAAGAGAGGATGGTTTCTTGCTTAAGGAAAATTCGGCAGAGAGGGGGGGAGAGTTAGCAAAATTTCGGCAAGGCAAGAAGAGATGAGAGAATAGTCTCAATTTTCCTCTTTTAACTGAAATTGCTAGACCAAGAGTCCATAACTTGGCCACCACTCCCCACAAGTGATAATATTATCTCCTTTAATTATCACCTAATTAAATTAAAAGTGTTTAATCCACCCTTTATCTCTTCAATTAAAATCCTTATTTATCACTTATTTTATCATATATTTATGGAATTAAAACTCCTCTAATTCTAGAAGCTTGTGCCGTCAACCTCTTAGCCTTGGAAGCAAAATAAAACCTTCATTATTTGCTTTCCAAGTGACTCGAACTCGTGCCATTTCCATAAGCCCTAAGTGACACCTTCAGCCACTTTTCCAAGCTCGATTGTATGTCAAATTTCACCAACTTTTTCTTTTAAGGCCCTCTTGCCCTTATTTCCTATTTTGAACTTTAAAATTTGTCATTCCAAATTTATTTCCAAGTTTCTTAAAATTTTGATCGGCTCTGAACTTGCCATTTTTCTTACATCTTCAAGTTTCCAAAATGTTCGTGTTTCCAAAATGTTCGTGTTTCCAAAATGTTCAAGTTTCCAAAATGTTCGGGTTTCCAAAATGTTCGGGTTTCCAAATGTTTAGGTTTCCAAATGTTCGGTTTCCAAAATGTTTAGGTTTCCATTTTCATGCATTTCGTGTTTCCAAAAATATCAAAAATTTATTCTTCATGCTTAAACTTGTCATTTCATACAATCAAACTGAAAATGCATAGGCCCTATTCAGGATGTTACATTTTGATTTGTTAAGGATGGTAGAATATGATGAAAAATAGATCCTACCTTACATAGGGTCAGTGGACATTGCGAGCCAAGAAAAGGGGTGAAGATCGAAGCCCAGCTCACCACAGAAATAAGGCAAGACATCATTGAGTTATTTTTGAGAATTCAAAGATGTTTTCGCATGATCATATCAGGACATGCCTAGGCTACTAAGACACGGGCTAAACATGAGGATCGAGCACTGTTGGTCTACCATGGAAGGGGATTGCATCAGTTATACTACAAATACTGAATTGAAAAAGACGAGATTTATGTGACTCTTCCATTGTCTTCATAGACTTTTCTATATGTGGTGAATGGATATTATGGGATTAATCTCATCAAAAGCTTCTAGTTAATATCGATTCATCGTCATGGTCATTGTTTATTTCACTAAGAGGGTAGAAGTAGCTTCATATGCCAATGTTATAATGTCGAAGTCAAAAAAAAAAAAAATCAGGCGCCGACAAAGAATGCCATAAAGGACAAAGTCAAAAGTTTGTAGTCTGTTCAGAGATTAGACGCCATATCATAGAGCAACAAAGGCAGCCAAAAAGAAAAACAAAAAAAACAAGGATTGTAGAAAAGATGATCGAGACTTGTAAAGATTGGCATAAAGAAGTTACTATTTAAGGTTAAAAGTTATCCATCATGGTCAGATGATGCAAGCTTACGATAAAGATGTTTATCCTAGAGAATTCCACAAAGGGAAACTGATCTTTCAAAAGGATTTCAGAGAAAAGTAGATGCCAAACTAGGAAGGACCTTAATTTGTAGAGAAGTGGAACGGTGGAAATGTGCAAGTGTACACAATCGTAACAAGTAATAAAGTGACAAGAAAATGTCGAGTTATCGTATCCACAAGGACTGTAAAAGAATTACTTATGAAAATGTTTTCAAACACTTTGGTGAAGGAAAAATATTTGGATTTAAGAACTATTTGAAAAATAAAAAGAAACAAAGTAAAATAAAATAAAACAAAGTTCTAATGCACGATTTCAAAAGTTGATTTTAATCAAGATGATATAATTGTGTTGGATTAATAACATTCTTTACCTTAGAATTATTAAACTTGTATTTATACTTGTTAAATCATGGCAACTCAGAAATTTTCTAACTTATGAACATATTTACAAATAAAAAATCCAATCAGCTCTTGTACATATCCCTATGTCAATTTGACCGATAAAACAGATTTATAAAAGTAAACATGTTATTGCACATACATACTTATTAATTAAACAATCTCTCGTATATTCCAATGTGATTCAACCGATTAATTCAACCTAATAAGCATATAAAAGATCATCTGAGTTAACAAAGTATCCTTACCTTGAAACAATTTAACCACAAAAATCTTGCAAGTTATGCAAGGCATATGTATCGCCAAATACAATGCTAATTTAATTTTCAGCTACCTTAGAAGATTTAAACATGCATAGATTAAGTACTATGTCCATTAATTACAATTTCAATGCGTTTAAATAATTAATTCGTTAGTTATTTAAACAATTATAATGTCAGATAACTTAAACATGATTTTACTTAATCAAGCATTTTACCGAGGCCTATAACAGCATAAACACAATTTTAATAATTTAAGAGGACGAAATGCAATCAACCCAAAATGAATTAAATTCAAGCTAAGCTGATTAAATTAACCATTACAATAGCATAAATATTCGTAAACATGTTTGTCAAAACAACAACGAGATTTAAAGAGATAGGGAACAAGAAGCAAATTCGGTGTTTCTCCGTGGCTTGACTGATTGCTCCGTTCTTCGTTCTCCGTTGACCTCGGCTATCAAGGTGGCTTATGAACACTCCAATTGCTGCTCCAAATGGCTGAGAAAACACCTCTTTTCCAAGAGGAGAAATCGGCACAAGAACAAAGAAAAAGGAAAATGGAAAATGGAAGTTGAGAGAAAGTGAGAGAGGAGAAGAGAATGAGATGTGAATGAGAAGTGAGGGATGAGGGATGGTTTGAATGATCAGCAAGGGGTGGTATTTATAGCTGATTGTGGCTGCTAAAAATAGCAAATAGTAGCAGCCAAAGAGACCTCCCTTGGCCGGCCATCTATGTGGCAAAGTTGATGGTTTCAACTTTTCTAAATATGGCATGGGGCAAATCTATAAAGCCACTAAATTTGGAGGGGTTTGAATGCAACTTTGAAAAGTCTTCAAGGGCTTCTTTGCAAACTTTATTAATCAGCAAATAAGCTGATTCGGGCCAGCATATGGACGGTTTGGGCTGTCCAATTCTTTGCTTGGTTCGGTTCAATCGGTTTGGTTCAACTGATGCGGTTCAACTGGGCCTTTTTCATAATTAATTAAGATTAATTTATTTAGCCCAAATTAAAAAGGGAATAAATTAAAATTAATTATATTATAATTAAATATTAATAATTGGACCGTCTTGGGCTGGAAATAAATTTTCCTTCATGCTTCTAATTGCTTTTCGGGTTTATTCTTCGAGCAATGTTTGCCGCGCCGATTTTCGCCCTTCGTACGAATCTGTCGAAAATAGTCAAAAGTAATCAAAATTAACTATAAAATTAATTAAAATTCATCATATTCATATTTTTAGAATAATTTAATTATTTTTTAATATTTAATTATTTTTCGACAAGAATTTAATCGAAACTGCATAAATTTGAGTTAAAAAGGGCATGAAAAAATGTACAAATTTCCGTGTTTCCACACCCCCAAACTTAATTCATTGCTCGTCCTGAGTAATGCACAAATTTGAAAAAAAAAATTTATCGAAAACACCTTTGAAAAACTCCTTCAAAACAACTTTCTTCTCAATATTATGAATTTAATATACTTATGCTCAAAAACAAGAAATTTGATAATTATGCTACTTAAGTATTCATATTGTTCAAATTACCCCCAACAATTATTATACTAGAAAAATTAGACTAAATGTTTCTTAGTAAAGGCATGTTACTCACTACCAAGTTGATTTTAATTCCTTATTCAAAATTAAACTGCAATCATTAAGCTTAACTGATGTTTTCAAATGTTGAACAGAGAAATTTCTCTCCACTAATGTAGGTAATATTGGAACTTTGTATCAATAGGTCTTTAATAAGGTTGAAACGTGGCTAGGCTTAGGGGTAGGTAAAAGATAGACAAATTTTTGGCTTAAAATCGAACCTTCGAAATTCTTACCCTTGATACACCAACTTATGCTCTTTCGATCATTTATTTTATTTCGAGTACATGTTTTTTTTTTTAATTTTAAATTCGAGCACTTGCTTCATGTACTACAATTTTCGAGCAATTGATACTTCTTTTCAACTTCCCCTGTAACACCCCAAACCCGGTCTATGCGTTGAGACTAGATTTGGTTTGTTACATGAATCGAGCTATTTTTAAATTTGCAATAAGTTGAAAACTTCAATATAAATTTCAGATTTTAAAAAAAATAGAAGAGTATTTGAATTTGATAATATTAGAAAAACTTTAGTTGAAAATCGTTGTATTATCAAAAACCTTTAGGAAATTTGTTAAAGAGTTAACAATAACAAAATATTTATAAAAGAATTTCATATACTTGAAAACCCAAATTTGTTTTAATAAAACATCATATAATCATAGCCCATAATTAGAAGTCCAAAGTATAGTTTAAAACCCAACACACATAAAATCCATAAATTATTTATAGAGGCCCTTATTACAATAATCCAAAATAGTAAAAATACTTATTAAAAGTTCAGAGTTTAAATAACCCATGTTTTTTTAGTATGGCCTCCACAAAGTCATCCTCGGCCCAAGTCCACGTCAATTTCCATTATCTGAGATGGAAAATTAAAAGGGTGAGTTACTTAGAACTCAAAGTGTAACTCACTTACCACCATTATTGGGCGGATCATCAAGATATTATCTTGGGCTTGAGCCCAATTACGAAATTCAACAATATATCATAAAAAAATAATTAATAATGCATGTAAAATGTATTTCCCATCCCAAACCCGATATCCATCCGCTAACACCCCGTACCAACCATCACACTGTGGGGATCAACTCAACCCACCCCGCCATCACACCAATCGTAGGCATCAAGCCTTTTTATAATTGTGGCAAAGCCACCTAACTAGAGGCAATAAGCCATTATTGTGGCGAGCCACCGAACTAGAGGCAATAAGCCATATTTGTGGCGAGCCACCGAACTAGAGGCAATAAGCCATTTGATTATTTGTGGCGAGCCACCGAACTAGAGGCAATAAGCCATTTGATTATTTGTGGCGAGCCACCGAACTAGAGGCAATAAGCCATATTTGTGGCGAGCCACCGAACTAGATTTTGGCAACAGCCTTTCTTCTCTTCATCATTTTCCCAACCCATGCAAACATGTATGCATAACAATTTATATCCATATGATAATTTTAGCAAAAGGCCCAATTTACAAGAGAATCAATATTTCAAGTTTTTAATTAAGGCCCATAACACAAAATAACATTTAGCCCATTTAGCACTTTAGCAACTTAGGCCCGATTAACGATCTAGCATATTTTCGCCCGTTTAATGATCTAGCGTAGATTTCGCCCATTTATTGATCTAGCGAGATTTGCCCATTTAACTATTTTCAGGGTTTTCGGCCCATTTAACGATCTAGCAGAGATTTCGGCCCATTTAACTATTTATCAGGGTTTTCGGTCCATTTATCAATCTAGCAAAATTTTGGCCCATTTAATCGATCTATAAAAATTTGGCCCATTAATCGATCTAGAAAATTTGGCCCATTATTCACATGAGGCCCATATAGCAACATATTTCAATTTGACCCATAAAGGGTATTTTAAGTAATTTAGTCCATAGGGACATTTTCATAATTCGCCCATTAGGGCATTTTAAGTAACAGCCCGTAAGGGCATTTTCATAATTCGCAATCGTACCCACAAAGGGTAATTCAAGAATTTACCCTCTAAGGGTATAATGGTAATTTCGCAACCTAAGCTTAATTACTAATTTGGGGCATAAAAGCGAAACTGTCCAACTGCATCACACTGACTAAATTGGGCATAGCTTGAGTTAGAAAACTCAAAATCTAAATCCGTAAATTTTCCTTGAAACTAGACTCGTATATCTTTCTACTATAAGTTTTCCAGAATTTTTACCTTAACCATTTAGTACAGTTTATTCCTTAAAATTTCCCTTGTTTCACTGTCCAATGATTCTGACCTCTCTACCTTAATCTCAAATATCTTACTGTACGATTTTCATCTACTGCTCCCACTTATTTCTTTTGAAAATAGATTCACTAAGGAATCCATAAATATCAATTATAACTCTTAATTCACTTTGTACAATTTTATATGATTTTTCCAAAACAGAACAGAATACCCTGAAGTCATTCAAAACCAGTCTCACTAAAATTAACATATCTCAGAATCTAATATTTCTTTTCCTTCTCCGTTTCTTCCATATTAAAATTAACACAGTAAGCTTTAATCTGATATCTTATTCACTTTGTAATTCCTTTTATCCAATTTTTCATGATTTTTCAAATATAAGACACTGTTTCTGACCGAAACTATTTTATTACAAAATACGATTACCACTACGAATATGCGCACTCTCGAAAGATCACGAATGCGGTTATCGGTTTTATTCGGTATTTCTACCGAATCACAGAATATTTCATGTAAACTTTCAAAGAGATGTGAGACTTACTCACCATTTCAAACATATATTCGGAAGGGTGCGGGATTACACACCTTATTCGAATCCGTAATACGAAATTCTCCGCAGTACCTAAAGATACAATCGATCAACAATTAATCCCAAAACTGAATTTACCACTTCAACCAATTATTTTGATTGATTAACAATCTATCACTTACCAACAATCCGAGTCTCTTATTACGAGGATAGGTGTTCGATTGGCCCTCCGATAAAGTATTTCGAGTCCTTAAAAGTGATTAACACAAAACAATGTTAGCCACACCTTATTCGACGAGGAGGAATCACCACAATACACCCCTTCACCTATATACGGCTTGGAAGAAAAAGAAAATGAAATGAAAAGAGGAAAATACAATTACTTACCGATTTGATTAAGAAGAGATTGGATGGAAGAAGAGTGCCTTGTAATTTGAAATCAAAGGGAATAAACAATAGATGAAAATCTTGATCAAACAAAAGAGCAAGAAAATGCACAATTGTGCTAGGGAATTCGCCAAAGTAAAAAGAAAGAAGAAACTATGGTCACCAAGGCTTGTAATTTCAGCACAAAGCAAAGGAAAAGAAAAGAATTTGAGAGGAAAAATAATGCACTATTGTGCTACTATGATTTGGCAAGGAGGGTTGCAAAATTGAGAGAAATGGCACAAAGTTGTCAAAAGGATTTTTGGCCAAAACAAAGCTAAGACTTTACCAAATGCCAAATAAACTTTCAGCCACCTAATTACTCCAAAAAAAACCATCCACATGCATCCCCCTTAGGATAAGATTTGGCCACTCATACTTTCCAAAACACCTCCCGATATTAGCCTCTTGTCCCCTTTCTTTCCTATTCCTCTTGATTCCTTTCCCAAACTTTAACCTTGCCATATTCTTTTAGCCACCTTACCAAAATAATAAAGTCCACACTTACGTAAATACTTCTTGGCCGACACATAAGGAAGGAAAGCAAAATAATAGTCAAATTTGCAAACAATGGATTTGAACCTCTTCCTCAAGGTACATCACTTAATGCCATAACCTCTTTACCATAAGCTCCTTTATGCTAACAAATTACTCATCTAATTCCATAAGCCTTGAAGCCACTTACTATCTTTCCTTAATAGGCTAAATCACAAAATTTTACTAAGGCTCAACTCGAACCCGAAACTTCATAGAAGCCTCGTAACCTTCCAAATTCACTTAACTAATAAGTCCAATTTGCAATATTGTCATTCTCTTGTTCTCAAAATTTTAAACATTCCTACGCCATTGGGCCCAATCCTACTAGGCCCAATTTTAGGATGTTACAATTCTACCCATCTTCTTTGTCTTAAATTCAACTCCTTTTGGGTAAGGAGGTATTTAAGACTCTGGTGATCCGTGTAGATTATGGACTTCTCACCATAGAGATAGTGCCTCCAAATCTTTAGAGCAAAGACAACGGCAGACTAACTCCAAATCATGAGTAGGGTAGTTTACTTGTGTGGTCTCAATTGACGAGAAGCATAGGCCACCACCTTTCCATTTTGCATCAATACACAACCTGCACCCGTGTGAGACGCGTCACAATATCAAAGTGAATTCTTTTCCACCTCCGGTTGAATTAAAACTGGAGCTTCAGGGATCTTCTTCAATTTCTCGAAACTCTCTTGCGCTTTTCACCCGGATATCTGGAGCTCCCTTTCGCATATGCAGTTTAGTTAGGTGCAGCTATCAACGAAAACCCTCTACAAAACGTCTATAGTATCCACCAAACCTAAGAAACTCGAATTTCAGCTCTCGATGTTGGTGGTTTCCAATCCGAATAACCTCAATTTTCGAGGATCCACCCTTATTCCTTCTACCGATACTACATGACTAAGGAAAGTCACCTCCTTTAGCCAAAATTCGCATTTACCAAATTTGGCATACAATTGCTTATCACGAAGTAGTTGTAATACTATCCGCAAATGCTGGTCATGTTCCTCCTCATTTCTCGAATAAACCAATATGTCATCTATGAACACTACTACAAACCGGTCTAAATATGGTTGAAAGACTCGGTTCATCATGTCCATAAATGCAGCTGGTGCATTGGTTAATCCAAACGGCATCACTACAAACTCATAGTGTCCGTAACGTGTCCGAAATGCCGTCTTATAAATGTCCGCTTCTTTCACCTTAAGCTGGTGATAACCCGACCTTAAATCAATTTTGGAGAAAGCAAGCTCCTTTTAATTGATCAAACAGTCGTCAATTCTTGGCAGAGGATACCGATTCTTGATCGTCAATTTATTCAAGCTGTCGTAGTCAATGCACATACGCATCGATCCATCCTTCTTCTTGATGAACAAAACCGGTGCTCCCCACGGAGACACACTTGGTCGAATGAATCCCGATCCAAAGAATTCTTGAATTTGAGCTTTGAGCTCGACCAACTCCTTGATGCCATTCTATAGGGAGCAATGGACACTTGGAGTCATCCCTGCAAAAGCTCAATGCCAAATTCTACTTCCGATCTGAGGTATACCGGAAGTTCTTCGAAATACATCGGGAAATTCCTTCACCGTCCTCAAATCATTCACAGATAATTCTTTGGCATCCAAAGCACAGATAAAGGCTAGAAATGTTCAGTATCCTTTCCGCACCAACTTCTCGACTTTTAATGCGATACCACATTTGCGAGATAGTTCTTTTGTTCACCAATCATTATGACTTCCTTATCATCCGAGGTTTTACTTGACATTCGCTTTTCAAAGACAATCCAATTGCGCGATGTTTGACCAGCCAATCCATGCCTGAATGAGATCGAACTCGTCGAAAGGTAGTTCCATCAAGTTTGCTAAGAATACTTCCTCTTGGATTTTTAAGGCACGTCTTTAAATATTTTATTAACCATTACCGATCGTCCTAAAGGACTGATTCTCGTCATCTCACTATCGGTAATTTGATTCTAAATTCGGTTTCGGATATGGCACTAGATACATATGAATGAGTAGAGCCAATATCTATTAAGGCAATAACGGTACATCAAAATGAAGAACGTCAGTTATCACATACGGTGCATTGCCGCTCCTCATGGCGTCTAATTGCATAGACCACCCGAGCTATCTTGCATCTGTATTTCCTCTATTACCATTGCCTCGACCGGTGCACCTTGACCACGACCAGCCCCATTACCACCACGACCGGTCCACGTCCTCTCGGTGGTCTGCTGATTACCTCTGCCTAATGTGCATCATTATTACTGACTTCTTGAGTCGTATCCATTCGTCGAGGACAACTTTTGTCTTGATGTTCCATTGAACCGCATTTGTAGCATCGCGCTTTCCTCCAACATTCCCAAAATGTCTTTTCCCACACTCAAAGGCAATCTCGACTTCGATTATTTGCTACGGGTTACGCCTTGAACTGATTCATCATTCCGGTTTCTTCAAATCTCTTTGAAGATCCAGATTCTCAGTCTCTCTCTTGTTTGGAATCTTTCTCGGTTCTCTGCTTAAAGAGTTCTTAGCCTCTTGGCTATTTTGGCCTTCTCCACCAAAGTGGAAAAATTTCTAACTTGTTGCGGAGCAATCAGAACCCTCAGCTCATCATTAAGTCCATCTTGAAATGTACACAACGTTCATGATCCGTTGCTACAATTGTCCGCATAGCGGCTCGGACGTAGAAACTTCGACTTCATATCTCGCCACGGTCTTACTTCCTTGGACCGATTCGAAATTCCTTCCTTCGACGTCTACATAACTCGCTCCAACATATTTTCCTTAGAAGGCGGCTTTAAAGAATTCCCGGTTAATCGCATGCGGCTTCAATACCTTCTCGAGCGGTGAGCCACCACCGATCGCCTCATCTCATAACAAGGATACAGCTCCTCTCAATTTTTGCTCGACAAGACATTCCATATCATCCATAATCCGTTCCACGACTTGAGCCATGTTCACCACATTCGAGCTACACCGAGACACCTCTAAAAACTTCTGCATTATTTGCCTTAAGTCGCTCTGAAATTGACCCACGAGTTATTGGCCCAATTCTAGTTCCAGCGACCCTTTCCAAGACTCGCAACATTGCTTGAGTCAATGCATGATCTTCTTCCATGTGATCGCGTGATCCGTCTCACTTTCAAGCGGAGGTGCGTGCTACTTCCCAGCATATGATTTGGTGCTTCGGTTGTAGCACCTCGGCCTCTACCACTACCACGTCTACGCGTCCATGACCACGCCCTCTAGTGCTCATGATAGCTTGTTCGCTTATCCGATTACAAGTTTTATGAATCGAAATTTTGTTTTGGTGTTTATTAACGATATTTTATGAGATTGGAGATATAAAGTTGTTTTTGCAACATATCCTATAGTCTCAATCTCTACGCTTTTCACATCTAAAACTAGAAGTTCTAGAGTGTTCCTATGATCATATCATAGTAATCATTAAGTAGTAAATACTTACTTGACTTGTCATGGGATGCTTGTGGTGCCATACTGATTTTTGAATGATTTCATACGAAATTATTTGCGAACCCAAACCACAGTAGAGTTTTTGAAACTGGCTCGATACCACTAATTGTAACACCTAAACCCGGTCTATGCGTTGAGACTAGATTTGGTTTGTTACATGAATCGAGCTATTTTAAATTTGCAATAAGTTGAAAACTTCAATATAAATTTCAGATTTAAAAAAAATAAGAGTATTTGAATTTGATAATATTAGAAAAACATTAGTTGAAAATCGTTGTATTATCAAAACCTTTAGGAAATTTGTTAAAGAGTTAACAAATACAAAATATTTATAAAAGAATTTCATATACTTGAAAACCCAAATTTATTTTAATAAAACATCATATAATCATAGCCCATAATTAGAAGTCCAAAGTATAATTTAAAACCCAACACACATAAAATCCATAAATTATTTATAGAGGCCCTTATTATAATAATCCAAAATAGTAAAAATACTTATTAAAAGTTCGAGTTTAAATAACCCATGTTTTTCAAGATGGCCTCCACAAAGTCATCCTCGGCCCAAGTCCACGTCAATTTCCATTACCCGAGATAGAAAATTAAAAGGGTGAGTTACTTAGAACTCAAAGTGTAACTCACTTACCACCATTATTGGGCGGATCATCAAGATATTATGTTGGGCTTGAGCCCAATTCTGAAATTCAACAATATATCATAAAAAATAATTAATAATGCATGTAAAAATGTATTTCCCATCCCAAACCTAATATCCATCCGCTAACACCCCTGTACCAACCATCACACTGTGGGGATCAAGTCAACCCACCCCGCCATCACACCAATCGTAGGCATCAAGCCTTTTTATAATTGTGGCAAAGCCACCGAACTAGAGGCAATAAGCCATTATTGTGGCGAGCCACCCCGAACTAGAGGCAATAAGCCATTATTGTGGCGAGAGCCACCGAACTAGAGCAATAAGCCATTATTGTGGCGAAGCCACCGAACTAGATATTTGGCAACGGCCATTCTTCTCTTCATATATCCCACCCATGCAATTATACATGTACTATAAAATATAAAATTTCTTAATAATGCATAACATGGTGGGTTTATCAATAACATTTCATTTGGCCCATAATTATAATATAGCAATTTGTCTATTTAGCAGTTTAGTGGGCTTTGGCCCATTTACCGAACTAGAGTGTTTTGGCTCAATTTTAACGAACTAGAGTATTTTGGCCCAATTTATCGAACTAGAGTATTTTGGCCCAATTTTAACGAACTAGAGTATTTTGGCCCAATTTATCGAACTAGAGTATTTTGGCCCAATTTTAACGAATTAGAGTATTTTGGCCCAATTTATCGAACTAGAGTATTTTGGCCCAATTTATCGAAACATCCAATTTACATAATAACGAAAAATTTCTCGAGGGCGTTTTCGTAATTTTTACGATTTAGACGTTTTTACGTATTTTCGTCAAAATATCAATATTTACGTTTTTACCGATCTAATCGTTTTTACGATTTACTTCATACCGAAATTGACATCCAACCGAGAAAATAATGAGTGTGAAGTTACACACCTCGTTACCGAGAGTACTAATCCTTCTCGCTTCTCACCTAAAACATATTTTGATCCGTTAGACAACTAATTCAGAAATAATCTTAATCGATAATAGATCCAAAATCTTACCTCTTGATTTTGAATCACTTCGATTTTCGCATTTCCTCGTTTATTGATTCGCTAGCCACGAGAATCCACCAACGATAACGGCTCGGAAGTTCGTACTACTTGAATAATGGACTTCCTTCGAAGATGGCCCGCAACCGGTGGAAAATCCGGTATCGTTGAAACGCTCTTCGCTTGAATGGGGATTTACGGATCCGCCTCTTAACGTGACTAACCACCGCCCTTTTCTTCCCTATTTTGAAAGTCTTCAAGATCCAAAGGAATTTTAGTTAGATCTAAAATAATATCAAATAATACTAGAGATTTTAAAGAGTGGGATTTCCTTACCACAATGAAACGCTTCCAACGTTTCCACGATTCCGCTCACGTGAGTTCGATCTCCGTTATTGCACTAAATAATAACGAAAGAAACGTTATTAGAATGAACGTTATATCGATTCAAAAAGTCCTTCAAATCACAATTACTATTCGGCCATAATATCACAAATTAAAACGAAAACGAAAAAGAAGAACCCTTACCTATAATCCACGATCGAAAGAAAGGATTGAGAAAGGTGTTTGTGAGAGTTGGAGAATTGACTATGCAACCAAAGAAAAGAGAAAATAATTTGGTTATGACACTCTAGCATTCGCCAAAAGAGAGTTTGATGGAGAAACTTTGATTGAAATAATTAGAATATGAGAAAGAGATGGTGATGAGGTAGTTTGATTTCAAAGAGAAAAGAAGAAAAAAAAATGGACTTTTAGGAGTTAGTGCATTCGGCCATGGCAAAAAGAAAAAGAAAGGGACTGGTTTTTGGTATGGTTGATTTTGGCACAAGGAGAATACAAAAGAAAATTCACAAGATGAATAAAAGTGACCAAATGGTCAAAAGATTTTGGCTTTACCAATTGCAAAATTCGGCCAAGATGAAAGTTGAAAGGAGAGGAATTAAAAATTCTGCACAAAGTGCAAGGAATGACCAAAGAGAGAAAAGAAATTCTTAGCCAAAACTAACTCAAAAATTAGACTCCCTCCCTATACCAAATTGCCGTCCAGCACATGGTCAATTGGCCATGATTTCTTTCCAAAATTTCCCCTTGATATGTGCCTTATGTTCCCCCTATCTTTCCTTAAGTATTTGATTCCATGCCATATATTTTCTATTTCCATAATCCTTTGATACACTAACCAAAAATAATATGGTCAACTCTTACCTTAATTGTCCTTGGCGACACTTCCTATCTATGTGCGTAAAATTAAAACAAAATTTCATCTAGGTGCTATACAAGGGATTCAACCTCTTCCTCTTGCTATAACCCATGCGCCAATACCACCATGCCATATGCTCATTTTATGACACTCTTTAGCACATAATTTAACTTAAGTCCTAATGACATTTGTTTCCCTTCAATAAATTCTCAATTAATAAATTTTATTTCTTTAAAAATCTAAACACCAATTTATGCAATTTAAATACTCGGATTTTAGACCTCCTTAAAGAAAATTTCGTCCTCAAAATTTACCCGTTGAAAAAGGTGAGGGTATTGTTGTTAATTGCATCCTCTGGCTCCCACGTAGCTTCTTCCACTCGTGGTTATGCCATAGAACCTTGACCAGCAGCAGCTTTTCTTCCTTAGTACCTTGACATCTCGGTCTAGGATTTCCACCGGTTCTTCTTCAAAAGACAAATCAATTCACCCAAATCTTCTACCGTATAATGTGCAAAGGATCCGATCTATAACGCCTCAACATGGAAACATGAAAGACATTATGAATTTGATCTAACTCCGGAGGTAACTCAATCGATATGCCATCGACCAACACGCTTCAAAGACACGATAAGGTCCAATATATCTAGGACTTAGCTTGCCCTTCCTTCCTAATCGGAAGATCTTTTTCAAGGAGATACCTTCAAGAAAACCCGATCCCCACATTATACTCGATGTCCCTTCGCTTCAGATCTGCGTCGACTTACGTCTATCTCGAGGCTTCTTTCAACCGTGCTCGAATAACTTTTACCTTATCCTCATCTCGAGATATCATCTCAGACCTAACATCCGCTCTTTCGCCCAACTCACCCAACAATTAGGAGAGCGACACTTACGACCATACAATGCCTCGTAAGGTGCCATCTGAATGCTAGACCGATAGTCTGTTGTTATATGCGAATTACGCGGTGGTAGATAATCCTCCCAACTACCCTCAAGTCGATTACACATCCTCTTAACATATCTTCCAATATCTGAATTACTCTCTCGATCGACCATCGACCGAGGATGAAAAGCCGTCTTGAAATTCAACTTTGTCCCCAAGGCTTCATGCGAGCTTTCGAAATCGTGATGTAAACCTAGGGTCCTATCCGATATAATAGATACTGGTACCCATGCAACCTCACAATTTCGGATACGTATAGTTTCACCAATTTTTGCAATGAATAATCCATACGAACTGGCAAGAAATGAGCAATTTTCACAACCGATCAACAATTACCCAAACGGAATTTTTCTTAGTAGGTGTTAAAGGTAACCCACTAACAAAATCCATAGTTTTCCGCCCCATTTCCAAAGAGGAATCTTTATCGGTTGTAACAATCCGACGGTAATTGATGTTCGCCTTCACTTAGCGACAAGTCAAACATTTTCCCACAAACTCTGTCATCTCACGCTTCAACCACAGCCACCATCATTCACGGAGATCTCGATACATCTTATTTCCTCCGGATGCATAGCATAAGGGCTACTATCGCCTCCGTAGAATCGATTGCCTTAGATCCGAGTCCTTAGGCATGCATACTCTTCCTCGAAAGCACAACATCCCTCCGTGTTTATTCCAAAATCTTCAATTTCACCGCTTTCAACTTGTCAAGTAAGGGTCCCAACTTCTCATCGATGTCTGCTTTTCCTTGATTTATTCCACCACAACGGTTTCACCAAGTTCGCTAACAAACTGCCATCCTCATACAGACTCAAATGGGCAAACAAAGCTCTTAATTCAGATACCGCCTTACGACTTAACGCGTCAGCTACCACGTTAGCCTTTCCAGGATGGTATTCGATGGAGAAATCGTAATCCTTTAACAATTCTACCCATCTTCTTTGTCTTAAATTCAACTCCTTTTGGGTAAGGAGGTATTTAAGACTCTTGTGATCCGTGTAGATTATGGACTTCTCACCATAGAGATAGTGCCTCCAAATCTTTAGAGCAAAGACAACGGCAGCTAACTCCAAATCATGAGTAGGGTAGTTTACTTCGTGTGGTCTCAATTGACGAAAGCATAGGCCACCACATTTCCATTTTGCATCCATACACAACCTGCACCCGTGTGAGGCGCGTCACAATATCTGATGAATTCTTTTCCACCTCGGTTGAATTAAAACCTGGAGCTTCGTCAGATCTTCTTCAATTTCTCGAAACTCTCTTGCTACTTTTCGGTCCGGATATACGGAGCTCCTTTCGCAATGATTTAATTAGGTGCAACTATCAACGAAAACCCTCTACAAAACGCCTATAGTATCCACCAAACCTAAGAAACTCCAATTTCAGCTCACGATGTTGGTGGTTTCCAATCCGTAATAGCCTCAATTTTCCGAGGATCCACCCTTATTCCTTCTACCGATACTACATGACCAAGGAAAGTCACCTCCTTTAGCCAAAATTCGCATTTACCAAATTTGGCATACAATTGCTTATCACGAAGTAGTTGTAATACTATCCGCAAATGTTGGTCATGTTCCTCCTCATTTCTCGAATAAACCAATATGTCATCTATGAACACTACTACAAACCGGTCTAAATATGGTTGAAAGACTTGGTTCATCATGTCCATAAATGCATTGGTGCATTGGTTAATCCAAACGGCATCACTACAAACTCATAGTGTCCGTAACGTGTCCGAAATGCCGTCTTATAAATGTCCGCTTTTTCACCTTAAGTTGGTGATAACCCGACCTTAAATCAATTTTGAGAAAAGCAAGCTCCTTTTAATTGATCAAACAGTCGTCAATTCTTAGCGAGGATACCGATTCTTGATCGTCAATTTATTCAACTATGCGTAGTCAATGCACATACGCATCGATTCATCCTTCTTCTTGACGAACAAGACCGGTGCTCCCCACGGAGACACACTTGGTCGAATGAATCCCGATCCGAGAATTCTTGAATTTGAGCTTTGAGCTCAACCAACTCCTTCTGATTGCCATTCTATAGGAGCAATGGACACCGGAGTCATCCCGAGCAAAAGCTCAATGCCAAATTCTACTTCCCGATCCGAGGTATACCGGAAGTTCTTCTGAAATACATCGGAAATTCCTTCACCGTCCTCACATCATTCACAGATAATTCTTTGGCATCCAAAGCACGGATAAAGGCTAGAAATGTTCCGTATCCTTTTCGCACCAACTTCTCAGCTTTTAATGTAGATACCACATTTGCCAGATAGTTCTTTCGTTCACCAATCATTATGACTTCCTTATCATCCGAGGTTTTTCTCGACATTCGCTTTTCAAAGACAATCCAATTCGCTTCGATGTTTGACCAGCCAATCCATGCCCAGAATGAGATCGAACTCATCGAAAGGTAGTTCCATCAAGTTTGCTAAGAATACTTCCTCTTGGATTTTTAAGGGCACGTCTTTAAATATTTTATTAACCATTACCGACTGTCCTAAAGGATTCATTATCATCTCACTATCGGTAATTTGATTCTAAATTGAGGTTTCCGGATATGGCACTAGATACATATGAATGAGTAGAGCCAATATCTATTAAGGCAATAACAGTACATCAAAAATAAAGAACGTCTGGTTATCACATCCGTGCATTGCCGTCCTCGCATTGCCTAACTGCATAGACCGATCCAGTACGTCTTGCATCTGCATTTCCTCTATTACCATTGCCTCGACCCGGTGCACCTTGACCACGACCAGCCCCATTACCACCACGACCTGGTCCACGTCCTCTCGGTGGTCAGCCGATTACCTCGGCCATTGTGCATCATTATTACGGACTTCTTGAGTCGTATCCATTCGTCGAGGACAACTTTTGTACTGATGTTCCATTGAACCGCATTTGTAGCATGCGCCCGTTTTCCTCCAACATTCCCCAAAATGTCTTTTCCCACACTCAGTGCAATCTCGACTTCGATTATTTGCTACCGGGGTTCTGCCTTGAACTGATTCATCATTCCGGAGTTTCTTCCGAAATCTCTTTGAAGATCCAGATCACCGTGTCTCTTTCTTGTTTGGAATCTTTCTCGGTCTCGCTGTTACGAGTTCTTAGCCTCTTGACTATTTTGGCCTTCTCCACCAGAGTGGAAAAATTTCTAACTTGTTGCGGAGCAATCAGAACCCTCAGCTCATCATTAAGTCCATCTTCGAAACGTACACAACGTTCATGATCCGTTGCTACAATTGTCCGGGCATAGCGGCTCAGACGTACAAACTCGCCTTCATATCTCGCCACGGTCTTACTTCCTTGGACAAGATTCGAAATTCCTTCCTTCGACGTCTACATAACTTCGTTCCAACATATTTTCCTTGGAAGGCGCTTTTAAAGAATTCCCGTTAATCGGTGCGGCTTGATGCCTTCTCGACGGTGAGCCACCACCGATCGCCTCATCTCTTAACAAGGATACAGCCTCTCAATTTTTGCTCGACAAGACATTCCATATCATCCATAATCCGTTCCACGACTTCGAGCCATGATTCACCACATTCGAGCTACACGAGACACCTCGAAAACTTACGCATTATTTGCCTTAAGTCGCTCTGAAATTGACCCACGAGTTGTTGGCCCAATTCTAGTTCCATCGACCCTTTCCAAGACTCGCAACATTACTTGAGTTAATGCATGATCTTCTTCCATGTGATCGCATGATCCCATCTCACTTTCAATTGACGCAGGTACGTCTACTTCCGGCATGTGATTTGGTGCTTGATTGTAGCACCTCGGCCTCTACCACGGCCACGCTCTACGCGTCCACGACCACGCCCTCTAGTGCTCATGATAGCTTGTTCGCTTATCCGATTACAAGTTTTATGAATCGGAAATTTTGTTTCGGTGTTTATTAACGATATTTTATGAGATTTGAGATATAAAGTTGTTTTTAGCAACATATCCTATAGTCTCAATCTCTAGCTTTTCACATCTATAACTAGAAGTTCTAGAGTGTTCCTATGATCATATCATAGTAATCATTAAGTAGTAAATACTTACTTGACTTGTCGCCGGATGCTTGTGGTGCCATCTTGATTTTGAATGATTTCATCACGAAATTATTTGCGAACCCAAACCACAGCCGAGTTTTTGAAACTGGGCTCTGATACCACTAATTGTAACACCCCAAACCCGGTCTATGCGTTGAGACTAGATTTGGTTTGTTACATGAATCGAGCTATTTTAAATTTGCAATAAGTTGAAAACTTCAATATAAATTTCAGATTTTAAAAAAAATAGAAGAGTATTTGAATTTGATAATATTAGAAAACTTTAGTTGAAAATCGTTGTATTATCAAAAACCTTTAGGAAATTTGTTAAAGAGTTAACAATAACAAAATATTTATAAAAGAATTTCATATACTTGAAAACCCAAATTTGTTTTAATAAAACATCATATAATCATAGCCCATAATTAGAAGTCCAAAGTATAGTTTAAAACCCAACACACATAAAATCCATAAATTATTTATAGAGGCCTTATTACAATAATCCAAAATAGTAAAAATACTTATTAAAAGTTCGAGTTTAAATAACCCATGTTTTTCAAAGATGGCCTCCACAAAGTCATCCTCGGCCAAGTCCACGTCAATTTCCATTACCCGAGATGGAAAATTAAAAGAGGTGAGTTACTTAGAATTCAAATGTAACTCACTTACCACCATTATTGGGCGGATCATCAAGATATTATCTTTGGGCTTGAGCCCAATTCTGTAATTCAACAATATATCATAAAAAATAATTAATAATGCATGTAAAATGTATTTCCATCCCAAACCTAATATCCATCCGCTAACACCCCTGCACCAACCATCACACTGTGGGATCAAGTGAACCAACCCGCCATCACACCAATCATAGGCATCAAGCCTTTTTATAATTGTGGCAAAGCCACCGAACTAGAGGCAATAAGCCATTATTGTGGCGAGCCACCGAACTAGATATTTGGCAACTGCCATTCTTCTCTTCATATATCCCACCCATGCAATTATACATGTACTATAAAATATAAAATTTCTTAATAATGCATAACATGGTGGGTTTATCAATAACATTTCATTTGGCCCATAATTATAATATAGCAATTTGTCTATTTAGCGCTTTAGTGGGCTTTGGCCCATTTACCAAACTAGAGTGTTTTGGCTCAATTTTAACGAACTAGAGTATTTTGGCCCAATTTATCGAACTAGAGTATTTTGGCCCAATTTTAACGAACTAGAGTATTTTGGCCCAATTTATCGAACTGGAGTATTTTGGCCCAATTTTAACGAACTAGAGTATTTTGGCCCAATTTATCGAACTAGAGTATTTTGGCCCAATTTTAACGAACTAGAGTATTTTGGCCCAATTTATCGAACTAGAGTATTTTGGCCCAATTTTAACGAACTAAGTATTTTGGCCCAATTTATCGAAACATCCAATTTACATAATAACGAAAAATTTCTCGAGGCGTTTTAAGTAATTTTTACGATTTAGACGTTTACGTATTTTGGTCAAAATATCAATATTTACGTTTTTACCGATCTAATCGTTTTACGATTTACTTCATACCAAAATTGACATCCAGCAGAAAATAATGAGTGTGAAGTTACACACCTGTTCTACCGAGAGTACTAATCCTTCTCGCTCCTCGGCACTTAAAACATATTTTGATCAGTTAGACAACTAATTCAGTAAAATAATCTTAATCGATAATAGATCCAAAATCTTACCCTCTTGATTTTGAATCACTTCAATTTTCGCTTTTCCTCATTTATTGATTCGTTACGTAGAATCCACCAACGATAACGGCTCGGAAGTTCGTACTACTTGAATAATGGACTTCCTTGGAAGATGGCCCATAACCGGTGGAAAATCCCTGATGCAAAATCGCTCTTCGTTTGAATGGGGATTTACGGATCGCCCCTCTTAACGTGACTAACCACCCTTTTCTTCCTATTTTGAAAGTCTTCAAGATCCAAAGGAATTTTAGTTAGATTTAAAATAATATCAAATAATACTAGAGATTTTAAAGAGTGGGATTTCCTTACCACAATGAAGCGCTTCCAACGTTCCACGATTCCCGTTCACTTGAGTTACGATCTCGTTATTGCACTAAATAACAACGAAGAAACATTATTAGAATGAACGTTATATCGATTCAAAAAGTCCTTCAAATCACCATTACTATTCGGCCATAATATCACTAATTAAAACGAAAACGAAAAAAAAGAAGAACCCCTTACCTATAATCCACGATCGAAAAGAAAGGATTGAGAAAGGTGTTTGTGAGAGTTGGAGAATTCGGCTATGCAACCAAAGAAAAGAGAAAATAATTTCGGTTATGGCACTCTAGCATTCGGCCAAAAGAGAGTTTGATGGAGAAACTTTGATTGAAATAATTAGAATATGAGAAAGAGATGGTGATGAGGTAGTTTGATTTCAAAGAGAAAGAAGAAGAAAAAAATGGACTTTTAGGAGTTAGTGCATTAACCATGGCAAAAAGAAAAAAAGGAAGGTGGTTTTTGGTATGGTTGATTTTGGCACAAGGAGAATACAAAAGAAAATTCACAAGATGAATAAAAGTGACCAAATGGTCAAAAGATTTTGGCTTTACCAATTGCAAAATTCGGCCAAGATGAAAGTTGAAAGGAGAGGAATTAAAAATTCTGCACAAAGTGCAAGGAATGACCAAAGAGAGAAAAGAAATTCTTAGCCAAAACTAACTCAAAATTAGACTCCTTCCCTATACCAAATTGCCGTCCAGCACATGGTCAATTGGCCATGATTTCTTTCCAAAATTTCCCCTTGATATGTGCCTTATGTTCCCCCTATCTTTCCTTAAGTATTTGATTCCATGCCATATATTTTCTATTTCCATAATCCTTTGATACACTAACCAAAAATAATATGGTCAACTCTTACCTTAATTGTCCTTGGCGACACTTCCTATCTATGTGAAGAAAATTAAAACAAAATTTCATCTAGGTGCTATCACAAGGGATTGAACCTCTTTCCTCTTGCTATAACCCATGCGCCAATACCACCATGCCATATGCTCATTTTATGACACTCTTTAGCACATAATTTAACTTAAGTCCTAATGACATTTGTTTCCCTTCAATAAATTCTCAATTAATAAATTTTATTTCTTAAAAAAACTAAACACCAATTTATGCAATTTAAATACTGGATTTTTAGGTGTTACAACTCTACCTCCTTAAAGAAAACACCTAAAAATCCGAGTATTTAAATTGCATAAATTGGTGTTTAGATTTTTAAAAGAAAGAAAATTTATTAATTGAGGGAACTGGGAAAATGAATAAATAATGGGAAATCAAGGAGCTTAGAAGGATTAGTACTTCCTGAATCTAGGTGTGTAACTTCACACTCATTATTTTCTTGCTGGAAATTTCGAGATGAAGTAAATCGTAAAAACGATTAGATCCAGAAAACGAATATTGATATTTTGACGCAAAAACGCCTGAATCGAAAAATTACTAAAACGCCTCGAGAAATTTTTCGTTATTATGTAAATTGGATGTTTCGAAAATGGGCCAAAATACTTAGTTCGTTAAAGTTGGGCCAAAATACTCTAGTTCGACAAATTGGGCCAAAATACTCTAGTTCGTTAAAATTGGGCCAAAATACTCTAGTTCGATAAATTGGGCCAAAATACTCTAGTTCGTTAAAATTGAGCCAAAACACTCTAGTTCTAGAATGGGACAAAGCCCACTAAAGCGCTAAATAGACAAATTGCTATATTATAATTATGGGCCAAATGAAATGTTATTGATAAACCCACCATGTTATGCATTATTAAGAAATTTTATATTTTATAGTACATGTATAATTGCATGGGTGGGATATATGAAGAGAAGAATGGCCATTGCCAAATATCTAGTTCGGTGGCTCGCCACAATAATGGCTTATTGCTCTAGTTAAATGGCTTTGCCAAATTATAAAAAAGGCTTGATACCTCACGATTGGTGTGATGGCGGGGTGGGTTGACTTGATCCTCACAGTGTGATGGTTGGTACTAGTGAAGGATGGATATTAGGTTTGGGATGGGAAATACATTTTACATGCATTATTAATTATTTTTTTATGATATATTGTTGAATTCGTAATTGGGCCAAGCCCAAATGATAATATCTCGATGATCCGCCCAATCATGGTGGTAAGTGAGTTACACATCGAGTTCTAAGTAACTCACCCCTTTTAATTTTCCATCTCGATAATGGAAATTGACGTGGACTTGGGCCGAGGATGACTTTGTGGAGGCCATACATAAAAACATGGGTTATTTAAACTCAACTTTTAATAAGTATTTTACTATTTTGGATTATTGTAATAAGTGGCCTCTATAAATAATTTATGGATTTTATGTGTTGGGTTTTAAACTATACTTTGGACTTCTAATTATGGGCTATGATTATATGATGTTTTATTAAAACAAATTTGGGTTTTCAAGTATATGAAATTTTTTTATAAATATTTTGTTATTGTTAACTCTTTAACAAATTTCCTAAAGGTTTTTGATAATACAACGATTTTCAACTAAAGTTTTTCTAATATTATCAAATTCAAATACTCTTCTATTTTTTTAAAATATGAAATTTATATTGAAGTTTTCAACTTATTGCAAATTTAAAAATAGCTCGATTCATGTAACAAACCAAATCTAGTCTCAACGACATAGACCTGGTTTGGGGTGTTACAATTAGTGGTATCGAGCCCGCTTCAAAAACTCCCTACCGTGGTTTGGGTTCGCAAATAATTTCAGATGAAATCATTCAAAATCAAGATGGCACCACAAGCATCCGCAACAAGTCAAGTAAGTATTTACTACTTAATGATTACTATGATATGATCATAGGAACACTCTAGAACTTCTAGTTTTAGATGTGAAAAATCAGAGAGATTGAGACTATAGGATATGTTGCGAAAAACAACTTTATATCTCAAATCTCATAAAATATCGCTAATAAACACCGAAACAAAATTTCTGATTCAAAACTTGTAATCGATAAACGAACAAGCTATCATGAGCACTAGAGGACGGTCGTCGGACGCGTAGACGTGGGCCGTAGGAGGCCGAGGTGCTACAACCAAGCACCAAATCATATGTCAAGTAGACGACTCTGGCCAATTGAAAGTGAGATGGGATCACGCGATCACATGGAAGAAGATCATGCATTGACTCAAGCAATGTTGGAAGTCTTGGAAAGGGTCGAACTAGAATTGGGCCAACAACTCGTGGGTCAATTTTCAGAGCGATTTAAGGCAAATAATGCGAAGTTTAGAGGTGTCTCGTGTAGTCTGAATGTGGTCAACATCGGCTCAAGTCGTGGAACGGATTATGGATGATATGGAATGTACCGAAAGCAAAAATTGAGAGGAGTCAGATCCTTGTTAAGAGATGAGGCGACGCTGGTGGCCATCGCTCGAGAAGGTATCAAGCCGCATCGATTAACTCGGGAATTCTTTAAAGCCGCTTCCAAGGAAAATATGTTGAACGAAGTTATGTAGACGTCAAGGAAGGAATTTCAATCTTGTCCAAGGAAGTAAGACCGTGGTAGCATATGAAGTCGAAGTTTGTATCTGCGAGCCGCTATGCCCATGACAATTGTAGCAACGGATCATGAACGCTAGTACATTTCAAGATGGACTTAATGATGAGTCGAGGTTCCGATTGTTCCGCAATAAGTTAGAAATTTTTCCACTCAGTGGAGAAGGCCAAAATAGCCAAGAGGCTAAGAACTCGAACGCGTAACCGAAGGCTGATTCTCAAACAAGAAAGAGACAGGTAGCCTCTGATCTTCAAAGAGATTTCGTAAGAAACCCCTAATGATGAATCGCCAGGCGTAACCCCCAGAGCAAATAATCAAGTCAGATTGTAATCGAGTGTGGGAAAAGACATTTTGGGGAATGTTGAGGAAAAACAGCGATGCTACAAATGCGTTCAATGGAACATTAGTACAAAAGTTGTCCTCGATTTAATGGATACGACTCAAGAAGTCCGAATAATGATGCACAACCTGGTCCGAGGTAATCGCCAGCCCACCGAGAGTGACGTGGACCGTGTGCGGTGATAATGAGGCTGGTCGTGGTCAAGGTGCACCGTGTCGAGGCAATGGTAATAGAGGAAATGCAGATGCAAGATAGCCCTCGATCGGTCTATGCGCTAGACGCCGCGAGGATCTAAGAATGCACCGTATGTGATAATCGCACGCTCTTCATTTTGATGTACCTATTATTGCCTTTAATAGATATTGGCTCTACTTCATTCATATGTATCTAGTGCCATATCCGAAATCAATTTAGAATCAAATTACCGATAGTGAGATGACAAGAATCACCCTAGATGATGCAGAATGGTTAATAAAATATTTAAAGACGCGTCTTTAAAAATCCAAGAGGAAGTATTCTTAGCAAACTTGATGGAACTACCTTTCTCATGAAGTTCGATCTTATTCGGGCATGGATTGGTCGGTTAAACATCCAGCACAATTGATTGTGCTGAAAACTAATGTCAAGAAAACCCCTTATGATAAGGAAGTCATAATGATTGGTGAACAAAGAACTATCTCGGCAAATGTGGTATCTCGCATTAAAAGTCGAGAAGTTGGTGCGAAAGGATACGTAAACATTTCTAGCCTTTATCTCGTGCTTTGATGCCAAAGAATTATCTCGTGGAATGATGGAGGATCTAGAAGGAATTTTCTTCGATGTATTTCCCAAGAACTTCCCCGTATACCTCAGATCGGAAGTAGAATTTGGCATTGAGCTTTTGCTCAGATAGCCCCAGGTCCATTGCTCCCTATAGAATGGCAATCAAGGAGTTGGTCAGCTCAAAGCTCAAATTCAAGAATTGGTCGGATCGGGATTCATTCACCAAGTGTCTTCTCCGCTTTGCAGCACCGCCTTGTTCGCCAAGAAGAAGGATGATCGATGCGTATGTGCATTGACTACAAACATTGAATAAATTGACGATCAAGAATCCAGATCCTCCGCTGAAGAATTGACTAATTGCTTGATCAATTAAAAGGAGCTTCAGCTTTTCTTCAAAATTGACTTAAGGCTCAAGTTATCACCATATTTAAGGTGAAAGAAGCATCATATTTATAAGACGGATTTTTATATAACGCTATTATTACTATGAGTTTGTAGTGATGCCGCTTGATTAACCAATGCACCAACCGATTTATGGACATGATGAACCTAGTCTTTCAAACCATATTTAGACCGGCTTTGTAGTAGTGTTCATGATGACATATTGGTTTATTCGAGAAATGAGGGAGGAACATGACCAAAGATTTATGATAGTATTACAACTACTTCGTGATAAGCAATTGTATGCCAAATTTGGTAAATGCTAATTTTGGCTAAAGGAGGTGACTTTCCTGGTCATGTAGTATCACCAAGGAATAAGGTGGATCCTCAAAAATCGAGGTTATTCTCGATTGGAAACCACCAACATCGAGAGTCAAATTTGAGTTTCAGGTTTGGCGATGACGCTTTCAGAGGGGTTTTCGCTGATAGCTCGCACTCTAACTAAAACAATGCTGTAGGGAGCTCCGATATCCTCGACTAAAAAGCAAGCAAGAGAGTTTCAAGAAATTGAAGAAGATCTCCGATGTAAACTCCGCTTTTAATTCAACCAGATGTGGAAAAGAATTCATCGAGAGTTGTGACACGCCTCACACGGGTCTGGGTTGTGTATTGATGCAAATGGAAAGGTGGTGGCCTATGTCTCGCCAATTGAGACCACACGGCAAACTACCCTACCATGATTTGGAGTTACGCCGCTTGTTTTCTTTCTCTAAAGATTTGGAGGCACTATCTCTATGGTGAGAAGTCCATAATCTACACGGATCACAAGAGTCTTAAATACCTCCTTACCCAAAAGGAGTTGAATTTAAGACAAAGAAGATGGGTAGAATTGTTAAAGGATTACGATTTCTTCATCGAATACCATCCTCGAAAGGTTAACGGGTAGCCGACTGCTAAGTCGGTGCGGTGATCTCAATTAAGAGCTTTGTTTGCCCATTTGAGTCTCAGATGAGGATGGCGCTTGTTAGCGTAACTTCGTGAAACCTCCGTGTCGGAACAAATCAAGGAAAAATGTATATCGATGAGAAGTTGGGACCCTTATCTTCGCAAGTTGAAAACGGTGAAATTGAAGATTTTGGAATAAACACTGAGGGATGTTGTGCTTTCGAGGAAGAGTATGCATGTTAAGGACTCGATCTAAGACAACCGATTCTACGGAGGCGCAGAGTAGCCCTTATGCTATGCATCCCTGAGGAAATAAGATGTATCGAGATCTCCGTGAATGACAGGTGGCCGGTGAAGCGTGAGATGACAGAGTTTGTGGGAAAATGTTTGACTTGTCGCTAAGTGAAGGCGTAACATCAATTATCATTCTGATTGTTACAACCGATAAAGATTCCTCTTTGGAAATGGGATGATAACTATGGATTTTGTTAGTGGTTACCTTTAACACCTACTAAGAAAAATTCGCTTGGGTAATTGTTGAGGGTTATTCATTGCGTAGATCTATTATATCGGATAGGACCCTAACACCTTAAAAATCCGAGTATTTAAATTGCATAAATTGGTGTTTAGATTTTTAAAAGAAATAAAATTTATTAATTGAGAATTTATTGAAGGAGAAACAAATGTCATTAGGACTCAAGTTAAATTATGTGTCAAGAGTGTCATAAAATGAGCATATGGTATGGTGGTATTGGCGCATGGGTTATAGCAAGAGGAAGAGGTTCGAATCCTTGTATAGCACCTAGATGAAATTTTTGTTTTAATTTTCTCGCACATAGATAGGAAGTGCTCGCCAAGGACAATTAAGGTAAGAGTTGACCATATTATTTTTGGTTAGTGTATCAAAGGATTATGGAAATAGAAAATATATGGCATGGAATCAAATACTTAAGGAAAGATAGGGGAACATAAGGCACATATCAAGGGAAATTTTGAAAGAAATCATGGCCAATTGACCATGTGCTGGACGGCATTTGGTATAGGGAGGAGTCTAATTTTTGAGTTAGTTTTGGCTAAGAATTTCTTTTCTCTTTGGTCATTCCTTGCACTTTGTGTAGAATTTTAATTCCTCTCCTTTCAACTTTCATCTTGGCCGAATTTTGCAATTGGTAAAGCCAAAATCTTTTGACCATTTGGTCACTTTTATTCATCTTGTGAATTTTCTTTTGTATTCTCCTTGTGCCAAAATCAACCATAACAAAAACCAAAGGTTTTCTTTTTTCTTTTTTGCCATGGCCGAATGCACTAACTCCTAAAAGTCCATTTTTTTCTTCTTCTTTTCTCTTTGAAATCAAACTACCTCATCACCATCTCTTTCTCATATTCTAATTATTTCAATCAAAGTTTCTCCATCAAACTCTCTTTGGCCGAATGCTAGAGTGCCATAACCAAATTATTTTCTTTTCTTTGGTTGCATAGCCAATTCTCCAACTCTCACAAACACCTTTCTCAATCCTTTCTTTTCGATCGTGGATTATAGGTAAGGGGTTCTTCTTTTTTTCGCTTTCATTTTAATTAGTGATATTATGGCGTAATAGTAATGGTGATTTGAAGGACTTTTGAATCGATATAACGCTCATTCTAATAACGCTTTTTCGTTATTATTTAGTGCAATAACGGAGATCGGAACTCAAGTGAACGGGGGAATCGTGGAAACGTTGGAAACGTTTCATTGTGGTAAGGAAATCCCACTCTTTAAAATCTCTAGTATTATTTGATATTATTTTAGATCTAACTAAAATTCCTTTGGATCTTGAAGACTTTCAAAATAGGGAAGAAAAGGGCGGTGGTTAGTCACGTAAGAGGGCGGATCCGTAAATCCCTATTCAAATGAAGAGCGATTTCGGCATCTCGATTTTCCAACCGGTTATGGGCCATCTTCCAAGGAAGTCCATTATTCAAGTAGTACGAACTTCCGAGCCATATATCGCTGGTGGATTCTCATGCTAGCTTAATCAATAAACGAGGAAAAGCCGAAAATCAAGTGATTCAAAATCAAGAGGGTAAGATTTTGGATCTATTATCGATTAAGATTATTTTACTAATTAGTTGTCTAACGGATCAAAATAACTTATTTTCAAATGATATTCTAAATAGTACTGAGTCTAGTGTTTGGGACAATTTTAAAAGTAATGAAGAGAAAATTGATGGCTAAATATTGCATAGGTCCAAATAAAATTAGGCCATATAGTCTCAAAGTTAGGTTTCAAAGGATAATTTTATCAGGGTCGAATTGAAAGGCTCAAACGGTCCAAACAATAGTTGCCTAAATCATTTTCAATATTCCATGCTTCCTAGGATTTTGCCTCAAGAAATTACTCACCAATTCTAAAGACTTAAACTTTCATGCATGCCTACTTTTTCAAGGGAATTAAATATTTTATGGCACTAATTTGCATGTTTTATTAAAAGAATACATTTATATCATTATTAAGCTAACATAATAACTTATTGAAATAATATAACTTTATTAATATCTGAAGTTCAAAGATACTTAACAAAATTTCAAATTATTGAAAAATATATATTAATCATAATTAAAAGAAAATTTTATTTTGAGTGGAATTAATTCAAATTTTCGCCTCCCTACTTAAAGTGAACAATGTCCTCATTGTTTAAAGTGAATAGATACTATACACCGTAGGATATATAGAAAAGAGGAGGTGAGTCAAATTGATCTGCTTAAGTACCGTGCTCTCTAAAATCCAATCCTAGACATGTATATATCTATTGCCACACTTTAGCCTTTGTGACTTGTTCAGATTTTATTCATGATTCCTGTCTCTTGTTTTATTGTCCAAAAATAAAAATTCCTAGTTAACCTAATCCTAGAATAACTTAAGAATAGAAATAAACTAGAGTTGAAGTCCTCCCCCTTTTTTATTTGTTTTCCGATCCTTCCGAATTCGACTCATCTTTTGCTCCATCAGTATTGCCTTTGCATGAATCACCTTGCTCCCTCTTTGATGATGAAATCCATGGTTCAAATATGAAATCTAGAAACTCAGGCACAAAAATAAATGGGTCATTATAAATATTCTTGAGGGCACTCCTTATCGAGTCATCTCTTATTTTTGAGTATCTCCGGTAGGCTTGTTGCTGTCATTGCATGTGTTGCATTAAGTCAATCAGCTTTAACAGCTCATCACGAAGATCTAGGCTAGGCGATGGAGCTCCAAACATTGAGGTTTCAATATTAGGTTCACTTACGGTTCCATTGATTACGCTTTATTAGGGACTTCAGCTTGATTTCTCCAAGGGACTTCGTGGGATCATCTTCTACTTCTTTGGGATCCTCGCTCTCTTCAACTCGTTGCTATAGAATAGAATCTCTGGCTACTCGGTAGAGGTCCCAATCAGTGATTGTGCCTTGACTATACTCTGTCTCCTTCATGTCCTCAAGGAGTTTTGCTTTTAAGCATAAAATTGTTATTGTAAAGGGGAAAGAGGCCAGGCCAGAATGTCTAACGGCACAATTTCGCATTTCTCTTAGGATGATTTTTCCCACATCAATGGCCTTTCCAGTTAGAATCAAGTATAATAGGACCATTCGTTCTAATGAAATTGTAGTCCCATGCGAACTAGGCATAGGGCTGAAACGAATGAAATAGAACCATACCTTCACAAGTGGTGTCAAATACTCTCTTCGACATGTGTGGATTCCTTGCTTTGACACAGTCCAATTAGAACCTGGAACTGTAAGTTCCTCGAGGATTTCTTGCAAATTTTCAGGCTTAATGTTTCTCAACAGAGAAGAATATTCATTGTTGTCGAAATCAGCTAATTCAAAGAATCCATTAATAGCATTTGAATTTATTGGTACCTTGATTCCGTGGACTGGAACTTCGGTCAATTCGCTTGAGGTTAAGTTCACAGAGAATTCACTTAACTAATTCCTCATCCACACTTGGCCTCTTTTCACAAAACAATTCCTAATTGAGGGTTTCAAAGAACTTGACGAATCGTGCCATAAAGTCTCTCAGAGTTGCTTTCCTTCAATGTGAAGCCTTTTTCCGGATGCATTTGTTGATTTTTGAAAATAGTTTCAGTATCTTGCTTTGGCTTCTTTACGTTGAAATTTGTTATGTGCCATTAATTTGGGCAGAGGCACGAGTTCTCTTCTTGAGGCATGATTGACTTGATCATAAGAGAGGAAAAAATTATTTTCTCAAAGATTTAGTTAATAAACATTACTAATATTTCAATAAATTGACAATTTTAAATAATTGAATAAAATTAAAACTTAAGGAAAAAAATTTTCTTACCACCTTCCTCGTAAAATTTAAGAACTCCTAAAATAAAATATACTAATAAAAAAAAGATGGAAATTTAAAAGGAGGGTTGAAGGCTTTTGGCTTAGGTTGGGTGGATGGATGCGTGGTAGGGGCTGCACACAAGCAGCAGCATGCAAGGCCTTGCGGCAGGTAGGCCACGGGATGGTCGGGTGTGCGGGGAAGATGGTGCGTAGCAAGCAACGCACGCTGGAGGCAGCAGGTGTGAGGCCACGACACAGGCATTGTTGAGCTGGGGCGCATGGCGTGTCTTTGTGGGCAGGCTGGGTCAATGGTTGCTGTGGCTAGGGACTTGTGGCACTTTGGTGTTTGGTGAATTGGGGTTTTGAGTGATAAATGAATGGGGAGAAGCTAGGGGTAATTTATAGTAGGAGTAATGGGACTTAGAATAGAACTCTTAGTAGAATTTAATGATTAAAAAATAAGAGTCCAATTCTAATTTTACTCAAGATTAACAACAATTAATAATTAAATATACACATATAAAATTATCAATTGCTATTAAATTATTAAGATAAACATAAAATAAAATTAATCCTAATCCATGCTACGTTGATAAAAATTAATATATAAATTATAATGAATATAATTATATATTAAAGTTTATCAATAATTTATAAGTATGATATTAAGTAAAAATATTTATTCTAGATGCCTTTTTAAAATATTTACAAAAAGAGGACCTAGTTTTTTATTTACGAAAATAGCAACCAAATTTTGAAAATAATTCAATTAAGTCCCTAGACTTAATAAAATTTGAAATTGAGTTGCAATTTAAGACTTGGGTCAAAATTGACCTTTTATTTGGAAAACCAAAATTTTATTTTGTCATTTAGGGGCTAATTTCTTGGAAAATTATGTAAAAATCAATTCCCAGGAAAAGATTGGAGGGCTCACAAGCAGTCCCGCTTAAGTTCCAATCTCTAAGACAGAATTTATTTAAACATAATAAACCCTAAAATATACCCTAAATAATTTATTGAAAACAAGAAAATCTAAAGATCGGATAAACCGAACAAGATGTGATCCTGCTCGTGTCTTTCTCCGTAGTAATGTTTCAAATGTTTGAGCATTGATGTAACACCCAAACCCTACCCTAGAAGTTAGGCCCAAATCTGGCATATCACATTGAAGGAAGTTGAAAAGCTAAGCAATTGTTTAGAAAAGTTTTATCGGATTTTTGAACTCCGAGTTTGTTGTTTGTTTCAGAAAAACGCGATTTGCTAAATGCCCATTTAAAAGTTGTTATTATTTTGTTTAACTGTTTTGTCATGAAAGTTGAACTCGCATCGTTGGGTAAACATGATATTTTAGAAAACGATTGCTAATGTTTTAAGAAAACCCCGTATTTATAAGTCTAACAGTTATAAATGAAAACTTAGAAAAATAAACCAATGGCCTTGTTACAAAATATTAACCCAAAATAAATAATCTAAAAGAAAAGGTAAAAATTGAAATTACTAAAGTTCACGAGTAGTATCTCCAATGTATAGCCACCCCGAGTCCTCCACGGCTCCCAATCCTCTATCGCTGGAAATTACCTGAAACATTTAATAAAAAAGAGGGGGTGGGTTTACGAAAACTCAGTGTGTACAACCCTCATTGGTAAGAACATGCATCACAACAATCCGAGCCGAAGCCCATTATAGTAACGGTGGCAATTGGGCCTTAGCCCAAAATAGCCTCGATTGAACCTTAACCCATATCATATGTCACAGCAGATAATGTATGCAATGCGATGCAAACCCAGCCCAACCTATTATGTTCAATCTTCGCATCTCCTGAATCTACCCAATAACTGTGGCACCTTGCCACTGGTGGTACCTAACCATTGGGACGAGTCACAAAATAATATATATGTGGTACCAAACCACTGGTGGTTCCAAACCACTGGTGACAAATGTCACAAAAGAGAATATGTGGGGCCAACCCACTTGTGGTACCAAACCACTGGTGACAATCCCGTAATGAATATATGTGGAGCCAACCTACTATGGTACCAAACCACTGGGATGAGTCACAAAATAATATATATGTGGTACCAAACCACTGGTGGTTCCAAACCACTGAGACTTAGTCACAATGTATTATGTGGGGCCAACCCACTTGTGTCATTTTCTCCACATTTTATTCTTAAAGCCTACCTACTAACTCCTAGGGTTTTTTTCACCTAAAACCAAAATTTTCCTAAGCCCAAGTTTGAACCCGGGACTTCATAGAAGCCCCCTAACCTTCCAAAATCACTCACCTACTAGATCCAACTTGCATTAAAGTCGTTCTCTTATTCTCTAAAATTTTAACCGCTACTACGCCCAAGGCCCAATGGGCCCAATTCTACTAGGCCCAACTTTGGGATGTTACAATTGACTTGAAAATTACCTCTCTTACCTTAGAGTTCAACAACTCCATATGGGTAGATGCGATGAATCGTAAATGGGCCGGACCAACGTGATTTTAACTTACATGGAAAGAACTTCAATCTAGAATTAAATAACAAAACTTTCTGACCTGCTTCAAACTCTCGAACTCGAATATTCTTGTCATGCTATTTCTTGAGTCATTCTTTAAGTAATTTGGCATTTTCGTATGAGAACATTCAAAATTCCTCTAGCTCGTTGAGTTGGAGAATCCGTTTCTCTTTAGCAGACTTAAGATCCAAGTTAAGTCATTGAAGAGCCCAGTAGGCTTTACGCTCTAATTCCAAAGGTAGATGATGTGCTTTTCCAAAGACCAACCTCTAGGTGACATTCCTAAAGGTGTCTTGTATGTCGCTCAGAAGCCCATAAAGCATCATCTAGTCTCTTGGACCAATCTCGTCGATTCGAGCAAACTACCTTCTCAAGTATGCCTTTGATCTCTTTATTCGCTAGCTCAGCTTGCCCATTTGTTTGTGGATGGTAAGCTGTGGCAACCTTATGTTTCACTCCATGTTTATCTAACAACCATTTTAACCACTTGTTCACAAAATGGGTCCCTTCATCACTAATAATAGATCTTGGGGTTCCGAACCTTGCGAACACATGTTTCTGCAAGAACTTCATCACAACCTTAGCATCGTTCATCGAATAAGCTTTAGCCTCGACCCACTTGGACACATAATCTACTGTTACCAATATGTAGTTGTGACCAAAAGACTGAGGAAAGGGACCAAGAAAGTCAATACCCCAAACATCAAACAATTCTACTTCAATGATATTTGTTCGAGGCATCTCATTTCTATTTGTGACATTTCCAACCCTCTGACATCGATCACAATTCTTTACGTAAGCGTATGCATCCTTGAATAGTGTTGGTCAAAAGAATCCGGCTTGCAACACTTTGGATGTTGTACGAGTACCTCCAAAGTGTCCCCCACTCCGGGCTGAATGACAGTGGTATAAAATCTTTGGTATTTCATCTTCTGTCACACATCTTCTAATCATCTGATTTGCACACTTTTTAAATAAATATGGCTCTTCCCAGAAATAGTACTTCACATCGTGAAGAAACTTTTTCCTTTGCTAATACATTTTATCAATCGGCATCAAACCACAAGCTAAATAGTTAGCAAAATTAGCAAACCATGGTATATTATAGGCATGATTTATCTTCAGTATGTGTCCATCTAGAAATGTCTCTTGGATAGGTAAAATTGGAGAATTTCCCTCTTGCTGTTCTAATCTAGATAAGTGATCTGCTACTTGGTTTTCTACTCCCCTTCGATCTTGAATTTCTAGATTGAACTCTTGAAGTAGAAGCACCCACCGGATCAATCTCAGCTTGGTATCTTTCTTGGCCAATAAGTACTGAATTGCGGAGTGGTCCGTATAAACAATCACTTTGGTACCTACAAGATAAGATCGAAACTTTTCCAAAGCAAACACAATAGCAAGTAACTCTTTTTCTGTTACTATATAGTTCAGTTGAGCTCCGGTTAAAGTTCTACTTGCGAAGTAGATAGGATGAAAAACTCTGTTCCTTCGATGGCCCATGACAGCTCCAATGGCGAAGTCACTTGCGTCATATATCAATATGAATGGCGAATCCCAGTCTGGTGTGACGATTATGGGTGCCGTGACTAATCGACTCTTCAAATTGTTGAAGGCTTTTAAGCATTCCTCATCAAACTTGGATATCGATTCTTTCTCCAATAGCTTGCATAAGGGTTTAGCCACTTTAGAGAAGTCCTTGATAAATCTTAGATAAAATTAGCGTGACCCAAAAAGCTCCTAACACCTTTTACAGATGATGGAGGTGAGAGTTTCTCAATAACGTTTACTTTTACTTTTTCCACCTCAATCCCATGTCTCGTTATCCGATGCCCTAGAATAATTCATTCTCGTACCATAAAATGGCATTTTTCCCAATTGAGTACGAGATTCTTTTCTTCACATCGCCTCAGTACCTTAGATAGATTGGCTAAGTAATCATCTTAAGTATCTACGAATACTGAGAAATTGTCCATGAAAACTTCCAAGTACTTCTCAACCATGTCAGTAAAAATAGACATCATACATCTTTGAAATGTAGCTGGTGCATTACATAAACCAAATGGCATGCGTCTAAATGCAAATGCACCGTACGAATAGGTAAATGTCATTTTGTGTTGATCTTCCGGTGCTATTGTAATCTGATTATACCCTGAGTATCCGTCGAGAAAACAGTAGTAGTCTCATCCTGTGAGTCTATCCAGCATCTGGTCCAAAATGGAAGAGGAAAGTGATCTTTCCTAATCGCCTTGTTCAGGTTCTGGTAATCGATGCAAATTCTCCATCTCGTAACTATTCTAGTTGGTATCAACTCGTTGTTCTCATTCTCCACAACCGTGATACCTTCTTTCTTCGGCACGCACTGGACTGGACTCACCTATGAACTGTCTGAGATGGGGTAAATTATACCCGCATCCAACCACTTGATAATTTCTTTCTTTTACTACATCTTTCATGATGGGGTTCAGTCTCCGTTGTTCATCAATTGTTCCTCTCTCACCATCTTCTAATATGATCTTGCGCATGCATACAGATAGACTAATACCACGAATGTCGGCTATGGTCCATCCAATAGCCTTCTTGAATTGTTTCAAAACTATGATAAGTTTCTCTTCTTATTCAGTAGTTAATTCTACTGAAACAATCACATGCAGAGTAGAGGCGTTACCTAAATAAACATATTTTAAGTGTGGAGGTAATACCTTGTGTTCTAACTTAGGTGGCTCCTCGATTGATGCTTTTGGCTGGATGTAATTTCTTTTCTCTAATTCCAAAGATTCAAAGTGGGATTGTAGATTAAATCCCTTTTGATTAGCTTCTAGCACAGCTATGTATTCATCCTCCTCTTCATCATTTGGGGGATCCGATGTTAAAATTCTTTCCAGTGGATCATCAACACAGTTAAGTTCCTTCTCTACTATTAATTCCTCTAAATTGGCTACTGCAGAACAATCATCTATTGTGTCAGGAAATCGCAATGACTTAAAAACATTAAATGTTACCTGATCATCCTGAACACGTATAGTCAGCTCACCCTTTTGCACATCAATAAGGGTCCTTCCAGTTGTTAGGAATGGTCTTCCTAGAATAATTGGCACTTCTTTGTCTGCTTCAAAGTCTAGAATTACAAAGTCAACAGGAAAGATAAATTTATCTACACGTACCAATACTTCATCAATTTTTACTTCTATATGTGCTAATGATCGATCTACTAGTTGAAGTGTAACCATAGCTAGTCTAACTTCTCCTATCCCCAACTTTTTAAATATTGACATAGGCATCAAGTTGATACTTGCACCTAAGTCACATAAAGCCTTACCACAATATGTTGCTCCAATGTTGCACGGTATGGTAAAACATCCAGAATCCTTCAGTTTTGGGGGTAGTTTGTCCTGAAGATAAGCACTGCATTCCTTCGTCAGAGCTACCGTCTTAAATTCTCCAAGTCTTTGTTTCTTAGATAGGATATCTTTCATCAAATTGAGGTAGTTTGGCATTTGCTCAAGTGCTTCGACCAACGGGTTGTTGATGTGAAGTTGCTTGAATACGTCAAGGAACTTCTTGAATTGAATCTCCTGCTTCGGCTTTTGAAGTCTTTGAGGGTAGGGTGGTAGTGGTTTCATTACTGAAACTGAGTATGGTTGATTCGCCTTTGGTGGTAATTCTACATCTAATGAAGTTGTTGGTTATTTTGTCAGGTTTTGCAGATTTCGGTTTTAGTGAAACTGAGGTTTCAACACTTGGTTAAACTTCTTCTGAGTCTTGAGCATCAGCTTGCTCCTTTTCAACTTCGACAGTGTTGGGCTCTACTATCTTTCCGCTCCTCAATGTCAACTCTTTGCAATATTCTTTTCCCAGATTTCTCAGATTTTCTGTGTCACTAGGTAGAGTACCTTGTGGTCGGTTCTTGAGTTCAGTAGCGAGCTGACCCACTTGATTCTCCAAATTCTTCAATGTAGCCACTTGGCTCTGGATTAATACATCATTCTTTTCCATGTATGCCTTCAGCAAACTCTCCAGGCTATTGGATGCTTCAGCTTGAACTGGTTTCTAAACTTGTTGCGGAAAACTAGGCAGTAAGGTTGGTCTGGGTTAGGTGTAAATGGTACTTGTTCCAGCCCCTTGGTTACTCTAGGAGAAATTCGGATGGTTTCGCCACGATGAGTTATAAAATTTTGATTGCAGCCCTTGCCTTCCTTGGTTTTGGCTCTGATTATCCATGTAGTATACAAATTCTGGGTTCGACGGACATTCTTCAAACAAATGTTCCTCCCCACAATAAACACAGGCTATTTTTTCAAATTGATTAGGTGGTTGTGTTGCAAAACTATTAGACCCATTAGTAGTAAGATTTTTAAGCATTGAGGATATTAATGATACCTGAGATGCGAGTGAAGTAAGAGTGTCTACTTCATGAATTTCAAATGACTCGCCTTTCTCGATGTCAGCATTTGGTTGGCCATTGATAATTGTTGCTGGCAATCCTCTCAATAATTTCATAAACCTCGTTATAAGACTTAGAAAGGAGAGCACCATTAGAAGAGGCGTCCACTACCATCCTTGTGTAGGCGTTAAGACCATTATAGAATGTCTCAAGTTGAATACAATGTGGGATTCCATGATGAGGGCATTTTCGTAATAACTCTTTAAATCTTTCCCATGCCTCATACAAGGACTCATCATCCATTTGGTGGAAGGCAGTGATCTCATTCCTCAACTTAGCATTCTTGCTTGGCGGAAAATACTTCATGAGGAATCTCTTGGCTAACTCTTGCCATGTAGAAATGGAGTTTGGTGGCAATGAGTTCAACCAGGCATGAGCTCTATCCCTTAACGAATATGGGAACAATTTCAATCGTAAGGCATCTTCGAAAACTCCAGCAGACTTGAAAGAATCGCTCACTTCCATGAATAGTCTTAAGTGAAGATGAGGATCTTCCTGAATTGGCCCACTGTCTGAAGCATCTGGAACATGACTAGCTTTAGCTTGAATTGTTGTGCCTCGATTTTGGGTCTCCTAATACCCAGATTAAGATCGTTAAATACTGGCACAACATATTATCCTAAGGCTCTATCCCTATCATCAGCAATAAGGATAGGATTCTGAGCAGGGTTTGCTCCATTTCCTTGGTTTATATTCTTAATGTTCATTTCTTCAGTCCTTCTCTGGTTTGCTTGCCTTATTCGTTGTCGAAAGGATCGTTCTATTTCAGGGTTCACAGGGAGTAAGTCAATAATCTGGTCAATACTCATAAACACCTGAAATATTCATAGAAAAAATTAATTAAGTAAAAATATCAATACGAAAAATAAATAAACCAAAATGTAAGACAAATTCACAAATAATGGCTTTGAAAAATAGTCCCCGGCAACGGTGCCAAAAACTTGGAACGGTGGAAATGTGAAAGTGTACACAATCGTAACAAGTAATAAAGTGACAAGTAAATGTCGAGTTATCGTACCCACAGGGACTGTAAAAGAATTATTTATGAAAATGTTTTCAAACAGTTTGGTGAAGTAAAAATATTTGGATTTAAGAACTATTTGAAAACTAAAAAGAAACAAAGTAAAATAAAATAAAACAAAGTTCTAATGCACGATTTCAAAAGCTGATTTTAATCAAGATGATATAATTGTGTTGGATTAATAACATTCCTTACCTTAGAATTATTAAACTTGTATTTATACTTGTTAAATCATGGCAACTCGGTAATTTTCTAACTTATAAGCATATTTACAAATAAAAATCCATTCATCTCTTGTACATATCCCTATGTCAATTTGACCGATAAAACATATTTATAAAAGTAAACATGTTATTGCACATACATACTTATTAAATTAAACAATCTCTCGCATATTGCTATGTGATTCAACCGATTAATTTGACCTAATAAGCATATAAAAGATCATGTGAGGTAACAAAGTATCCTTACCTTGAAACAATTTAATCACAAAAATCTTGCAAGTTATGTAAGGCATATGTATCTCCAAATACAATGCTAATTTAATTTTCAGCTACCTTGGAAGAATTAAACATGCATGATTAAGTAATCGTGTCCATTAATTACAATTTCAATGCATTTAAATAATTAATTCTTTAGTTATCTAAACAATTATAATGCCGATAACTTAAACATGATTTTACTTAATCAAACATTTTACCAAGGCCTATAACAGCATAAACACAATTTTAATAATTTAAGAGGAAGAAATGCAATCAACCCAACACGAATTAAATTCAAGCTAAGCTAATTAAATTAACTATTCCAATAGGATAAATGTTCATAAACATGTTTGTCAAAACAACAACGAAATTTATAGAGATAGGGAATAAGAAGAAAATTCGGTGTTTCTCTATGGTTTGACTGATTGCTCCATTCTTCGTTCTCCGTTGTCCTCGGCTATCAAGGTGGCTTATGAACACTCCAATTGCTGCTCCAAATGGCTGAGAAAACACCTCTTTTCCAAGAGGAGAAATCGGCACAAGAACAAAGAAAATGGAAAATGGAAAATGGAAGTTGAGAGAAAGTGAGAGAGGAGAAGAGAATGAGATGTGAATGAGAAGTGAGGGATGAAGGATGGTTTGAATGATCAGCAAGGGGTGGTATTTATAGCTGATTGTGGCTGCTAAAAATAAAAAATAGTAGTAGCCAAAGAGACCTCCCTTGGCCAGCCATCTATGTGGCAAAGTTGATGGTTTCAACTTTTTTAAATATGGCATGGGGAAAATCTATAAAGCCACTAAATTTGGAGGGGTTTGAATGCAACTTTGAAAAGTCTTCAAGGGCTTCTTTGCAAGCTTAATTAATCAGCTAATAAGCTAATTTGGGCCAGCATATGGACGGTTTGGGCTGCCCAATTCTTTGCTTGGTTCGGTTCAATCAGTTTGGTTCAACTGATTCAACTGGGCCTTTTTCATAATTAATTAAGATTAAATTATTTTGCCCAAATTAAATAGGGAATAAATTAAAATTAATTATATTATGATTAAATATTAATAATTGGCCGTTTTGGGCTGGAAATAAATTTTCCTTGATGCTTCAAATTGCTTCTCGGGTTTATTCTTCGACGGTTCACTGAGCCAATTTTCATTGCTTGTGCGAATCATTTAAAATAGTCAAAATTAATCAAAATTAACTATAAAATTAATTAAAATTCATCATGTTCATATTTTTAGCATAATTTAATTATTTTTCGACAAGAATTTAATTGAAACTGCATAAATTTGAGTTAAAAAGGGCATGAAAAAGTGTATAAATTTCGTGTTTCCAAGAAGGCTTGTTCTGGAGGAGCATTGATATTGACCGATATGGATGCCAAAGGCTTGCCCAATCCGGTAAATTCAGGTTCATTCAAGAAATATTTTACCTCAAAAGAGAAGGGCCAAGGTGAAAACCCGCAAAGGGCGCCTTGAGCTCAAATTCATTCAAAAACAAAAAATAAAAATAAAAAAGAAAAGAAAAGAAAAAGGAGAGGCCAAGGTGAAAACCCGCAAAGGGCGCTTTGAGACCAAAGGGGTTTTGAGCCGAAAACCCGAAAAGGGCGGCTCAAAATTTTGATCAAAGATAGGGCATGTGGTAGTCTTGCTATGCCTGAATTAACAATGAGGAAGTATGCTAGTCTTAAGGTATTGACAAAGTACTCCGGATCCTCTAAACAAGTATTGAGCTCAAAATGGTCTTCAAAAAGTTTGTACAGAGAAGCTCAGGTTGCGATATCTAGGGCACCTAACTTTTATATTACCAATTTTGAATTTGTTACCTTTGATTTCTTTTTTTTCTTTTTAAAGATACACCTCAATCAATTCTTCTTCTATAGCCTTGGCTATATTTGCTTACTTTATTCTTTTCAAGATATACCTCAATCAATTTTCTTTTATTGCTTTGGTTATCTTTGATTAACTTATTTGTTTTGAGCTATGCTCCTGACTAATTTCTTTCACGTCCATTATTATGATATTTTTCAAGCATTTTATATTGAAAAAACGATTAATGGACTAATAATACTTTCATAAAAGAAGTTTTGCATATTACTCTGTGAGCTTCCAAATAATATAAGAATCTGAAATAGGACTATTGCTTAAAATTCACCAAGCCTAAGGGTTGGAAATACTGAAAGATGATTATCTCTTTAGATTTTTATTGGATAAGACATTTCATCGATGATACCATCTCGATAGATGACGAGCAATGTTAACCCAAGTGTAAAAGGGGATCATTCTCGGGAAAATAAAAATGATACCTCGCATTCATGCACATACATCAGGTCATTATACCTAGGGAATGGTGTAACAGATCAAATTGATACAAATTTCATACCTCTGAGTGGTAACAAGATGGATGGAAGAAACCAAATGTTATTCCCCTGAAGTTGTAGTGGGAAGTACAAACTTTATGTCCCAGAAGGTACAGTGTAAGGGACTCTAAAATTACAATGGGAAACTTGTCGAAAGCGAATCGATCGCTTCTTTGGATTTTTGTCAAAGATACCAAATGAATGAGAAAGCATGGTAACGCATCGATGTGTAACCTTGATGAACTATGAGCAGTGACAACCCAAACATTAGAAAAAAAGATCATTCTCATGCATTTATGTAAACATCATTCATACACTTTCAATTAGGAGCATTTGATTTATTTCGATCATTGTGTCCTAATTGTTGTACATTAAAAAAAAAAAAGAGATCATTCTCATGACATTCTGCATTCATGCGAATGTCATCTCTAATATCATTAGTTAGGAGCATTTGATTCATTCTGATCATTGCATCCTAATCATTTTACATTTAAAAAACGGATCATTCTCATGACATTTTGCATTCATGCAAATATCATCCATAATACATTCGAGTCTATAGGACATGTCCACTAGAGGACAGTGTAGCAACATCGGTGAATTCACCAGTCCTATCTCCCTGACCAGTAGGGGAATAGGTCGAAGATTGTAGATCTTGTCACCCTAAGCAGTAGTGGAACAAGATCGAACGAAAAATCTTATCTCCCTAAGTAGTAGTAGAATAAGATTGAACGGTGTATTTTATCTCCATGAAGCACTGGAGTAGATTTAAGCCATCAGTCTTATCTCCCTCGAGATGGTAGTGGAGCAGACTGAAGATTGAAGTCTTCCTGAGATAGTAAGGAAGCAAATTGGAAAGTTCAGATTTTGTTCCCTCAAGATGGTAGTGGAGCAAACTGAAGATTGAAGTTTTCCTGAGATAGTAAGGAAGTAAATTGAAAAGTTCAGATTTTGTTCCCTCAAGATGGTAGTGGAGCAGACTGAAGATTGAAGTCTTCCTGAGATAATAAGGAAGCAAATTGGAAAGTTCAGAGTTTGTTCCCTTGAGATGGTAGTGGAGCAGATTGAAGATTGAAGTCTTCATGAGATAGTAAAGAAGCAAATTGGAAAGTTTAGATTTTATTCCTCGAGATGGTAGTGGAGCAGACTGAAGATTGAAGTCTTCTTAAGATAGTAAGGAAGCAAATTGAAAAGTTTAGATTTTGTTCCCTCGAGATGGTAGTGGAGCAGACTGGAGATTGAAGTCTTCCTGAGATATTAAGAAAGTAAATTGGAAAGTTCAAATTTTGTTCCCTCGAGATGGTAGTGGAGTAGGCTGAAGATTGCAGTCTTCCTAAGTAGTAAGGAAGAAAATTGCGAGATAGTAGTGGAGCAGACTGAAGATTGAAGTCTTCTTGAAATAGTAAGGAAGCAGACTGAAAAGTCTAGATTTTGTCCCCTCGAGTTAGTAGTGGGGTAGATTGAAGATTGTAGATCTTATCTCCCTAAGCGGTAGCAGAGCAGATCGAATTTGGCGAATCTTATCTTCCTGATGCAGCAAGGGAGCAGATTTTAGTCAGAAGTTTTATCTCCATGTATCGGCAATGGAGCAGACTGAAGATAGTTAATCCCATCTCCCTGAAGTTGCAGTAGATCAGATTGAATTTCCATAGAAAGTCTCATCTCCCTGAATTTGCAGTGGAGCAGACTGAAAACGAAAAATCTTATCTTCTTGAAGTTGCAGTGAATCAGATTGAAGTTACCAACCTTATCTCCCTGAAGTTGCAGTGGAGTAGGTTGAAGTCACAAGTCTTATATCCCTGAAGTTGTAGTGAAGTAGACTAAAATAACAAATCTGGACTTCCTGAGTTTGCAATGAAGCAGATCGAAGACAACAGATCTGGCATTCCTAAAGTTGCAGGAAGCAGATCGAAGACATCAGATCTTGTCTCCCTGAGTTTGCAGTGGAGTAGATTGAAGATAGTAGATTTGGCATTCCTGAAGTTGAAGGAAGCAGATCGAAGACATTAGTCTTGTCTCCCTGAAGTTGCAGTGGAGTAAGATCGAGGACACTAGTCTCGTTTCCCTGAGTTTGCAATGGAGCAGACTAAAGATAGCGGATATTGCATTCATGAAGTTGCAGTGAAGGAAATTGAAGCCATCAAACTTATGTTCCAATACCCCTGAATTTACAGTTGGGTTGGAAGCCATTTGGAGAAGACGAGGGCCAGAAGTTAAGGCTCAAGCAAGACCGGGCAAAATTGGTCCTTTTATAGTCTTTGCTCCATTCTCGTTACATGACAATGAGCAAAGAGGGGCAGCTGTAATAGGCCAATTTAGCCCGGGCCCATACAAAAAATAATAAACCCAAAATAATAAAACAAAGTCCAAGTCCAGTCCAAAATATATCATTTGGCCCGATCGGAATGGCCCATTACTTGAAAAGATTGAAGGTCCATCTACAAGCTTGACATATATGGAAACACAATCTTCAAGGATATACAATCTTAGATATGATATACAAATCTTAGATATGATATGCAATCCTAGAAGATATGGTATGCAATCTTAGATATGATATGCAAATCCTAGAGATTTAATTTGTAGATACCTTTTAATCTTAGCTGTTGATGTAATTAATCTGTACCATTGGATTTGGGGAGGCTCAACTATAAATAGAGGCCTCTCCCTTCATTGTAAAACACACTTGAGTTTTGAGTAATAAAAATTCTTGAGAGCATTCACTCAAATTTCTCTCTTTTTGTTCTTATTTTCCGTGGCTTGTTCTTATTTTGTTCTTCGCTCATCTTTGTTTCTTTTTGAGTTGCTTCCGCTCGAGTTAGATTTTGGTGGAGGAATTTCGTTGAATCCTCATATTATGGAGTTAGGTTGACTTATACGTTTTTTTACTTATTTTATTTACCCATATCATTTTTATACTTTTTTATTTTTTAAAATTGTTATAATATTCATTAATTGTTTTGAGTATATTATTTACCTTATATTATTTTTATTTTTATACATGAATTTAATCTTATGAATAAATTTTTTTAATGTTTTCATAGATTCTTTTAAAATTGCTAATATCTACTCTATATTTTGTTATTTTGATTGTTCATTTTAAAATTTTTTTTCCATTATCTTTATTTACCTTAACATTATTATTGCTTGTCATTCTTTTACTTAATTGTTAATATGACTCGTAACTTTAGTAAATTGCACTTTTGTAATAACTTAATGTTATTTTTTAAAATCTTTGTTTAAAATATCTATCTCCTTTAATTACTACATTTTATCCAAAGTTTTTCTTAAATAAGGCAATGTTTTGTGTTTAGAAGTTCGGGAAATTGTGCCCTAACGTGCTGGGTTTCGATTTTTTGTTTCACTAAATAACTAATTACCCTTTTAAAGAATTTTGTAAATCATGAGATGATGTTGGCTACGAGGGTTTAAAACATCATGTCCTAACGTGCTGGATGTGATGTTTGTATTCTTTCGGAACAAAGGAATCTCAAGTTCCAATTCAAATTGTTCAAGTTTTTAAAGAAATCATGTTTTCAAATCTTTTCAAATTTTTGACATTAGGACAATAACTAATCAATTCGGTACCAATTTTAGGCGTTACGAGGGTGTTAATCCTTCCTCATACGTAACCGACTCCTGAACCCGTTTTCTTGAATTTTGTAGGCCAAAATCGTTGTTTTAATAAATCAAAATGTTTTTTATTAAAATTATCAATTTCAAGGTGACCCGATCACACCTCGAAAAAAGATTGGTGGCGACTCCATTTTCGTTTTTAAAGTCAACCCCCGTTTTTATAACAAAAACTTAAAAAATGGTTTCGACAAGTAGAATATCATCATGCTCAATAACATGCATATATATATATATCAGTCATACAGTCATTTCAGTCAATTAGGGGTCTAGGTAAGTTTACCGACCCTAAAGTAGGTTCACAGTCAACTCGGGTGACCCGTGCAACCTTAGCAACAAAGCAGTGAAAATGGGCTCACACGCCCATGCTGTCTGCCCGTGTGGGCCCACACGGCCCAAAATGGCCTTGGCCCAAAAATCCCACACACGTGTGTGGTTCATTTGTGTGGGCCATAAGACCCAATTTGGTCCGGCCCGTATGTCGCACACGGCCCGCCTTGCCGATCACACGCCCATATTTCGTCACACGGCCTACCACACGGATGACCACACGCTCGTGTGGTGTCGACAGCCCCATTTTTCGGCTTTTCACCGATTTCTGTTTTCAGTGTTGTGGTTACACACACCTACTTTGATCTTGACGTCTAAAACTCCCGAGTACTCCCGATACCTAAAATCGAAAATATACAATTGATTAATCGATTAAACCATCAAAGTTCTCTAAATCTCGAAGCACGGTAATCATTTTTCGAGCGATAAGCCATTACCTTATATCGAGTAGTTGGAATTCCCTGTCTTTAGAATGTTGGCGAGTGATCAACAGCCTTTCGATAAACCACTAACCACCAAAAGAATCCATATAAACACTTGTCCACATCAAAGTTAAAAGTTTAAACAAAACTCAACTTACCGAAAGAGCAGAGAGGACGATGCGCAGGAAGAAAGTAAAAGATAATAAGGACCGAAAAAGGGGAAGAAGCAAGGCAAAGGATCGGCTAGGGAAAGATTAAGAGAAACGTCAATAGACTTCCAGCAAGAAGGGGAGAAACCGAAATTTGAGAAGAAAACCAAATCCACCTTATTTCACTTACAGTACAGACAGAAACGAAGGTTGCCACAAAAGAACGACTGAAGCAAAAAAAAGTAAAAAGAAACGTCAATGGTGGAGGAAGAGAAGTAGAATTTGGCAGCAAGGGAAATAATTGAGGAATGAAAATGGTAGAGATAAGGGAGAGAAATTGTCAGAAAAATGGAGAGAAATCTGACTCTTTTTTTCGAAAAATAAAAGAAAATGATCAGATTTTCGATATTCTCCCCCATAATCCTCTAATTGTCTCCCACTTATCCCTAAATTCGCTCCCACACTTCCCCACACCCTTCAAACACTCCAAAACCGTCCACTACTTCCCCACTCACCTCAAACACTCAACATTTTACCATACTTCAAACTCCTACACGGTAAGTCAACCAAAAAAAAAAAAAAAACAACTTCCTTGCACCCACAGGGATTCGAACTCAAGTCCACCAGCATATGACACTCCACTAAACCACTAGACCAGCAAGCCCATTCTAATATGTTTTTACGAACAATTAAATAAAAGTCTACTGTCCAGAAATAGGACTTAATTAATATAAAAACAAAAATTTTGCCCAAGTCAAGGCTTGAACCCAGAATTTCTCAAACACTCCTACAACACTTAACCACTGAGGTAGATACACATTTGTGTCAATTAATATAGAATCATAAACAAGTATTTTTGGGGCTTTACACTAAACCTGTACAAATGTTAAAATGGAAGACGTTTGGGTGAGAATGAACTTTTACTTGTTGTATTTGACATGAGACGGTGGTGTGGCACTGGATATTCGCTTGGCACCAAGCCGAGTATAGGTGTTACAAAGTGAGATTATATTGTTTGGAAAGTTAAACACCTCAAAACCGTGGAAGGCTCCATTTATATTATTAATCTATTTTTTTTATTTTTGTTTTCCTTTTCATAATTTATTGCTAGGCGCTTTGCAATAGGCATTGCTCTTTTAGAGGGAGTTAAAAACTATATTGAAATAGGACTTCAATGGTATATTAAGTTTGGTTCAAATAAGTTGTTATTCCTATAGTTTGATAAAATTTAAACTTTAGTCCTTATATTTAAAAGTTAAAATTAAGTCTTACTTTTTTATTTAAAATTCAAACTCAATCATTATTGTTGTTAGTATTTCCTATAAAAAATTCAGCTTCATTTGTTCATTAGGCTATTCTCATATGTCATATATTAGCAAAAATAAATATGTTAAGTTGGTAAATTTTGATCTAAACTACCAACAATAAAATGATTAGGCTAGGATCTTTGAATTGAAAAAGTAGAAGGATTGAACTTTTAACTTTTAACTTTTAAAGCACAAAGATTGAGTGTCGAGTTATATAAAAATACAAAGACTAACAATGATTTTAACTTTTAAGTTTTATTCTTTCATCATAATGTTTTACCTTCTCCTAAACATTTGCATCGGATAATTATCTAAAGGTGATTTTTGTCTATATATTATGTTAATTTGAGAATTTAATTTTCGATTTTAATTTGATATAATTTAATCCTTCTACTATCATTAATAAAATATTTCATATTTTATCTAACGTCAAATTTTAAAACAAGAAATTCAAAACTATAATTATTGAAATAATTATATTCAATAATTGGTAAATGAAAAAAATTTCAACACTTTGACTTCTTAATTTCATAAAAGTTGATTAACGGATTTTCTATAGTGATTTTGAACTAAACATTATTAACAGGAGGATCAAATAAAATTTATATTATGCTTAAAGTATTAAGACTAAATTCTCAAAGTGAGAATAATAAAAGGATGAAAATATAATTTGACGTTATGTACATTAAACATATTTTCTACCAAATATATGAAAGATAAAATAAATTATATTCATGTTTTACACCTAAAAAAAAATTAATAATATAGGAAGTAAGATCAATCCCACAAACACCGATCTATTTGAACTCGTAATTTTTATAACTAGAATGTTTCTTTTGCAAATCTGTATGAGACAAAAATTGGATTAAATCTAAATGTAAATAAATAATAGAAATTAAATAATAAAAATAAGCAAATCTGAATTAAATTTAAATAAACTAATAAGAGGAAGCTCTAGCTTGAGGCACAATTTTTATTCTAGCTTTGAACTGATCTCGCATTTATGAATTTTCTCCTCTAATTAATAAGTTGGTTATTCTAGCTTTGATCGAAGAAGAGTCTTAGACCACCAGCCCTTTATTTTCTTGCAAGAAAAGCGAATTAATATTTAAACCTAAACACTTTTTTATGAAAGAAATGGTAGATTGAGAGAATGACAAAGGCAGGTTAAAGAAAAGATTTGTTTTTTTTTTAAATGAATATGTTTCGGTAATTTGATAATTTTTTCTTTAACTTGCCTTAGTTATTCTCTTCCAATTCTGAACCTCCGACGTATATTCATACGATATTGAGAAAATAAGTGAAGAAGTATAGCAGAGAAAAGGGCAAAGACAAGTTAAAGAAAACGTAATATGCTATGCCTAAGTTCTTAAAGAAGGAAGGGACTAACTTTGAAATTTTTCTTTAACTTGTCTTTGCCTTTTTCTCCCATCTTCTGTCTGCTATATCTATAGCTTATTGCTATTCAAGAACAAAGTGGTTAGTTTTGGTTAGGTGTCTGGTATTTATAGACCAACATGGTGAAGAACACAATTTCTACACAAATGAAAGGAAAGTTAACCGGAATTATCCATGCAAGTTTCTCTCAAGAAGGAAATATAACAGGAAATTACAAACTTCTTTCTTCTTTTTTATTATGCAATTTCTTACTTCTTGATAACTATTAATTAACTCGCAACTTAAATGTAAATTATATTTCCTTCAGATTTGATTTCCTACTAAACCCATTGAACATTTTCATGATTTACTTAGAAACTTAAATATAATAATAAAGGAAGGAAAATCAAGGAAATGACTGGGAATGTTATAAGAATTAAATAAAATAATAAAATTCTTGATGGAAATGGTAAATAATAAAATAATAAGAATTAAATGGAAAATCAAGGAAGGAATGTTATAAGAAAATGCAGTTTTACAAAGAAATATGATGGAAATTAAGGAAGGAAAAGAAAGAAGCCTTTCACACGCAATCTTAGGTTTCAAGAAAACAACATAGGTTTTTCTTGTTAAATTCTGCTATTAGTGCCCGTATTTAATAAAATTTGTAGATTTAGTCCCTATATTTTGATTTATTTTAGTCATATTTAACAAAGTATAGGGATTAGTGCAAGAATTTATCCTTTTTAATAATTATTCATAGGAGATCATATTTTAAGTTAAATATAACATATTTTAATATTAATTAATTAATTAATTGTTTCCAAAATTTATTTCCCAAAAAATATTTTTTTTGGAGAATACTTGACGCATGAGGTTGTAAAGTTAAAGATTATGTCAAATCATCAAAAAATTCGTGCCATGCATGCCATGAGGAAAGTACAAGGAAGTGTAGTCAACACTACCTCGACACTTGTGATCATCTAGTTCAAGATTTTGAACTTTTACTAGAGAATTTGTTTATTTGTTGTCTGAACCAACCTCTTTATTGAGTGGAAGTTCTATAAATACTCTATCCATTGTTATATCATCTAAAATCCTCTCAAATTTTTAAGAAAAACTTTTTTTAATTTTATAATTTTTATCAATTTAAATGTGCAATATCATGGAAACCCTATTTTACTTTATTTAAATATCCATTTCTAATTTGTTTTAACAAACATATCAAATCACAACCCTTGCTATGTCAATAGCCTTTCATAAATCATTTGATAATTTAATCATGCAATGACACAATCCAATTCACATTATAGATCATATTCCAATTGAACATAATTAATCTATGTTCATATCAATCAAATATTCCATTCCATTTCATTTTGTATATTACATTTCCATTTCACGTATTTAAATTTCGCCATTCACAATTATTTCCTTATTAACACAATTCGGACTCGAACGGATAAGCGGATCCAACCAACACACTAGTTGGCACCCAATGCTTTATCGGATAAATCTAAAGTCATGACTGAGCCCAACACTGTAATAAGTTGACACCTCGTGTCTCATTGGTTAAACTGAAGCAAATTGGCACCCAGTGCCTCGTCGACTTGAAGTCGAAGTAATCCCTAAACTCATCCTATCCTATGGCATGTCATCTATATCCGACTTAGCCCGAAACAATTAATAGGGTTCTTATTTTGTATTCTCAATATCAACCAACATATCAAATTTACATCTATTTTCAATATTTATATGTATATATACATTACTCTAACTTAGTAACAACCTTATTTATTCCAACATATATACTCAACTCATACATTTATACAATTATATATATATATATATATATCCAAATATGCACAATTGAGTCTTCATAATCAACCATCGATTCATATAAGTCTAGTTGAATAAAATTATCACCTTAAATGCTTACCATGACAATTAAATCATTATGCAACAATTTATAATTTAATTCAGATTATAGAAACATAAACCGTATATTCGGAGCTACTCGACGTCGACCTAGTCTTTCTCCTTCTTACTTGAGGATTCCGGGACGACGTTAGCTACGGAATAAAATAATTAAAATAATTAATAATACACAATTCAATTCTCATTAAATTTCAAAATTTATACTACATTTGCTTGAACTTTAGTTTAGTCCCTAAACCGAGACTAATTTAACGCCCACATTTAACCTCAAATTTTTATGCTAATTTCACTTTAAGCCAAATTTAGCTCATTATTTTTCAATTATACCCCTTAATTTTGAATTTTTCTCAATTTGGTCTCTATTGCTCAAAATCAATAATTGACTCCACAATTTAGTCCTTTTCCACTTCCAACTTAAAAATCTATCAATTTAATATCTAAAACTCTAACTAATCAACAATGGTAACATGTTCAATCTTAAACAATACTAAAAATTGTAACATGGGTAGGCTAGCTCTAGGTATTGAGATTCCAAAATATAAAATTACAAGAAAATGACTAAATTGCACTAACCAATTTTGAGCTTGAACCTAAGCCCCTAAGCCGTATGCTTCTTTCTCTTCTTCTTCTCACTTTGTATTAAATGGTTGCATGAAAGAATTCTCTTTCATTCAATTATCTTCCAATTGTCTTTATTTTGTTTTTCATTATTTATTATATTTTATTTTATTTCATTATAATTTGATATAATATTTATTAAGGTTGACATAATACATACAACTTATATATAATATATATAAATCCCACTATAACTAAGCAAAGGTATAAGTGATTTTTAAGTCCTTTATTTCTATTTTATTTTATGATTTAATTATAATTCAACCTTTTAACTTTAACGAGATTTAGTCCTCGGACCTTAATAACTCTTAACTCATGAAAATTACTTATCCTAAATTTAATTCACCTTTAATATAACTCCGTAAATATTAATAATATTGCAAAAATTTAATTCACCTCTAATATAACTCCGTAAATTACTTATCCAAAATTTAATTCATCTCCAAAATTGCTACCTCTATTCTTGCTTAAGGATCTCTCCAAGTTGTTCGCCCTTCATGGGTTTCCTCATTTGGCTTTTTATAGGCATTTTCCCTAGGGTAAATCCAACAACCTAATATTATCTTCTCCTCTGTTTAATTCTTTATTCAAAAACCCAAGATTGTCTTCTCCTCTTTTTAAATTCTTTCTCAAGGATAAAACCAATAGCCCAGGATTATCTTCTCATCTTTTTTAGGTAGATTTTTCGGTACAAGTACAATTAAATAAATCGCTATGTGTTGAGTGTTGACTCGGTCTTCCTAGAATTTCCACGATATTCGTGTTGACAAAGTGTCCAACCTTTTCCCCAAAAATGTTCACTCCTTCATTTCTCCTTCCTCAATCTGCACCGCCAAACCACCAAACACAACCTTCCACATGCAATTGAAAGTAAGAAATAATAATATTTAAGCACCATCCAAGCTTCCTATGCAATGTTCTAAAATGCTAAAATAATATCCTAAAATGCAACTAAGTTCACTTAAGTACGCATAATTGACCCAATCTAAAGGCATGAATTATAACTCTTTTCAATAGTTATCAAATACTAATTTGCCAATCATACCCTTCTATGACTATGCCCCATATCCATGTATTCGCTCATTCATACCATTATTCTTTTGTTTGTTCATACATTATCCCTTTCATGATTTCCCTTAACTATTCTTATTATAGCAGGCCTTACAAATATAATCCTTTCGGTTCTCCATAACACCTCTTACGGATCTTTTCTTTCAGAACCTGTTGAGCTACGTCGTATAGGCATTTTTGAGAACTTTCTTATGCTTAGTCAAATTCTTATGTCTTATTTGCTCAATTTTTACTCTTTGTGCCTAGCTTCCAATAACATCGTTTGATCATCAGGTCTTCACCGAGCAGGATGCTATACTCCTGTTGGTCCCAAATCTTCCTAAACTTCCTTGGCGGAACTAGGTGGAGCCTTCCCAAATATTCCCTTACCCTTGTTCTAAGAAGGTTTAGGAACTATCGATGAAGTCACATAGCCCAGATACTGTTAAAAAAGAACCTAGATTTTTTCTTGAAGCTCTCTGCGGAGTTCATCCATCCTACCGTTAAGTTGAGAATGGTCTCTCAAGATCTCGAGACATTTCGTTGGATGTGGGACATCTCTTTCTCAAGACGGTAATTGAGCCTTCAATGGTCATGGAGAATCGTGAGGCTCTAATACCTTTGATGTGGTATATTTTCCGAAAGAAAACAAAAAGAGGGAGAAGAATATTAGAGAAGGGATAGAAAGAATTGAGAGAGAGGAGAAATCAATTCATGTGTAATTTCATAACAGTAGCAGCCAAAGCATGCTGCCTATAGGAAATGAGAGAAAACTAAAATAGTTGTACAACCCGTAATTAGTAGACCATTACGCCAGTGATCATTGTTTTGTCGAGTTTTAAAATTTATAAATAGAATGATCAAACCTGAAAACTAACTCTAACAACGATTAAAGGCAAGTGTATGTAACACCCTAAAATCTGAGTATTTATATATTGCATGAATTGGTGTTTAGATTTTAAAGGAAAATCTATTTTTTTTTATTTTCGTGCTTATTGAAGTCCTAAAGAAGAGTATAGCATAATTTGGATAAGGAATAAATTTAATATTTGAGAATTTATTGAAGAGAAGCAAGTGTCATTAATACTTAAGTTAAATTAAGTGTTAATGAGTGACATAAGTTGAGTACATGGCATAGTGGTGTTGGCGTATGAGTTATAGCATGAGGGAGAGGTTTGAATCCTTGTTTAGCATCTAGATGAATTTTATTTTTAATTTTTGCACATGTATAGCAAGTGTCGGCCAAGAGCATATATGGTAAGTGTTGGCCATGTTATTTTTGGTTAGTGTATCAAAGGATTAAGGAAATAGTTAACTTATGGCATGGAATCAAAACTTAAGGAAAGATAGGGGGACATAAGGCACATATCAAGGAAAAATTTTGAAACAAAATCATGGCCAATTGACCATGTTTTGGACTGACAACTTGGTATAGGGAGGAGCCAAATTTTAGTGTTAGTTGGCTAAGAAATGAATTTTCTCTTTGGTCATTCCTAGCAACCTAGTGTAGAATTTTTCATCCCTCTTCTCAACTTTCTCCTTTGGTAAAATTGAACCTTGGTAAAGCCAAATTGTTTTGACCATTTGGTCACTTTTGTTCATCTTTTGAGTTTTCTCTTGTGCTCCTTCTTAGTGCCGAAATTGTTAGTACCAAAAGCCATTCTTTTCCTTTCTTTTTACCATGGCCGAATGTACCTAGCTCCTAAAATCCATCTTTTCTTCTCTCTCTTTGAAATCAAACAACATCATCACCATCTCTTCTTTCATATTTTAATTCCTTTCATTCAAAGTTTCTCCATCAAACTCTCTCATGGTCAATGCTAGAGTGCCCATAGCCGAACTTTTCTTTTTCTTTCTTTGATCATACATAGTCAAATCTTCATCCATCACAAACACCTTTCTCAATCCTTTCTTTTCGATCGTGGAAAATAGGTAAGGATTCTTCTTTTTCATTTTCGATTAATTAATAGTGTTATGGCGAATATTGATGGTGTTATGAAGGAATATTTGGATCGAAATAAACGTCTGCTCTAATAACGTTTCATTCGTTATTATATAGTGCAATAACTGAAGATCGAAACTCAAGTGATCGAGAGAATCGTAGAAACGTTGGAATCGATTTATTGTGGTAAGGAAATCACATCCTTTAAAGCCTCTAGTACTATTTTGAAATTATTTTAGATTTAACTAATATTCCTTTGATCTTGAAGACTTTCAAAATAGGGAAGAAAAGGGCGGTGGTTAGTCATATTAAGAGGGGCGGATCTGTAAATCCCCCATTTAAATGAAGAGCGGTTTCGGCAGTCCGAGATTTTCCACCGGGTTGCGGACCATCTTCCGAAGGGAGTCAATTATTTGAAGTGGTACGAACTTCCAAGCCATTATACGTTGGTGGATTCTCGGCGACTAACGAACCAATAAACGAGGAGAAGCCGAAAATCGAAGTGATTCAAAATCAAAAGGGTAAGATTTTGGATCTATTATCGATTAAGTATGTTTATACGAAATAGTGTTCTAACGGATCGAAATATGTTTTAGGTGCCGAGGAGCGAGAAGGATTAGTACTCTCGGTATCGAAGTGTGTAACTTCACACTTTTTTCTCGAGTTGGATGTCAATTTCGGTATTGAAGTAAAATTGTAAAAACGACTAGATTGGTATAAAGCGTAACAATTGATATTTTGACAAAAATACGTGAAAATGACTAAAATCGTGAAAATTACGAAAATGCCCTCGAGAAATTACTTGTTAATATGTAAATTGTATGTTTCGTGAAAATGGGCCGTAAAATATGCTAGATCGATAATTGGGCCGAAAACTCAGTTAAATTGATAATCGGACGAAACCTCTATTTGGTTGTAAATTGGGCCAAAATCTTTGCTAGATCGATAAATGGGTCGAAAACTCGTTGTTGAAAATCGGTCGAAATCTACAGATGAATGTAAATTGGGCAAATCTACGCTAGATCGATAAATGGGCCATAAACTCGTTAATTTGTTAAATGGGCTAAAATACTTGCTAGATCGTAAAATTGGGCCTAAGTTGATAAATAGTTAATTAGGCCAAAGTGTTATTTTGGGCCTTAATAAAGATTTGGAAATATTAACTCTTGTAATGGGCCTTTTAACAAAATTTTGTATGACCATAGTTTACTATTGCATACATATTGCATAGGTTGGGAAATGATGAAGAGAAGAAGGCCTATTGCCAAAATCTAGTTCGATGGCTCGCCACAAAAGTTATAAATGGCTATTTGCTCTAGTTCTGGGGCTCATACAAAAGTTATAAATGGCTATTTGCCTCTAGTTCGGTGGCTCTGCCACAAAATAATAATTGGCTCAATGCCTCTAGTTCGGTGACTTTGTCACAATCTAGTTCGGTGGCTATGCCACAAAATATAATTTGGCTTAATGCCTACAATTGGTGTGATGGCGGGGTGGGTTGACTTGATCCCCACAGGTGTGATGGTTGGTACGGGGGTGTGTAGCGGATGGAATTAGGTTTGGGAGGGAAAAATTCATTTTTCACATGCATGCTATTAATTATATTATTCATTATATTATTGCTTGTTGCTTATGGGCTCAAGACCCAAATCCATAATTTGAAAATCTGGCCCAATGGACAAGTAAGTGAGTTATACACTGAGTTCTAAGTAACTCACCCCCTTTAATTTTTCCATCTCAGGTAATGAAAATTGACGTGGACTTGGGTAGAGGATGACTTCGTGGAGGCCATACTGCAAAACATGGGTTTATTAAACTCGAACTTTTAATAAGTATTTTTACTATTTTGGGTTATTGTAATAAGGCCTCTATAAATAATTTATGGATTTTATGTGTTTGGTTTTAAACTATACTTTGGACTTTTAAATATGGGCTATAATTATATGATGTTTTATTAAAATAAATTGGGGTTTTTCAAGTTCATGAAATTCTTTTATAAATATTTTATTATTGTTAACTCTTAAATAAATTACCTAAGGGTTTTGATAATACAATGTTAATAATGTTTTCAACTAATGTTTTCTAATATTTATCAAGCTAAAATACTCTTCTAAATTTATTAAATCAGTAAATAATATTGTAGTTTTCAACTTATTGAAGATTTTAAAATAGCTCGATTCATGTAACAAACCAAATCTAGTCTCAATGCATAGACCGGGTTTGGGGTGTTACATTTAATGGTATCAGAGCCAGTTTCAAAAATTCAGCTGTGGTTTGGGTTCGCAAATAATTTCCGTATGAAATCGTTCAATTATATTTTAAAGATCAGTATGGCACCACAAGCATCCGGCAACAAGTCAAGTAAGTATTTATTGCTTAAAAATTACTATGATATAATCATAGGAACACTCTAGAACTTCTAGTTTTAGATGTGAAAACCGTAGAGATTGAGACTATAGGATATGTTGCGAAAAAACAACTTTATATCTCAAATCTCATAAAATATCGTTAATAAACACCGAAACAAATTTTCTGATTCATAAAACTTGTAATCAGATAAAAACGAACAAGCTATCATGAGCACTAGAGGACGTGGTCGTGGACGTGGTAGACGTGGCCGTGGTAGAGGCCGAGGTGCTACGACAGAAGTACCAAATCATATGCCTGAAGTGGACGCACCTGTGTCAATTGAAAGTGAGACGGATCACGCGATCACATGGAAGAAGATAATGCATTGACTCAAGCAATGCTACGAAGTCTTGGAAAGGGTCATGGAACTAGAATTGGGCCAACAACTCGTGGGTCAATTTCAGAGCGACTTAAGTCAAATAATGCGAAGTTTTAGAGGAGTCTCCGTGTAGCTCGAATGTGGTGAATATCGCTCAAGTCGTGGAACGGATTATGTATGATATGAAATGCAATCACGAGCAAAAAGCGAGAGGAGCTGTATCCTTATTAAGAGATGAGGCGACGGTGGTGGCTCACTGCTTGAGAAGGCACTAGAGTCAAGACCGATTAATTGGGAATTCTTTAAAGTCGCCTTCCAAGGAAAATACGTTGGAACGAGTTATGTAGACGTCAAGAAAAGAATTTCAATCTTGTCCAAGGAAGTAAGACCGTGGCAGCATATAAAGCTGAGTTTTTACGTCTGAGCCGCTATGCCCGGACAATTGTAGCAACAGATCACGAACGTTGTGTGCATTTCGAGGATGGACTTAATGATGAGCTGAGGGTTCTGATTGCTCCACAGCAAGTTAGAAATTTTTCCACTCTTGTGGAGAAGGCCAAAATAGCCGAGGAGGCTAAGAATTTAGAACGGCAGAACCGAGAAAGATTCTGAAACAAGAGAGAGACACAGCAGTCTGGTTCTTCAAAGAGATTCCAGAAGAGACCTCGGAATGATGAACCAGTTCAAGGTAGAACCCCGGTAGCAAATAATCGAAGTCGAGATTGCACTGAGTGTGGGAAAAGACATTTTAGAGAATGTTAGAGGAAAACGGACGCATGCTACAAATGCGTTCAATGGATCATCAAGACAAAATTGTCCTCGACGATGGATACGACTCAAGAAGTTCGTAATAATGATGCACACCGCCAGTAGGTAATCGCACCACCAAGAGGTCGTGGACCAGTCGTGGTGGTAATGGGGTGGACGTGGTCAAGGTACACCGGTCGAGGCAATGGTCCTAGAGGAAATACGATGCAAGACACCTGGATCGGTCTATGCGCTTAGACGCCATGAGACGGCAATGCACCAGATGTGATAACTGGTACGTTCTTCATTTTTGATGTACCTATTATTGCCTTAATAGATATTGGCTCTACCCATTCATATGTAGCTAGTGCCATATCTGGAAACCTAAATTTAGAATCTAAAATTACCGAAAATGAGATGACAGTAATTAGTCCTTTAGGACAGTCGGTAATTGTTAATAAAATGTTTAAAGACGTGCCCTTGAAAATTCAAGAGGAGGTATTCTTAGCAAACTTGATGGAACTACCTTTCGCTAATTCGATCTCATTCGGGCATGGATTGGTTGGTTAAACATCTAGCGCAAGTGGATTGTGCTAAAAACGAATGTCGATAAGAACCTCTGATGATAAGGAAGTCATAATGATTGGTGAGCGAAGGAACTATTTGGAAAATGTGGTATCTCAGATTAAAGGTAGAAGTTGGTGCGGAAAGGATATGGAGCATTCCTAGCCTTTATCCGTGCTTTGGATACCAAAGAGTTATCTGTGAATGATGTGAGGATGGTGAAGGAATTTCCGATGTATTTCAAGAACTTCCGGTATACCTCGGATCAGAAGTAGAATTTGGCATTGAGCTTTTGCTCGACAACTCCAAAGTCCATTGCTCCTTATAGAATGGCACCAAGAAGTTGGTGAGCTTAAAGCTCAAATTCAAGAATTGTTGGATCGTGGATTTATTCGACCAAGTGTGTCTCCGTGGGAGCACCGCTTTGTACGTCAAGAAGAAAGATGGATCGATGCGTATGTGCATTGACTACGCACAATTGAATAAATTGACGATCAAGAATCGGTATCCTCTGCCGAGAATTGACGACTGCTTGATCAATTAAAAGGAGCTTCAATTTTCTCCAAAATTGATTTAAGGTCGGTTATCACCACTCAAGGTGAAAGAAGCGGACATTTATAAGACAAAGATTTCGGACACGCATTACGGACACTATGAGTTTGTAGTGATGCCGTTTGGACTAACCAATGCACCAATTGCATTTATGGACATGATGAACCGAGTCTTTCAACCATTTTTAGACCGGTTTGTGGTAGTGTTCATAGATGACATATTGGTTTATTCGAGAAATGAGGAGGAACATGACCAAAGATTTGCGAGATAGTATTACACCTACTTGTGATAAACAATTGTATGCCAAATTTAGTAAATGCGAATTTTGGCTAAAGGAAGTGACTTTCCTTGGTCATGTAGTATCAGCCGAAGGAATAAGGGTGGATCCTCGGAAAATTGAGGCTATTCTGGATTGGAAACCACCAACATCGGTAGCTAAAATTCGGAGTTTCTTGGGTTTGGCTGGATACTATAGACGTTTTGTAGAGGGGTTTTCGTTGATTGCTGCACCCCTAACTAAACTGCTATGCGAAAGGAGCTCCGTATATTTGTAATCGAAAGCAAGAGAGTTTCGAGAAATTGAAGAAGATCCCGTGAAGCTCCATTTAATTAAATTTGAGGCTGGAAAAGAATTCATCGCTTATTGTGATGCGCCTCACACGGGTTTGGGTTGTGTGTTGATGCAAAATAGAAAGGTGGTGGCCTATGTTTCTCGTCAATTGAGACCACACAAGTAAACTACCTTACGCATGATTTGGAGTTAGTTGTCGTTGTCTTTGCTCAAAGATTTAGAGGCACTATCTCTATGGTGAGAAGTCAATAATCTACACGGATCACAAGAGTCTTAAATACCTCCTTACCCAAAAGGAGTTAAATTTGAGACAAAGAAGATGGGTAGAATTATTAAAGGATTATGATTTCTCAATCGAATATCATCCTGGAAAGGCTAACGGTAGTGACGCGTTAAGTCGTAAGACAAGATTCGATTTAAGAGCATTGTTTACCCATTTGAGTCTCAGACGAGGACGGCAGCTTGTTAGCGAACTTGGATGAAGCCTCCGTGGTGGAACAAATCAAGGAAAAAGACATCGATGAGAAGTTGGGACCTTTATTTCAGAAGTTGAAAATGGTGAAATCGAGGATTTTGGAATAAACACGTAGGTGTGTTGTGTTTTGAGGAAGAGTATGTATGCCTAAGGACTCGGATCCAGGCAAATGATTCTACGGAGGCGATAGTAGCCCTTATGCTATGCATCCCGGAGGAAATAAGATGTATCGAGATCTCCGTGAATGACAGGCCGTGGTTGAAGCGTGAGATTTTAGAATTTATGGGAAAATGTTTGACTTGTCAGCAAGTGAAGGTAGAACATCAATTACCGTCTGGATTGTTACAACGGATAAAGATTCCTCTTTGGAAATGGGAGCGGATAACTATGGATTTTGTTAGTGGGTTGCCGTTAACACCTACTAAGAAAAATTTTGTGTGGGTAATTGTTGATCAGTTGACGAAGACTGCTCATTTTCTGCCAGTTCGTACGGATTATTCATTACAGAAGTTGGCAAAACTATACGTATCCAAAATTGTGAGGTTGCATGGGGTACCAGATCTATTATATCGGATAGGGACCCTAGGTTTACATCACGATTCGAAAGCTCGCATGAAGCCTTGGGGACAAAGTTGAATTTCAAAGACGGCTTTTCATCCTCATCGATGGTCACCGGAGAGAGTAATTCAGATATTGGAAGATATGTTAAGAGGATGTATAATCTACTTTAGGGGTAGTTGGGAGGATTATCTACCACCGGCGTAATTCACAGATAACAACGACTATCGCCTAGTATTCAGATGGCACCTTACGAGGCATTGTATGGTCGTAAGTGTCGCTCTCCTATTTGTTGGACCGAGTTGGCTTAACGATGATGTTAGGTCCTGAGATGATATCTCAAACAGAGGATAAGGTAAAAGTTATTCGAGCACGGTTGAAAGAAGCCTCGATAGATGTAAGTCGATGCGCACTGAAATTAAAGGATATCGAGTATGATGTGGGGATCGTGTTTTCTTGAAGGTATCTCCTTGGAAAAAGATCTTCGTGTTTGGAAGGAAGGGCAAGCTAAGTCCTAGATACGATGGACCTTATCATGTGTTTGAAGCGTGTTGGTCTAGTGGCTTATCGATTGAGTTACCTCCTAATTGGATCAAATCCATAATGTTTTCATGTTTCCATGTTGAGGCTTTATAGATCGGATCCTTTGCATATTATACCGGTAGAAGAATTGGAGTTGAATTGATTTGTCTTTTGAAGAAGAACCGGTGGAAATCTTAGACCGAGATGTCAAGGTGCTAAGAAAGAAAACCGTGCCGCTGGTCAAAGTTCTATGGCATAACCACGGAGTGGAGGAAGCTACGTGGGAACCTCGAAGATGCAATTCAAAGAACAATACCTCACCTCTTTCTATCGTGTACATTTCGAGGACGAAATTTTCTTTAAGGAGGGTAGAGTTGTAACACCTTAAAATCAATATTTATATATTGCATGAATTGGTGTTTAGATTTTAAAGGAAAATCTATTTTTTTATTTTCGTGCTTATTGAAGTCCTAAAGAAGAGTATAGCATAATTTGGATAAGGAATAAATTTAATATTTGAGAATTTATTGAATAGAAGCAAGTGTCATTAATACTTAAGTTAAATTAAGTGTTAATGAGTGACATAAGTTGAGTACATGGCATAGTGGTGTTGGCGCATGAGTTATAGCATGAGGGAGAGGTTCAATCCTTGTTTAGCATCTAGATGAATTTTATTTTAATTTTCGCACATGTATAGCAAGTGTCGGCCAAGAGCATATATGGTAAGTGTTGACCATGTTATTTTTGGTTAATGTATCAAAGGATTAAGGAAATAGTTAACTTATGGCATGGAATCAAAACTTAAGGAAAGATAGGGGACATAAAGGCATATCAAGGAAAATTTTGAAACAAAATCATGGCCAATTGACCATGTTTTTGGACTGAGAACTTGGTATAGGGAGGGAGCCAAATTTTAGTGTTAGTTGGCTAAGAAATGAATTTTCTCTTTGGTCATTCCTAGCAACCTAGTGCAGAATTTTTCATCCCTCTTCTCAACTTTCTCCTTTGGCCGAAATTAAACCTTGGTAAAGCCAAATTGTTTTGACCATTTGGTCACTTTTGTTCATCTTTTGAGTTTTCTCTTGTGCTCCTTCTTAGTGCCGAAATTGTTAGTACCAAAAGCCATTCTTTTTCCTTTCTTTTACCATGGCCGAATGTACCTAGCTCCTAAAATCCATCTTTTCTTCTCTTCTCTTTGAAATCAAACAACATCATCACCATCTCTTCTTTCATATTTTAATTCCTTTCATTCAAAGTTTCTCCATCAAACTCTCTCATGGTCGAATGCTAGAGTGCCCATAGCCAACTTTTCTTTTTCTTTCTTTGATCATACATAGTGAAATCTTCATCCATCACAAACACCTTTCTCAATCCTTTCTTTTGATCGTGGAAAATAGGTAAGGGATTCTTCTTTTCATTTTCGATTAATTATTAGTGTTATGGCGAATATTGATGGTGTTATGAAGGACTATTTGGATCGAAATAAACGTCCGCTTCTAATAACATTTCATTCGTTATTATATAGTGCAATAACGGAAGATCGAAACTCAAGTGATCGGGAGAATCGTAGAAACGTTGGAATCGATTTATTGTGGTAAGGAAATCACATCCTTTAAAGCCTCTAGTACTATTTCGAAATTATTTTAGATTTAACTAATATTCCTTTGATCTTGAAGACTTTCAAAATAGGGAAGAAAAGGGCGGTGGTTAGTCATATTAAGAGGGGCGGATCTGTAAATCCCCCATTTAAACGAAGAGCAATTTCAGCAGTCCGGGATTTTCCACCGGGTTGCGGACCATCTTCCGAAGGGAGTCAATTATTTGAAGTGGTACGAACTTCCGAGCCATTATATGTTGGTGGATTCTCGGCGACTAACGAACCAATAAACGAGGAGAAGCCGAAAATCGAAGTGATTCAAAATCAAGAGGGTAAGATTTTGGATCTATTATCGATTAAGTATGTTTATACGAAATAGTGTTCTAACGGATCGAAATATGTTTTAGGTGCCGAGGAGCGGGAAGGATTAGTACTCTCGGTATCGAGGTGTGTAACTTCACACTTTTTTTCTCGGGTTGGATGTCAATTTCGGTATTAAAGTAAAATCGTAAAAACGACTAGATTGGTATAAAGCGTAACAATTGATATTTTGACGAAAATACGTGAAAACGACTAAAATCGTGAAAATTACAAAAATGCCCTCGAGAAATTACTTGTTAATATGTAAATTGTATGTTTCGTGAAAATGGGCCGTAAAATATGCTAGATCGATAATTGGGCCGAAAACTCTGTTAAATTGATAATCGGGCCGAAACCTCTGTTTGGTTGTAAATTGGGCCGAAATCTTTGCTAGATCGATAAATGGGCCGAAAACTCGTTAAGTTGAAAATTGGGCGAAATCTAGTATGAATGTAAATTAATAAATCATAGATCGATAAATGAGCAAGAAACTCGTTAATTTGTTAAATGGGCTAAAATACTTGCTAGATCGTAAAATTGGGCCTAAGTTGATAAATAGTTAATTAGGCCAAAGTGTTATTTTGGGCCTTAATAAAGATTTGGAAATATTAACTCTTGTAATGGGCCTTTTAATAAAATTTTGTATGGCCATAGTTTACTATTGCATACATATTGCATGGGTTGGGAAATGATGAAGAGAAGAAGGCTGTTGCCAAAATCTAGTTCGATGGCTCGCCACAAAAGTTATAAATGGCTATTTGCCTCTAGTTCGGGTGGGTTCATACAAAAGTTATAAATGGCTATTTGCCTCTAGTTCGGTGGCTCGCCACAAAATAATAATTGGCTCAATGCTTCTAGTTTGGTGACTTTGTCACAATCTAGTTCGTGGCTATGCCACAAAATATAATTTGGCTTAATGCCTCTGTTGGTGTGATGGCGGGGTGGGTTGACTTGATCCCACAGTGTGATGGTTGGTACGGGGTGTGTAGCGGATGGAATTAGGTTTGGGAGGAAAAATTCATTTTTCACATGCATGCTATTAATTATATTATTCATTATATTATTGCTTGTTGCTTATGGGCTCAAGACCCAAATCCATAATTTGAAAATCGCCCAAATGGACAAGTAAGTGAGTTATACATCTTGAGTTCTAAGTAACTCACCCCTTTAATTTTTCCATCTCGTAATGGAAATTGACGTGGACTTGGGCCGAGGATGACTTCGTGGGGCCATACTTGCAAAACATGGGTTTATTAAACTCTGAACTTTTTAATAAGTATTTTTACTATTTTAGGTTATTGTAATAAGGGCCTCTATAAATAATTTATGGATTTTATGTGTGTTTGGTTTTAAACTATACTTTGGACTTTTAAATATGGGCTATAATTATATGATGTTTTATTAAAATAAATTGGGGTTTTCAAGTTTATGAAATTTTTTATAAATATTTTATTATTGTTAACTCTTAAATAAATTACCTAAGGGTTTTTGATAATAAAATGTTAATAATGTTTTTCAACTAATGTTTTCTAATATTTATCAAACTAAAATACTCTTCTAAATTTATTAAATCCACAGAAATAATATTGTAGTTTTCAACTTATTGAAGATTTTAAAATAGCTCGATTCATGTAACAAACCAAATCTAGTCTCAATGCATAGACCGGTTTGGGGTGTTACAAATGTACCTATCGAACAAAGAGTATAGCTTAGGCGTGACCGATTATCGAACCCAAAGGAAATAAAAGTACTAATACTAACTTTCTTTTATTATTTAGCCTAAAGTAAAGTGAAGTTGCTTTTATCTAAATTTACGACTACTAAGCTAAAACACGAAGACAAAAAGAACGAATTGGAAAATAACTTGAAGAAAGAATTCATTGATCACAACGATACCCTCGTGAAGAATCCACCTAGACTTCACTTGTTATCTAACACCAACCATACGATTTATTCACTTAGTTTGATCCGTAAGACTCTAACGATATTAAACCCTCTCTCGAGGTGACTAACGCCTAACCCTAGTTTAATTAACAAAAATCTCTTTTTCGAATAATAACCCCTAGAATAGTAGTAAATCGATCTAGGGACTCCCATATTAGGTTTCACCTAATCCAGTAAAATCTCGTCACCCTATCTCTAGACGTGCGATCAACTCCTCTTAATTATGCTAGATCTACTCTTAAGTAGGTTTATTCCTCCTCCACCTAAGCACATCAGATTCGGATTAAGCATGCATAATTAAGAACAAACTAATTATTTATCATATAATTCAGAAAACAATAACAAGATTCATCTAAATTTTATCCCCTTCAGGTATCTGAAGGGTTTAGTTTATAATAATTAAATAAAACATCTCAGGAGAAAAGATAACACAAAACATAAGAAATCCCTAAAACCCCTTAAAAGAATTGAAGGAGAATTCCACCGTCCTGAGTAGAATTCCGGCTTCTTGGGATGGATCAACTGGCTATCTTCGAGTAATTCCCACAATTTTGACCTTTCTGGCTCGGCTCCTTGGCCTAGCTAACTGCCTCCTTCATAGGTGGTACTTAGGAGGTATATAGGCTCTTGGAATGCGATTCTTTCTCCCTAAGTATCCTTCTCCGAGTGAAATTCCTCTTTTCCACGACAGAGGCACGGCCATGGCGCACGCCCGTGTAAATTGACTTGAGGCCGTGTTTAGATACTTTTGTTTTAGGCATGGCCTTGTAAATCGTGGTTCGCTTTTCATCCTCGTTCTTTTAAGCATGTTTCTCGTTCTTTTCATCCTCGGGTGCTTTCCGAGTATAAATATGAAAAGAAAGGATTAAAAGCACCTTTTACATAAATCAAGGGCTAAATTATCCAAAAGCATACTAAAAATGGGGTTAAAATATGTTAATTTTACGGTTTATCAAATACCCCACACTTAAGCTTTTGCTTGTCCTCAAGCAAAATTCTCAACTTATAATTAAAAAGAACTTTCTATAATTCATAATTCCTATCAATAATGCCTCATCATAATTCATAGATAATTTATACATGGATGATTTACTTCAAAGAATCATAAAGATTCAAGCATTTCTAAGTCATATATTTGTAGTACAAAAACATAGGTGTCTCCTCTTATCTAAATAATTACCTTTGATTCAAAACCGACAAGGATTTACATCCTTACTAAAGATTCACTCAAATCACTCGAAAGTGTTTAGGTTCACAAATAAGCACTCAACAATGAACCTAAAAGTTAATCTCATAGGCTTGCCTAAAAATCAAATCTCCACCACTGTAATATGAGATGATACACAAATCAAAAGGTCTTTAACGGAGTTGTAACAGGGCTTAGGTTAAAGGTGTGGATAAAGGCTGAATTAGAAGGTTAAAATTTGAGATTGACCTGATAAATTACCTACTAAGAATAATGAACTAGAAAATAAATGATTGCTTTGAAACTAGTAATACTACTATTGATAATACTTTTAATACGAGCTCTTCTTCAACAATTGGAATTTAAATGCATAAGCTCCTTTAATCATATACTAATACTTAAATATACTTTGTTTTTTTAAGAACAAACTAAGTAGAAACATAATAAAGAAAGAACTTTATCAACCTAAATAAACTAACTCAAGATCGATCAAATCAATTCTCGATAAAAGGGTAATTAAAAGAATGGTGATAACAAATAAAAGGGGTTTTGGGTTAATATTAGTGGTTAAATCAATAAAAAGGGTTGTTAGGATTAAAAGGGGTTCACTAGGGGTTAATTTGTCAAGGTAGGCTTTGTAGTAGAGTGAATGGGTTAAAACCTAAGTGCCTTTATCATCTCAAGATATCAAATCAATAATGTAGTCTTGACATATATAATCGAGGCAAGTTCTAGAATAGCAATTTAGTGTTGACATACTCATAATCAATAAAGTGAGCATGAAAAAGAATATATGCTCTATAAGGCTCAAGATCTCACAAAAATTATGGGTTTTTGACATTAATCCTGTAAATTTTGAACTTCAAGGTAATATTCAAATTCAGTTCAACAACCTAGAAAAAAATTATTCTTTGAAAAATAGACTTATCATGCTCGATTCTCTAGCATTCTTCAATTTTAATCGTCAATGCACAATTATCAATGACTTATTCAAAGACATATCAATAAAAATTATAAATCATCAAAATTTCACCCTAATTAATAATATGAGAAAATTACTTAGAACAAGACTAAAATTCAAGATTTTGGAATAATGCAAAAGTTAGGTAGTTTTACCCCTACATTTATGATGTACATTGTCCTTAATGTACAAAGATAGATAATCATTTATATAATAAAATCAAGGGAGAAGTGACACTTCCTGAATTTTGGATGATTTTGGGAGTTGGCGTGTCTTTGGTGGTGGTGATGGTGTTTTCTATGGGCTCGTGGGTGGTCACAAGCATGTAGCTAGATGAAGAAATTAGGTAGCTTGGAAAGATATAGCCAGGAATCTAAAAGAATATTAAAAATATACTAATCATATAATTAAGGATAAGAAAATTAAAGAGAATGAGACTAAGAAGAAAACTGAAATTAAAAGAAAAGACTAATGGACCAAGAGTCCTTATTGACTGATGGTTCGCGAAGTGGGTATGACTTCGAAGGCTATGGTGCGTGATTCCCAAGCAGCATTTAGAACCTAAAACCAAGAAACTAATATGAAATAAATTAAATTAAGCAGAAGAGAAGTATAGATAAGGAAAATAAAGGAGAAGAGAAAAGAAAAATAGAATCGAAAAGGTTTCTGAGACCCTTGGCGTGTCGAATAGTTTGAAGCTTCCAAAGATGAACTCATGTAAATCGATCTCATTTGAGGAGACTGTGGTTGTACACTTACGCTTCTTCTATGGCTTTGGTGTCTCAAGAGTTATAAGAATGTTAGAAAATGAGAGAGACAAAATGTGATAGAAATGGGGAAGAAAGAAAGGGTGAAGGAGGGTGAGGAGAGGGCGGTTTAAATAGAACTTTGGTCTCGCCACTTTTCCCACGCTTGTGTAATGTGGGTGTATCGAATTACACGGTTGATTCACCCGACGGTGTTTGAGGACGTGTTGGGATCTACATGCCCCGTGTATTTATTGCCACACCCGGAGTCGATAAGTCAGTGTCTTCACACGGTCGCATCGCACGCCATGTATCTAGGCATGTTAGTTCACCCACGTCCATTTTCCAGATGCCGCGCTGCTCCTAAAAAGGCAAAGGTCACCTTGACGATCGCATCGCACGGCCGTGGTGCGATAGTTGGCTCGTGATTTTGAGCGAATTGATTCTGTCTGACTCGTATCTCTCTGTCATGTCAGTATGGCAATTTGGAGTACCGACACGACCACGGCCACGGTTGTGTGCAAGGTCGTGGTCTGGAAATCTGCACTTTTGGTGTTAATTTGAAACTGGAAAAGAAAAAATAAAAATAGAAAATAAATAACCAAAAATAGAAATAAAGAAATATTGTTAGTGCTCGGGTTGCCTCCCGAGAAGTGCTTGTTTAAAGTCTTCAGCTAGACTTTTCTTATATTCACAAAAGTCAAGGTGGTTTAAAATTTTGAATATCTTCCCTCATGCTGGTGGTTTTATTTTCATGATAGAGTTTAAGTCGGGAAGTATTTATTTTCAAAGTGCTAAAATTAGGATTACTTACCTCGACTGTTCCGTATGGGAAGACATTTCGTACCTCAAAAGGAATATCTTCGATTGGACTCAGAATTGGTGTGGTGATGTGCGGATCTGCTTTATCTAACCGTACCTGATCTCCTATTTTGAAGTGATTCGATGTCCCTACAAGTTCTTCTAGATGCTCTTTGGTTTTGCTTCGTGTGGTTTCGGGTTTTCTTTGAATTGTGTCTTCCACTCTTTTAGTTCGTCATCTCCAAAGCTTTGTTCGTCATATAATTTTTCTTTGTTGGCACTAGGTTCGTGCTTTGGTTCAGATTTGTATCCTTGTGGTGTTTCCTGTGATGAAGGTTGTTCAAATTGATTATCATCTGAATTGATTTTCTTACCTTCTTCGATTAAGGTCCTAGTCGAGTCAAGAGCTTGAAAACTGATCGATCCGTCACCTACACGAAGAATGAGTTCTCCGTGGCAACATCAATTTTAGTTCGTAGTTGCTAAAAAGGGTCTTCCTAAAATTAAGGGATTGTATTATCCTCATTCATGTCTAAGACAACAAAATCTATCGGGAAAATGAATTTATCAATTTTGACAAGAACAACTTCGATAATGCCCTAGTGTAATATCCTCGGATTATGGCTTATGCATTATTGCTAAATTGTGTGAAATAGCATGCTTATGAATATTCGAATGTGTTCTATAAATTTTGTGAACCTTAGTGTGTAGGTGAATGCCTTAGAAATTATTTAATTTTAAGTCTAAAGAGGGAGTTAAGCCCGATAGGCCTTAAGAAAATAAATGGGGAAATTAGACACAAAGATGGGCTTGTCTAAGTGGCTTGATACGCCACTTAGGGCCTCAGAATGACGCCACCAACAGTGTAAATGGGCCAAGGTTCGAGTCACATGGGAAGCTAAATAAAGCATTTATTTTGCGGCAACAAGGGAAGTAATGGACGGCATGAGGAGTCTATGGGAGGAGTTTAAGATGAGGTCTAATTCTTTTGGAAATTTCGGCTAAGGTAGGAGATAAGTGATGACTTATTTTTAAATTATTTTTGAAAGGGTAAGGGAGAGAAAAACAACGGATTAGATTGGGAGAGAAGAGTTGGCCGATTGGGAGGGAGACTAAGGTTAGTATTTTCGGCCAAAGGAGGAATTAAGGCCATTATTCATTCTTTTTCCTTTTCCTTCCTTTCTCTCTGCTGAATTCCCTAGCAATATCCTCTTTTCTCTTTTTATTTTGTCAAGCCGAAATCTTCTTCCTCCTATATTCGCCATTGCCGATTCCTCCTAGGTCCCATACTCTTCCATTAAAGCTGAATTATCATCATCAATCTTCCTCTTCTTCTCACAAGTTTCATTAAAGCCAAAAGTAAGATCTTCCTAGCCCCTAGTAGATTGTTCATTAGATCTCAACCCGAAGCAAAGCAATTACTATCTAGCAAAGATAGCCGAAACTCCTTGGGACTTCAAGCAAGGGTGTCGTCGACTTCTGTATTAAGGGAGGCTTTGGGAGTTAGGTGCTGTCGACTACAACGAAGGATCTTTCGGGACTTTAAAGATCTAAGGTAAGTCATATTGGACATTTGGCCAAGGCCTATTTAGGAACTTAGATCTATTTCTTACTTAGTTAAAAGCTGAAAACTAACCTGTGAAGTGATCTAGTGCTTGGCCAATTACAAGAAGGAACATAACAAAGTTTCGGGATTTGATTTTTAATCCAATTGGCGAAAAGGTAAGTTTTTGGTTGCAATAATCTTTCGGGATTTGGTTATAGCCGAATAGGTTTTGCTAATATGCCTAGTGTTGGCCGAATATAGGAACTAAAGGATCTAAAGCTTAGATTGGGATTTTTGGGATTTCAGTGAACTTGCTAAGTAAATCTGGTGTGTACCCCGCACTAAATCTTGATAGATTTATGGCTTTAATTTACTATATGTGTTAATATAAAAGTGTAAGATTATGGCTAAGGTACCATGTAATGGTACGAAGTACTCAGGTACGTTTTCCTACTCATACTATAAGTATGTTGTGATAAATATCTGTTATGGCACATAAGTGCAACTATAAGAATGTGAATAAAGAATAAGGCATAATATTTGCATGTTTTGTATGACATGGGGCATATGGGTAATATGTAAAGGGGAAGTGAATTGGTGGTTTTATACCCCAATATCTAAATGTGGTGACTTATGTCACGTAAATTGAATGTGGTGACTTATGTCACGAAATCTGAATGTGGTGACTTATGTCATGAAATAATTATCTGGTGGCTATGCCACGAATTTTATAAGGGCGATGAGCACGTCGACTACAGCGACTGCCTTCGATGGTGTGTAGCGGATGGAGGGTTGACTTAGTAGTCCCCACGGTGTGATGGCTGGTACGAGTGATGTGTAGCGGATGGCATCTAGGTTTGGGTTCGGGATTACATCATTTTATTTAAATGCTATATGTATGTGTATGATTTGATATGCCATACTGTTGGGACTTATTGTTGGTTGTACACATTGAGTCTGCTTGACTCACCTGTTGTGGGAATATTTTTAGGTGACGCCAAGAATGGACCGGCCTGGCAGGAGCTTAGTGGTGACCATGCTCAAGACAAATTTTATTAGTTGGACATTTTATTTTATTTAAGTACTTTAAATTTTATTTTGGGTATATTTTTGATGTAATAAGGCTATAGTATGAACTGCTCATGCATGCACTTAAATTATTTTATTATGGCACGATGCTTATCAAATTAAAGTAAGCAAATTTTCTTAATAATAAATGAAAAATGTTTTAACATCTAAAATACAAATGATTTTCAATTTAATTAACAAACTTTAAAGACTCGACTTTTACCGGTAACTCATGGTTTTGAAATATAACCACGAACTTTTAATAAAACGAAATCTTTGAAAAATTTCTATGTTTTCAACTTGAACCCTAATCAACTGTTTTCAAAAACACGAAAAATTTTAGCAAAGATTCAAATAAGATTCGAATAGTTTTTCCTAGAAGCATGTCAGATCCGGTTAGGGCTTGTGGGCTGGGTTTGGGGTGTTTCACCTAGGAATTCTAACAGTTTTATCAGCTAATTGGATACTTATCCTAGTTTGTTTGGGCTTCCCTAGACCTAGTCGTTTAAACAATGTATAAGGCATAACATTTATACTTGCCCCTAAATCAGCTAATGCATTATCAACATTTAAACTACCAATTAAACAAGGGATAGTAAAACTCCTTGGATCTTTTTGCTTCTGTGGTAGTCTATTTTGTAGCATTGCCGAGCATACTACGTTTAATTCCACATGTGGTTCTTCATCTAATTTGTGTTTGTTTGTCAAGAGCTATTTTAAGAATTTCCTCGAATCTGGCATTTGGAAAATAGCTTCAAGAAGTGGTAAGTTAATATGTAATTTCTTTAAGAGTTTAAGAAACTTATCGAACTGTTCCTCTGAATTGTCTTTTTTCATTTCTTCGGGAAAAGGTATGTGAGGTTGGTACTTCTTGATTACCGGGCTTGGCTTTTCTTGTGTTACTTCTACTTATCTTTGTCTACCTTGTTTTCTTGTATTGGATTGGGTTCATCTAACCCCTAATGTCATGAGCTAAGATGGCTTGAATTTGCTCCTTTGGGTTACTCTCAGTGTTACTTGGTAGATGTCCTTGCGGTCTTTCTGACATTAGCTTTGCAAGTTGTTCAACTGCATTAGTGACTTCCTTGACTGACTTAGTAAGTTCCCGAATCGGTTCTTGTTGTTTTTAATTGTTTTCTCGCTTGGAAATGATTTTCGTGTTTGCCATGAATTTTGTCAACATCTCTTCGAGGTTTGGCTTTCTCTCTGCGAATATGGTTGATTTTGGAAATTTTGAGGAGGTTGTTGTCTTTGATTTCCTTGATTTCCTTGGCCTCCCCATGAAAAATTTGGGTGGTTCCTCCAACCTGGATTGTAAGTATTTTTATAAGGATTTTTATTGGATATGAAATTATTACCTATATAGTTCATCTGTTCACTCTCTGTGTCCGATTGGTAGGGTGGGTACTCAGGATTCGCCATGGTTCCACTTGCATCGCATTGTATGACTGGATGTACCTGCGAAGAACATAAACTATCAAGCTTTTTATTCATCATCTCTACCTGTGTTGATAGCATGGTCACTGCATCGACATTGTAAACTTTGGCTAATTTTTTCGGTTTTGTCCTTGTAACTTGCCACTGATAGTTATTTAGCAATATCTCTTTGATAAATTCATAGGCTACTTCAGGAGTTTTATTATTCAAAGTTCCACCGGTGACTGAATCGATTAGTTGTCTCGTTGAGGGATTTACACCGTTGTAAAAAGTTTGGACTTGTAGCCACAGAGGTAATCTATGGTGTGGACATCTCCTCAAGAGATCCTTGTATCTGTCTCATGCGTCGTATAATGTCTCTAAATCCATCTGCACAAAAGAAGAGATATCATTCCGTAATTTGGCCTTTTGGCCGGTGGGAAATATTTTAATAAAAATTTTTCAGTCATTTGATCCCATGTAGTAATTGGCCCTCGTGGCAACGAGTTCAACCACTGTTTGTCTTTATTCCTTAATGAAAAGGGAAATAATCGAAGACGAATGGCATCATCAAAAACACCATTTATTTTGAAAGTATCACAGAACTCTAAAAAATTAGCTATATGAGTGTTCGGGTTTTCGTCCTGCAAACCATCAAATTGAACAAATTGTTGAATCATTTGTATTGTATTAGGCTTTAATTCAAAATTATTAGCAGCTATAGTAGGCCTAACAATACTAGATTTTGCTCCTGTTAATTGAGGTTTAGCATAATCATACACGATCTGAGGAGCATCTCGCCACATCTCATGGTAGGTTATTCTCGTCCATCCCTTCAAGAGGATTGGATTCACCTTGTTATTCTTCTTCTTTGTAATTTAGGGCTCTTTGATTTCTCTACGATTCCTTCGTGAGGTAGCTTCGATATCACTATCGATACTAGAGGTCCTATCGGGTTCCTTCTAGTCATAAACTAGAGGTACCTACTAGGAAAAGAAAGAAAATAAAATTTAGTAAAAACAATGGAATAAAATAAATTGCGACAAACAAAACTAAAATTAAAATTAAAATTAAAATTAATGGCTAAAGTAATAAAAATAGAGTTTTCTTAATATTTTAGTTCCTCGGCAACGACGCCAAAAACTTGATCCTTTTTTTGTCGAGTTTTAAAATTTATAAATAGAATTATCAAACCTAGAAACTAACTCTGACAACGATTAAAGGCAAGTGTACCTATCGAACAGTAGTATAGCTTAGGCAGGACCGGATTATCAAACCCAAAGGAACTAAAAGTACTAATACTAACTTTCTTTTTATTATTTAGCCTAAAATAAAGTGAAGTTGCTTTTATCTAAATTTACGACTACTAAGCTAAAAATAAGAAGACAAAAAGAATGAATTGGAAAATAACTTGAAGAAAGAATTCAGTTGATCATGACGATACCTCGGAAGAATCCACCTAGACTTCACTTGTTAACTAGCACCGAACCATACGATTTATTCACTTAGTTTGATCCGTAAGACTCCCTAATGTATATTAAACCTCTCTCGAGGCTTAATAACGTCTAACCCTAGGTTAATTAACTAAATCACTTTCTCGAATAATAACCCCTAGAATAGTAGTAAATCGATCTATGGACTCCCATATTAGGTTTCACCCTAATCCGATAAAAATCTCGTCACCCTATCTCTAGGCGTGCAATCAACTCCGCTTAATTATGCTAGATCTACTCTTAAGCTGTGGTCTATTCCTCCTCCAACTAAGCACATCATATTCGGATTAAGCATTCATAATTAAGAACAAACTAAGTATTTATCATATAATTCAAAAAAATAACAAGATTTATCTAGTTTCATCCCTTCTGTATCTCAAGGGTTTAGCTCATAATAATTAAATAAAACATCTCAAGAGAAAAGATAACACAAAACATAAGAAATCCCTAAAACCCCTTAAAGTGATTGAAGGAGAATTCAGCCGTCTTGAGTAGAATTTCGGCTTCTTGGGATGGATCAACTGGCTATCTTTGAGTAATTCCCACAATTTTGACCTTTCTGGGTCGGCTCCTTGGCCTAGCTAACCGCCCCCTTAACAGGTGGTACTTAGGAGGTATATATAAGCTCTTGGAATGTGATTCTTTCTCCCTAAGTATCCTTCTCCGAGTGAAATTCCTCTTTTCCACGACAGGGGCATGGCCATGGTGCACGCCCGTGTAAATCAACTTCAGGCCGTGTTTAGATACTGTTGTTTTAGGCATGGCCTTGTAAATCGGGGTCCGACCGTGTCGATGATGCACGGCCGTGCAGCATGAGTATAGGCCGTGTCATTTTCTACTTTTGCCCAAATTGGCCTGTTTAAGCCTTTTCTCATTCTTTCCATCCTCGTGCTTTCACGAGTATAAATATGAAAAGAAAGGATTAAAAGCACCTTTTACATAAATCAAGGGCTAAATTATCCAAAAGCATACTAAAATGGAGTTAAAATATGTTACTTTTTCAGATATCAAGCGGCTCCTACACAATGTTTCATTAAAACATTTGGTGAAACACATCGCTTTAAACAACAAAAATAACAAAAATAAAATAAACAAAAATAGCAGGACTTAAAACCCAAAACATTTGGTGAAACACATCATTTTAAACAACAACAAATAACAAAAATAAAATAAACAAAATAACAGGACTTAAAACCCAAAATAATCATTGCATAAATAGTTCCATATCAAAGCGTTGGGCTCTTGTCCGGTGGTCTTAGTTGGCGGAAAGGCATCAGCAATTGATAGAGTAGGTAATGACTAGGTTAGGGCTAAAGAAGAAAAGAAAGTGTAAAATAAAAAATGGAATAAAGAAATATGAGAAAAAAACTCAGGGGAGGGAGAAATGATAAAGAAACGATTAAAAAAAAAAGTGATGGGTATGATAATAAATCATTGTTAAATTGATATTTATGTATTATTAACATTTTAACGATTTAATGGTCATATATTATATTCCATTTACATATATCATAAATGTCAAATTTAATGTAAATTAAAATTTTTAGCTATTTGTTTTATGTAAAAAATTTCTATCACTTAATAAATATTATTATAAACAATACTTTCGATCGATATGATATAGATATCGATCAATTCAAAAATTTACATGCATGACATATGATAAGTACTTATTTGATACACACTTTGTAAAGGTTTTAGGTTCCATAAGCATGCTTAAAAATATAACTAGTGTCTCGTTTGTTTATATATTAATTTTTGTAAAAAATTAACTATATCTTGTTGTACATATGTCACACCTACTCTACATACTATATATATATAAATATAAGATGTATAAAATTATCTTTAAAAAAGGAAAACCATTAAAAAAACTCCACGTGAAAGTCTTTCACGCATAGGTGTGTAACACCCCAAAATAGGGCATAGGAGTTTTAGGGACATTTTAGGAATTTTAGCCTTAGAATGTTCAGAATTCTATGACACGGCATACCAGTGATGTTATCAATTATGGTTTTTTAAAAATTAAACCAATTTCTTAAAATCAGTTTTAAATACCTTTAATTTTGAAAATAGGACCGATTTGTAAAAGAGTCAAAATTGAGAGTTTTAAGAAGTAATTTAACCAAATTTTAAAATCCAAGCTAAATAACCTCCTTTACCAAGTTATTTCACATAAAACTACCAAAATTTGTGTTTGTCGTCCTTGATTCTCTCTTTCTATTTCAATCAATTTTGAACTCCAAATTCTAATTCCTTTTGGTTTCTATCATCTCTAAAGTTATAAACCTCTATAAAAACCAAGAAAATCACCCAAAACTTCAACATCTACATCATCCTCTCCAAACGTGTGTCTTTTCCATTTTCTCTTCCATCAAAGGTAACCATTTGACTTTATGTGAGTTTTAAATGATATCTAGTCCCATAAACCTAATTCTTAGCCATTGAAACGCATGTTTTAAATAAAATTGAAAATTAGGTCTCTAATGGTGAATTTTGGGTTTGTGGATAAAAATACGGTTTCAAAGTGTTTTTAAATTATTTTTAACATGATTAGAAGGTTTCTAAACTTACTTTAAAGTTTCGTTAAAAATTCTAAGGATTTAATGAATTTTCATGAAAATTGCCATAAACATGTCAAAAATATTGATACAATGAATTGAGAAGTTTTAAGTAGTTTAAAGGTTGAGAATTAGTCGTAGGTGAATAATTAGGTGAATGGAATTCATTTTAGGCAAAAAGATTAAGTATAGACCGATATATTTTAGTCTTAAGGTTTTTTTTTTTTTTGCTTCACTCAATTTGCAATCGTCAACAGAGAAACAAAGCAAAGAACCAAAAACAAGAAAACTTACAGAAACAAGAACAAATAACACAAATTCAAATACAACAAAAAACTCGCTAACTCTTGAAAATTTAGCATCACCACCAAGCTTTAAACATTTGCATCGATTTACACCTTCCATCGCTAAGGAAAATGCCATACCATTACCTTTCCTACCGCCAATGAGAAGACAACATGTCCCACATTCAACATAGCAATCTCAATTTCGCAAAACCGATTGAAGTGACCAATGCCTCAAAGACCTTGTTAACACACCACAAAAAGCCACCAAAGAGCCAAATTCAATAAATAGAGACTCTTTTGGCTTCCAATTCATAGCTATAAAACATCTAAAGCAATCTTCATCGCACCAATCTCACCTCCTCAAGATTATTTTCAAAGGACAAGACCACAAAATATCGCCTAGCCACCCTTTCCATATTTCTCAAAACTCATCCACACATTGCTTTATCTTCTAGCTCAATCCCACAGAAGTTGAATTTTAACCATCCAGTAGGAGGGGACTTCCAACAAAACGTAGTAGTATTGGATTTAAAAGAATCCACCCGACACCTAAGTGGAGAAATCCACCAAAGATCCTCCTACAACAAAACTTCATCATGGATAGATCTAATCCACAACAATGCTCTCATTTTTTATTGGAACACCAAGTTTTCCATGTAAACTCTCTTTATTATAAATCAATCCATTTCTAGCTAACCAAATTGTCCAAAGAAGTCTCAGTAATAGCAATCAACCATAAACTTTTCCTAAAAAATACTATTCGCACATTGTTACATAAGTAAAAAATCCGCAAAACCTTCCACCGCTTCCATACCACCTCCTACCACTTGAAAATTCTCCCCAAAACCATTAACAAATTTACATCGAAAGAACAAATAAGAAGCGCACTCGAACACCATCGCACCAAGGACAATTTATCATTAAATTTTGAAAGCTCACCCTCTTTAGCCGTAAACTCCTATATCGGTAATCTATCAATCGCTAGCATCCAAATAAAACAACGCACACTAGGAGGTACCTTAATTTTCCATAATTTACCACAATCAAACATATTGTTCTCCCATCATCCAACATCAATAATTCGCATTTTTCAATGGAAAATCCCTTCTTTATCTTTTTCCCAACACAACCTATCCTCAATGTTCAATTTCAAGACCGTGCTATTCACCTTTTTAGCTAGCTCTTCCAGAGCCCTCCTCCCTACCTATCACGGTCTAGCAAAATATTCATTCCAACTAGTACTACCATTCCCTAATGTACATACCACTTCATTGCAAGACAATCCTTACTTTTGGCAAGATGGAAGAGTCTTGGATAAATCAATTTTAGTGGCCGATCCCACACCAATTATCCCACTAGAATAAAGCTAAATTTTCGCTCCCAATCTTCCAATAGAATGGATCCACCCCTACACATTTAGAAACAACAGCATTTATAGAATTTTCAATTATTCCTTTCCATATAGAAGACATATCTTTTTGAAATTTTGTCTTGAAACACTACCTTTGTACATTCACTCGATATTTTACTAAAATAACCTTTCGCCACAATGCTTCTTTTTTATCGCAAATCTCCGTGTCCATTTAGCCAATAAAGCTTTGTTTTAACACCTAAGTTAACCACTCCGCCCCCCTTAACTTTAGGTTTACAAATAATATTCCATCTAATTTTTGCCATTTTTTCTTCCCATCTATACTCCCCTGAGAAAATTCCTTTTAATATTGTCGATCCTTTTTATTACTATTATTGAAGCGCTAAATAAAGACATAAAGTTGATCGGCAAATGATTTATAACATAGCATTAATGAGAACCATTTTTCCTACCCAAGACAACATATGACATTTCCATCCAATAGTTTTTTCTTACCCTTTCAATGATCGGATCCATGTAGCTATTCTCCTGGATTTGCACCCAAAGGAATCCTTAAATAATCAAAGAGCAATGAGCCAATTTTGCATTTTCAAATTGCACCAACCTTAATAGTAATTCTTCATTCACATTAAAACCCATCAAGCATGATTTTTAAAATTAATACTCAATCCCAGAATATCTCAAAACACCTAAAATATAATTCACATTGCTTACCTCCTTGTTGTCTCGCTTTTAAGAAGAGAATAGTGCCATCCAGAATTGAAGATGAGAAAACTCAACCTGGGATAATACTATTGAAGCCTCTATTAGCCTCATCTCCATCTGCACCGTCTAACGCCAAATGGAGCACCTCAGTAACTAAAATGAATAGGAATGGAGATAATGGGACACCCGACGAAGCCCTCTATGAAAACCGAACTCCTTGGTAGAGGAACCATTTATAATCACTACTGACTCTAGCCGTGGAAATACATTCCATCATCCAACCTCTCCATCTATCCTCGAACCCCATTTTGAACATCACCAACTCTAAAAATCCCACCTAACACAAATATAAGCTTTAGAAAACCTAATTTAAAATTAGATACCCCCATCACCGCTTTCTTCTTAACCTAATAGATTAATTCATTAGCTATTAAATCAGAATACCCCAAACTCGTCAACACACCACGACCAAACTGGTATATCACAGGGGAAAAGGGTTTTGAGAGGTTTAGGTTTAAGTTTAAAAGTTTGAGGAAAATACTTAGCTAAATTGTATATTTGAAGAAAACTTGAGTAGGCTTTGATTAAAATCGATGATGTATTAAAAACCCAAAATTTTGAAAACTCAATCGATGTGTAGGTAAAACAAGTTTATCTCCTTTAGAAGTTTAAGTTGTTTCTTATTATTACTAAAACATTTTGACTTAGTAGAAAATTGTGTTTAAGTTAGAAAACATTTTGAGTTCACTTTATCCCAAATTATAGTGTGTTACCCGATGGTTTAGTTTAAAATATCGCTTTGCGCTTTTGAAATCGTTATCTTCCAAGTTTTAGCACATTTTAACCCAATTAATTTGTTAAGGCATATTAAAAATCTACTTAAAGCATAAACATTGCAAAA